>CAWUFW010006279.1:0-600000 GCA_963921515.1 Calotriton arnoldi | reverse complement strand
GAGAGCAGATTGAATGGTTTGTTTCTTTCCAAAAATATTCGTGAATTGCATCGGAAAATCTTAACAGCAAACTGTCTCCGTTATTTAATTATGCTTCTTTGCTTAAGTGGGATAATATAAAAGTGACCTTTGCTTGATCATGAGGAAATACCTACCCCCAACTCAAAAAATGCAATTTACATTAGGCAAAAAGACTTAAACATACAAGGATCACCTGAAAACCTTTCTGACGAAGCCAAATGAGGGCTGCTCATACGGGTAGTTTTTATTGTGGCTCCACTACTCCTTTCGTTGGCTCCCAGGTACTAGTAATAGTTGCTGGGGAAGTGTTTACTGTTGATACACTAGCGGTCTTAGGCAACAGCTGATTAATGATATTTAATAGAAATGTGCACTGCTGACATGGGCATTTACTCTTGTTATTGACAGGAAATGAAACCTGATTTGCTGAAGGTCCCACATGCAAACCAAAACCTGGTGGGAATTCCCCCCAGGAGGAGTCCCTATCCATCACCACATGTCTTAGGTAATGAGGCAGGGACTATCGCCCTTTAAATAAGCAGGCCCATAGTGCTGGGGCATGAAGTCTTCTAATATGGTTGGAGAGCTACATTCTTTATACTTCACCACATTTACCAGTGATAATTCTAATACCATTATATGAATCAAATTTGTTTGAGCTGTTTATTGTCTCAAATGGAGGAAACATGTTGCAGTTTGTCAGTGAATTCAAGTAGGTTCCTACAACATTAATTTCACCCCGAGCCTCCCCCTCAACGCACTCCACCCCTCACCACAATAAACAGATAGTTTGAGGTTTTGTGAAACTTAACATTGAAAAAAAACTATTTCAAAACCACAGTCATACAGCATAGAGCACAGACCCTTATCTACACTGCCCAGCTTGTTTGCAAAGAACTTAAAAACATCTACTACATTTTGTTAAATATAACTTTGATTCTTTGATTTATTGCCCTGGATCCGTGTTCACGTACTTATGCTCGCTGTTTTTATGTATCTTTGTATCCACTTATGTTTTTCATTTAATGTTATATACTATGTTGGCAGTCTCATCGTCCTGCTGCTGCCAGATGGACCCATGTTGTGCCAACAAAATATAACATTAAAAAAACATTACAAACGTCAAGAAAACATCAGAAGAAAATACATGATGTTCCTATGAAGCAAGTAAAGGGAAGACGCAAAAAGAACATCAGAAATGATGTAAAATTCCTGTTTCCACGCCCAACTGACAACAGAGTAGACGGTTGTAAGTCTTGTGCTGAGATGGCAGAGTTGGCAAAGGTAAAATTAGTTTTGGCAATTACTGTGTGGTGACTCACTGGAGAGTTCCCTCGGTCACTTTTCCAGCAGATGTGCCATATAAGCGATGAAACCAATAACCACAATGTCACAAGGTCACTGCTCATCAGGCCACCCTAAAGTAGACAACCTGCAACTTGGAGGCCAGAAATGCTCATAACTGTCAATGAATAGCGCCGAAAATCATGATTCTCTACATTTAACATTTTGATCAACACAAATTAGGTATTTATGAGCCGTGAAATATAAATAGCATTCTTTAGAATAAGTAAAAGCAGAATGGAAAATAGTAATGTGTCGTGGATCAATTAGCTTAGAGTTTAACTTGTTCTAGTTCGTGTGTTTCATTATGCTTTGATTGTCTGTCCTTCAAATTGAATTAGAGTTTAATGCAAATAAATGCTTGCTTTAAAATCGTATAGCCTTTAAGAGTTAACTGCAGATGCCTAAAATCAGACTTTACAGAGAGATTCTAAAAGTATCAGCAAGTTTGGGGAAGATGCTGTATCGCAAATGTTTTTGAGTAAGCTGTTTGCAGTTCATATTTCAATTAATCAATCAGGGAATTATAAGCGCATTACTCACCCATGAGGGTCTCAAGGCACTGGTGGGGGGTGGGGGAAACAGTTCAGTTCAGTCGAAGAACCGGGTCTTCAGCGCCTTCCTGAAGGTGTTCAGGGAGGGGGCGCGTCTGATGTCGATAGGGAGCTCGTTCCAGGTCTTGGCTGCGATGTAGGAGAAGGCTCTTCCCCCTGTTCTGGCTCTGCGGATGCACGGGGTTTCGGCGAGGGCGAGGTTGGTGGAGCGGAGGTTTCCTTTGGGTACGTGGAAGGCGATTCTCTCGTTGAGGTATTGAGGTCCTGTGTTGTGGAGGCATTTGTAGGCGTGGGCGAGTATCTTGAAAGTGACTCGCTTCTCGACAGGGCGCCAGTGGAGGTTCCGTAGGTGTTGGCTGATGTACTTGTGTCGAGGGATGCCGAGGACGAGTCTGGCTGCAGTGTTCTGTATCATCTGGAGCTTGCGGAGTAGAGACTTGTTGATGCCGGCGTAGAGGGCGTTTCCGTAGTCCAATCTGCTGGTTATGAGTACGTGGGTGACTGTCTTTCTTGACTCTGGAGGGATCCATTTGAAGGTCTTTCGGAGGATGCGGAGGGTGTTGAAACAGCTGGACGCGACGGCGTTGACCTGCTTGTTCATGGAGAGTGTCGAGTACGATGCCGAGGTTTCTGCCGTGGTCCGTGGGGGTCGGAGGGCTGCCGAGTCTGGTGGGCCAGCAGGTGTTGTTCCATGCCTATGGGGTGGTTCAGAGTACGAGGACTTCTGTCTTCTCCGAGTTGAGCTTCAGGCAGCTGTTGCTCATCCAGGATGTGGCGTCCTGCATTCCTTCCTGGAAGTTGAGTCTGGTGGTAGTGGGGTCCTTGGTGATGGAAAGGATGAGCTGGGTGTCGTCGGCGTAGGATACTATGCTGAGGCCGTGCTGTCTGACGATTGCGGCAATAAATGTATTTTTTCTATTTTCCACAAATCCTGTTCCAACACCAACCTGTGTGTATGCCGAGCCTTTACTCTGTCACCCATAAAGTTCAAGCCATCATGCTATCCACTGACAAATTGTCCAATGCTGTCAAGTTAAAAAAGTTCTTATGAGGTAGTACAAATTAGCATATTTGTTGATGTCACAGAAAGTGAAGTCATATAATCTTTAACATTAATGACATCACAGGAAGTGACATTAAATAAATTATCTGAATTGTTCCAAACAATGTAAAACCAATAACAACTACAACCAACACTTACATAGGCACAAGACACAAGATCTACCCCTGCTCTGAAAAGATAATAGATAGGTCTACATTAAGGGTCTGATTATGATGTTGGGTAGATCGCCACCGACAGGCCTTTGGTGGCGGTTCGGTCCAACATCTCAGGTTGAGGTCCAACTGCCGCATAATGATGCGGTTGGTCGGAGCGCAGCGGGCGGAGGGACTGACCAACGTCTCCGACAGGCTCAAGGAACCCGTTGGGTCATCGGTTGGAGCGTAATCCCTACAATGGGGGTAGTGCCTTAGGAGGCACCGCCGTAGGGATTACAATTACTCTTTCACCTCTGCCTTTACATGGCGGTCTGACAGCCATGTGAAGGCAGATGGAATGGGACTTTGGGGGCCCCTAGCAGGGCCCACGCCTGCCGTGGGCCTCCGCTATGGGCCCAAGGGGGCACATGTGGTGCCCCCCCAAACATCCATGCACCGGGTGCCTGGCACACGGTGCATGGATGTTTGAGAACTGCCCTTTTCCACTGCGACTGGTTTTGTTGTCTAGTTGTATTATTTGTTACAAGTCTTCATGTTAATAGTTATATGATTGGTGTCATTGTTTAGGGGAGGAAGGGAGGCCAGGATTTTCTGACAGACATTTAGCTGTCGGGAATCACGTTACACCTGTTAAAAGAAGAGAGGACCAACTTAAAAGCAGCCCCTTGGATGCATGTGACATGGGGTCAAAGACAAAGTACACAGCGGCATACACTACTGTGTAGTTACAGTTAGGTCAGTCTTTCCACAGAAAGAGCATTTTTTATTTCAATAATTTGACGCCATTTGCTGAATTTTCACAAACTTTCCCCAAAAAAGTTCATCAACCTCAGCTCCTTCCAGGAAAGTTTTGGGATGATCTGTTAAGTGTGGGCCAAGAAAAAGGGGAGTCCCAAAACTCTTTTTCCCCATGTAATTTCCATAGAAAATTTTAGACTGCTCTGCAGCCAAAATGGCTGAATGGAATTAAACCAAAATTTGGCAGAAAGGTGCATTTTTACCCAGAACGAGTGCATTTTTTGATTCGGCGCGAATCCATTCAGTAGTTTTTTAGAAACTAAGGTTCAACGTTTATAGATATATCCGACAGTTGGCCTGAAATTTAAAAATTCAAGCTTTTTGATTGGCTAAGGGGGCTTTTTTGGAACAAACTCCTTGATTGGCTAGCTGCAACATGAACAGAAATGTTGCAGCAGCAATTACATTACTCAGGTACATGGTCCTCTGTTCTGAAAATACTTTAGAAAAAAGACAAAAGTGGGCAGGGTCGGGATAACCTGATATCCTAGCCCTTGGCGACAATTTAGTTTTTTTTGTGTTGTGGTCCTATGTGAGTACCGTAGGACCAGCAACATTTTTTTTAAACAGCAAGCCCTCGTATTTCTTTGAATTAGCCCTTGGCTGTGCCACAGCCCAGGGGTCAGTGCATATTTATTTTTTATTTTGGGAGGGGGTGTAAGGCCCGCTCCCCGTGACAACTTATGGCCCTTTGGACCCCATTCCCAGGGGACCAGAGCTGGACTGTCCCCGGGGACCCCATCTCCCGGAACACAGTCAAGGAAACAGTGGTAGCAATTTTGTGCTCCCGCCCCAAGTGGGAGAGAAGAGGAAGATATCTTCTGCCTGACAGGAGCACAAAGGAAATGGTTGCCTACTCCCATGCAGCCCCAGAGGATAAGTGCTGCATGCGGGAAGCCGGCAGGGCCACAGAAGCCTTGAGGCTCCCTCACAGTCCCCCACAAAAAACAAAGCTGTGGGTGTCCCGGGTGGGACTGGGACACCAAAAAAATATATATATCAAAGGCTCAAAGTCATCAGTGATGTCTTCAATGATGTCATTGAACATGTCATGAGTGATTAATATCACATGAAACGATGACAAAGTGCACACCTTACTTCCATATTTCATAAAGCGTTCATATTTACTGTGTTTCGCGTGCTAGCCCGGAATTGTGGACTGTCCTGCCACGTAATTGTGAAATCACTGGAACAAGTGGGGCAGGTTAACACCCCACTCCGGACGCACAGCGTTAGGTGCATAACAAAGATGCCGAAAGTTAATCAAGTTCATCAATGCTGTTTATTTCCATTTAATCTTTCCATGTATAACTTTAATCATGGTTTGTTCAGTCGCATGTAGGACACACTATGTTCACATGAAGTCCTTAATGCTGTAGACATGCCATTACGAGCCTTATTCTATAGCATGGAATGCTACATAGATTCTCCTTGTTTAAATCATATTCATCACCCAATGCATTTCGTGCCTTTCATGGCACTTCGTCAGGGGTTCACTACAAATTTAAAAACATGACTATTAGGTTACATCTTGAGATAATTTGTATTCATCAAATTTAACAACTAATACACATTATATCAACAGAGCATGCTTGTGACCAAAGCTCACCCCGTAATCAACGTTTTTGCCCGCAGAATTCATGATAATAAATTTCATTAGTTAAACGCCCCATTCTTCGTTTGACGCTGGTTGTCCACTAGTCCCCAAAACACTCTTAACTTAATTCCCTCAACAGTATGAAAACTACCTTATCTATCCCTGGAATTACTCCTTTCAAAATCAGTTACACAAACCCGTACCTCGAGTGTTCTGATGACTACCTCTTCTCAATTTCAAACACGTACTAAATGCTCCGCTCCCTCCTTCAATTATAAACACCTGTGTTGTATTCTCAACTCCTCATATTCTTTCCAGATCCAACCCCTTCAGTAATCAAAATACAAAACCCATAATGCACTAATGTTGTTCTGTAGGAGAATCTATGTAGCATTCCATGCTATAGAATAAGGCTCGTAATGGCATGTCTACAGCATTAAGGACTTCATGTGACCATAGTGTGTCCTACATGCGACTGAACAAACCATGATTAAAGTTATACATGGAAAGATTAAATGGAAATAAACAGCATTGATGAACTTGATTAACTTTCGGCATCTTTGTTATGCACCTAACGCTGTGCGTCCGGAGTGGGGTGTTAACCCGCCCCACTTGTTCCAGTGATTTCACAATTACGTGGCAGGACAGTCCACGATTCCGGGCTAGCACGCGAAACACAGTAAATATGAACACTTTATGAAATATGGAAGTAAGGTGGGCACTCTGCTTAACCCTGGGCGTAGTTCGCGTAGTGGCGCTACGCGTAGCTACGCGAAGTGCACTTCGCACTACGCACGCTACGCGTAGCTACGCGAACTGCGTAGTGTGGTAGGGAAATGCTGTTCACACTCATTGCACAGTGCCGGATGCTTGTCCGCACTGTGCAATCATTGCAAACGGCATCTTGCATAGTGCAAGCGGTCGTTTTCTGCCGCTCGAGTAGATTTGTACTCGAGCGGCAGCTTTCTCAACGCGGACTGGTAGTTTCTTATCGCGAGCGGTCGCGAGCATACGCGACCAATCGCAATGAGAAACCTGACCTCCCCGCGTTGAGAATCTCGCTGGGAGGTTTATTTTCCACGCTCGCGATCGGCAACTTGATGTTGCTGATCGCGAACGAGGAAAAAGTCTCGCCGGGATGTTGATTTTGCTCGCTTGCGGTCGCCAACTTGACGTTGAGGACCGCGAGCAAGCAAAAAATGCCCGCTACGCATTTTTGCACTGTGCTACGTGCAATTCGCATAGCGCGTAGTAGCGCAAACTCCGCAAACTCCGCGAGCGTAGCGTAGTTTTCCGCCCAGGCCTAACTCTGTCATCGTTTCATGTGATTTAAAGTTATTCTGTCCACTCGACGAGTTGCACCCATGGAATAAAGAATATTAACCAACAAATGGATTTTGTCACATGCTGGACTATTTTTACATCCTCCTTCGAAGAATCAACATGGACTACTTTTTTAGAGCAGACAGTGGATTAACATTAGCTGGACTTACGGTTATATTGGTGTTACGTGATGTTTATCTTTTTACATACAATACAACTCAGTCAGTTATGATTTGATGCTTGGTGTGATCAACGTTCATAATGACATTCGTGGGTGGGCGGTGAATTCTATAGTTAAATGTCCATGATAAATGTTCGTAATACGGGGTGTTTGTACATTTTTTAATAACGGGGATATATTATACAGATGGTAAATGATGTTGGAGTCCAATATATAAAAAGATATAACACGAGTGAAACAATTGAATGACGTAAGAATCCAGGAGGGGAATACGTTCCGCATTAGCATTTTCAGAACAACATTAGTGCATTATGGGTTTTGTATTTTGATTACTGAAGGGGTGGGATCTGGGAAGAATAGGAGGAGTTGAGAATACAACACAGGTGTTTATAATTGAAGGAGGGAGCGGAGCATTTAGTACGTGTTTGAAATTGAGAAGAGGCAGTCATCAGAACACTCGAGGTACGGGTTTGTGTAACTGATTTTGAAAGGAGTGATTCCAGGGATAGATAAGGTAGTTTTCATACTGTTGAGGGAATTAAGTTAAGAGTGTTTTGGGGACTAGTGGACAACCAGCGTCAAACGAAGAATGGGGCGTTTAATGAAATTTATTATCATGAACTCTGCAGGCAAAAACGTTGATTACGGGGTGAGCTTTAGTCACAAGCATGCTCTGTTGATATGATGTGTATTAGTTGTTAAATTTGATGAATACAAATTATCTCAAGATGTAACCTAATAGTCATGTTTTAAATTTGTAGTGAACCCCTGACGAAGTGCCATGAAAGGCACGAAATGCATTGGGTGATGAATAAGATTTAAACAAGGAGAATCTATGTAGCATTCCATGCTATAGAATAAGGCTCGTAATGGCATGTCTACAGCATTAAGGACTTCATGTGAACATAGTGTGTCCTACATGCGACTGAACAAACCATGATTAAAGTTATACATGGAAAGATTAAATGGAAATAAACAGCATTGATGAACTTGATTAACTTTCGGGATCTTTGTTATGCACCTAACGCTGTGCGTCCGGAATGAGTAATTAATATGTCATAAGCAGTGCATGGTGGGGTGCAAGTTATAGTTAGCTCAGTAGTCATGCAGTCATCAATACACGACTATGAAAATGTACTCACAAAGGGGGCAAAGTACTTGAAATGCTTTTTATTTAGAAAAAGCAGTTGCCATTATAGTCATCAACATATTTAATACAATTCATCAACAGTGAAAATATGCTATAGTAAAAAGTGAAGAAATATTTAAAAACTTCCATGTCGTAAGACTTTCTTCCTTCCCAAATTAGTATTGTAAATCTGTGTTTACAGTCTTCTCAGAAATATATTACCATTTGTAACTGTGGCACCATATATATATATATATATTCACTGAAAAAACCATAGGTTTTAGGGACAGTTATAGTTACTTGGACATTGCACTTGTACAAAACCCGTGAAATTCCCTCGTTATAGTTAGTTCAGCTAACTATAACTCGCGCCCGCAATGCACTGCTGATGACGTCACATATTACATCACTCATTACATGGTCAGTGACATCACTGATGACATCACTGATGACATCTCAAATGACATCACTGATGACATCACTGATGACATCACTGATGACATCATCCAGTGACTGTGTGTTTCTGTAAAGTTTAAATATTTTTAATATATATAGGAAAAGACGTATTGAAGAATGAGTGGGTGTGTAAGTGTCTGTATGGATGATTTAGTTGGTGCGTGACTGACTCTATAAGTGAGTGATTTAACGTATCTTACTGAATGCATGGGTTAGTGACTAAACTGGATGAATGTCTGTATCCGTCTGTCTGTTGCTGTGTAAGTGGCTGCATGTGTTTGTGAATAGCTACATGAGTGTCTATATGAGTTATTGAATGCTTGTCTGAGTATCTGTATAGGTGCCTGAGTGTTTGTGTGGGAGGGGTGTGTGCAACTCTGTGCATAGATGTGTGAGTGGGTGATTCACTGGGTGGATGGTTTCAAGAGTGCATCTGTGATAGACTGTATGGGTGGGTAAGTGTGTGTAAGAGTGTGTTAGTGAGTGAATGTATGTCCCAGTGGTACATGTGTGAGTAACTACATATGTGAAAGGCAGTATATATGTGTGTTGGAGTATATAAATAGCTATAAGCAAGAGTGAGTGATTGTGATAGTGGCTGTATGGATGAGTGTGTGCTTGTATCAGTGATTGTATAAGAGCGTAACAATGTGCTACTATTTGTATGAGTAAGTGAGCTGGTGTGTGTATAACTGTATAGGTGAGTAAATGGCAGTGTGTTTAATTATTTGCATGACTGACTAGGTGTGTGAGTATCTCTATGGATGAGTGGCGTTGTTTGAGTGTCTATATAGGAGTAAGAGTGCATATGATAGTCCTGTACTGAGTGACCGTAAGTATGAGTGACTGTACGGGTGAGTGAGTGGATGTGTGTGTGTAGACCTAAGAATCAGTGAGTGGGTATGTAGTTATTGGTGTTGGAGTGTCTATGGTTTTGCGAATGGCAGTCTGTAATTTAGAGTGGGTGTATCAAAGGTTATATTAGGGTGTGAGGAGGTGCATCAGATTATCACGTGGATGATGTCATCAGTGATGTCATTTGAGATGTCATCAGTGATGTCATCAGTGATGTCACTGACCATGTCATGAGTGATGTAATATGTGACGTCATCAGCAGTGCATTGTGGGCGCGAGTTATAGTTAGCTGAACTAACTATAACGGGGAATTTCACGGGTTTTGTACGAGTGCAATGTCCAAGTAACTATAACTGTCCCTAAAACCTATGGTTTTTTCAGTGAATTTCAAAGGTTTTTAAATGCTAATTTGTAACTATAACGTGTCTGAAACCTATGGTTTTTTCAGTGAATTTCAAAGGTTTTTTAAATGCTAATTTGTAACTATAACGTGTCTGAAACCTATGGTTTTTTCAGTGAATTTCAAAGGTTTTTAAATGCTAATTTCTAACTATAACGTGCCTGAAACCTACGGTTTTTTCAGTGAATTTCAAAGGTTTTGTAAATGACAATTTTTAAATGTATTAATTGTTATATTAATTTTTTTCATACTGATTTACTACATTTTTAGAAACAATTTTTTTACATATTTTATTTTTTAAATTACATTGTAATTACATTATACATTACATTACAAAAAATACTTTCTCAGAATGAATTACTTTAGTTTAAATACTTTGCACATAGGCAATAGACTTTTAAGTACAGTAGTTACAGTTGTTGCAATGGGCAACACATTTTCAAACACAATGCAACATTCAGCTCAATGTGAATTTCTAGTTAAATGCAATTAGTTACTTTATGGATTACTTTTCTAACCACAGGACTGGATCCTAGATTCAGTCCTGGTACATCTCCTGTAAACAGTTGAGTAAAAGCGTTTTGGTTACAGTCGTGATTTTTAAGGAATATTATTGTATTTTAAAAGTTGACACTTAGAAACTTTTTCTCATAGAATCACCAATGTTATCCTATGGAAGGAAATTCACTTAGCAGGTAAAAACTGTTATCATTACTTTTTCTTACTCAGTGTTGGATCCTGGATCCAGCACTGGTGCATCTCCTGTAAACAGTTGAAAGAATGCGTTTAAGTCATACAGGCGATTTTTAAGGAATATTTCTAGTTTGTGAAAATCAACACTTTGAAACTTTTTGCTGAAAACCAGTCAATCTTAGCCTATGAAGGAAATTCAAGTTACCGGTAAGTACGGTTAAAATTACTTTTGAGGATCAGTACTGGGCTGAAAGATGCAGCACTGAGGTCTCTCCTGATAACAGGTGAGTAAATCGGAATTCGTATTTCGGCTGATTTTAGAGGAATATTTTTAAGTTCCAAAACTCCACACTTAGAAGAATTTCCAAGTGAAACCAGTCAATGTTAGCCTATGGAAGGAAATTCAAGTTACTGGTAAGTACGGTTTAAATTACTTTTCAGGACCAGTACTGGGCTGAAAGATGCAGCACTGAGGTCTCTCCTGATAACAGGTGAGTAAATCAGAATTCGGATTTCGGCTGATTTTAGAGGAATATTTGTATGTTTCAAAAATCAACACTTAGAAACTTTTCAGCAAAAAGCAGGCAATGATATCCTATGGAAGGAAATTCAAGTTACTGGTAAGTACGGTTAAAATTACTTTTGAGGATCAGTACTGGGCTGAAAGATGCAGCACTGAGGTCTCTCCTGATAACAGGTGAGTAAATCGGAATTCAGATTTCGGCTGATTTTAGAGGAATATTTTAAAGTTCCAAAACTCCACACTTAGAAGAATTTCCAAGTGAAACCAGTCAATGTTAGCCTATGAAGGAAATTCAAGTTACCGGTAAGTACGGTTAAAATTACTTTTCAGGATCAGTACTGGGCTGAAAGATGCAGCACTGAGGTCTCTCCTGATAACAGGTGAGTAAATCGGAATTCGTATTTCGGCTGATTTTAGAGGAATATTTTAAAGTTCCAAAACTCCACACTTAGAAGAATTTCCAAGTGAAACCAGTCAATGTTAGCCTATGAAGGAAATTCAAGTTACCGGTAAGTACGGTTAAAATTACTTTTCAGGACCAGTACTGGGCTGAAAGATGCAGCACTGAGGTCTCTCCTGATAACAGGTGAGTAAATCGGAATTCGTATTTCGGCTGATTTTAGAGGAATATTTTAAAGTTCCAAAACTCCACACTTAGAAGAATTTCCAAGTGAAACCAGTCAATGTTAGCCTATGGAAGGAAATTCAAGTTACTGGTAAGTACGGTTAAAATTACTTTTCAGGACCAGTACTGGGCTGAAAGATACAGCACTGAGGTCTCTCCTTATAACAGGTGAGTAAATCGGAATTCGTATTTCGGCTGATTTTACAGGAATATTTTAAAGTTCCAAAACTCCACACTTAGAAGAATTTCCAAGTGAAACCAGTCAATGTTAGCCTATGGAAGGAAATTCAAGTTACTGGTAAGTATGGTTAGAATTACTTTTCAGGACCAGTACTGGGCTGAAAGATACAGCACTGAGGTCTCTCCTGATAACAGGTGAGTAAATCGGAATTCGTATTTCGGCTGATTTTAGAGGAATATTTGCACAATGGTGAAGGGAGGGGCGGGGCCTGAGGTGACATCTGTGCAAACGCGCCTCGTGGCGCGTTTTAGTTGGGGATTAAGTCCCCTTGAATCCTGAGGGTCCCTAGGGGCCAACTAGCCCACCAGGAACCTCCAATATGCGCCAGGGGCTGCGTTGCAGAGACGTGTAGAGAGGCCACACCCCTTTACACCTCTCTGCAACGCAGCTCTGTGGCGCTTTTTGGAGGTATATGGTGGGCTAGTTGGACTCCGGGGACCCTCAGGATTCAAGGGGACTTAATCCCCCAACTTAAAACGCGCCACGGGCGCTGCTTGCACAGTGGTGAAGGGAGGGGCGGGGCTTCAGGTGACATGTGTGCAAACAGGCCCCGTGGCGCGTTTTAAGATGGGAAATTAAATCCTCTTCACTCCTGAGGGTCTCTGGGGCCAACTAGCCCAACAGGTACATCCAGAAAGCGCCACAGAGCTGCGTTGCAGAGAGGTGTAAAAGGGGTGTGGCCTCTCTACACGTCTCTGCAACGCAGCCCCTGGCGCATATTGGAGGTTCCTGGTGGGCTAGTTGGCCCCTAGGGACCCTCAGGATTCAAGGGGACTTAATCCCCAACTTAAAACGCGCCACGGGGCGCGTTTGCACAGATGTCACCTCAGGCCCCGCCCCTCCCTTCACCATTGTGCAAATATTCTTCTAAAATCATCCGAAATACGAATTCCGATTTACTCACCTGTTATCAGGAGAGACCTCAGTGCTGTATCTTTCAGCCCAGTACTGGTCCTGAAAAGTAATTTTAACCGTACTTACCAGTAACTTGAATTTCCTTCCATAGGCTAACATTGACTGGTTTCACTTGGAAATTCTTCTAAGTGTGGAGTTTTGGAACTTTAAAATATTCCTCTAAAATCAGCCGAAATACGAATTCCGATTTACTCACCTGTTATCAGGAGAGACCTAGGTGCTGCATCTTTCAGCCCAGTACTGGTCCTGAAAAGTAATTTTAACCGTACTTACCGGTAACTTGAATTTCCTTCATAGGCTAATATTGACTGGTTTCAGTTGGAAATTCTTCTAAGTGTGGAGTTTTGGAACTTTAAAATATTCCTCTAAAATCAGCCGAAATACGAATTCCGATTTACTCACCTGTTATCAGGAGAGACCTCAGTGCTGCATCTTTCAGCCCTGTACTGATCCTCAAAAGTAATTTTAACCGTACTTACCAGTAACTTGAATTTCCTTCCATAGGATATCATTGCCTGCTTTTTGCTGAAAAGTTTCTAAGTGTTGATTTTTGAAACATACAAATATTCCTCTAAAATCAGCCGAAATACGAATTCCGATTTACTCACCTGTTATAAGGAGAGACCTCAGTGCTGTATCTTTCAGCCCAGTACTGGTCCTGAAAAGTAATTTTAACCGTACTTACCAGTAACTTGAATTTCCTTCCATAGGCTAACATTGACTGGTTTCACTTGGAAATTCTTCTAAGTGTGGAGTTTTGGAACTTTAAAATATTCCTCTAAAATCAGTCGAAATACGAATTCCGATTTACTCACCTGTTATCAGGAGAGACCTCAGTGCTGCATCTTTCAGCCCAGTACTAATCCTGAAAAGTAATTTTAACCGTACTTACCAGTAACTTGAATTTCCTTCATAGGCTAACATTTACTGGTTTCACTTGGAAATTCTTCTAAGTGTTGATTTTTGAAACATACAAATATTCCTCTAAAATCAGCCGAAATACGAATTCCGATTTACTCACCTGTTATAAGGAGAGACCTCAGTGCTGTATCTTTCAGCCCAGTACTGGTCCTGAAAAGTAATTTTAACCGTACTTACCAGTAACTTGAATTTCCTTCCATAGGCTAACATTGACTGGTTTCACTTGGAAATTCTTCTAAGTGTGGAGTTTTTGAACTTTATAATATTCCTCTAAAATCAACCAAAGTACGAATACCAATTTACTCACCTGTTATCAGGAGAGAATCCAGTGCTGCATCTTTTAGCCCAGCACTGACCCTGAAAAGTAATTTTAACCGTACTTACCAGTAACTTATATTTTCTTCCATAGGAATCCATTGTCTGGTTTTCAGCAAAAAGTTTCAAAGTGTTGATTTTTACAAACTACAAATATTCCTTAAAAATCACCTGTATGACTTAAACGCATTCTTTCAACTGTTTACAGGAGATGCACCAGTGCTGGATCCAGGATCCAACACTGAGTAAGAAAAAGTAACGATAACAGTTTTTACCTGCTAAGTGAATTTCCTTCCATAGGATAACATTGGTGATTCTATGAGAAAAAGTTTCTAAGTGTCAACTTTTAAAATACAATAATATTCCTTAAAAATCACGACTGTAACCAAAACGCTTTTACTCAACTGTTTACAGGAGATGTACCAGGACTGAATCTAGGATCCAGTCCTGTGGTTAGAAAAGTAATCCATAAAGTAACTAATTGCATTTAACTAGAAATTCACATTGAGCTGAATGTTGCATTGTGTTTGAAAATGTGTTGCCCATTGCAACAACTGTAACTACTGTACTTAAAAGTCTATTGCCTATGTGCAAAGTATTTAAACTAAAGTAATTCATTCTGAGAAAGTATTTTTGTAATGTAATGTATAATGTAATTACAATGTAATTTAAAAAATAAAATATGTAAAAAAAAATTGTTTCTAAAAATGTAGTAAATCAGTATGAAAAAAATTAATATAACAATTAATACATTTAAAAATTGTCATTTACAAAACCTTTGAAATTCACTGAAAACCGTAGGTATCAGGCACGTTATAGTTAGAAATTAGCATTTAAAAAACCTTTGAAATTCACTGAAAAAACCATAGGTTTCAGACACGTTATAGTTACAAATTAGCATTTAAAAACCTTTGAAATTCACTGAAAAAACCATAGGTTTCAGACACGTTATAGTTACAAATTAGCATTTAAAAAACCTTTGAAATTCACTGAAAAAACCATAGGTTTTAGGGACAGTTATAGTTACTTGGACATTGCACTCGTACAAAACCCGTGAAATTCCCCCGTTATAGTTAGTTCAGCTAACTATAACTCGCGCCCCGCAATGCACTGCTGATGACGTCACATATTACATCACTCATGACATGGTCAGTGACATCACTGATGACATCACTGATGACATCTCAAATGACATCACTGATGACATCATCCACGTGATAATCTGATGCACCTCCTCACACCCTAATATAATCTTTGATACACCCACTCTAAATTACAGACTGCCATTCGCAAAACCATAGACACTCCAACACCAATAACCACATACCCACTCACTGATTCTTAGGTCTACACACACACATCCACTCACTCACCCGTACAGTCACTCATACTTACGGTCACTCAGTACAGGACTATCATATGCACTCTTACTCCTATATAGACACTCAAACAACGCCACTCATCCATAGAGATACTCAGACACCTAGTCAGTCATGCAAATAATTAAACACACTGCCATTTACTCACCTATACAGTTATACACACACCAGCTCAC
Organism: Calotriton arnoldi; assembly: GCA_963921515.1. Lineage (NCBI taxonomy): Eukaryota > Metazoa > Chordata > Amphibia > Caudata > Salamandridae > Calotriton > Calotriton arnoldi. The sequence continues at coordinate 584,336 of CAWUFW010006279.1, read as the reverse complement.
TTACTCATACAAATAGTAGCACATTGTTACGCTCTTATACAATCACTGATACAAGCACACACTCATCCATACAGCCACTATCACAATCACTCACTCTTGCTTATAGCTATTTATATACTCCAACACACATATATACTGCCTTTCACATATGTAGTTACTCACACATGTACCACTGGGACATACATTCACTCACTAACACACTCTTACACACACTTACCCACCCATACAGTCTATCACAGATGCACTCTTGAAACCATCCACCCAGTGAATCACCCACTCACACATCTATGCACAGAGTTGCACACACCCCTCCCACACAAACACTCAGGCACCCATACAGATACTCAGACAAGCATTCAATAACTCATATAGACACTCATTTAGCTATTCACAAACACATGCAGCCACTTACACAGCAACAGACAGACGGATACAGACATTCACCCAGTTTAGTCACTAACCCATGCATTCAGTAAGATACGTTAAATCACTCACTTATAGAGTCAGTCACGCACCTACTAAATCATCCATACAGACACTTACACACCCACTCATTCTTCAATACGTCTTTTCCTATATATATTAAAAATATTTAAACTTTACAGAAACACACAGTCACTGGATGATGTCATCAGTGATGTCATTTGAGATGTCATCAGTGATGTCATCAGTGATGTCACTGACCATGTCATGAGTGATGTAATATGTGACGTCATCAGCAGTGCATTGTGGGGCGCGAGTTATAGTTAGCTGAACTAACTATAACGGGGGAATTTCACGGGTTTTGTACGAGTGCAATGTCCAAGTAACTATAACTGTCCCTAAAACCTATGGTTTTTTCAGTGAATATATATATATATATACATTTGTGTTAAATGGGGAAAATCTAATTTTTTCAGTAGATATATCTGAATTCGGTACAAGTGGACATATTGCCCTTACAGTAGCATCATACTCAATTGGGCTGTCGTAATACATGTCTTAGATACCTAAATGTAGAGTTAAAATTCCCAATTTCCCTCATATCCCAAAACTTTATTTCTTTTGTTTATCATTTCATCTCATCAATCAATAAATCAATTCATATTTATAGAGCGCAGCTACTCACCCGTGATAGTATCCAGGCACTGAGGTCTCGCTGGGCTCAGCCGAACAGCCAGGTCTTGAGTCCCTTTCTGAATTCCATGAGAGATGGTCATGCTCAAAGGTGAAGGGGGAGGCCGTTCCAGGCTTTGGCGGCAAAGTAGGAGAAGGACCAGCCACCAATGTGGCTTCGGTGGATGCACAGTGTGTGTGAAGGACGCGAAGGCAGAGCGCAGGCGTCTTGAAGGTCGGTGGAAGTTCAGGCGGTGGTTGATGTATACTGGTGGTTGGTCGTCGAGGGCCTTGTACGTATGTTTCAGTATCTTGAATTGACATCTTTTCTAGATAGGGGAACCAGTGGAGGTTCCTGAGGGAGGGGGGGTGATGTGGGTCCACTTGGAGAGGTCGAGGATGAGCCTGGCTGCTGAGTTCTGGATCATCTGGAGTCTCTTCAGGAGTTGGGTGGTGATTCCAGAGTAGAGTGCACTTCCGTTGTCCAGGCAGCTGATGACCAGGCCCTGAGTGACTGTTTTCCTGATGCTGATCGGAATCCATCTGAAGATCTTTCAGAGTATGCGGAGTGTGTGGAAGCAGGTGGATGAGACCACATTGATCTGGCATTTCATTGTGAATTTGCTACACAGGATGATGCTGAGGTTAGGGGCGTAGTCTGTCAGTGAGGGTGTGGGTCCGAGTTTGGCAGGCCACCAGATGACGTCCCACGGGGAGGGGTTGTTCCCAAAAATAAGCACTTCCGTCTTGTCCGAGTTGAGCTTCGGACAGTTGGTCTTCATCCAGTTGGCAACATTGTCATGGCATTGTGTAAGTTGGTTCTAGTGGTGGGGGTGTCTTCCGTGAGCAAGAGGATGAACTGGGTATCATCTGCGTAGGTTATGATGTTGAGGCCATGGGTTCTGATGATGCCAGCCAGGGGTTTCATGAAGGTGTTGAATATGGTCGAGCTGAAGGATGACCCTTGAGGGGTGCCGCAGATGTTGCTCTTGGGCTCTGAGGTGAAGGGTGGTAGCTGGGTTTTCTGTGTGCATCCTGTGAGGAAGGATGCAATCCATTTGAGGGCATCTCTCTGGATCCCAATGTGGTGGACCCTCTTGATCAGGGTTTGGTGAAATACGTTATGGGACGCCACCGAGAGATCAAGGAGGATCAGGGCTGCTGTTTCCCCCAGTTGAGGAGGGTTCTGATGTCATAGGTGGCGGCGATCAAGGTGGTCTCTTGCTGTGGTTGGGACGGAAGCCGGACTAGGAGGTGTCCAGCAGGTTGTTTCTCTCCAGGTGTTCGATGAGCTGGTGGTTGATGGCCTTCTCGAAGACCTTGGCTGGGAAAAGGAGCAGTGAGAAGGGGCCGTAGTTCTTGAGTTCACTGGGGTCAACGGGGGGTTCTTGGGGAAGGGCCTGACTTCTGCGTGTTTCCATCCATCGGTGGAAGTAGGCCGAGGTGATGGATGCATTGAGGATGGAGGTGAGTGCCATGCTGATTTCTTTGCTCCAGAGGTTGAAGAGGTGGTGTGTGCAGGGGTCCTTGGGTGCTCCTGAGTGGATGGAGTTAATGATGGCTGTGGTATTCTGTGTGGTGAGCTGTTTCCATGCGTTGAGCGCATGGGTAGCGTCCAAAGGTGTAAGGAGGTTGTAGAGATTGGTGGGTTGGGGTTCAAAGTTACTGTAGATGGTGGATAGTTTGTTGTGGAAATAGTTCACCAGTGTGTCACAGGGTTTCTGGGATGGGGGTTTGAGTTCTCTGTGGTAGATGGGCAGAAGAACTCTCTAGCCATGCTGAAGAGTTCCTTGCTGTGGTTAGTGCTTGCTTCGATGTGGTCTGCTATGGCATGTCTTTTCGTGTCCTTCTTGAGGCATTAGTTGTATTTGTTGAAGGCTGACTTGAAGGTTACTCAGTCTGTGTGGTCTCTGCTGGTGTGCCACCTTCTTTCCACTTGTTTGCAGTTGCGTTTGAGGGTCCTGAGTTCTGGTGTGTACCAGCTGGCTTAATGAGGGCGACTCTGTGAGTTCTGGATGGCTTGTTCCAGGATGGTTGCGGCATTGGGTTGGTTGGCGTTGAGGGTGTCGCCCATTGGGTCTTAGTCACTTTGTTCCAGCTGTGGTGGGCAGGGCAGGGGGGCTTGGTGGTGGTGCCAGGGGATCCTGCAATGGTGAAGTGGAAGATGGCGAGGTCGGTCCAGGTGAGTTATGTGACATGACTGTACTTGACTCTGTCGCTGGCAGTGAAGATCGAGTCCAGCGTCTGTCCTGCATGGTGTGTGGGGTCACTGACTAGCTGGGTGAGGCCGATGTTGCTCATGATTTTCAGTAGGTTGGTTGTGTTAGCGTCTTTGGGGTCATCGTGCTGGAAGTTGAGGTCGCAGAGGAAGATGTGGTGTTTGGAGTCAATTGCTGGGGGGGGCGATGAATTCGGTGATGGCGTTGCAGAAGCTGGGGCGTGGTTCCGGGGGGTCTGTAGGCAAAGGTGCCTCTGAAGGTCGTTCTGCTATCGGTTTGGAGCTGCAAGTTGAGGTGGTCCATGATAGTTTGATGTCATCTTCTGTGGTGGTGCAGGGTAGTGTCTCTTTGTGGATGATGGCAATGACTCCTCCATGTTTATTGGTGCAGCTCCGGTGTATCTTCTTGTAACCTTTGGGCGTTTCAGTGGTGATGTCGGGGTTTGAGGATGGATTGAGCAAGGTTTCTATGATGAAGATCATGTTGGGCAGAGGGTCCCAGATTTCGGTGGCATGTTTGCAGAGGCATCAGGCGTTAAGCAGGACGCAGTGAAGCAGTTCCAGGGTGTCCATGGTCGGTGAGGTGGGTGTGGTGAAAGTTTCTGTGTGGTCGGGAGGTCCTGAGTTGCAGGTGAATCGACAGCAGTGGCAGATGAACGGTCCTACCGTTGGTCGAGGAGATGCGATGCAGCAGTTGTTGTTGCAGCTCCTGGAGTTGAGGTCTAGGAGCTCAGCGGTGGTGTATTGGTGGATGGTAGGAGCGCCAGGGTTCCTGGCGCCGGGCATGGTCCAGGCTTGGACGGGCACAGATATGGATGTATGATGCTACATCGCAAACCGTTACAAAGCATGCTGTAACCATGCATTTTTTACATCGCAAATACTATTACTTCGCGCGTTTTTACATCGCATGCCGTTGCAACATAAATGCAGTCTCCCCTTTAGAAGAAGTCATTACAACGCATACAAAAACATCGCCTCCCATTACAAAGCGTTTATTAATGTATTTTTTTCTCCAATAACTCCCTGGGACGGGATGCAGGGAAACAAGGGGTTTTTGGGTGGGGGGGGTGTAGTAATATGTGCAATGTAATAGTAGTACTCGAGAACGAAAATAAGTACTCGGGTATTAAAATTGGTACCCTGGTATTGTTTTTGTTAACTAAAGCATTGCTTACCATAAGGAAGGTAATATTTATTACGACACCACAGTAGGAATACGAAGCTGAGTAACATGTAACCCTGTTAATAAAAAAATACATAGTGACCGACAATTTGTTAAAGCACCAAAACAATAGTCCTACAACACTTTCAATGACCACAGGTGTACAAAATGGCAGATTTCCGGAGCACCCCACAAATAGCTATCTTTTTCATTTTGTAATGTAAATTTTAGATTTTTCCAGCGTTAAAACAAGCATAAAAAATGGAACATTATACATATTTTACTTCCAAAAATTACAACATTTCAAGGAAGGTATAAAAGGAGGCGTGCTCCATTTTTAAGCCAGTTGTGACCTGATTCCATGGCACACCGGACGCGTTTTGCAGACGTTGTAATGTAATGTAATGTAAGGGCTATTTATAGAGCGCACTGTGACCCGCCGGGTATCCTGGCACTGAGAGACGGAAGAGAGCCTGTGATAAAAAGCAGGAGGCATCATACTCTGGGGAAGAGCCAAGTCTTCAATTTCTTTCTGAAAGGCATAAAATCCGTCATCTGTCGCAACTCCGTGGGTAGGCTATTCCAAAGCCTTGCAGCAGCAACGCTGAAAGCTTGCCCCCCCAGTTTAGCTCTTTTGACCCTAGGCACTTTCACCCAGTTAGCAGAGGAAGATCTGAGGCAACGGGTGGGAACATACCAACTAAATTTCCTCTGCAAAGGTAATGGCCCACGACCGTGCAATGCCTTGAACACAACACAAAGGGATTTAAAATGAACCCTCTGCAGGATTGGGAGCCAATGAAGGTCCATCAGAGCCTGAGAGGAGGAGGACTGACGAGGTCTCGTCAAGGCCAACTTAGCTGCTACATTCTGGATTCTCTGCAGTCTCCCCATTAGGTATTTAGGGGACTCCAGTAGCAAGGCATTACAATAATCTAGCCTACTCAAGATGACGCTCCTTACTACCAGAGCACGAGTATGTACCGGGAGCATGGGGAGTACTTTTTTAAGAACTCTAATAAGGGAGTAGCAACTCCCAACCGTCTTGTTGACTTGATTTTCCAAAGTCAACTCATCATTAAAGCAAATTCCCAAGTTACGAACAGATTTAGAGGGTACCAGCGGGGCATCAGCAGTAGTCAGCCACATATTGGCTGGGAGAGGATGTGGTACTCTCCCACCTGCAATATAAAGAAACTCTGCTTTATCTGCATTAAATTGCAGGGAGTTATTTCGCAGCCAATATACCACACTCTGCATACATGCATGAAAGTTTTCCACAGAAAATGACTGTTCTCTATCCCAAGAGAGAATAAGCTGGGTGTCATCCGCATAATTTACAAGACCTATACCGTAAGATTTAATGACATCCACCAAGGGACGCATATAGGCGTTGAAAAGAATAGGGCTGATAGCAGAGCCTTGCGGTACACCATGATGTATCTTAATAAACTTGGATTGAAAAGGGGGGAGGGCCACAGCCTGACATCTGTCAGACAGATATGAATGCAGCCATTTCTGGGCCAAGCCCACTACCCCCACTCCTTCCAATCGTTCCAGGAGAACCTTGTGATTGACTGTGTCGAATGCGGCGGACAGATCCAACAGGATCAGTATAGTAGATTGACCCATGTGCGCACGCAAACGAAGATCATCCAACACAGTCAGCAAGGCAGTCTCAGTCCCGTGTCCTGGGCGGAAGCCGAATTGTCCGGCATCCAGTAAATTATTTACCTCCAGAAACTGGGAGAGTGCCCTGCTTACAAGGCGCTCCATGATCTTAACCGGATATGGGAGGAGCGAGATAGGCCTGTAGTTTTTTAGACAGGCTGGGTCAAGCGACGGTTTTTTTAATAAAGGGGTTACAACTGCTTGCTTCCAGCAGGGGGGACCATTCCACTACCAAGGGACTGATCACACAGCTGCTTTAGCATAGGGAACAGCTCAGAGCCTAATGCCTTCCAAATCCTGTGGGGAAGAGGGTCCAGTGATGAGCCAGAGGAAATTCCTAAGGCTAACCGAGTGAAATCCTCCAGCGTGGGAATTTCAAAGTGATCTAAAAAAGGTCTCTGATCTGAAACTTAATTAGTTCCCTTCCAGTCCTCCTTCCTGTCAGGTAGCAGACTACTAGCCCCATCAACTGTACCATCCCCTTCCATCCCTTTAATTAATCTTACAGATCTTTTCTTAAAAAAAACAGCCAAACTGTCACAGAGTTCCTGTGTTGGGGGAGTCTTATTTTTTGTACAATCGGGGGTGGTGATGTCATTCATTATTTTAAAAACACTTTTGGAGCTATTAGGTGCCTTCAAGATTGCATTTGCGAAAAATTCCGCTTTAGCGGAGGCAGTATATTTCTTATAGTGGAGAATTTTCTCCTTCCACTCAGCTTTAGCTATATCAGAGTATCCCCTCCTCCATCGCCGTTCTGCTTGCTTACAGCCAAGTTTTAGCTTTTGTAGTTCAGCATTATACCAAGGAGCAGAGGGTTTGCCTACTTTTTTCACTAGCTTTTGTGGAACAAGCTGATCAAGTTGATCATTGATCAAAAGACAAAAGGTGGTATAATTTTCATCCACCTGTTTCCCGGGGTCGAAAGATTCTTCTAGATGGAATACAGGGGTGGTACTAGCTTTCCTCAGGAGACCTTTCCAATCCCTACTAAGGAGACATCTAGTCTCCTTCACAATTGCCAGGCTGTTCTGCTTAACGTTAAGTACATCAAATTGAACTAAATGATGATCGGACCAGCCCATCGGCAGAACATTTACCACTTCCACTGAGTCTTTCCCCGCAAAAACAAGGTCCAACACATGTCCTCCTATATGAGTAGGTTCTATCACCCTTTGAGGGGAGCTGCAAATCCATACAGGATTGTAAGAGATTATTATACCCAGGGTCCATGCTCCCATTGGCCCATAGGTTAAAATCTCCTAGTATTAACAATCTGGCATGTGAAAGAGCCATGTTACTAAAAACATCAATCATATTTTTTTGTTGCAGGAGACTGGCCGTTCCTGGAGGCCTATAACAAATAATACCAGTCAGTACATGTCTCCCCTGATCCTTTAGCGCAAAGCCCAATAGTTCAGCCCCTTCAACCTCATCAATATCTATAGGGGAAAAATTCCATGCCTCCTTAAATATGATCCCAAGCCCTCCACCTCTACTGCTTGGGCGTGGCTTATGAAAAGCTTTATAGCCCTGAGGACAGGCCAAACCCAACTCTAGGTCAGACCCGGGATGAGTCCAAGTCTCGGTCATCACCAGGGCATCTAGATCATGTAGCTCTAATAACAGCTGTATCTCCATGTAGTGTTTACACAGGGATCTAACATTGAGCAGTCCACATCTTAGAGAGTCCCCTTTCATGAAGTCAGCCACTGGCCCAGCAGTGTCTCTCAGTATGAACTCCCCATGGGCACCACCCTGCACCCCTATTGCCCGTAATGAGGCACTCGAATACTTATAGGCAATATCATCTGGTAGATTTCTCCTACCTTCAGCATAATGGCTGGCGCTGTGCGTTGCCGGTGCGCGGACGGGCGCAGACGGGCTTGCCTTTGGCGCGCCCGCTGCGCGCGTCTGCTGCGCGATCGCTCCAGCGCAATGCTTTATAGGCCGTGGCGCGGGGATAGGCAACTAGAATGCTAACCCCTTTGGATACCGCAGCCCGCTGGGGCGTGTCAGGATAGTATCAGCGTGCACCAACAGTGACCGGAACTACAATTGTTTCAGCTTCTTTTTTAAAAAACTCGATAATGTGATATTTAAAAACAATGACAGATTCAAATTCACAATTTCACAATTACTTATTAAAAAGAAAAACGGAGTTCACATACACGCTAAAGGCATGATTTTGCAGAAAACGCCAGTATGCGTCCGCGTCCTTACACGGGCAAGAGATTATCACGTCTCAAGTGTTTCCACGCTGCGCGATCGCTCCAGCGCAATGCTTTATAGGCCGTGGCGCGGGGATAGGCAACTAGAATGCTAACCCCTTTGGATACCGCAGCCCGCTGGGGCGTGTCAGGATAGTATCAGCGTGCACCAACAGTGACCGGAACTACAATTGTTTCAGCTTCTTTTTTTAAAAACTCGATAATGTGATATTTAAAAACAATGACAGATTCAAATTCACAATTTCACAATTACTTATTAAAAAGAAAAACGGAGTTCACATACACGCTAAAGGCATGATTTTGCAGTATACGCCAGTATGCGTCCGCGTCCTTACACGGGCAAGAGATTATCACGTCTCAAGTGTTTCCACTACTACCTTGAGCTGAGGCATTCAGCCAAACAAGTAAGTTAAATAAATTAAGTTGATAAATATTAGTAACGCAATGATATTGCAACAGTAAATGTGCTAAAATTATGCATTGTACAGAGGTTAAACGTCAAAGTCTGTAATTTAAGAAGGCGCCAATATCAACCGCAAATCCGTATGAAAGTTTGTAAGTAAAGCAAGAGCAACAATTAAAACTGTGTAACTACAATGTTAAAAAAAAAACTTAATACGCTAAAATGTTCAAAATATTCTCAGTGTAACAACGGTTTGACGTAAAATGAATCGCTATGCAGGCAAACATTTGAATCTTTCCTCTACTGTCCTGTGTGCAATTGAGCCTGCAAAAACGTGAGGTTAATAACTGCAACATGTACATAAATAGTATAAACTAACAACAAAATTCAGAAAGCAGTGTATTTCCTGAAACGTTTGTCTAATTTTTGGTGGTTGTTTTGTACCAATTTTGGGAACCGTAAAATAAATCATACTTTTCTATGTTGTTTTGAAGTGTTTCCCTATTTGTAAAAGTGTTTGTTTTGTTTTTTTGGTCAGTTAATTGTGAACGAAAACGAGAGTTGTTGAGGACACAGGCCGCAGCAATACAGACCGTATACATTCCATCCAAACTGGAGCCAAAACTCAAGGTAAAAAAATGTACTTTAAATCTAGTTATAGTAAGCAAAAAATTTGTGAAACATGTGTAACTTAATTGGTATGCGCTAGATAATGCCGAAAGTGTAAAGTGTTGCATAGAATGTGGAGGTTCTTAATAATGTATTCCCCAAGCCCAAGGTGTAGCGCTTGAATGTACTATTCCGCCACAAAAAGTGTGCTTGTGTCATAGACTTTGATCGAGACTGTAGGTGTAAAAAGTCCTAAACCATGTTTGAGTGTTTGAGCCTCAAATGTAAAGTGACCCAAATAATAAAAAATGTTTTTTTCTACAACAAAGGCCATCAACAGCGACAACGTTCAGCCAAGTATCCAAATTTGTCTCAGGAAAAAAGCCATCAAGTAATCCAACCTTACCAAAAGCTCTACAGGTAAATAAATGTGATTTGGAAAAGGCTAATACTATATTAAAATTGCTCTTAACCCAATGTGTTGCATAGTACCATCGCATAGAATGTGGAGGTTCTTAATAATGTATTCACGAAGGCCAAGGTGTAGCGCTTGAATGTACAATTCCGCCACAAAAAGTGTGCTTGTGTCATTGACTTTGCTCGATACTGTAGGTGTGAAATGTCCTAAACCATTTTTCCGCCCCCAATGTAAATACCTATATAGGTAAATAAATGGAATGTGGAAAAGGCTAATACTATATTAAAATTGCTCGTAACCCGTATGTGTAGCATAGTACCATTGCATTTTAGATCTAAGTGTCCTTTCGGTCAGTAACACCGTTGTTTATGTTAATGATAAAAGTAATAATCCCCCTTTCTGCCAAAATTTGCATTTGTTTTACAGTCTCAAATCAACAACATTTACAAGGCAAGCAAATATTCTTTGGTGTAATCTATAAGACTCTGACTCCAGTAGTACAAAAGGTAAATTTGAATATTAAATATAGTTTGTGAATGAACGTAATCCTGTTTTTGTCCCGATAAAAAATGTAAACAGAATGAACGATAAAGTAAATCTCCAAAGCTTATAGGTGCAAACCGAAGTGCAACATTTGTGGTTTTTTGCACTAATGTACATAAAATTGTGTATATTTTTTACAACTTACAACAGCAATCCATCTACATGTTTGTGTATTGAAACTAATATTGCTTTTGTATCTCCTTTTTTCCCAGATAATGTCTGTCCCAAAGATGGCCAAATACATCACCTCCAGCAGAGGAAACCAGCTACTAAAACATAGTGGTTATGTTTATTGTAAGGAGAGACATTCGGAGCCCAGGTGTAATTGGAGGTGTGTGCAATACTACTCCACCCATTGCACAGGCAGAGCGGTTACTCTGGGTGACTCTGTTTTAAGAAGCACAGACCATAACCACTCTGCCTCTGCAATGGCGATTGAAGTTAGAGAATCTATAAATGAAATGAAAGTGATTGCAGGCAACTCCAATGAACCCTGTAGTGCAATTTTAAGGGAGGTAGCCCAACACATTCCTGAACATGTTGCAAGCAGTATGCCCACTATTCATAATTTACGAAGAATTATACAACGTAAAAAACAGTCAATTAACCCTAAACGAGTTACACCCCAAACCTTTTCAGATATAAGTATTCCTCAGGAACTCTCTCCCACTGTTTCTAATGAACCTTTCCTATTGCATGACAACAAAAACCCTGTCAAGCGAATTTTAATCTTTAGCACCCCCCGTAATCTTATTAGGTTGGAGAACAGTGATGTTTGGATGATGGATGGTACGTTTAAAAGCACGCCCCACCCTTTCACCCAAATATACACTATTCACGGCTACATTAACAAAACAGTAGTTCCCTTAGTGTACAGTTTGCTACCAGACAAACAATCCTCAACGTATACTGAACTTATGTCAGTATTAAAATCCAAAACTCCAAACAAAAGTCCTAGAAAAGTAATAATGGACTTTGAATTACCAATGATGAATACTATAACGAAATTGTACACGGATACCCAAATTCAAGGATGTTTTTTCCACTTTTCTCAGGCATATTGGCGCAAAATTAAAAAAACTTCCTTAATTGAGGATTATGTGTCTGACAGCAAACTACAGTTTGAACTTAAAAAATGAACTGCCCTTTGCTTTGTTCCTCCTGACAGTGTAGACGAGTACTACACATCTATCACTGACTCTGAATACTTTACTTCAAACGAAGAGAAATTGGCACCTATTCTAAATTATTTCGAAGACACGTGGATTGGGCATCTAAGCAGGTTGGGTCGCAGGAGGAAGCCACGTTTTCTTGTGGACTGGTGGAACTGCTACTCGACCTCCTTAGAGGGAGGAGCAAAGACAAACAATGCCATAGAAGGATGGCACAACTCCTTGAACAACTCAATTGGCAAACCTCACCCTAATTTGTACCATTTCTTTTAAGGAAGGAGCAAAGTTTCCAAGAAATGCGAATGTCACAATCGTTAACAGGTAGTCTTAACCCACGTATTTCCCATAGAACAAAGGAAATGTCGGCAAGACTATTGGCAGCATTACAACTCTTTAAGTTGTCTGTGGCTTCAGACTACCTTTCTACCCTTGCACACATCCTGAATTCCTATGCCTGACTATGTTTGTACTTGCCTGTTTAGCCTCCCTAATGTAACCCTTAATGTATTTTGTATTGTACCAAAATTTGGACATAAATTGAGCATAATCAGCATGATGGAGCTACATCCAACTTTACTGCCATCGGCTATCAGAGGTTCTCTACACAGGATGTGCAGTCTCATTTTGTGGCTCCTTTCTCACCCTACCCCAGTAGCACTTCACCACCAGTTTGATGACTGGTGTATATGAAGCAGCAATTTCGGGGGGCTACCCAGTGAGACCACCAGTTTGATGACTGGTGTATATGAAGCAGCAATTTAGGGGGGCTACCCAGTGAGAGCAACTTTGTGTTTGGTGTGTGTTTGGTAGACCCTGATGCTTTTTAAGAAATGTTCTTGCAGGACGCTAAGCCTTGCAGCCATAACGCATCCCAATGCTAGACTTTAACTCGTCTGCAGGAAGGCTTCCTATAACAGGAGTCAAAAATAGAAATCCGGGAATCCGGGAGGTGGATAGCAGAACATAACCCCTCTTGTGAGTTTCAACCAGGGATAAAGCATAAATTTTGATGAATATTTCTGCAGTGAACACACACATTTCTCAACACTGAGTTGTCAGGTACATGAAAAAAATGACAAAGATACAGATTGCTGTTGAAGGTCCCATAAAATTGACTGAACCTAAGACTAATTGCCGCAAACTGAGAAATAATTTCATATTGGACCGTTAGGTGACCCAGAATGCATAAAAAGTAAATGTGGGCGTCATAAGTAATTCGAGGCACTATTTCTGGTAACATTGAACTTTCAAGAAACACCATCGACCACTCAACACATTTAAAAATAGAGCAGTACGATCCAAGTGCTACTGCGTTGGTTAGTACCGGAATGCTGGGATGGGAGCCCAAGTACATTTTGCATCTAAATAAAGGCAAAGAAAGCATATTTCTTGCCAATCTCAAGTTAGTTTCTTTTAAGTACCATTGGCAACTCTTTAAGTTGTCTGTGGCTTCAGACTACCTTTCCACCCTTGCACACATACTGAATTCCTATGCCTGACTATCTTAGTACTTGCCTGTTTAGCCTCCCTACTGTAAGCTTTAAATTTATTTAGCATTCTACCCAAATTTGAACATTAATTGATAAATGTATTCACCTTACCTTAAGAAGTTTTCTTTCTTCAACACTTGGACTTTTCTTCTCTCCATGTGTTCACCAAGAGTCCTTTTTCCATTGTATGCAACCCAAAAAAAAAACAATCACCTCTGTGCTCCGTGGAATCCATAAATGTTAATGTTCCCCTATGTATTCAAAGGAGGCCTCCAAATCCAACGATGCAATCCAAAATGGTCCTGCAAATCCCCGCTTTGTATTCTAATTATGCGCCCAATTTCAAAGTTCCAACCAAAACTTTTGTATTCCAAATAAGTCCTTCTATTTTGCTGGCAATCCTCGATTTGTATTCCAATAACGCCTCCAATTCCAAACATTGAACGCTGCCAACCCAAATTCCGCTAAAAATGCAAAGACGCCATCCAAAAACGCCACCACATCCAACGTTGGTATGTAAAGGAATCGAATCCAGAAGTTTCTGTACGCGACATTGTACATCCCAGTATTCCAATAACGCCTCCAATTCCAAACATTGAACACTGCCAACCCGAAATCCACTCAAAATGCAAAGACGCCATCCAAAAACTCCACCACATCCAACGTTGGTATGTAAAGGAATCGAATCCAGAAGCTTCTGTACGCGACATTGTACATCCCAGCTGTATCTATGGAAAAAGGAGTATATATTAGTAAAGTAGAAATGTAATTGCGTTTTTAAAACTAACACGTGATATAAAGCGTAGTCTTTCAACCTGTCATGGAGTGAAAATGTTGTATCAAATACATCCTAAGTATCTGAAAGACATTGCCACGGTCTATGTACCTCCCTCGTCTGTCCTTACAATCAACATTAGTACAACACTATGTATATTAATAATGTTAAAACATGTTACCTTAAGGTATCTTTTCCTTCCATCTGCTGTCTCTCGCGACGACCCCGGGAATAACGACAGTATCGTATGCGCGCCAACGTACAATGAAAAAGGAAACAGAACAAACATTCACATTGAATAAAATGTACAAAGTGTAAAATATAATGTTAAGAAAGGCATTAAATGTATCATTAATAAAGTTGAAGTGCTACAGGAGACACACTTGATGGGCTCCACATGTAAAGCTCTTGACCGGTGGGGGTTTCAGTTAGCAGTACACTCTGAGTTCACCACAGGTTCCAGGGGAGTGGGGATCCTAGTGCGAAAGCGGTTCCCCCTCATAGTTCACCGTACTCTAAAAGACAACCAGGGCCGCTTCGCTGCACTCTCGGTTCAATAGGAGGATCCCCAAAACAGTCCGGCCTAGATGCAGCTTTGTACTACAAATACCTATTCTTAGTATTAACTTTCAGTTCCTATGTAACACCCTAGTATCTACTTACAGCTTACACTAAACTTTACCAATACAGTATGTATTTCAATAATATAAAAGTGTTTTAGCTTACCGGAGCAGTCCCTTCCATCTTCTCTGTCTCGCGACGACCCAATGAATGACGTAATTTCCGCATGAACGTGAACGTCATCGCTTAATGTATAAATGAAAATAGGACAATTAGTTCCATTGACTCCAATGTTAAACCGTGGGAAAATACATTGACATCTAAGTATATACAGAGTAATTTAATTTTAGAATTATATTAATTTTTCTGTTAAATTATAATTTGTGTATGGAAATGTTTATTTTAATTAATAATTATATTAATTAATGTGTATTTTATTTGAAGCAATTTTTTTATTACATTAATTTTTATGTTATGGGTATTAAAATGGTTATTTTATTTAAAACATTTTTGTAATTATATTAATTAATGTGTATTTTATTTGAAGCAATTTTGTAATTATATTAATTTTTATGTTATGGATTGTGTAGCATTACTGTTCAGGTATGGTACTGCTCATGTATTAGTATATCAATACTCTGGTTTGTACTTACCCTGACTTGCGTTGTAATACCTTGCGATCTAAAAGTCACTGCGTTGTAATAGCATGTGTATTAAAGGCATGCGATGTAAAGGTTCCTGCGATGTAATAGTTGCGTTGCGATGGCACTGCGTAGTAATCACCGCGTTGTAATGGATGTTCGCCCACAGACATGCTTGCCTTTGGTGCATCTTCGGCGTGTCAGTGGCGTTCCCGCTGCATGCGTCCACTGCACGGCCACGCTGCGGCCTCAATTAGGTAGGTCCTTGGGGGAGGGAGGGGCACCGGGAGGTGAGAAGCGGGAGGTTAGAAGCGGCGTGAAAGCGGGCAGCGCAACGAGCGAAGAAAAAACAGCAAAACAAAAGTAATGTTCGGTATGCAGGATAAACTAGACAGGAAACAAGGGGCTAAATTCACCAGAACAACAGTAATGCAGGCTAACTAAACAGGAAATGAAGGGCTAACTCTGGAACAAAGCAAAAGGTTATGCTGGCCACAGGTTAAAACAGCAGTTCAGTCAGCACTGAGGGGTGGGAGTGGCAGGCGGCGGCAAGCGGGTAGAAGGAAGCGAGCGCCACACAGTGGCAGAGTCGGGAGACCTGCTCAGCTGTAGCAAGAGAAGCTGGTACAAGGTCAATAGTCATATTTTATATCTGATTTCAATACATTTGACTAGCATCCAAAGGCTGCCAATCAATTGATGTTAAGCAAAAGGAATCTGCCTATGTATTGTGCACAATTCCCCCCAAATGGTTAACAAACAGGTTAAGCAGGTATCTGCTTACATTTTAAGACGAATCTTGAATGTTGTCCAGGACAAAAAAAACATGATAAAAGAAAGTAAAGGGGTAGAGGTCAGTGGAGGAAAACAGAAAAAAAGATTATAATCCAAAAAGAAAGATGGAAGCCACTGAACAATCCAGACAAGCGGATATTTATATATACACCAACCATTAATTCCGTAAGGGTACTTAGAGATTTGCCCCAATGTTTAAACCTTCTGGTTCATTTGTTACTAAATCAATAATGTACCGTGACTCGAGTCTTCGAAGTAAGTTTTCCCTGTCATCTTCCCTCTTATTTCTCATTACCCTGTCAATTCCGAAGAATGAGGCCTTCGTCCAATCAGCCTCATGATGTATTTCAATATATCTTTTTCTACAAGGACATGTGATGATGTATACTCTATGATTAGATTTTCGTGAAATGTGTTTTTAATCAGATATTTCTTCTCTGTTTATGGAACATCATATTGTATCACTTTACCACTGGATTTACAAGCTTTACAATTTCTAACCCTTCATGTCATCTATCTATGTAGGAGTTGTTGTCTTTGAACATCTCTCTCAAAATCACATATCGAAAGGGCAATTGTATTGCCCTTTCGATTTGTGATTTGGAAGTGATGTTCAAATATGGGTGTATGGTGTTATGATTTAGCATTATCTCCCAAAGTTTGGCATTTTTCTTGCTAATTATATCTGATTGGAAACAGAATGTTGTTATAGGCCTAATAGTCTCTTGTTTCCTATTATTACAAGGGAGCTGAGGGGTTGAGGTTTTTGGTTTAAAGATCAGGTTTTCCCTCTATTGGCCATTGGCTTTATTTATCGCTATCTTCACGACTCGTAAGTCAGTACCCCCTAGTTCTGAATCCTCCTAACAAATGCATTTTGGCCAGGCTGTGTGCCTCAACTGTAATGCAGTTCTTATTAGGCCTGATCATTTCACCATAGGGAATATTCCATTTTACATGTGTAGGGCGGCAGCTCTTAGCATGTAGGATGATATTGCCTGTTGTAGGATTTCTAAATAGTGAACTGTGTAACCTGTTCTCTCGAATTTTCACTTTTAGATCTAAGAAATGTACACTGCTCTAATTTTATTCCATGGTTAATTTAATGTTCAAATCATTGTCATTTATGAGTGTCACAAAAATTTTAAGTTACCTTAAGTGATCTTTCCATAATATGAATAAAACATTTATGTATCAAAACCACAGATTAATCCTTTGAAACTGATTCTCATATTTCTTTTTCCTATTTTTCTTTTTTGTTTTCTTGTTTTGTGTTTTTTTAAAATAATATATCCCTGACTATTTATGTTCACAGTTTTCACCCACAAAATGTAATAGTTAAAACTATGTAAAATGAAAATGTCACAGACATGTATTTTAATGAAACTTTATTAAATAATTTTAAGCAATCAATATTAATAGGCATTGCATTGTATGTATTCTTGAAATATACATTTGATTAAAATTATTAGTGATTTTAAGAGGAAGATGATAGAACTGATTCATATATAGGGTGTTGTGTGCCTGAGTGGAGGAGAGGGAAGGGGTTTGAATGCCTGGTTGGGGGCCGTGGGCGGCGGGGTTGGCTTTACGTACGGTAATAAAATATTACTTTACGTTAAAAGAACCCTAGAAATTTACTGAAAAAAACAAAGGTTAAAGTGACATTATAGTTAAATAAAGATGTGAGTTAAACAATGATGTTTTAAATGTACAAAACCACTGAAATTCTTCAGTTATAGTTATCTCAAGTAACTATAATTCATGCCATAAGGTAACTATAACGCGAGCCCTTGCCATGCACTGCTAATTACTCCACATATTACATCACTCATGACATCTTCTATGACTTCATTGATAATATCGGTGCAACATTTGCAATGAAATTATTGATGAGAAAACTGTGCATGGCGGGAAAGCGAGTTATAGTTACCTTATAGCAGAAGCATTTTCAGAGTTTCTGCAGTCCTTTTACCAGACCTGGTACACACCATAGCCGTCGGAACTCTAAAGGGTTATTAAAGACTGCCCCACGCAACAACTAACAAGGGCTCAAAGTCTGGCACTAGAGAGGGAGCTCACAGAAGATAGGGCAGGCACTTACACAGCTACAGACTAGGAAAACACTAGGGTCAAATAATCTGCATGTTGAATTCTGTAAAAAGGTGTCAAATATGGTGGTTAAGCCACTCCGTGACATGTATACAAAGGCATTCTGCTCCAGGAAATTATTGGTGGATCTGAGAACTACAACAGTTGCATTGAGTCACAAGAATGGGAAGCCCAGAGACCGATGCTGGTCATATCAATCAATATCACCGCTTAACGCAGATGTTGAAATACTGGCTGAAGTATCAGCCAATAGACTACAGACTGTAATTACTTACTTAATTCACCCAGACGGAACCAGATTCATGCATAATGGTCAACCAAACTGAATCTTAGGCAACGTAATCACATTGGGGCCTTGGCAGCGAGAGTAGAAGAACCGATAGCTGTAGCATCACTAGACTCAAATAAGGCTTTTGACTCCATAGAATGGCTGTTTCTCCTTGCCATTCTCAAAAAATGGGATTGAGGCCTAGATTTATAACCTGGATACAACTTCTCTATGCTGAACCTGGCAAGAGAGAGTTAAAGGATTTCTTTTGTGGATATTCTCCATAGTGAGAGGTACACGACAGGGCTGGCCCTTGTTACCTATGTTATTTGCCCTTGCCATTGAGTCCCTGGCAGGATGGATATCAATGGATGCACAAATATGGGGATGGTCCTGGGAAGAGGGGTGGGAGGAGCGAATACACCTCTATGTTGATGATATTTTGCTTTATCTACCTAATTCCGAGGCATCACTACATGAACTAAGAGTAATATTTGACATATATCAGAAAATACATAGGACTAAGCATTAATTGGGAAACATTGTTACAGTATTCAGTTGTTGGATGGCAACCAGGTGATACACTTCCAATGCCGTTAAGGGTGGATACTCAAAATTTTAAATACTTGTGTCTCCAGAGATGAAAAAACACATAATGATGACAACTTAATTCCATTACTACACAAGCTAGACATAAATATAGCACACTAGCACCATCTAACGATCCCGATTTTTTAAGAGCAGCGATATTCAAGATGATCACATTGCCAAGATTCACATATATACTACAAAATACCCCCTTCGGGATACCAAGCCAATTCTTTACAAGAATATACCAATTGCTGAGGATACTGCTCTGGACTTGGGTACACCCTGAATATCACTGAGTACTCTGCAAAGACCAACGTACAAAGTGGGAGTAGTGCTCCCAAATGTTCGGAAATACTGTACAGCAGCCCAGGTCAGCATAGTTAATGACTGGCCCTATTCCCCATTGGAGGAATCAGCACACATGCTGGAAAGATTCAAGCTAGGTTGAATGGGTTACATGCATGTTCTATAAGGGGAAAGATGGAAGGCACAAGCCCCCACCCGGCCCCAAACACGGTAGTCCACAGAAAGCACTCACTGAATCGGGAAATGGGGAGGGATAAGAGATGGACTCCCAAGAGTCCTCTGTGGGTGGGAACACAGTTACAGGCAGCAGCAAAACTACCTGGTTTCATGAAATGGGACGCTATTGGCATATCCTATTTAGAAGACATATGGGACATGAATGGAATAGTCCCCTTTGAGCACCTGCAGAAAGAGTACGAGATGGCCCCATCTCAAACGTTTAAATACCTACAGTTGAAATATGCTCTGCAATCTAGAATATCCGCAGATGAGGAGACAAAAGATGACTGTCCATTGGAGAGGAGATTATTGGACAGACCACTAACCACAACAGCCACATCGCTCACTTATAACACTCTAATAGGAAATACACAAAAGGACCTACAGAAGTTGAGGGAAAAATGGTAAAATGAATTGGATTACTGGAGGATAATGACAGAGGGGGATGTACTCAGGTTCCCAAGAGACGTGGCCATAAAAGTCAGCTTTCGACTCATACTATTAAAAATATTATGTAGAGTATACAACTGAGGAATGCTGCTACAGAAAATAGGTAGGGCTGCAAAGGGGGCACTTTCATGCACGTCCTGTGAGATTGTCCAAAGATCCACAGATACTGGAAGTTGATTACAAAAATATTGAAGAGTCCATGGACCCTACTATCGACCTAATGGCCTCACTTGTTCTCTTAAGTATATGGAAAGGCACAGATATAACCAGCCACAAGAAACTGTTAATAAATTTGGATATGTTGTTGCCATAAAATACATTGCCCAAAAATGAGGAAGTGCGATAATCCCCAAAGGATACAGGACTGGGAGAGGGGTATGGACGTTTGTATGGCTAGGTAAAAGGTCGTTTATAATGAATGAGATTGTCCCCCAAAAATTGAAACATGCATTCGCAAAGCCAATAGGTTTCCCCTATACGAGATCTGCCGGGTTTGTCAATGTTTTTTCGACATGTTGCACCACAGCGTGGGCTGCGGTGCAACATGGTTTACAGGAAAGAAATATGAAAAACAAAAAATGCCATGACGTGACCAGCATTGACCGTGTTACAGCACTATTATTTTTTATACTTTCAGTCATGTTGCACAGCTGTGCAGTGATGCAGCCAGCACTGGATGTTTTATATCGCTCTTTTCTCTTATGGACTGTGGTGGAAGAAAGAAGGAAGCAGAAGGTGGTGGAAAGGGTCAGGGCAAGCAATGACGAACTGGGAGGGCTTGGCAAGAACGGGGTAACAACAAGGCCACAGGAGGTGGTGAGACAGATGGAGACAAGCAACAAGGATGAGAGAGGAGTTGGGAACAGTGGGGAGGGGTAGAGAGGACCTGCAAACACATGCGCTCTTATGGAGTGCTCGATTAAATATAAAAAAAGTACCCCTGCAAGCGCACAGCAAGTGGAAAGCCACTGGCCACAGACAGGAAGCTGTTCTTGGTCCAAGTTCCATGGAAGACGGAAAGACATGAAGAGTAAGTGTAAGCAGGAGACGATAACCAATGAAAAGCAAGAAAATGAGAGTGACGTTGAAGCCATGTAATGGTAAGTAAGGGGCGGGCTCTAAGCTTATATTAAGCTTTTTTTCTTACAAGAGATTTTGCAAAAACAGTGCATGTGCTGGCTGAGGCGAAACCTAAAAAGTATGGGATGGGTTGATGTTGGACTTGGGATGGGGATCATAAGAAGAAAGCATCCTTGGGAGTTCATCTGCTCTTCAGGCCCAAAGGACGAGCAGAACCTCCATCTCCCTATCCCTCCCTCGCTCCTCCCCTACCTTCCCCCCGTCTGTCCCTCCCCAACATGTCTCAACAGAGGATATATATTCATCAAGTAGAGCCAACACTGTTTATGTGGGTTCACATATTAATGTATATGATAAATGCTATATTCAAAACGGCACTGCAGCTTGGGGCTCTACAGTCAGCAGAGAGTTGCTGGGTGTTGATGTTTTGTTGTAACAGAAAAAATAATAACATTTCTAATGAACAAATGCAGGAAAGACCCAGGGAACATGGGAAATCATTACTCAATAATGAATGGGGTTAAGTAAAAATTAAAGAGGGGTTTGGGAGGACATGCTAATACACCCACCAGTAAGACCATTGCAATTCCCAAAAGACACTGGACTAAATCAAGCACAACACTTGGCCAACCAGTGGTTTTGCAACACACTCAAATAGAAGATCACTAGAGGGAACGAATTAAACTAGTTACACAGAGGAATTAATGTTAAATTAATTAAATTAGTTCTACATTTAAATGTGTGTATATATATGTGATATATATATATATATATATATATATATATATATTCACTGAAAAAACCATAGGTTTTAGGGACAGTTATAGTTAGTTGGACATTTCACTCGTACAAAACCATAGAAATTCCCCCATTATAGTTAGTTCAGCTAACTATAACTCGCGCCCCGCAATGCACTGCTGATGACGTCACATATTACATCACTCATGACATGGTCAGTGACATCGCTGATGACATCACTGATGACATCTCAAATGACATCACTGATGACATCACTGATGACATCATCCATGTGATAATTTCATGCATCTTCTCACACCCTAATATAACTTTTGATACACCCACTCTAAATTACAGCCTCGGAACGCCTCTCTGCAACTCAGCTCTGTGGTCCTAACTGTAGGTACCTGGGGGGCTAGTTGGACCCCAGGGACCCTCAGGATTCAAGGGGACTTAATCCCCCAACTTAAAACACGCCACAGGGCATGTTTGCACACATATCACCTCAGGCCCCGCCCCCTCCCTTCACCACTGTGCAAAAGCGCCCCGTGGCGCGTTTTAAGTCGGGGGATTAACTCCCCTTGAATCCTGAGGGTCCCTGGGGTGCAACTAGCCCACCAGCTACCTCCATTAAGCGCCACAGAGCTGCGTTGTAGAGAGGTGTAAAAAGGGGCGTGGCCTCAGAACACCTCTCTGCAACGCAGCCCCCTGTCACATACTGGATGTTCCTGGAGGGCTAGTTGGCCCCCAGGGACCCCCAGTATTCAAGGGGAATTCGTTCCCCATCTGCAAACGCGCCAGGGGGCTCGTTTGCAGAGTGCTGCAAGGAGGGGGCGTGGCCTCCGGCGCGATGCCGGTCTTTTATTTTATTTATTTTTTAAGAAGGGGGGCTGTGTGGCCCCCCTTCTGTTTGTAATTTATTTGCCCTGGGGACCCCATCCCCCAGGGCCTGCCCGCTATTTTTTATTTCTTGTTTTTAAAAATTTGGAAGGGGGCCGTGTGGCCCCCCTCCCGAGGCCTTAATCGGCCCCGGGGACCCCATCCCTCGGGGCATGGCCTTTATTTTTTTTAAAATTGTTTTGGAGGGGGGCTGCGTTTCCCCCCTCCTCAGGCCACTTATGGCCCCGGGGACCCCATCCCCTGGGGCTGGCTCCTTCTCCGTTGGGGACCGTGGGGGGGTCCCCAATCCCCCACGGTCCCGCCGGCTCCCCGCGTCCCTCGGGAGCCGGCATTGCTTTTCCACATGGGGAGCTGCTAAGATGCAGCTCCCCGTGTGGAAAAGCAATTTGCTTTGAATTCTGGAAGAGAGAGCAGGTTTCCTGCTCTCTCTTCCAAACTTCAAAGCAAGTTTGCTATGACAGGACGGGAGCCGCGAGGCCCTGTCATAGCAAACAGCAGTGTCCCGGGGGTGGGCACCCCGGGACACTGCAGGAGCCGGCCCTGGGGGTGGTGGTCCCCAGGGCCATCACAGGCTCCAGAGAGGGGCCGCGTGGCCCCCTCCCAACATGTTCAAAGCCCCGGGAGGTGGTGGTCCCCGGGGCTTCGGGGGTCCGAAACGGACCCCAAATTTAAAATTCTTAGTGCCCCAAGGAGGTGGCGGTCCCCGGGGCGTGTGGGGGGGCTCGAGCCCCCCCACACAGGTATCTAAATTTTAAAAAAAGAAGCCCCGGGGGTGGCGGTCCCCGGGGCTTGGGGGGGCCTTAGAGGCCCCCCCAAAATTATGAATAAACCCCCGCATGCCCCCGGGACTTGGCCCACCCGGGGGCCAAATAACAACAAAGCGCGGGAGCCCGCGCTTCGTTTTTTTTTTTTTCACGGCGGGAACCGCGCATCCTAAGCGCATCCCGCCGATTTTTAAATAAAAATAATGCTTTTTTTCGCCCTGGGGGTCCCTGTGGGACCCCCTGAGCAGGCCTAGGGGGTCAGGGTGTTTCTACCCTGCCCCCTTTTTGCTTTTTGCGCACTTGTTTCTACTGTTTTCTTGTGACTCGGTTCTACCGAGTCACAAGATGGCTGCCAACACTTCCTGGTTTGGAGTGTTGACAGCCAATTAGCATACAGCTCGTGATCGGGAGGGTGCGCGGATCCTCCGCTGCCATAGATATATATGTGTTTTTACTTTTGATTTTCTCAGCAACTACTGAACGGATTTACACCATTTAACAAAAGGGTTCTTTCTGAACCAAGAACTACCTCTTTGCCAAATTTGGTGTAATTCCGTTCAGCAGTTCGGGCTGTAGCCGTGTCTAAAGTTTCCTATGGAAAATTGCATGGGGAAAACATGTTTTGGGACCCCCTTTTTTCTCGGCTCCCGCTTGCCGAATCAACCCGAAACTTTCAAGATAGGAGCGAACCGGAGCGGGCCATAAGTTTTGAAAATTTCGCGAAGATTCGTCAACCGGCGCCAAAGGTATTGGAAATAGAATGTTGCGAATTTCCTATGGAAAATAGGTCCTAACTATAACTATCTACTGGCGACCACCAGTAGATAATATATATATATATATATATATATATATATATATATATATATATATATATATATATATATATATATATATATATTCACTGAAAAAACCATAGGTTTCAGGGACATTATAGTTAGAAATTAGCATTTAAAAAACCTTTGAAATTCACTGAAAAAAACCATAGGTTTCAGGGACGTTGTAGTTAGAAATTAGCATTTAAAAAACCTTAGAAATTCACTGAAAAAAACCACAGGTTTTAGGGACGTTATAGTTAGTTGGACATTTCACTCGTACAAAACCAGAGAAATTTGGCCGTTATAGTTAGTAGAGCTAACTATAACTCGCGCCCCCGCAATGCACTGCTGATGACGTCACATATTACATCACTCATGACATGGTCAGTGACATCACTGATGACATCTCAAATGACATCACTGATGACATCACTGATGACATCATCCAGTGAATGTGTGTTTCTGTAAAGTTTAAATATGTTTTATATATATATGCCAAGGTGTATTGAAGAATGAGTGGGTGTATAAGTGTCTGAATGGATGATTTAGTAGGTGCGTGACTGATTGTATAAGTGACTGATTAAGCGTATCTTACTGAATGCATGGGTTAGTGAGTAAACTGTAAATGTCTGTATCAGTCTGTCAGTTGGTGTATAAGTGGCTGCATGGGTTGGTGAGTAGCTGCATGACTGTCTATATGGGTTATTGATTGGTTGTCTGAGTATCTGTATGGATGCCTGAGTGTCTGTGTGAGTGCGTGGGGGGTGGGTGACTCTGTGCATAGATGTGTGAGTGGGTGATTCACTGTGTGTATGGGTTCAAGAGTGCATCTGTGAAGGGCTGTATGGGTGGGTGAGTGTGCGTATGGGTGTGTTGGTGACTGAATGGATGTCTCAGTGGTATATGTGTGAGTAACTACATATGTGAAAGGCAGTATATGTGAGTGTTGGGTTATATAAATGACTATATGTGAGAGTGAGTAATTGTGAGAGTGGCTGTATGGATGAGTGTGTGCTTGTATCAGTGATTGTATAAGAGAGTAAGTATGTGTTAGTATTTGTATAAATAAGTGAGGTGGTCTGTGTATAACTGTATAGGTGAGTAAATGGGTGTGTTTGATTCTTTGCATGACTGAGGAGGTGTGTGAGCCACATATAGCACTGAGACGGCCCTTGTTGAGATATCAGAGGCCATAAGAGAATGTTTGGATGCAGGCGGCAGAGCAGCTCTGATTTTATTGGATCTCTCCGCCGCCTTCGATACGGTGCCCCACTGTCAACTTCTTGCCCGTCTCGCAAGCATTGGCGTATCAGGCTTGGCATGGGATTGGCTCAAATCCTTCTTAGAGGATAGATCACAGCAGGTATGGCTGCCTCCTTTTTCCTCGGCCCCAAGAAAGGTGACCACGGGAGTTCCGCAGGGCTCCACTCTGAGTCCGCTTCTCTTCAATATATATGTTACTCCCTTGATCTATTTAGCGGAGAAGCTAGGAGCCAAGATCATAGCTTATGCAGATGATACGCAACTCCTCTTTACTTGGGAGGAAAAGGACCTGTCTCCAGACCAAGCTAAGATCTGCCTTTCAGCTGTTTTTACATGGCTTGCGCAGGCCCAGCTCAAGTGCAACGAGGATAAGCCAGAGGTACTGTTGTATGGGTCGTTCCCCCCACATTTTAGGGAGGATCTTTGGCCCTCTGAGTATCCTCTGCCTCACTCTCTGGGCAACCCGGTTAAGAATCTGGGGGTCTGGTTTAGTGAGGACCTCCGGTTTCTCACGCAGATAAAAAAGCTGACTGGAGCGTGTTTCGGCATCCTGAAATCACTCAGGAAGTTCTTTCCCCTTCTGCCTAGGCCTGCTAAGGAAATGGTGACACGTGCCCTTATTTTGTCACGCATAGACTATGCTTACGCATTGTACATTGGCCTGCCTGGATACCAGCTGAAAAAGCTGCAGACTATTCAAAACGCGGCTGTAAGAGTTCTGCTCGGCGTTTCTGGCAGATCGAGCACTAAACAACATTTACGGGACCTTCATTGGCTCCCTGTTGCGCAGCGTGTCCAGTTTAAAGCTCTTACGCTTGCCCATGGAGCCCTTCACAAATCTGGCCCGCCCCATGTCAGGAGACGCTTTGATTTCTATGTCCCCCGCAGACAACTGCGTTCAGCTGCACAGCGACTGGCAGTGATTCCCCGCTTCCGTCTTACTCGAATGGGGGGTTGCTCTCTATCTTTTAGGGCAGCCAAAGCCTGGAACTCTCTCCCATTCGAGCTACGGAATATTCAAGATTCCAGGCTATTTAAGAAGCAGCTAAAGACTCTGCTTTTTAATTAACTCGTAGCTTTTGTCCGCTCCGTTGTTCTCTTAGTTGGCTTCCGCGCCGGGACACTCTTGAGTATCCGTGCGCGTTATAAACTTTCAATAACATAACATAACATATGGGTGAGTGGTGGTGTGTGAGTGTATGTATAGGTGTATGAGTGCATATGATAGTGCTGTATTGATAAGTGACTGCATGTATGAGTTACTGTATGGGTGAATGAGTGGATGTGTGTGTGTAGACCTAGGAATCACTGAGCAGGTATGTACTAACTGCTATTGGTCTGTCTATGGTTTTGATATTGGTAGTCTGTATTTTAGAGTGGGTGTATAAAAGGTTTTATTAGGGTGTGAGGAGGTGCATCAGATTATCACATGGATGATGTCATCAGTGATGTCATCAGTGATGTCATTTGAGATGTGATCAGTGATGTCATCAGTGATGTCACTGATCATGTCATGAGTGATGGAATATGTGACGTCATCAGCAGTGCATTGCGGGGGCCCAAGTTATAGTTAGCTCTACTAACTATAACGGCCGAATTTCTCTGGTTTTGTATGAGTAAAATGTCCAACTAACTATAACGTCCCTAAAACCTGTGTTTTTTTCAGTGAATTTCTAAGGTTTTTTAAATGCTAATTTCTAACTATAACGTCCCTGAAACCTATGGTTTTTTCAGTGAATTTCAAAGGTTTTTTAAATGCTAATTTCTAACTATAACGTCCCTGAAACCTATGGTTTTTTCAGTGAATTTCAAAGGTTTTTTAAATGCTAATTTCTAACTATAACGTCCCTAAAACCTACAGTTTTTTCAGTGAATTTCCAAAGTTTTTTAATGCTTATTTCTAACTATAATGTTCCTGAAACCTGTTTTTTTACTAAATTTCAAAGTTTTTTTTAATGCTAATATCTAAGGATAATGTGCAAGAAATGTTATTTTTGTTTTTAAAATTCTTGTAAAATGTATATGTTTTTTCTTTTCTAAAATTAAAATATATATTTTTTTTAAATTAGAAAATGATTCGCGCACCCATTGTGCACCTGTCTTGATCGGTGCGCGAATTCAAGTAATTCGAAGCCATATTGGAAAAGTCGTGTACGTTGCGTGTATCATAAGTAGGGCTCCCGGTTTTATGGTATTTATATTTTTGTCATTTCTGTCTGTATTTATCCATATTTATTTTTT
This sequence comes from Calotriton arnoldi, assembly GCA_963921515.1. Lineage (NCBI taxonomy): Eukaryota > Metazoa > Chordata > Amphibia > Caudata > Salamandridae > Calotriton > Calotriton arnoldi. Next base: position 556,799 of record CAWUFW010006279.1, on the reverse strand, counting down.
GCTAATTTTACCTGTACTTATCCATATTTATTTTATGTTTTGTGAAAAATGAAGCTGAAATGTGTATATTTCTGCATTTATTTAACCAGTTAATGTATACTCGTGCCTGAACGCCTGACAGGTTTCAATGATATATACACACTCAGATGGTAAAATAGGCACTTATAAGAAAATATGTACATTTTAGTATCAAGGTTTTGAAAATCTACTGCTGTTTAAGGCTCCTTAGTAAAATCCCTATATTTTTGTAATCCCCTTGCCTGTCAATCCGCACGGCTAATGGCCTGGAAGTCATGATTGACAGCATTTAGAATCACTCAAAAACAACCCAATTTCCATTTTTATCCACATTTAAAAATAAATACAGACAGGAAAATAAATGGTTTTCTGCCTGTATTTATCTGTAAAAATCAGTAAAAACGGAAAACAGGGAGCCTTAATCATAAGCGACCAGTACGCGGTGCCGGCCCCGCGTTACGTCACGTACGTGAGTTGCGATGTCACGCTGGGTGCGCGACTCCATCGTAAATTTTTAACTTTTAAAAGTATGTATATATAACTTTATTGTATATATTACACCAAGACATGATTTAAGATCATTATAAATGTCATGTATTTGTAACTGGAATAAAGATATATTATTTTTAAATGTATTTTTCCGGAACCGCGTCGGGTGCGCTCACGTTCCGCGCTGCCGCGCGTGCCCTGCGCGAATCCCATGTGACTTCAAAAGAAAGGTTTTCATTGGTTTACAGGCTTTTTATTCTAGAAGGTGAAGGACCCCAACCATTTTTGTTTCATTCTTTCAGGACCATCTATAGAGACAGACCTGTTATCTCTTAGGTGTGTTTTTACATCTTTTTGGTGTTTATTTTACTTTTCCTCCAAATGGCTGCTGTACCACCATCTCAGCAACTTCCACCAGAGCAAGAGGAAGACCTGGAAGAACCCCGGAAGAAGAGATATGAAAGTGTTGTGTGGGCGTTTTTTTTACCATACCTCCTGGTGAAAAGAAAGTTAATGCCAGGAAGGTTACTTGCACAATTTGCGAGCAAGTGCTTTCACGTGGATCTGACAAGAAATACTCTTGTGGCACATCATCGATGCTCAAGCATCTGCAAACGATCCACCCAAGACGGCTTGCCCGAGAGCAACTAAGGCGGCAACAAGAGAAAGAAGCACAAGATGGGCCCAGTACTTCTTCTAGTGGCACAACACCTGCCACAATCAACGTTCATGCAGATTTGGCTCGAGTAGAGCAGGTGTGCATTAAATGCAGAAAGACTCTTTGTGTTGGGGAGCAGCCAATGAATGCAATCCTGATTGCAATCCAGAGTCACAAATGTTAACTTTTATTATTTTTTTTGTTCCTTTATGCAATGATGTTAAATTGCATATTTTTTGCCATGTTTTTGTTGTTGGCTTTGGTTTCTTTTCACTTTTTCAATAAAAAAAACACCAAAAAAATGTAAAAATTAGTTTAAAAAATACAAAAAAGAAGAAAACAGCAAAAGAAGAAAAAAATGGCTTTTTTCAGAACCGCCTATTTGGTTTAAAGAAGAAAAAAATTCTGAGTGTTGTATTAATTGTTGCCTGACTGATTGAAGGACTACATGGATAGAATCTGAGTGATTTTGTAAGTGCTTGATTAATGTGTGGGTGATTGTATAAGTGCAAGGATAGTATCTGGGTGATTGAAGGAGTGCATGGAGAATGCGTGGGTTATTGTATGAGTGAATAAGTAGTGCCTGAGTGATTGGAGGAGTACATGGATAGTGATTGGATGATTTTATAAGTGCTTGGGTATTGGCTGAATAATTGCTTGAGTGTATGGGTACTGCTTGGGTGATTGAAGGAGTGCATGGGTAATGCCTGGGTGATTGCATGAGTCAATAGGTACTGCCTGAGTGATTGGAGAAGTGCATGGGTAGTACCTGGGTGGTTGCATGACTGTATGGGTAGTGCGTAGATGATTGGAGGAGTAAAAGCATAGTGCATGGGTAGTGCCTGGGTAATTGCAGGAGTGCATCAGTAGTGCATGGGTGAATAGAATTGTGTATAAGTAGTGCCTGGGTGATTCCATGAGTGCATGGGTAGTGCTTGGGTGATTGGAAGAGTGCATGAGTAGTGACAGGGTGATTGCTGGATTGCATGGGTAGTTCCTGGGTAATTGAAGGAGTGAATGAGTACTGTGTAGGTGATTAGAGGACTGCATGTGTAGTGCACAGGTGATTGTAGCAGTGCATTGTTAGTGCCTGGGAAATTGCATGAGTACATGGGTAGTGACTGGATGATTAACGTACTGCAAGAATAGTGCATGGTGAATTTATAAGTGCTTGGGTATTGGCGGAGTGATTGGATTAGTACATGGTACTGGGTGGGTGACAGGGTGATTGCTGGATTGCATGGGTAGTTCCTGGGTAATTGAAGGAGTGAATGAGTAGTGTCTAGGTGATTACAGGACTGAATAGGTATTGCACAGGTGATTATAGCACTGCATGGTTAGTGCCTGGGTCATTGCATCAGAACATGGGTACTGACTGGATGATTAGAGTACTGCAAGGAGAGTGTATGGTGAATTTATAGGTGCTTGGGTATTGGTAGAGTGATTGGATAAGTACTTGGTACTGACTGGGTGATTGGAGGAGTGCATGGGTAGTGACAGGGTGATTGCTGGAGTGCATGGGTACTACCTGGGTAATTGAAGGAGTGAATGAGTAGTGTCTAGGTGATTAGAGGACTGCATGGGTAGTGCACAGGTGATTGTAGCACTGCATGGTTAGTGCCTGGGTCATTGCATGAGTACATGGGTACTGACTGGATGAATAACATACTGCAAGGAGAGTGCATGGTGAATTTATAAGTGCTTGGGTATTGGCAGAGTGATTGGATAAGTACATGGTACTGACTGGGTGATTGGAGGAGTGCATGGGTAGTGACAGCATGATTGCTGGAGTGCATGGGTACTACCTGGGTAATTGAAGGAGTGAATGAGTAGTGTCTAAGTGATTAGAGGACTGCATGGCTAGTGCACAGGTGATTGTAGCCCAGCATGGTTAGTTCCTGGGTCATTGCATGACTACATGGGTACTAACTGGATGATTAGAGTACTGCAAGGATAGTGCATGGTGAATTTATAAGTGATTGGGTATTGGCAGAGTGATTGGATAAGTACATGGTACTGGCTGGGTGATTGGAGGAGTGCATGGGTAGTGACAGGGTGATTGCTGGAGTGTATGGGTACTACCTGGGTAATTGAAGGTGTGAATGAGTAGTGTGTAGGTGATTAGAGGACTGCATGGGTAGTGCACAGGTGATTGTAGCACTGCATGGTTAGTGCCTGGGTCATTGCATGAGTACATGGGTACTGACTGGATGATTAACGTACTGCAAGGAGAGTGTATGGTGAATTTATAAGTGCTTGGGTATTCGCGGAGTGATTGGATTAGTACATGGTACTGGGTGGGTGATTAGAAGAGTGCATGGGTAGTGACAGGGTGATTGGAGCAGTGCATGGGTACTACCTGGGTAATTGAAGGAGTGAATGAGTAGTGTCTAGGTGATTAGAGTTTTGCATGGGTAGTCACAGGTCATTGTAGCAGTGCATGGGTAGTGCTTGGGTGACTTAATCTTACCTTTTTTGAAGTAGATATGAAACTCATTGAAACAATTTTTTAGTTGTTTTATTATAATCTAAATTTAAAATATTTTCAAACTTTAGAATTAGTGTCTGTAAAAGAGAAGAAAAAATACTGTTATTACATATAATATTATAGTTTTAAGAACACAACATAATTTTACAATTACATAACATATTCAGTTTGACTTTTTTGCTGTTTTAAGATTCTATTGAATTTCACCATACACAGTGATTTCAAGGTTGATCATCATGTGACAGCGGGCAAAAAATTACAATCAATAAGATTGTTAAAAAAAAACAAATCTGTGTTCAAAATATTTACAACAAACTCAACTATCTGTTTACATTTTCAAAAATAAACACTCATTTACATTGCATATAATACAAAGATCAAATATATAAATTGCTTCTTTCAAAAACAATTTTCTAAATACAATATCAAAGAACAGAAACGATAATTGAAACAGTAATTGTTGACATCTTCCCTATAGGCCGAATGATGTTTCCGAAATCATTTGCATTGAAAATATCCAAAATAAACTTCTTAATTCATATTGACATCTTCCCAATAGGCCGAATGATGTTTCTGAAATCGTTTGTATTGAAAATATCCAAAATAAACTCATTAATTCATGTTGACATCTTCCCAATAGGCCGAATGATGTTTTCAGAACTTTGGCATCAAAAATATAAGATATGAATTTGGTAATTCATAAGGCAACCGATATTTGAATTCCAAATGGGCATCATTACAATGTGTCCATCCTTTATTGCACTTTAAATACACAGTATAGTGTCCAGATGTTGTAGAAGGTCCATCGTGGAAAATAATTGCCACTGCTTTGAAAGTTCTTCCTGATATTGACAGTTGACTTGCCACAAAAGTTTTAATTTTAGTTTCCAATTTTCTTCCATTTGCTCTACAACGTTGTAGCATTAAAATGACATATTGTCCAAATCTTTCTATAAATAATGTTGATAACATTTCAGATTTGCAGTGACTACATTCCATATTTTGATTAGCTGATTTTATTAATTTGTTAAAAGACACTGTTTTGCAATCTGGTATTGTCAAATATATGAATCGTTCTGTCTCTATTTCAGTGGTAGATGAAAATGAACAGTCTTCACATTCATGATCCCATCGGTAACGTACTCCAAACAGATTTTCAATTTGTATTCCTTCACCTTCCAATACTGCAAGCATAAGCATAAGAAATTCTTGAGCATCTTGCTGTACATTAAGTGTAAATTGTGAAGAACCAGAACATATATCCAGAAGATGCCGAATGCCAGAAGCAGTTTGGATTTTAGTTTTATCGGTTGTCAAGTTTTCAAAAATAGAATGCAACAAAGAACAAAACCTTTTTTCTCAATTCTCCATAATTTGTTGTTGAAGGTTTTCTAGAAAAAATATGACGTTCACAACTACATTAGCATAGCAGTTGATACCTGAACTATTTTCTAACTGATATCCTACAATATCTTCAACAGTGTCCATTTCTTTTTGTGTGTAACCTCAACATTCTCTTGTTTTTTTTTCTTATTTCCAACTTCACTACAGAGTTTCTCATATGTTCACTTTCGACATAATACACACTTTTCATATACAGGATATTCACCTAAGTTGGGAGCATACAGTCTTCTTAACCGATTATACTCTCTTACACAATTTGCATCTGCACTAATCTTTCTCTCATCAGAATCAATCAAATACAATCCAGATAAAGTTCTGACTCGGGACAATGCAACATATGCCATGCCCTCTTTAAACACGGTACTTCCAATGTTTACCAAAGCACTGTCTAAACTTAAACCTTGAGATTTATGAATGGTCACCGCATATGCTAAAGAAAGAGGAAAATGTTTTCTACGAACATACAAGTCTTTAACAAGCACAAAACGAACAGCACAACGTCCAATCTGTTTTACCTCTTCAATCTGATCAAATTTAATCTTCAAAAATTCAATTCCATCTCTATTTGGATAATTAACAAAATCAACAACTTTTCCCATTGCTCCATTTACTAAACCTTTTTCCACATCCAAATTACGCCGTAAAATTACCCGACAGTTTTCACATACATATAAATTCTTTTCTAAACCAGCAGTCTTAGATATAGATTTTTCCAAAGAATCCAATTTTGTTTTTAATTTTTCTGACAAAATAATAGTAATTCCTTCATGTTCTATTTTATCAATGGCTTCCATTTTAATTATTTGTTGTTTTTCCAACTTCAAAAGTTCTTGATTGAATGTAAAACACTCTCGCAGTGTTGGCATTAGGCAAATTATAGATTTCTTTTCTCCAATTTTTTTGTACATTATTTCCGGAGCAACATTTTCATTTGGAAACAAGTTTGTAAGTAGCCGACTTTGCAAAGCTTCTTTACCATGTTCTGTCAATACACCAATTCTTATATCTTGAAGAATGCTTCCATAATCTTCATCACTTGCCTGTCGCATATTTTTAATAAGTTATTTGTATTCAAAATATGACCAAATGTTGACATTTCCAATACTTCCCAAAGATTTCCTGGTGTCTTCATGCACAAGTGTTTTAAAAACTGGTTCCCCTTTTACAGGAGTAAGTTGCAGTAGATCGCCGAAAACAATCACATTTTCCTCCAAATAACACATCATAATCTGTTTTTAAAATTTACTGCATTCTTAAATGTACAAAGGCAAGCATTAAGTTTGAGACCATGCTCACCTCATCAATTATCAGAAGTTTCATTTTCTTTAGTACTCTTGAAACTTCACAACAAGCTTCTCCAGATAGCTTGTGATATTCCAACTTGTTTTCATGTTCAACAGCTAGCATCAGTAAACGATGTAATGTAATCCTTTAATGTTGTGTGCTGCTAACCCAGTTGGAGCGGTTACAACACAAGATAAATGTGATTCAGTGGTTTTCTGTAGATAACTGGTCAAAACTTTAATTAAGAAACGTTTTCCTGTACCAGATTGACCAATGATATACATTTGAATAGGCTTAAATGATGTGCAGTTGCATTCTTTATTTTCATGAAGTAAACCATGGTCTATCTGTTGTGTAACTTGCTGATATATTTCTTTCTGTTCAATATTTAGTTGTTCTTCCAAGTTTCCCAAATCCATAATATCCTGTTGAGCTTGATGCATTGCTGTTTCTACTTCAGTCATGGCTATTGCTGCTTCATTTTCAAGAATTGGTTCTCCTAGTGGATCTTGACTCAGTGGAGCAGAACTTTGACTATCTTGAGAACTGTCTCTAGCAATCTCAGCTGCAATAGTAGCTTCTTGTTCAATTTCTTCATTCAACGTTTGTAGATAATTTGGAAAAACTGTGCATTGAATGCTATCTTTACATGCATTAAAAGAATCTTCATAGCACTGAAAATCTCCAAGTAATTCCATTTCAGTATGCCAAGGCTTGAAGAGTTGCAGTAGTGCTAAATAGAAAAATTCCCTTTTATCTGGAGTATCGCAACTCAGTTTCCTGTGATTAATGAGATTTCCTTTACTATGTTTCACCAAACATCCATCAGAACCAATCACTGCATATTTCTCTTCATTTATATTTTCTATAATATTTCTCTTAAAGCTGTAATATTGCAGTACTTCATAGAGACATATGTTTTCAAGATAGGGACTTCTTTTAGGATAGTACGCATCCAACATGTTTGTTTTAACAATATCTGTGCTTTCCGGTTCATTTAATGCTAAATATTCAATTTCTTGTACAGATTTCAAAACTCGATTTCGTGTTGCAGCAAGACCTAGACTAACCCAAATGATTCCTCTTGACTTTGAATATAAACTTGCAGAGGTCAACCGATCCGAACATTCGTAGGATCCAATCTCTCGATGGGACAGCATCTTCAAACTAAAGCTGTACAATTTGTTACTAAGAGTCTTCTCTTGTGAAATTTCTTCCCACATTTCTTTCAACTCCGTCTTTTCAGATTTTGTTATGTATGACGTAACATAGCGAGCAGCAGCAATGGAATTATCTGCAACATACTGGATATCCATATTTGCATTCCACATCGACAAAATCACTGGATTGTAATCATTAATATACTTTGAATGTTCACTTCTTTTTAAATTGTAGGTATTTTTTGGAGATTTTCGAGTTATAGTATGCCTCACTGCTGACATGAAACTGTTGACTCTTCCTTTGGAAATTACTGGACATGGAAATCCAAAACGACATTTTGTATAAAACTTTTCTTTTGACTTGTATTTCCGTCGACAGTATTTGCCACATCGATGAGTTTGAAACCGTAAAACTTGTTGTCTTAAGGTATTTTCTTCTCCTGTTTTTGGAATACCACATGTAGCGTAGTCTTCAATGAAAGATAAAACAGTCTTATCTGAATCAGTTCCAAATTTAGGTGCATCCTTGATCCATAAAAGCATATGTATATGAGGAGCACCTCTAGCTTGGTACTCCTTTCTCCAAAAGAAATCAATAACTTCTCCAAGAGGTGGGTTGTTTTTATTGCAGATAAAAGACATCATAGCTTGAAACCTATGATTAAAATATCTGCACACATTTACAGGATCCAAGGAACACAGTTCTCCAGCTGTCTTGAATTGAATGTTTTTAATATTTGAATTTGCTTCACGAAGAAATTCAAGTAAATCGTCCCATGCGTATTCAGCACAGCTTAGCGTAACAAACCATGTAGGGGTTCCTAAGTTCCTTAACATACATTTAAGTTCTCCATGACGATGATACCAATACTCATTAGTACCACGTTGACACGCCATCAAATTAATCAATTGAGATTCTAAATGATCGTCTCTCTGTTGTACTTTGTCCATGAATTCCTTTGCAGAAACATGTTGAAGATGAACTCCTGTTTTTAATATGTGGTTCACTGCATATGAAAGTCAAGACAAGTCACTTTCAAACAAAAGATGAAATATATATGGAATACATTGTCGAAATCTTGGATCTTCTGAGTACAATCTTGTTGTACGATATTCTGATGCTGGAATCTGTACTGGTCGTTCATCATATCATCCACCTTTTTCAGTTGGGAAGAGCTGTAGAAAACAACGAGCTTCCAAACTTCTTTCCCAAACACTCATAGGAGTTCCCTTCGCTTTCTTCATTTGGAATAATTCAATAGTATTTCCAATCACTTCCTTTGAATGTAAAGGATGTACACTATAATGTTCATAAAGTTCTTCACTTTTGGAGATGTACAGTTTTTCAATTTGGCCACTTGAAATTTCGCTATCATCTCCTAAAACTATTTCTTCTTCTTCCACATACACATTTTTGTACTAAACATTGTTTTTTATGAGATATAACGTAGCCTTTTGCACTTTGCTGACATCTACTAATTCTTGCCATATTTTCCGACTCTTCGTAGGAACACCATTAACTAGAATAACTACAGGTTCAGTTTCCTCTTTCTCTACACCAATAGTTTCAATATTTTTCTTTAAATCTAAAGGTAAATACACAACTCTTCCTTTTAATCCTCTTTGTAAATCTGTGGGAGGCAACTTACCTGTTTTAGGCTCCATACGAACAATAGCCTGAAACGGGTGCACAGATTGAATCAGAATGGACTCATACGTATTTAAATCTACCAGTTCTGGAGGAATAGCTACCAACTCTAGGTTATTATGTACAGCTCTAGCTGGCATTTTGTTCTCCTCTAATTTGGTATAACAATATTTACAAATACGTTGATCACTACCCAACTCAAAGCAATCTTCCACCAACAAATAAGCTCCAAATTCCTTCCACTTATCATTGTTTTCTTTTTCACTTTTTAAATACAGATCAACATTCCTAGTTTGATTTCTATAGTGAGTACGTCGACAACAAATACAAACATAGTTTGGTCTTTCACAACAAATTACCTTAAACTTCGTAATTTCTTCTTCAAACTTCTCAGTACTACTATCTTCCACCTCTTCTTCAACACCTACACTTATCAAACTCTCACTTTCTCTACACTCCTGTTCAGGACCAAAGAAACAAAACTCAATATCATCACAAACTTTTTTTACATCTGATACTGACCCATGCAAAAGAGCAGTGTTTAAGTAACTTAAAATTATTGCAGGACTTTTTACATAGTACAATCTTCTTACTAACTTCCGCATTGCAGAGTGATGTACTGCTAACATTCTCAAATGATGAAAAACACTTTGACACACTTTTCTAGAAAGACAAGCCAGAGAATGACCTTGCAAGCCAGTATTTTTTCTCACTTTACAAGGATCTAGTCCTTGCAACATCTTAATCTTTTGTTAAATACTTTTTTTAATATAATCTCATAAGAAATTTAGTAAAATATCAATAGACTCCTGTCGTATACTACAAATACTACTACAATCCCATGTATACACTGGAGCTTGTTTATGTCTCCCTTGAACTTCTTCAGCTATCACTTCTTCCACATTTCTAGGAGCCATCTTTTTCTTTGTCAATTGCACAACCGTTCTTCACTTCATAAGCACGATCACTTGTATCAGCTGCGTGAACTAATGTATTGTTTTGAAAATAGCTCTCTTCATTAAATAAAGGTTCTGAACTAGAAGTATGCTTTCATTCACCCCAAAAAAATTTACAAAAGTTAGTTCTGTTGATTAGTCTTTTCCGTTTAGTTTTGTTCTTCATAGAATACATTGGTTTATCTAATGTTCGCATTCTCTTTAAAACTAAAATGCACAATCTTCTTTTCAATTCAAAAGCCTTTTCGACTATACTTTCAATCTTTTTTTTCTTTTTATAAAATGCAGATCTGCTTTTATATTTCTTGCCATGTTTCAACAAATTTTGTAGTACTCTACTTTTATACATATGTTTCCTAATTTCATAAAATAGTTTCTTTCTTCTTTCAACATAGATTTTTTTCTCATTTCCTGAATTTCTATTAATTTGTTTTTTTTTCATTTCATTCTTTTTCATTCTACAAGAATTCTTTCTATTTTCATCATTTCCAAAATCCTTTCCTCTCCTTGAAATTCTTTTAATAAATTCATTTGTTCTCTTACCACAAGACTTTTTCTTTTTTGCCACATGTTGTAGTTCATCTAATTCGTGCGTTTCTTTCTCCTTTTAAATAGTACTGTTTTCTTTGTTGTTTTTTCCTTTGCGCTTGTCTTGTCATGGTTATTCTTTCTTAATAATAATGCAGAATATCTGAAAAAAATAATTTTAAAAATAATTTAATATTATTAAAATAATTATATACATATATACTTATCTATTACTAAAGAAACACTTTCTATTTTAAAAGCTACAAAGAAATGCATATATGGTTTTCTGAATATGGTAACAATTACACCTGAGCTGCACAATAAGTGAAAAGAGGTGCAGAAAAAAATACAACAGTAATATCTGAATGATTACAGCATTACATATCTAGTGCATGGATCTTTGTAAGACTGCATGGTGACTACTTTGGTGTTTTTATAACTGTATGAGAGGGGTGCAGAAATTTGTAAGAGAGGTCATAGAAAGAAGCAACAGTAGTGCAAAAGAATCAACAGAGGTGCAAAAAGAGGCAAATAAGGTACAGAAAGAGGAAACAGGTGAGCAGAGTTAGGCAAGAGAGGTGCAGAAAGAGGGAAGAGGGGTGCAAAAAAAGGCAAGAGAAATAAAGAAAAATGAAACAGAGGTGCAGGAAGAAGGCACATCAGTGCAGAAAGAACCAACATAGGTGCAGAAAGAGGGAAGAGAGTTGCAGAAGCAGGCAAAAGACGTACAGAAAGGAGGAACAGGTGGGCAGAGTGAGGCAAGAGAGGTGCAGAAAGAGGGAAGACAGGTGCAGAAAAAAGGAAAAAGAACTGAAGAAATTTGAAACAGAGGTGCAGGAAGAAGATAGAGCAGTGCAGAAAGAACCAACATAGGTGCACAAACAGGCAAGAGCGGTACAGAAAAAGGCAAGTGAAGAGCAGAATGAAGCAAAAGAGGTGCAGAAAGAAGTATCAGAGGTGGAAAATAGGTAACAGCACTACAGAAAGGGGTAGGAGAGGTGCCGAAAAAGGCAACACAGTTACAGAAACAGGCAAGTAAAGTGCAGAAGGATACAAGAGAACTGCAGAAACAGACAATATAGGTGGAAAAAAGGCAAGTAAGGTACTGCATGGTGAGTATTTGGGTGTTTTTATAACTGCATGAGAGTTGGGCCTAGTCAAAAATGAGGAGGCACACTATTACATAACTCAACTATAAGTGTCTCCAAATTGTTAAAAGCACGCATACATATCTCTCTATGGTATCAAACCATGATGATATGTAAAAGAAATATGTATACAATATTTCTGAAACATGTTGAAACCTAGTAACTAAGACACGTATTAGACCTCACTAAGTAATTCCAACACTCAGTGGATAGTCCTTGTGTAATTGTATGACGGCAAGGGTACTCTCTGGGTAAGTACAGGACAACATGAAAAGTAACTGGCTAATTTCATGAGTGCAAACATACACATTCAGTACATGGATAAGTGTATAAATAGCAGTTGAAGGGATTCATGAGTCATTGAGTACTGACTAGGTGAATACATGAATGCAACAGAAAGGCATGGGTGATTTGACGACTGCAAGGATAGTGTGTAGGTAATGAGATGACTACACAGCAACAGCCTGCATCATTGCATAACTGTAGTAGTACGTAACTAGATCCCGAATGATTCCTAGCCTGCAAGGGTAATATCTGGGGGATTACTGAAGTAGATAGCAAGTGAGTGGGTGATTTTATAAGTTCATCAGAACCGCCTGGGTGATTACCGAACTAGTAAGATACTGCCTAAGTGATTACTGGTGTGGAAAGAAAGTGACTGGATGAATTTAAAACTACATGACAAGTGGCTGAGTGATTACATAAGTACAAGAAAAGTGCGTATGTGATTGAAACAGTACAAGGGAATTAAAGGACTACATAGGCAACACATCAGCGATTGCATGACTGCAGGGATAATGTCTGGGAATTTACATGACTACATAGCAAGTGACTGAGTGATTTTATAAGTGCATGAGTACTTCTTGGGTGATTGCAGGACTACTGAGGTGGAGCCTGAGTAAATAAAAGACTGCAAAAGTAGTGCCGGGGTGATTTCTTAACAGCATGACTGCTGGCTGAGTGATTACAAGAGTACAATAGTGGTGCCTCCGTGATTCAAGGAGTGCAACAGTAGTGCCTGGGTGATTATATAACTACGCATACCTTAGTGATTGCATAAGTGCATAGATAGTGCCTAAATGATTGCATCAGTGCTGAAGTAATGCCTGAGTGATTACAGCACTGCATATGTAGCGCCTGCATCATTGTAAGTCTGCATGGTGAGCATTTGGGTGTTTTTTATAAGTGCATGACAGCTCGGCCTACCCAAAAATAAAGCAGCACACTATTACATAAGTCAACTATAAGTCAATGGGTAAGTACAGGACAACTTGAAAAGTGACTGGCTAATTTCATGAGTGCAAACATACACATTCAGTGCATGGATAACTGTATAAATAGCAGTTGAAGGGATTCATCAGTCATTGAGTACTGACTAGGTGAATACATGAATGCAACAGAAAGGCATGGGTGATTTGACGACTGCAAGGATAGTGTGTAGGTAATGAGATGACTACACAGCAACAGCCTGCATCATTGCATAACTGTAGGGGTGGTTCGTAACTAGACCCCGAGTGATTCCTTGCCTGCAAGGGTAATATCTGGGGGATTACTGAACTAGATAGCAAGTGAGTGGGTGATTTTATAAGTTCATCAGAGCCGCTTGGCTGATTACCGAACTAGTAAGATACTGCCTGAGTGATTACTGGTGTGGAAAGAAAGTGACTGGATGAATTTAAAACTACATCATGACTAGTGGCTGAGTGATTACATAAGTACAAGAAAAGTGCGTATGTGATTGAAACAGTACAAGGGAATTAAAGGACTACATAGGTAACACAGGGATAATGTCTGGGAATTTACCTGACTACATAGCAAGTGACTGAGTGATTTTATAAGTGCATGAGTACTTCTTGGGTGATTGCAGGACTACTGAGGTGGAGCCTGAGTAAATAGAAGACTGCAAAAGTAGTGCCGGGGTGATTTCATAACAGCATGACTACTGGCTGAGTGATTACAAGAGTACAAAAGTGGTGCCTCCGTGATTCAAGGCGTGCAACAGTAGTGCCTGGGTGATTATATAACTACGTACGTTATACCTTAGTGATTGCATAAGTGCATAGATAGTGCCTAAATGATTGCATCAGTGCTGAAGTAATGCCTGAGTGATTACAGCACTGCATATGTAGCGCCTGCATCATTGTAAGTCTGCATGGTGAGTATTTGGGTGTTTTTATAAGTGCATGACAGTTCGGCCTACTCAAAAATAAAGCAGCACACTATTACATAAGTCAACTATAAGTCAATGGGTAAGTAAAGGACAACTTGAAAAGTGACTGGCTAATTTCATGATGCAAACATACACATTCAGTGCATGGATAACTGTATAAATAGTAGTTGAAGGGATTTATCAGTCATTGGGTACTGACTAGGCGAATACATGAATGCAACAGAAAGGCATGGGTGATTTGACGACTGCAAGGATAGTGTGTAGGTAATGAGATGACTACACAGCAACAGCCTGCATCATTGCATACCTGTAGGGGTAGTACGTAACTAGACCCCGAGTGATTCCTAGCCTGCAAGGGTAATATCTGGGGGATTACTGAAGTAGGTAGCAAGTGAGTGGGTGATTTTATAAGTTCATCAGAACCGCTTAGGTGATTACCGAACTAGTAATATACTGCCTGAGTGATTACTGGTGTAGAAAGGAAGTGACTGGATGAATTTAAAACTACATGACAAGTGGCTGAGTGATTACATAAGTACAAGAAAAGTGCACATGTGAATGAAACATACAAGGGAATTAAAGGACTACATAGGTAACACATCAGCGATTGCATGACTGCAGGGATAATGTCTGGGAATTTACATGACTACATAGCAAGTGACTGAGTGATTTTATACGTGCATGGGTACATCTTGGGTGATTGCAGGACTACTGACATGGAGCCTGAGTAAATAAAAGACTGCAAAAGTAGTGCAGGGGTGATTTCATAACAGCATGACTACTGGCTGAGTGATTACAAGAGTACAAAAGTGGTGCCTCCGTGATTCAAGGAGTGCAACAGTAGTTCCTGGGTGATTATATAACTACGTAAGTTATACCTTAGTGATTGCATAAGTGCATAGATAGTGCCTAAATGATTGCATCAGTTCTGAAGTAATGCCTGAGTGATTACAGCACTGCATATGTAGTGCCTGCATCATTGTAAGACTGCATGGTGAGTATTTGGGTGTTTTTATAAGTGCATGATAGTTCGGCCTACTCAAAAATAAAGCAGCACACTATTACATAAGTCAACTTTAAGTCACTGGGTAAGTACAGGACAACTTGAAAAGTGACTGGCTAATTTCATGAGTGCAAACATACACATTCAGTGCATGGATAACTGTATAAATAGCTGTTGAAGGGATTCATCAGTCATTGAGTACTGAATAGGTGAATACATGAATCCAAAAGAAAGGCATGGGTGATTTGACAACTGCAAGGATAGTGTGTAGGTAATGAGATGACTACACAGCAACAGCCTGCATCATTGCATAACTGTAGGGGTAGTACATAACTAGACCAAGAGTGATTCCTAGCCTGCAAGGGTAATATCTGGGGGATTACTGAAGTAGATAGCAAGTGAGTGGGTGATTTTATAAGTTCATCAGAACCTCCTGGGTGATTACCGAACTAGTAAGATACTGCCTGAGTGATTACTGGTGTGGAAAGAAAGTGACTGGATGAATTTAAAACTACATGACTAGCGGTTGAGTGATTACATAAGTACAAGAAAAGTGCATATGTGATTGAAACAGTACAAGGGAATTAAAGGACTACATTGGTAACACATCAGCGATTGCATGACTGCAGGGATAATGTCTGGGAATTTACATGACTACATAGCAAGTGACTGAGTGATTTTATAAGTGCATGAGTACTTCTTGGGTGATTGCAGGACTACTGAGGTGGAGCCTGAGTAAATAAAAGTCTGCAAAAGTAGTGCAGGGGTGATTTCATAACAGCATGACTACTGGCTGAGTGATTACAAGAGTACAAAAGTGGTGCCTCCGTGATTCAAGGAGTGCAACAGTAGTTACTGGGTGATTATATAACTACGTAAATTATACCTTAGTGATTGCATAAGTGCATAGATAGTGCCTAAATGATTGCATCAGTTCTGAAGTAATGCCTGAGTGATTACAGCACTGCATATGTAGCGCCTGCATCATTGTAAGTCTGCATGGTGAGTATTTGGGTGTTTTTATAAGTGCATGACAGTTCGGCCTACTCAAAAATAAAGCGGGCACACTATTACATAAGTCAACTATAAGTCAATGGGTAAGTAAAGGACAACTTGAAAAGTGACTGGCTAATTTCATGATGCAAACATACACATTCAGTGCATGGATAACTGTATAAATATCAGTTGAAGGGATTCATCAGTCATTGAGTACTGACTAGGTGAATACATGAATTCAACAGAAAGGAATGGGTGATTTGACGACTGCAAGGATAGTGTGTAGGTAATGAGATGACTACACAGCAACAGCCTGCATCATTGCATAACTGTAGGGGTAGTACGTAACTAGACCCCGAGTGATTCCTAGCCTGGAAGGGTAATATCTGGGGGATTACTGAAGTAGATAGCAAGTGAGTGGGTGATTTTATAAGTTCATCAGAACCGCCTGGGTGATTACCGAACTAGTAAGATACTGCCTGAGTGATTACTGGTGTGAAAAGGTAGTGACTGGGTGATTTTAAAACTACATGACTAGTGGCTGAGTGATTACATAAGTACAAGAAAAGTATGTATGTGGTTGAAAGAGTACAAGGGGATTAAAGGACTACATGAGTAACAAATCAGCGATTTCATGACTGCAGGGATAATGTCTGGGGATTTACATGACTACATATCAATTGACTGGGTGATTTTATAAGTGCATGGGTACTTCTTGTGTGATTGCATGACTACTGAGGTAGAGCCTGACTAAATAAAAGACTGCAAAAGTAGTGCCTGGGTGATTTGATAACAGCATGACTACTGCCTGAGTGATTACAAGAGTACAAAAGTGGTGTCACCATCTTACTAAAAGCATACATAAATATATCTGTATCATAACACTATCCAAACCTTAAAAATTCAAAGAACAAACTTACAATTTCAACCAAACATCTAAAAATATGCGGCATCTTTCAACTATACCTTTCAACAGACTAAAAAAACAGAACCCTAATTAATAACACTTTATATGAGCATCTTTGAAACCACACTTTTATACTGCATCTTCACCTTTCTATCTAAAATTATGCGGCATCATTCAACTATACTTTTGTACAGAGTAGAAAAAAGAAGCCTAATTAATAACACCTTATATGATCATCTTTGAAAGCACACATTTGTGCTTCATCTTAACAAATCTATCTTAAATTATGCGGCATCATTCAACTATACCTTTCTACAGACTAGAAAAAAGAAGCCTAATTAATAACACCTTATATAAGCATCTTTCAAAGCACACATTTGTGCAGCATCTTCACCATTCTATCTAAAATTATGCGGCATTATTCAACTATACCTTTGTACAGACTTGAAAAAAAAAGCTTAATTAAAAACACCTTCTGTGAGCATCTTTCAAAGCACATATTTGTGCTTCATCTTCACAAATCTATATAAAATTATGCGGCATCATTCAACTATACCTTTCTACAGACTAGAAAAAAGAAGCCCAATTAATAACACCTTATATGAGCATCTTTCAAAGCACACATTTGTGCAGCATCTTCACCATTCTATCTAAAATTATGCTGCATCATTCAACTATACCTTTCTACAAACTACAAAAAAGAAGCCTAATTAATAGTACCTTATGTGTACAACCTTCAAAGCACAGTTTTATGCTGCATCTTCACCATTCTACTAGTACTCACACTCTTGACCCAACCACATAAAAAGCAACAACAGCTCTTTCATATACATCATGCACCATAAAATGTATAAGACATATGAAAATACATATACAAGTAGAAACATACATGAGACAGAACTCCATGCACACCTTAATATTTGACATAGTCCACCTCCAAACTTAAAGAAACAGCTAAAATTATGCGGTATAGTACAAATATACATATCCACACACTAAAACAAACTACCATAATCAGTAATCCATATTCCAATATACACATAATACTATACAAAATCTATTTCAAACAACATTTAACTACATTACAACAAGCTATAATAAACATCTCTACATTTAATAATATATTTCAAACATCAAAGTTCATGAATATTTTTTTCCTTTAAAAATAAAGGTAACACATAATACACCTTACAAATTTATAACTCACCTTCCAAATTTGATTTGTAGAATATGAAATATCAGAAACTCAGAATGGATTTTCTTATGCACACAATCAATGTAATGCACTGCTCTCAGCAAGGCAAAACCAGTAATGGCAAAGTTTCCCTCTCTTTCTCCACACATATACATGTAAGTAACAAATCACATTGCTTCCCAGATTATTTCAAATTGTAAAACACATTTCTATTGGTTAGACATATCAACCCTTACCAACTGACTTCTAAAAGTACCCAGACTGCTTCTGGATTTTTTGGGGAGTCGCGACTCCACCGTGCAGCAAAGGGATGGAACCGCGAATCTATATGGGAGTTCAAAAATATATCACACATAAATTTACCACTATTTTTTAATAATACACCACTTTTAAAGATAGCACTGACTTGGGAAATGTCACTGTATTAACATATTACTTTTATATAAATTATAAACATTTTAATGCCACAGTTAACTTTTAACCCTACCCCCATTCTGCTTAATCCCGGTTTCCATAGTAACAGTTCATGGAACACTCAACTGAACTGACAGGTCACAAGCTCACCATATTTTCAAGTACACCACACAATGTTGCAAATGCAAACAGCAGGTGTGGTTGACATTTCCAAAATATGAGCTTATCCTTTCTACTGTACCTTTCCAACATTTGTTACTAACCAATAAGAAATATGCTTTTAAAAAAAAGTTAAATGCACCCTACTTTGAATGTACAGTGTTCTTAAACACCCAATCAATTCTCTACTTTTTAAAAAGCAGCATCTTGTCCACCATTTTAGATACCTCTCATTCAACCAACTGAGTACCTCAGCTACAGACATCTTTTCATTACTTCCAGACATCCCTTCAAAATGCTTACAGTGTGGAGTGTTGGGCACAGCTATGTTTTCTGGTGCAAAGGTATGCTGAACGCAGAGGTATTGACAAAGACCTAGCTTTGCAAAATGTGGACATTAAATGGATTGCACAGAGAGGATTAAAGTGGCACCAATTGATGCCTTTGGTTAAAACCTCTTTGCATCTCCAACCCCCTGACCTCATGATTGTGCACTGTGGTGGCAATGACCTAGGCACATTGACTGGGGTAGGTCTGGAAATGCTAATGATGGACACCTTTGCACAATTGATGTTGCTTTTACCTCAAACTGTCTTTGTCTACTCTAACATATGCCAAAGACAAAAATGGAAGTGGTCAAATCAATTCTGTCCACAGATTGAGAAAGCTAGAAAAAATGTCAATAAAGCTATTTCTGCTTATCTTAGAGACCATAGAATGGGCTCCATATATAACAACAATCTACGTTTTCATATGGAGGGCATCTACAGGAGTGATGGAGTACATTTTACAGATGACGGAAACAGAGTCTTTCTCAACAACCTAAAGCTCTGCATCCGCACTTATATGTAGCTACAAGAAACTCATAATAAACACAAGGGCTCTATTTAGAGCCACCCTATAACCCAACAGTGAATCTTACATATTAAAAACATACATATTCTTTTTTGTACAACTTTGCTTGGAGTCGCAAACCCATCGTGTTTACACGGGGGCCCGCGCTGGACGCGATGGAATCGCGACTCCAAGCGCGCGAAATAAAATAAAATAAAATCGTGTCTAAGGAAGAAAGAACACTGATGCTGCCATGCACCCCCTGCAACTATAACCAAAGGCAGTCCAGTCAGAGGATCTTGCCAGTAGGGACCAGAGATGTATCCTATAAGGAGTAATGGCAACATATTTAGTAGTGGAGTCGGATAGTCCTCTGATGAACTAGAAGTACTGACTGTTCTGGAGGTGGGACCTTTAAAGGTTTAACTGCCATCTTCGTGTTACATCATGGAACACAAGCAAACAATGTCCTGAGAGACTTGATGAAGAATGGACAGTAAATCCAAAAAGATGAGAGGCAACACACTTCCAAATCAAATGTGTTTACGTATCAGTCAAATTTCCATGCAATGTACAAGTTAGTCCATGGTTCCCATTTTTGTTAGACAAGTCATATATTTTTTTCTTCTTTCCACACTTGAGTTTCTAATAGCAAAACAACGCAGCCAACGCGTTTCGCCCCAACACAAGGGCTTCTTCAGGGCTGCAAATACATACAAACAAACATACATATGTACATTTGACATAAAAAAAATACACAGAAACAAACAGAGTAACATGTATAGAATAAAACACTCAATCCCAACAGAGTGATTAAAAAGACAGATAGAAACTAGAGTACCCACAATAAAACCAAACAGTGTTACAGGTCTCCAATTCAGCAATCTAGATGGACATCCTATTTTTCAAGTCACATAGAAAGCATTCGTATTTAACAGCATACAGCATATTAAGTAATATGTAGTTTGGAAACACCTCTATTTTGGAACATAATAACATAGAGATAAAAGCACAATAATTAAAAACAAGAAAGGAAAAACCAGTGAATGGGGGTGACTATAGTGGCATTTTCAGTGCGTACTCTTAATCATTCAGAGCCAATTTAAAAACCATCACCTCAGGAATTAACACCACCTGTAGAGTAAAAATCCCAGAGTAAACCCTAAAGTGTTCACCAATGATGCCAAAAAGACGCTTACCACCGAAACTCTTGAGTTAGAATCTAATACCACATACAGAGTAATTAGGAAACTATTCACGTTCTAGACGTTTTGTTGCGTGCTTCCATGTGTCATCCAAAGGCTAGTAACCAAAAAGACTAAATTCAGATCTAGCTTCTTAGTTTGGCTGCACGCAGTCTCATGTGTACCAAAAACTACCATACCACCACATCCTCCCTTTAATTTAGACAACTGAGAATCTTGTAAATTAAATCATCTTAGTGAAGCATTTTGTAACACTAAGCAACAGACAATGTAAATAAAGCGAATGAAAATTTTAGTAACTAAAATCAATAGATAAGATTGCAACCAGTAAATGTATATCCTCATGTGAGTAGTAGTCATATCACATATCCACGTGCCAAATTCCAAAGCTTCATAGGTGTAAAATACCTGTCCACGATCCAATTACACGTTTTCGGTAGCCTTTAGTTCCTTGAACAATCATGTGTGTAATCACATAGCCGAGAGTACTTTAAAAATATATAATGGGAAAGGAGGAAAACTCAAATGTCAGCTATTTAAATCCCTCCTAAAACTTTACGGTGCATTTTGCAAATATTAAAAAAACAAGTCAGCTCTATTACACTGTCGAATTCGCATCCCCCGACATCCAAATATCATAAGGAGATACCACATATGACGTTAAAAAACGGGAAGAAAACCTCACAGGCTCCATGTTGATGTTTAAAAATCGAGGGAAAAAAGCCCCACATGTTCCAGATTAGAAAACCAAAACAAACTAAAGCTTTAAGTAACGTATTCAAGACCACATAACTATGAGTGGGCAATATTGCAATATAATAGATCAACATTTAAAGAAAATGAGGAGAAAACCTGAAAACACAATCAGACAACACAAACCGAAAGAGTGGCCAGTTGTCCAGGTATAGGTGATCCTTAATGCATTCCCTGTGAAAAATTGGCATCAAGGGGGTCAGGCTTTTGGTGCACATCAGAGGGGCAGCTTTCAGGCCAAACTGGAAACAATTGTTCTGGACAGTGAAGTGAAGGAAGCGCTGATGAGACGCCCCTGTGGGGACAGGAAAGTTGGCATTCTCAAGCTCGATTTAAATCACATCTGCAGACACATCTGGGATGATAATCTGAACTTTCCATCTTGAATGGGAGCATGCAAATACATTGATTTCCTTCAGGTTGATAACAGAACGGAATTCCCCTGAAAGATTTGCAGAAAGAAATAGGATAAAGTATACACCCAGATCCCACTCTGAAACCATGACTGGGGACATAGCACTTTTCACAGGGAGATCTCAAACTCCACAACAAAAAATATCTTGTTTCACTTAATTTTTTGGTACAGGGGTAAGCAGGAATTTTGTAGGGAAGGACCTTGATCTAGTTCTATGGAATGGCCTTTTCTTATGAAATCCAGAACCCACCAATCCAATGCATCTGACATCAAGGAGCTGAGGAAACATCATAGCTGCCCCGCCCTTCCACAGGAGGCTGAGAAGGGGGCATGAGAAACATCCAGGCATTCTTAGGAATGCTGATTCTCAGAAGAAGGTGGATTGAGGCAGTGGCATAAAGAAAGTTTAAGGGGCCCCCCTGCAATGTACACGGAGGGCCCCCACTCCAGATTTAATCCGGAGCGCTCAGGCCTGAGTACCTTGCTGAGGGGGCCCCCTGCAGCTCGGGGGCCCCCCGCACCGCAGGTGATGCGGGGGCCTGTGTTACGCCCTTGGATTGAGGCCCCCGGAATCTAACCAGGCCCCATATTTATATGCTGACCCTGATACGGGAAAAGATGAAAGGAGCTCTAGCAGGTTGTGTCTGGGGAGAGCTGCAGAAAGCGGTAGCAAATCAGCAACTGTGTCTGGTATCCTCTCATGGTGGGATGTCAGAATATGTGTGCAAAAATATCCTGTAAAAATATCACACCCAGAATATCAACTACCACAATATTGTGAAGCTAAATATATATAGGTAAGTATAGATTTACTTTGCTTAAGTCCACATCTACGTTTTGTACAGATATATTCATATATTGTCTAAGTACTTATATGTGGAGTTAAGAATAATACTAAATCTATACTTATCTTTATGAAATTACCTAGGCAATATTGTGGTAGTCGATATTATGGCTACAATATATTTGTAGGATGATATTTATTATGCAATATTCTGGTAAACCACCCTCTCACATATTCTATTTCAAGGATTCCTACAACAGTAGACAGGGAGTTGACCGCTAGCTCACTGTCTCTGAGAGCCACCAAAAGCATGTCTTGACTCCAGCCTCTCTCCTTGTTGGACATGCTCCTTTGGAGATATTGTGGATGATACTTGCTATGGGCCCCTGGAACCTCTTTAAGTTGCACAGGTGTGCACCTGCTCAGACTGTACTTTCTCCCCATAGAGAGAGTCTTTATGTGTGCACATTACAAAGAGCACTCCTCCAGTGCAGAAGTTAAGTTCATTAGGAGGGAGATTTGAAGAATGGCAGACTCAGAGTTTACGGGTATGAGAGGAAGACACAAGGCATTCAAGTGATAATGGATCTCTTACTGAAGCAGTCCTCAAACAAGACCCCTCCTCTTCGCAGCCGGCAGCCAGAGTGGGAGGTGTTTCAAAGGTTCCATGTAAAAGAAGGGCTGGGGCACCAATTAGTCTACTTCTCTGTAAAAGTAATGCACAATGCTTCATAGCACTGATAGAAGCTTTCCCATGAAATTCAACTGCGTATGCAAGGATTTTAGGAGTAGAGATTTATGTTTTGAAAATTGTGTGTGGTGGGATGGGAATCCTTTCATCATTGCTGTTTCCTATCAGGATGGTATCAGCATTTTATAGCTGTCTGTTAATGCAATAATGTTTCTCAGTATGTTGGGCATTGTGTGTCTGTTACAAAAATCTGTAACATGGAAACCTCATAAACACATAGGCCCATATTTATAAAAAATTAACCCAATGCAGGAAGCCACCTTGTGCGTGAAAGGGAAAGTGCAGGAATGCACCGTGTTTACCATTTTACAGCACATTTGTGTCCTTTCCTAGCACTTTTGCACTTTTGGCTACCTAGGAGCAAGGAGGAGCAATAAAGGCATTTCTCTTCGCTGCACCTTTTGTGGGGAGGCGTACAGTTCTGATACATTCCCAGGTCTACCAGTGTTAGTAAATCTGGGAATGTGTCAGAATCTATGGGGGGATGGGTGGGAACACCTCCCTGCTGTAGAGTAATGCAAGGTGGCGATTTGTGCTGCCTTGCGTTATTCTAGATTTATCAAGCCAATATTCTTTGAAAAAATGCTATCAAATATGTGTGCGTGTGTGGCATGTTTGCTCGTATCACACTGTTGAGCACACAACTGAAACAATTGTGCACAGAAACTTGTCAGTGAACTTAGACAGAAAAACAATTACATGGAACACTGCTGCAGAGATTTCATCATTTTGTTTCTGTGTCATTTTCTGATCATATATGTTACAAACTTAAACGCTCCATTATTTGAACACGTTCCCAACTCCCCACAGGTGCAATACCATGGACCCTGGGAGAGCAGATTTAAGGCTAACAAAAAAATAATGCTGGTTCTTAATGCGCAGATAAATGCGCAAAGTTTGAGGAAATAACCTATTTAGAATGCATAAAACTAAAAAAATATTATTTACTCCTACTAGGCCTCAGTAATGGCAAAAAGCAATGCTGCTTGAAACAGGAGCTTGAATACATAAATGCTGAATGTACATAAATAGTTTGCTTCTTGACCACATCATAAACTCTAGTATAAATGAAAAAATAAGTTGCTTACTTAGTTTTAAGTATTCTCGCAGAATATTTCCACATATATAAAGATCCCTGCTATATATAACTCATTTTTGTCGATTAATAGGGTAATGAATAGTTCAAGCATTGATTTGCAAAGTTTAAAATGTGAACTTGACTTTCTAACCTACTTATGTTTCCCCTTTATGATGATCCTGCAGAAATGTTTTCTTTTTATTAAATATATATTTCGATTTCTACATTGTTTACTGGTTAGTTGCTGTTAATGAGAATTAAATAACTTTGTACATGTGTGAGAAAGCCATCCTAAAGGAGGCAGACTCCATCTAAAAGCATAATTGATAACATAGTAATGAGAGTGCACCATTATCGTCTAAGGGCTATTGTATTCGTTTGAGAAGATGAGGAGCGAGCCTGTTCACAGGAGAGCACTGAATGCTGACTGATGGGAAGTCGTAAAATGTGAAGTCTATAATAGTGTGTGTTCCTAGAGTAGTTTTACCACTTCCCACTTTTTTTCAAACCCATTATTCCTACCATTTCTCTTGTCTGATTTACCGAGACTTTATTGCTTAGAATATCATTTATATTTTAAATATAATATAATATTAGAATGCTTAGAGATTATTCCCCTACTTTATTATTTACTTTTTTTCTCTGGCACAGAGGGGCAAGCACATTAAATGGGAGTACTTGCATGTATGATGACATCTGACCTTTTGCACTTAATTCTTACAAAGGCTCCTTAGCCACTGTTACACTTGTTTTGTTCTCTTTGCTTAATCTTTTGTATTCTTCCCTTTGCTCTATTACAAATGTAAGTTATCATGTGGTTTAATGGATATTATCCCACATGGACTAAATAATGTCACATCAGTCTACTTTTGTAACAACTCCACATATACATAGTTTACGGACTTGGCATCATATTGTGGGTGACGGTGACCGTACTTAGTAATATTTTGTGACTGTATTTTTGATTTATGTACTGTTTACAGCCCTGAAGAAGTCGAAGGCAAAATAGCCATACGATGAAACGTGTTGGCTGGCTGTTTATAGTGTATCACTGGTGTATGAATTGGATGTACAGAAACTTTTTCATATGGCTATTATTACTTAGAGACTATACTGAAGTTCTTAAACTACTCTTTATGGGAAGTTATTACTTTGTTTTTGGATCTATTTGAGTCAATTTAAATGCTGAAGCTTTATGCTTGTTCTCTCTCACTACCTTGATTTAGAACCATTTATGGGCTCTGACTAACTCCATTTTCAACCCGATTCTTAGAAGAGGGATTAATTCCTTTATGGACCGTGCTGTGATGCAATATTTTTATTGATTTGAGTAACCATCATTGATTTTATATTTCTATCATATATTGACTATGGAGATTAATCTCAATTTAACTTGTGATTTTCAATAAAAATGATCTACTAGAAGATTCAATTAATAAAACCCTTTAAACCTTTAACATCTCTTGTCATTGACTAAGAATTACAATAAGTATTGAGATTATTATGACATGTTTTAACTCTCTTCTTCTCTAAACAATGTCCAAGATTCATCACAAGGTAACAAAGCGGCCAGGATTAGCCCCGTTGTTGGTAAACAATGTCTTTTAATTCTTGTTTCCGCTTCAGCAACCCTAAGAAGATGCCACAACCTCAGTACTTCAGACAGGTGTGCGAGGTGGGCAACACACATACCAATCCATCAGACTGTAAGCAGCCAAACTGATCTTCTCTGGTACACACACCAGCACCACTAACAATTAAAGCACACTGCCTCTAAGGAATGCTTGCTGATTCAAAACATTAAAATAATACAATGTCTTATTGGCAAGGCTGCGGGCTATGAATTGCTAGAATAACTTTAAACTTTGTGGATTCATAAATGTTGCAATAACTCACATATTTTGAAGGTGATGAGTATTCTGCTGCACATATTTTGAAAGTGATGAGTATTCTGCTGCCTTTATTGTCAGTTCCCTAATGCTGTCTTATACTTCTGGCTACCCCCTGCAGCTTCTAAAAGTCTTGAATCACACAGAATTGTGATAAAAGATCATTCACCCTTTAGTTGTGTTCAAAGCAGGCAGCGCAGAGTGGAAACAAGCATTTGCAATGCAATAGGTCTCGCATTCAAGCGAGTATGAGCTATTGCCATTGTAAATGACAATGCCTTTTATTTATGTTTTAAAACATAAATAAAAGGCATTGTCATTTACAATACTAATAGCTTAAACACTCGCAAATGCGAGACCTATTGCATTTCAATAAAGGGCCTTCTCGACCGCTTATTAGATTGTAAATATCAGAGGAAGAGACCGGCCTGCGACGTCTTCAAAGTAGTGATAAATAGTGCAGTGAAGAAGATGTGTAAGTGCTGTAAATTATACAGACACAAAGTGTGAAATGAGAGTTACATATGATCCGAGCTATAAACACTAACAAAGCGCTCCGACACCTTTTGCACTGTGATTACACTGTCGCGGCTCAGGAGGAAGAGCGGGAGGGGGGCTATTTCCTGCCCTCTCCGTGATTTGAGTGTGCAGTGTGGCACTGAGTAATGTCTTTGCTATCTTTGGCCTAATAAACACTCCAGCTGTAGTAGGGCCCTGGCTTCACCTCCTGGTGCAGGGTGGACTGTGCTTTATGGCAGGCATGGAGGGAGGAACGTATGGTCTCAGCTGCAGCTCCGGCCTCGTACAGTGCCCCTGCTATTACTAGTGAGAGAGAGGCGCTGAGGTGGTGGTATTGGTGGTGGGGGTGGTGGTATTGGTGGTGGTGGTATTGGTGGTGGTGGTATTGGTGGTGGTGGTGGTAATGGTGGTGGTGGTACTGGTAGTGGTGGTGGTGGTACTGGTGGTGGTGATACTGGTACTGGTGGCACTGGTGGTAGTGGTACTGGTGGCACTGGTACTGATGGCACTGGTACTGATGATACTGGTACTAGTGGTGGTGGTATTGGTGGTGGTAGTGGTGGTATTGGTGGTAGTGGTGGTATTGCTGGTGGTACTGGTACTGGTGGTGGTACTGGTACTGGTGGTATTGGTGGTGGTACTGGTGGTACTGATGGTGGTACTGGTGGTATTGGTGGTGGTACTGGTGGTATTGGTGGTACTGGTACTGGTGGTGGTACTGATACTGGTGGTATTGGTGGTGGTGGTATTGGTGGTGGTACTGGTGGTACTGGTACTGTACTGGTGGTACTGGTGGTACTGGTACTGGTGGTACTGGTGGTGGTACTGGTGGTGGTGGTGGTACTGGTGGTGGTACTGGTGGTGGTGGTAGTACTGGTGGTACTGGTACTGGTGGTGGTGGTACTGGTAGTGGTGGTGGTGGTACTGGTTTTGGTGATGGTACTGGTGGTGGTACTGATGGTGGTGTTACTGGTGGTGGTGGTACAGGTGGTGGTGGTGGTACTGGTGGTGGTGGTGCTACTGGTGGTGATGGTACTGGTGGTACTGGTGGTGGTGGTACCGGTGGTGGTGGTGGTGGTACTGGTGGTGGTGGTGGTACTGGTGGTGGTGGTGGTGGTACTGGTGGTACTAGTGGTGGTGGTGGTAGTGGTGGTGGTACTGGTGGTGGTGGTACTGGTGGTGGTGGTACTAGTGGTGGTGGTACTAGTGGTACTGGTGGTGGTACTGGTGGTACTGGTGGTGGTGGTACCAGTGGTACTGGTGGTACTAGTGGTACTAGTGGTGGTGGTACTGGTACTGGTGGTACTGGTGGTGGTGGTGGTACTGGTGGTACTGGTGGTACTGGTACTGGTGGTGGTACTGGTGGTGGTGGTACTGGTGGTGGTACTGGTGGCACTGGTGGTGGTACTGGTACGGGTGGTACTGGTACTGGTGGTAGTGGTACAGATGGTAGTGGTACTGGTGGTACTGGTACTAGTGTACTGGTGGTACTGGTACTGGTGGTGGTGGTATTGGTGGTGGTGGTATTGGTGGTGGTGGTGGTATTGATGGTGGTAGTGGTGGTATAGTGGTGGTATTGGTGGTATTGGTGGTGGTACAGGTACTGATGGTATTGGTGGTGGTACTGGTACTGGTGGTATTGATATTGGTGGTGGTACTGGTGGTATTGGTGGTATTGGTGGTAGTGGTATTGGTGGTGGTATTGGTGGTGGTGGTATTGGTGGTGGTATTGGTGGTGGTGGTGGTATTGGTGGTGGTGGTGGTGGTACTGGTGGTGGTGTTACTGGTACTGGTGGTACTGGTGGTACTGGTGGTACTGGTGGTAGTGGTACTGGTGGTAATGGTACTGGTGGTACTGGTACTGATGATACTGGTACTGGTGGTAGTGGAATTGGTGGTGGTGGTATTGGTGGTGGTAGTGGTGGTATTGGTGGTGGTAGTGGTGGTGGTATTGCAGGTGGTACTGGTACTGGTGGTGGTACCGGTGGTGGTACTGGTGGTATTGGTGGTGGTACTGGTGGTGGTACTGGTGGTATTGGTGGTACTGGTGGTGGTACTGATACTGGTGGCATTGGTGGCAGTGGTATTGGTGGTGGTACTGGTGGTACTGGTACTGGTACTGTACTGGTGGTACTGGTGGTACTGGTACTGGTGGTACTGGTGGTGGTGGTACTGGTGGTGGTGGTGGTGGTACTGGTGGTGGTGGTACTGGTGGTACTGGTACTGGTGGGGGTGGTACTGGTGGTACTAGTGGTGGTACTGGTGGTACTAGTGGTGGTGGTGGTAGTGGTGGTGGTACTGGTGGTGGTGGTACTGGTGGTATTGGTGGTGGTACTGGTGGTATTGGTGGTACTGGTGGTGGTACTGATACTGGTGGCATTGGTGGCAGTGGTATTGGTGGTGGTACTGGTGGTACTGGTACTGGTACTGGTACTGTACTGGTGGTACTGGTACTGGTGGTACTGGTGGTGGTGGTACTGGTGGTGGTGGTGGTGGTACTGGTGGTGGTGGTACTGGTGGTACTGGTGGTGGTGGTGGTACTGGTGGTGGTACTGGTGGTACTAGTGGTGGTGGTGGTGGTGGTACTGGTGGTGGTGGTACTGGTGGTGGTGGTACTAGTGGTGGTGGTACTAGTGGTACTGGTGGTGGTACTGGTGGTACTGGTGGTGGTGGTACCAGTGGTACTGGTGGTACTAGTGGTACTAGTGGTGGTGGTACTGGTACTGGTGGTACTGGTGGTGGTGGTGGTACTGGTGGTACTGGTGGTACTGGTACTGGTGGTGGTACTGGTGGTGGTGGTACTGGTGGTGGTACTGGTGGCACTGGTGGTGGTACTGGTACTGGTGGTACTGGTACTGGTGGTAGTGGTACAGATGGTAGTGGTACTGGTGGTACTGGTACTAGTGTACTGGTGGTACTGGTACTGGTGGTGGTGGTATTTGTGGTGGTGGTATTGGTGGTGGTATTGATGGTGGTAGTGGTGGTATAGTGGTGGTATTGGTGGTGGTACAGGTACTGATGGTATTGGTGGTGGTACTGGTACTGGTGGTATTGATATTGGTGGTAGTACTGGTGGTATTGGTGGTGGTGGTATTGATGGTGGTATTGGTGGTGGTGGTATTGGTGGTGGTATTGGTGGTGGTGGTGGTGGTATTGGTGGTGGTACTGGTGGTGGTGTTACTGGTACTGGTGGTACTGGTGGTAGTGGTACTGGTGGTAATGGTACTGGTGGTACTGGTACTGATGATACTGGTACTGGTGGTAGTGGAATTGGTGGTGGTGGTATTGGTGGTGGTAGTGGTGGTATTGGTGGTGGTAGTGGTGGTGGTATTGCAGGTGGTACTGGTACTGGTGGTGGTACCGGTGGTGGTACTGGTGGTATTGGTGGTGGTACTGGTGGTACTGGTGGTGGTACTGGTGGTATTGGTGGTGGTACTGGTGGTATTGGTGGTACTGGTGGTGGTACTGATACTGGTGGCATTGGTGGCAGTGGTATTGGTGGTGGTACTGGTGGTACTGGTACTGGTACTGTACTGGTGGTACTGGTGGTACTGGTACTGGTGGTACTGGTGGTGGTGGTACTGGTGGTGGTGGTGGTGGTACTGGTGGTGGTGGTACTGGTGGTACTGGTACTGGTGGGGGTGGTACTGGTACTGCTAGTGGTGGTGGTGGTGGTGGTACTGGTGGTGGTGGTGATACTGGTGGTGGTGGTACTGGTGGTGGTACTGGTGGTCGTACTGGTGGTGGTGCTGGTGGTGGTGGTACTGGTGGTGGTGGTACTGGTGGTACTGGTCGTGGTGGTAGTACTGGTGGTGGTACTGGTGGTGGTACTGATGGTGGTGTTACTGGTGGTGGTACTGGTGGTACTAGTGGTGGTGGTGGTACTGGTGGTACTGCTACTGGTGGAACTGGTGGTACTGGTGGTGGTGGTGGTACTGGTGGTGGTGGTGGTACTGGTGGGGGTGGTACTAGTGGTACTGGTGGTGGTGGTGGTACTGGTGGTGGTGGTACTGGTGGTACTAGTGGTGGTGGTGGTACTGGTACTGGTACTGGTGGGGGTGGTACTGGTGGTGGTGGTACTGGTGGTACTGATGGTACTGGTGGTGGTACTGGTGGGGGTGGTGGTACTGGTACTGGTACTGGTGGTACCGGTACTGGTGGTAGTGGTACTGGTACTAGTGTATTGATGGTACAGGTACTGGTGGTGGTGGTATTGGTGGTGGTGGCATTGGTGGTGGTAGTGGTGGTATTGTGGTGGTACTGGTGGTATTGGTGGTGGTACTGGTACTGATGGTATTGGTGGTGATACTGGTGGTGGTGGTACTGGTGGTACTGGTGGTGGTGGTACTGGTAGTGGTACTGGTGGTACTGGTGCTGGTGGTGGTACTGGTGGGGGTGGTATTGGTGGTGGTGGTAGTGGTACTGGTGGTGGTGGTGGTGGTACTGGTGGTGGTGGTACTGGTGGTGGTGGTGGTACTAGTAGTGGTGGTAGTGGTGGTGGTACTGGTAGTGGTGGTGGTGGTACTGGTAGTGGTGTTACTGGTAGTAGTGGTGGTACTGGTGGTAGTGGTGGTACTGATGGTGGTGGTACTGGTTGGTCTAGTGGTGGTACTGGTGGTGGTGATACTGGTGGTAGTGGTGATACTGGTGGTGGTGGTACTGGTAGTGGTGGAGGTATTGGTAGTGGTGTTGTTGTTATTAATAAAACAGGCTTTTGAAAACAACCGGTCAGGTGGCTTTAGTACAGATGTCATGTAACACAGATGTGCTGTTGTCAGCTTCAGCCCATTAGCACACAATTATGTGCTACCTGGAATTCACATGACTTAATTCGCTAATCCTTTCTAATTCCATTTTAATTGGGGGTGGGGGGTGAAGAAGACACGAGATAATGCCGGGTTAAAGTGATTGAAAGCAGGCGCCCGTGTTACGGAGCGGCCGTGCTGCTTAAAAAAACACAAGCATTTGCAATGCAATAGGTCTCGCATTTACGCGACTTTAAGCTATTGGCATTGTAAATGACAATGCCTTTTATTTATGTTTTAAAAACGAAAACAAAAATAAAAGGCATTGTTATTTGCAATGTCAATAGCTCAAACTTGCGTAAATGCAAGACCTATTGCATTGCAAATGCTTGTTAGATTAGTGAGTAGAAACGCCCCCTTTCGGCCTGTGCAGCAAATTCTTTAAATAAACAAGCGTGGCCGCTAAAGTGAAAGAAAAAATAGTGCTTACCGACTTATGAAGGAGACCGTGTAATGCCACAAGTAAAAGATCCAGTCCTCATGGGAGGTAACAAATGGCGACAGGGCGGTAACAAGGAGGGACTAACAAGCCGCATTATCAATCGGAAGCCAGCATTTACCAAGGACAATGACACCAGCCAATCAAAAATATGGGCGTAGAGAAGGCGAGGCTTCCACAGCATACTCGACTAGTCGACAGACTGTAAGCAGCCAAACTGATCTTGTCTGGTACACACACCAGCACCACTAACAATTAAAGCACACTGCCTCTAAGGAATGCTCGCTGATTCAAAACATTAAAATAATACAATGTCTTATTGGCAAGGCTGCGGGCTATGAATTGCTAGAATAACTTTAAACTTTGTGGATTCATAAATGTTGCAATAACTCACATATTTTGAAGGTGATGAGTATTCTGCTGCACATATTTTGAAAGTGATGAGTATTCTGCTGCCTTTATTGTCAGTTCTCTAATGCTATCTTATACTTCTGGCTACCCCCTGCAGCTTCTAAAAGTCTTGAATCACACAGAATTGTGATAAAAGATCATTCACCCTTTAGTTGTGTTCAAAGCAGGCAGCGCAGAGTGGAAACAAGCATTTGCAATGCAATAGGTCTCGCATTCAAGCGAGTATGAGCTATTGCCATTTTTTTGAGATTGTAAATATCAGAGGAAGAGACCGGCCTGCGACGTCTTCAAAGTAGTAATAAATAGTGCAGTGAAGAAGATGTGTAAGTGCTGTAAATTATTACAGACACAAAGTGTGAAATGAGAGTTACATATGATCCGAGCTATAAACACTAACAAAGCGCTCCGACACCTTTTGCACTGTGATTACACTGTCGCGGCTCAGGAGGAAGAGCGGGAGGGGGGCTATTTCCTGCCTTCTCCGTGATTTGAGTGTGCAGTGTGGCACTGAGTAATGTCTTTGCTATCTTTGGCCTAATAAACACTCCAGCTGTAGTAGGGCCCTGGCTTCACCTCCTGGTGCAGGGTGGACTGTGTTTTATGGCAGGCATGGAGGGAGGAACGTATGGTCTCAGCTGCAGCTCCGGCCTCGTACAGTGCCCCTGCTATTACTAGTGATAGAGAGGCACTGAGGTGGTGGTATTGGTGGTGGGGGTGGTGGTATTGGTGGTGGTGGTATTGGTGGTGGTGGTATTGGTGGTGGTGGTGGTAATGGTGGTGGTGGTACTGGTAGTGGTGGTGGTGGTGGTGGTACTGGTGGTGGTGATACTGGTGGTACTGGTACTGGTGGCACTGGTGGTAGTGGTACTGGTGGCACTGGTACTGATGGCACTGGTACTGATGATACTGGTACTAGTGGTGGTGGTATTGGTGGTGGTGGTATTGGTGGTGGTGGTATTGGTGGTGGTAGTGGTGGTATTGGTGGTAGTGGTGGTATTGCTGGTGGTACTGGTACTGGTGGTGGTACTGGTACTGGTGGTATTGGTGGTGGTACTGGTGGTACTGATGGTGGTACTGGTGGTATTGGTGGTGGTACTGGTGGTATTGGTGGTACTGGTGGTGGTACTGATACTGGTGGTATTGGTGGTGGTGGTATTGGTGGTGGTACTGGTGGTACTGGTACTGTACTGGTGGTACTGGTGGTACTGGTGGTGGTGGTACTGGTGGTGGTGGTACTGGTGGTGGTGATACTGGTGGTGGTGGTGGTACTGGTGGTGGTGATACTGGTGGTGGTGGTGGTACTGGTGGTGGTGGTAGTACTGGTGGTACTGGTACTGGTGGTGGTGGTGGTACTGGTAGTGGTGGTGGTGGTGGTGGTGATGGTACTGGTGGTGGTACTGATGGTGGTGGTACTGGTGCTGGTGGTACAGGTGGTGGTGGTGGTACTGGTGGTGGTGGTGGTACTGGTGGTGATGGTACTGGTGGTGGTGGTACCGGTGGTGGTGGTGGTACTGGTGGTGGTGGTGGTACTGGTGGTGGTGTTGGTGGTACTAGTGGTGGTGGTGGTACTGGTGGTGGTACTGGTGGTGGTACTGGTGGTGGTGGTACTGGTGGTGGTGGTACTAGTGGTACTGGTGGTGGTACTGGTGGTGGTGGTACCAGTGGTACTGGTGGTACTAGTGGTACTAGTGGTGGTGGTACTGGTACTGGTGGTGGTGGTGGTACTGGTGGTTCTGGTGGTACTGGTACTGGTGGTACTGGTGGTGGTACTGGTGGTGGTGGTACTGGTGGTGGTACTGGTGGCACTGGTGGTGGTACTGGTGGTACTGGTACTGGTGGTTCTGGTACTGGTGGTAGTGGTACAGATGGTAGTGGTACTGGTGGTACTGGTACTAGTGTACTGGTGGTACTGGTACTGGTGGTGGTGGTATTGGTGGTGGTGGTATTGGTGGTGGTGGTATTGATGGTGGTAGTGGTGGTATAGTGGTGGTATTGGTGGTATTGGTGGTGGTATTGATGGTATTGGTGGTGGTACTGGTACTGGTGGTGGTGGTATTGGTGGTGGTGGTATTGGTGGTGGTGGTATTGATGGTGGTATTGGTGGTGGTGATGGTGGTGGTATTGGTGGTGGTGGTACTGGTATTGGTGGTGGTGGTGGTGGTACTGGAGGTGGTGGTACTGGTACTGGTGGTACTGGTGGTAGTGGTACTGGTGGTAATGGTACTGGTGGTACTGGTACTGATGATACTGGTACTGGTGGTAGTGGAATTGTTGGTGGTGGTATTGGTGGTGGTAGTGGTGGTATTGGTGGTGGTAGTGGTGGTGGTATTGCAGGTGGTACTGGTACTGGTGGTGGTACCGGTGGTGGTACTGGTGGTATTGGTGGTGGTACTGGTGGTATTGGTGGTGGTACTGGTGGTATTGGTGGTACTGGTGGTGGTACTGATACTGGTGGCATTGGTGGCAGTGGTATTGGTGGTGGTACTGGTGGTACTGGTACTGTACTGGTGGTACTGGTGGTACTGGTACTGGTGGTACTGGTGATGGTGGTACTGGTGGTGGTGGTACTGGTGGTGGTGGTACTGGTGGTACTGGTACTGGTGGGGGTGGTACTGGTACTGCTAGTGGTGGTGGTGGTGTGGTGGTGGTGGTGGTGGTACTGGTGGTGATACTGGTGGTGGTGATACTGGTGGTGGTGCTGGTGGTGGTGGTACTGGTGGTGGTGGTGGTGGTACTGGTGGTGGTGGTACTGGTGGTACTGGTGGTGGTGGTGGTACTGGTGGTGGTACTGGTGGTGGTACTGATGGTGGTGGTACTGGTGGTGGTACTGGTGGTACTAGTGGTGGTGGTGGTACTGGTGGTACTGCTACTGGTGGAACTGGTGGTACTGGTGGTGGTACTGGTGGTGGTGGTGGTACTGGTGGGGGTGGTACTAGTGGTACTGGTGGTGGTGGTGGTACTGGTGGTGGTACTGGTGGTGGTACTGGTGGTGGTGATACTGGTGGTGGTGGTACTGGTGGTACTAGTGGTGGTGGTGGTACTGGTACTGGTGGGGGTGGTACTGGTGGTGGTGGTACTGGTGGTACTGATGGTACTGGTGGTGGTACTGGTGGGGGGGGTGGTATTGGTACTGGTGGTACTGGTGGTACTGGTACTGGTGGTAGTGGTACTGGTGGTACTGATACTAGTGTACTGATGGTACAGGTACTGGTGGTGGTGGTATTGGTGGTGGTGGCATTGGTGGTGGTAGTGGTGGTATTGTGGTGGTACTGGTACTGATGGTATTGGTGGTGATACTGGTACTGATGGTATTGGTGGTGATACTGGTGGTGGTGGTACTGGTGGTACTGGTACTGGTGTTGGTGGTGGTACTAGTGGTACTGGTACTGGTGGTGGTGGTACTGGTGGTACTGGTGGTGGTGGTACTGGTAGTGGTACTGGTGCTGGTACTTGTGGGGGTGGTATTGGTGGTGGTGGTAGTGGTACTGGTGGTGGTGGTGGTGGTACTGGTGGTGGTGGTACTGGTGGTGGTGGTGGTACTGGTGGTGGTGGTGGTACTGGTAGTGGTGGTAGTGGTGGTGGT
This sequence comes from Calotriton arnoldi, assembly GCA_963921515.1. NCBI lineage: Eukaryota > Metazoa > Chordata > Amphibia > Caudata > Salamandridae > Calotriton > Calotriton arnoldi. The sequence goes on along the minus strand of CAWUFW010006279.1, from coordinate 520,708 downwards.
ACTGGTAGTGGTGGTACTGGTAGTGCTGTTACTGGTAGTAGTGGTGGTACTGGTGGTAGTGGTGGTACTGATGGTGGTGGTACTGGTTGGTCTAGTGGTGGTACTGGTGGTGGTGATACTGGTGGTAGTGGTGATACTGGTGGTGGTGGTACTGGTAGTGGTGGAGGTATTGGTAGTGGTGTTGTTGTTATTAATAAAACAGGCTTTTGAAAACAACCGGTCAGGTGGCTTTAGTACAGATGTCATGTAACACAGATGTGCTGTTGTCAGCTTCAGCCCATTAGCACACGATTATGTGCTACCTGGAATTCACATGACTTAATTCGCTAATCCTTTCTAATTCCATTTTACTTGGGGGTGGGGGGTGAAGAAGACACGAGATAATGCCGGGTTAAAGTGATTGAAAGCAGGCGCCCGTGTTACGGAGCGGCTGTGCTGCTTAAAAAAACACAAGCATTTGCAATGCAATAGGTCTCGCATTTACGCGACTTTAAGCTATTGGCATTGTAAATGACAATGCCTTATATTTATGTTTTAAAAACGAAAACAAAAATAAAAGGCATTGTTATTTGCAATGTCAATAGCTCAAACTTGCGTAAATGCAAGACCTATTGCATTGCAAATGCTTGTTAGATTAGTGAGTAGAAACGCCCCCTTTCGGCCTGTGCAGCAAATTCTTTAAATAAACAAGCGTGGCCGCTAAAGTGAAAGAAAAAATAGTGCTTACCGACTTATGAAGGAGACCGTGTAATGCCACAAGTAAAAGATCCAGTCCTCATGGGAGGTAACAAATGGCGACAGGGCGGTAACAAGGAGGGACTAACAAGTCGCATTATCAATCGGAAGCCAGCATTTACCAAGAACAATGACACCAGCCAATCAAAAATATGGGCGTAGAGAAGGCGAGGCTTCCACAGCATACTCGACTACTGCATGCCTCGCAGAGCGAGCAGCGCATGCGCGCTGCCGCTAGGCTCGACCTACAAAGGGAGAGGGGAAGCGCTTGGCTTGAGCTAATAACGACTCACAGGTGTGATTGAAGGTTGTTGTTGGAATGGACCAAAACATAAACGGAATATGCTATTATAAAATTATCACAGGTTTCGCAGTTAGGAACTAACCCTTTTGTCTCATGCGTTTACCTTCATGTTATGGTATCTTTGTCCAAAGTGACAGAGCTGTCTCACTGGGTCCTGCGACTGTAGCCACGATCTCTGCGTTATCAAGGAGTCACAATTAAAAACTACATCCATTCAGCCTGGCGCTTTTCAACTGGAAATTAGGCAAACAATAATAAGGACAAGTGTGTATAGTTAAAAAAAAAAGTTGGACTAATCTGGCACCCAACCGGCCAGTGGTTGTATGTGGGTGTATGTGATGCCCTTATTATGGTAATTTTAAAAAAAAGATCTAACCTATAAAACAAGTTGGAGACATTTTTTCTGTGGTGACAGAGAGGAATGCAAGTTGTGAACGCAAGAAAGGGTCACAAACCATTTAAGGAGCAGTTGTCGTGCTCTTCAGGCCCATACCTCACCACCCTTTTTAAGACCCCTTAGCTTGTATCTTTCAGATTAGGTAGATGGGATCAAAAAGCACACATTAAACCAGATTTCTTCTCAGAAACACGTCTCCTATAAAGAGTAGCCTAACTTAAGGAACAGTTTCACGTGAGGTGCAGAGCATGCGCTGAGATGCTGTGGAAGTAAACACCATTTTCCAGGATACTGTTGTTGTGCAGTGTATCCCAGTCAATGAAACCCTTACATATGTTTAACGATAAGATCAGTCACACACTGCTAGTCCATTGCTGCCTTATAAGTGTTTTCACCTTGTGTCAAGGCAGAGAGCATCAGAGGGTAAACAGTCTTGGTGAAGAGGAGGGCAAACGTCCCCAGCAGACCCCTACCACTTCACGCTCAGCCCGGTAATTAATGATTTGAGGCTTAGTCAAGAGACCCTGGAGAGGGGCAATGCCTCCAAAAGAGCACTACTACTTGTGCCCGGGGCGAGCTGTCCTCTTTATGATCGTCCTACGTGGGACATGTCTATTCCCAAATCATGTAGTATTGGAGAGTTGCATAAGCTCCCTTTCAGAACTCTCTGAACACTATGGTCTTTTAGACAATATTGTTTGAAAATTTGCTATAATTTTTTTTATGTTGATAGCAGAATGGCGCCAAACTGATTGAGAAAGGCTTCCTTGAAGCCAAAATGCGTCTCTAGTGGCTCGGGGTCGTGGGTGACCCGATAAAATAAAAGAAGTTGAATACCGAGAACCTGAAGTCCGTGCCTTCTTCATGGGAGTTCCTGTTGAAGTGGGGTGTTAGTGTTCATATATATATATATATATATATATATATAAAGGGTTATAGAACAAATGGCAGTGGTAAAGAGAGACCTAGCCAGCACCTCCGTTATGTCTTCCCCCAGTGTTAATAAGAGACTAATAGTATTCTAAGCGTACTCAATGTAAGACACTGTGCCACTAATCAGTGTTAAACTATATGGAAAAAAATAAAATCCTTTCCCATACACAATACAATTACAAAAAATTGACAGAGCACAGCCACTGTATAGTATTATAACTGACCTTGTAGTCAGTTTATTTTTTAATAAACCCAAATTAATATAAAGTTTATAATACAAAACAAAATATTCATAGAAGTTAATACAAAAGGCAAGTAATCTTTGAAGAGTCTTGATTTCGTTGACACGAAGTGCGTATCGCAGATGAAAACAGCCGACACGTGTTTCGTCGTTTATACGACTTTTTCAAGGCTTAGAAAAATTTCTGTGACTTAAAAGTGCTTGTTCAGCATTTTCTATTTCTATTGTGTGACGCACCGTCCACAATAGAAATAGAAAATGCTGAACAAGCACTTTTAAGTCACATTGAGTGTTCTACAAGATTTAATACTTGCGTCTATAGTACGTGACACTGTTCTCTTCGACAAATCGAGATTTCAAAGAAGTTTCTTCAATTTTGAGCCACAGAAATTTTTCTAAGCCTTGAAAAAGTCGTATAAACGACGAAACACGTGGCGGCTGTTTTCATCTGCGATACGCACTTCGTGTCAACGAAATCAAGACTCTTCAAAGATTACTTGCCTTTTGTATTGACTTCTATGAATATTTTGTTTTGTATTATAAACTTTATATTAATTTGGGTTTATTAAAAAATAAACTGACTACAAGGTCAGTTATAATACTATACAGTGGCTGTGCTCTGTCAATTTTTTGTAAATATATATATATATATTATCTACTGGCGGTCGCCAGTAGATAGTTATAGTTAGGACCTATTATCCATAGGAAATCCGCGACATTCTATTTAAAATAACGTTGGCGCCGGTTGACGAATCTTCGTGAAAGTTTCCAACTTGTTGGGGCGCTCCGGTCCGCTCCTATCTTGAAAGTCTCGGGGTGATACGTCAAGCGGGGGCCGAGAAAAAAGGGGGGTCCCAAAACGCGTTTTCCCCATTCACTTTTCCATAGGAACCTTTAGTCGCAGCTACAGCCCGAACTGCTGAACGGAATTACACCAAATTTGGCAAAGAGGTAGCCCTTGGTTCAGTGTCGTGCCTTTTGCTTAAATGGTGTAAATCTGTTCAGTAGTTCCTGAGAAAATCAAAAGTAAAGTCACATATATATCTATGGCCACGTAGGGTCCGCGTACCCTCCCGATCATGAGCTGTATGCTAATTGGCTGTCAAGTGGCTGTCAACACTCCAAATCAGGAAGTGTTGGCAGCCATTTTGTCCCTCGGTAGAACCGAGGGACAGAAACAAGTGCGCAAAGCGCAAAAAGGGGGCAGGGTAGAAACACCACCCTGACCCCCTAGGTCTGCTCAGGGGGTCCCACAAGGACCCCCTGGGCAGAAAAAAGCATTTTTTTTTTTAAATCGGCGGGATGCACTTAGGGTGCGCGAATCCCACCGAGAAAAAAAAGAAAAAAAAAGCACAAGAAACACGTCGCCAAACGCAACAAGGGGGCAGGGTAGAAACACCCTGACCCCCTAGGTCTGCTCAGGGGGTCCCACAAGGACCCCCTGGGCAGAAAAAAGCATTTTTAAAAAAAAAAAAATCGGCAGGATGCGCTCAGGGTGCGCGGATCCTGCCGGAAAAAAAATCGAGCGCGGTCTCTCGCGCTCGATGTTTATTTGCCTCCGGGTGGGCCAAGTCCCGGGGGCATGGTGGGGGGGTTTAGATTTAATGTGGGGGCCTCTAAGGCCCCCAAGCCCCGAGGACCGCCACCCCCAGGGCTTTAGAAAATAATGGTGCGGGAGGGCTCTTTGCCCTCCCGCAGCCCCGGGACCGCCACCCCCGGGGCTTCTTTTTAAAAAAAATGTTTAACATGTGTGGGGGGGCTCCAGCCCCCCCACATGCCCCGGGGACCGCCACCTCCCCGGGGCACTAAAGATTTTAATATGGGGGTCCGTTATTGACCCCCAAAGCCCCGGGGACCACCACCTCCCCGGGGCTGTGAAATGGTTGGGAGGGGGCCGCGCGGCCCCCTCCTGGAGCCCTTGATGGCCCTGGGGACCGCCACCCCCAGGGCCGGCTCCTGCAGTGTCCCAGGGTGCCTACCCCGGGACACTGTAGTTTGCTATGACAGGACGGGAGCCTCGCGGCTCCCGTCCTGTCATAGCAAACTTGGTTTGCATTTTGAAAGAGAGAGCAGGAAACCTGCTCTCTCTTTCAAAATGCAAACCCAATTGCTTTCCACATGGGGAGCAGCATGTTAGCTGCTCCCCATGTGGAAAAGCAATGCCGGCTCCCGTAGGACGCGGGGAGCCGGCTGGGACTGTGGGGGGATTGGGGACCCCCCCACAGTCCCCAACCAGAGGCCAGGCCCCGGGGGATGGTGTCCCCGGGGCCATAAGTGGCCAGGGAGGGGGGCCACGCAGCCCCCCTCCCCAAATAAAACATTTTTTTTTTAAAAAAGGGCAAGGTCGGCCCCGGGGGATGGGGTCCCCGGGGCCTTAAATGGCCTGAGGAGGGGGGCCACGCAGTCCCCCTCCAAATTTAAAAAAAAAAAATCGAGGGCATGCCCCGGGAGATGGGGTCCCCGGGGTCAATACAGGCCCAGGGAAGGGGGGCCACGCGGCCCCCTTCCCGTTTTTTTTTTTTTTAATTTAAAAAATAAATAAATTGCTCAGGCCCCGGGGGATGGGGTCCCCGGGGCCAAAAGTGGCCAAGGGAAGGGGGGCCACGCAGCCCCCCTCCCATTAAAAAAAAAAAAAAAAAAACGACCGGCATCGTGCCGGAGGCCCCGCCCCCCTCCCTGCAGTACTCTGCAAACGCGCCCCCTGGCGCGTTTTAAGAAGGGGAAGTAATTCCCCTTGAATACTGGGGGTCCCTGGGGGCCAACTAGCCCACCAGGAACCTCCAGTATGTGCCAGGGGGCTGCGTTGCAGAGAGGTGTACAGAGGCCACGCCCCTTTTTACACCTCTCTGCAACGCAGCTCTGTGGCGCTTTTTAGAAGTACATGGTGGGCTAGTTGGACTCCAGGGACCCTCAGGTTTCAAGGGGACTTAATCCCCCAACTTAAAACGCGCCACGGGGCGCGTTTGCACAGTGGTGAAGGGAGGGGGCGGGGCTTCAGGTGACATGTGTGCAAACAGGCCCCGTGGCGCGTTTTAAGATGGGGAATTAAATCCCTTTCAATACTGAGGGTCCCTGGGGGCCAACTAGCCCAACAGGTACGTCCAGAAAGCGCCACAGAGCTGCAGTGCAGAGAGGTGCAAAAAGGGGCGTGGCCTCTGAACACCTCTCTGCAACGCAGCTCCCTGGCGCATACTGGAGGTACAGGGTGGGCGAGTTGGACCCCAGGGACCCTCATGATTCAAGGGGACTTAATCCCCCAACTTAAAACGCGCCACGGGGCGCGTTTGCACAGATGTCACCTCAGGCCCCGCCCCCTCCCTTCACCATTGTGCAAATATTCCTCTAAAATCAGCCGAACTACGAATTCCTATTTACTCACCTGTTATCAGGAGAGACCGCAGTGCTGCATCTTTCAGCACAGTACTGATCCTGAAAAGTAATTTTAACCGTACTTACCAGTAACTTGAATTTCCTTCCATAGGCTAACATTGACTGGTTTCACTTGGAAATTCTTCTAAGTGTGGAGTTTTGGAACTTTATAATATTCCTCTAAAATCAGCCGAAATACGAATTCCGATTTACTCACCTGTTATCAGGAGAGACCTCAGTGCTGCATCTTTCAGCCCAGTACTGATCCTGAAAAGTAATTTTAACCGTACTTACCAGTAACTTGAATTTCCTTCCATAGGATATCATTGCCTGCTTTTTGCTGAAAAAGTTTGTGTGTGGAGTTTTGAAACATACAAATATTCCTCTAAAATCAGCCAAAATACGAATTCCGATTTACTCACCTGTTATCAGGAGAGACCTCAGTGCTGCATCTTTCAGCCCAGTACTGATCCTGAAAAGTAATTTTAACCGTACTTACCAGTAACTTGAATTTCCTTCCATAGGCTAACATTGACTGGTTTCACTTGGAAATTCTTCTAAGTGTGGAGTTTTGGAACTTTATAATATTCCTCTAAAATCAGCCGAAATACGAATTCCGATTTACTCACCTGTTATCAGGAGAGACCTCAGTGCTGCATCTTTCAGCCCAGTACTGATCCTGAAAAGTAATTTTAACCGTACTTACCAGTAACTTGAATTTCCTTCCATAGGATATCATTGCCTGCTTTTTGCTGAAAAAGTTTCGAAGTGTCGATTTTTGAAACATACAAATATTCCTCTAAAATCAGCCAAAATACGAATTCCGATTTACTCACTTGTTATCAGGAGAGACCTCAGTGCTGCATCTTTCAGCCCAGTACTGATCCTGAAAAGTAATTTTAACCATACTTACCAGTAACTTATATTTCCTTCCATAGGAATCCATTGTCTGGTTTTCAGCAGAAAAGTTTCAGTGTTGATTTTCACAAACTACAAATATTCCTTAAAAATCGCCTGTATGACTTAAACGCATTCTTTCAACTGTTTACAGGAGATGCACTAGTGCTGGATCCAGGATCCACCACCGAGTAAGAAAAAGTAACGATAACACTACTTACCTGCTAAGTGATTTTCCTCCCATAGGATAACATTGGTGATTCTATGTGAAAAAGTTTCTAAGTGTCAACTTTTAAAATACAATAATATTCCTTAAAAATCACTACTGTAACCAAAACGCTTTTACTCAACTGTTTACAGGAGATGTCCCAGGACTGAATCTAGGATCCAGTCCTGTGGTTAGAAAAAGTAATCCATAAAGTAACTAATTGCATTTAGCTAGAAATTCACATTGAGCTCAATGTTGCATTGTGTTTGAAATTGTGTTGCCCATTGCAACAACTGTAACTACTGTACTTAAAAGTCTATTGCCTATTTGCAAAGTATTTAAACTAAAGTAATTCATTCTGAGAAAGCATATTTTGTAATGTAATGTATAATGTAATTACAATGTAATTTAAAAAATAAAACATCTAAAAATAAATAGTTTAAAAAAGTGTAGTAAATCAGTATCAAAAAAAATAAATATAACAATTAATACATTTAAAAATTGTCATTTACAAAACCTTTGAAATTCACTGAAAAAAACCATAGGTTTCAGACATGTTAAAGTTAGGAATTAGCATTTAAAAAACCTTTGAAATTCACTGAAAAAACCATAGGTTTCAGGCTTGTTATAGTTAGGAATTAGCATTTTAAAGACCTTTGACATTCACTGAAAAAACCATAGGTTTCAGGCCTGTTATAGTTAGGGTTTAGCATTTAAAAAACCTTTGAAATTCACTGAAAAAACCATAGGTTTTAGGGAAAGTTATAGTTAGTTGGACATTGCACTCGTACAAAACCCGTGAAATTCCCCCGTTATAGTTAGTTCAGCTAACTATAACTCACGCCCCGTAATGCACTGCTGCAGACATCACATATTACATCACTCATGACATGGTCAGTGACATCACTGATGACATCACTGATGACATCTCAAATGACATCACTGATGACATCATCCATGTGAGAATTTAATGCATCTTCTCACACCCTAATATAACTTTTGATACACCCACTCTAAATTACAGACTGCCATTCTCAAAACCATACACACTCCAATACCAATAAGTACATACCCACTCACTGATTCTTAGGTCTACACACACACATCTACTCACTCATCCGTACAGTCACTAATACTTACAGTCACTCAGTACAGGACTATCATATGCACTCATACACCTATATAAACACTCACACAACGCAACTCATCCATAGAGGTACTCACACACCTAGTCAGTCATGCAAATAATTAATCACACTCCAATTTACTCACCTATACAGTTATACACACCAGCTCACTTACTCATAAAAATACTAGCACATTCTTACGCTCCTATGCAATCACTGATGCAAGCACACACTCATCCATATAGCCACTCTCACAATCACACACTCTCACTTATAGCCATTTATATACTCCAACACACATATATACTGCCTTTCACATATGTAGTTACTCACACATGTACCACTGAGATATACATTCAATCACTAACACACCCATACACACACTCACCCACCCATACAGTCCATCACAGACGCACTCTTGAAACCATGCACCCAGTGAATCACCCACTCACACATCTATGCACAGAGTCACACACACCCCACCCACACAAACACTGAGGCACCCATACAGATACTCAGAGAACCAATCCATAACCCATATAGACACTCATTTAGCTAGTCAGAAACCCATGCAGCTGCTTACACAACAACAGACAGATGGATACAGACATTCACACAGTTTAGTCACTCACCCATGCATCCAGTAAGATACGTTTAATCACTCACTTATAGACTCAGTCACGCACCTACTAAATCATCCATTCAGACGCTTATACACCCACTCATTCTTCAATACGCCTTTCCCTATATATATTAAACATATTTAAACTTTACAGAAACACACAGTCACTGGATGATGTCAGTGATGTCATCAGTGATGTCACTGACCATGTCATGAGTGATGTAATATGTGACGTCATCAGCAGTGCATTGCGGGGCGCGAGTTATAGTTAGCTGAACTAACTATAACGGGGGAATTTCACGGGTTTTGTACGAGTGCAATGTCCAACTAACTATAACTTTCCCTAAAACCTATGGTTTTTTCAGTGAATATATATATATATATATATATTTATATATATATATCCCCGAATGCTTTGCTCCGTCAGGAGCCAAACCACATTCCGGGCGGCCTCGGCGCATGGGGACGGAGTTCCTCATTAAATCCAAACAATCTTCTCTTCCTGCAGACCACTCCACAGCAACAAAAGAGCGCCGCACACTGGATTCCTTGAAATACAAGCACTTTAATTTCCAGAACACCCAGGCGAAAACACGGGGTTTTAATTCAAAGTCCTTTCCTTACGCGTTTCAGCTATCATGTAGCCTTGATCACAGGTGAGACTTCTTTGATGAACTGCGTGATGCTCTATCTTTAAGCGCCTGACTGAACTACAGCGTATTACGTAGTTTACTTGTCAACTGCAAGTCCCAAAATGCACTGTGAAAGTGGTTTAACATCCCTTTATGCTGTCGCATTCTCCCCTTCCTGCTTGTTCCAAATCAGAGAATTACAGCTTTTTCATTTCACGGGATAACTTTCAAAGTGTTGTTGTCTTTACCACATGTCGCCGCTGTGTTCATTTTGTAAAAGGTCCTGAACAACAGAAGTCCAAAGGCTGACATTTCATACCTGTTCTGGGTGGGTCTGGCTCACTTAAATTTAACTCCAAATGCTTTGCTCCGTCAGGAGCCAAACCACATTCCGGGCGGCCTCGGCGCATGGGGACGGATATATATATATATATATATATATATATATATATATATATTATCTACTGGCGGTCGCCAGTAGATAGTTATAGTTAGGACCTATTTTCCATAGGAAATCCGCAACATTCTATTTGAAATAACTTTGGCGCCGGTAGACGAATCTTTGCGAAATTTTCAAACTTGTTGGGGCGCTCCGGTCCACTCCTATCCTGAAAGTCTCGGGGTGATTCGTCAAGCGGGGGCCGAGAAAAAAGGGGGGTCCCAAAACGTGTTTTCCCCATGCAATTTTCCATAGGAACCTTTAGTCGCAGCTACAGCCCGAACTGCTGAACGGAAGTACACCAAATTTGACAAAAAGGTAGCCCTTGGTTCAGAGTCGTGCCTTTTTTGTTTAAATGGTGTAAATCACATATATATCTATGGCCGCGTAGGGTCCGCGTACCCTCCCGATCACGAGCTGTATGGTAATTGGCTGTCAACACTCCAAATCAGGAAGTGTTGGCAGCCATCTTGTTCCTCGGTAACGGTAGAACTGAGGAACAAGAAAGCAGTAAAACAACTGCGCAAAACGCAAAAAGGGGGCAGGGTAGAAACACCCTGACCCCCTAGGCCTGCTCAGGGGGTCCTACAAGGACCCCCAGGGCCAAAAAATATATATATTTTTTTTAAATCGGCAAAAAACGCGCTGGGTGCGCGGATCCTGCCGATAAAAAAAAAAAAACGAAGCGCGGGCTCCGCGCTTCGTGGTTAATTGGCCCCCGGGTGGGCCAAGTCCCGGGGGCATGCGGGGGTTTATTAATAATTATATGGGGGGGCCTCTAAGGCCCCTCCAAGCCCCGGGGACCGCCACCCCCCGGGGCTTTAAACAAAATGGTGCGGGAGGGCTCTCAGCCCTCCCGCAGCCCCGGGGACCGCCACCCCCCGGGGCTTCTATTTTTTAAATTTAATTACCTGTGTGGGGGGGCTCGAGCCCCCCCACATGCCCCGGGGACCGCCACCTCCCCGGGGCACTAACAATTTTAAATTGGGGGTCCGTTTCGGACCCCCGAAGCCCCGGGGACCACCACCTCCCCGGGGCTTTCAACATGTTGGGAGGGGGGCCGCGCGGCCCCCCTCCTGGAGCCAGTGATGGCCCTGCGGACCGCCACCCCCCAGGGCCGGCTCCTGCAGTGTCCCGGGGTGCCTAGCCCCGGGACACTGTAGTTTGCTATGGCAGGGCGGGAGCCTCGCGGCTCCCGTCCTGTCATAACAAACCTGCTCTCTCTTCCAAAATTCAAAGCAAATTGCTTTTCCACATGGGGAGCTGCATCTTAGCAGCTCCCCATGTGGAAAAGCAATGCCGGCTCCCAAGGGACGCGGGGAGCCGGCAGGACCGTGGGGGGATTGGGGACCCACTCACGGTCCCCAACGGAGAGGGCCAGCCCCGGGGGATGGGGTCCCCGGGGCAAGTAGTGGCCCGGGAGGGGGTCCACGCAGCCCCCCTCCCCCCCCCCAAAAAAAAGAAGGCATGCCCCGGGGGATGGGGTCCCCGGGGCCAATAGAGGCCCAGGAAAGGGGGGCCACGCGGCCCCCTTCCCGTTTTTAAAATAGAAAAAAAGAAAATGCTCAGGCCCCGGGGGATGGGGTCCCCGGGGCCAAAAGTGGCCGAGGGAAGGGGGGCCATGCAGCCCCCTTCCCATACAAAAAAAAAGTTTAAAAAAAGACCGGCATCGTGCCGGAGGCCCCGCCCCCTCGCTGCAGCAGTCTGCAAACGCGCCCCCTGGCGCGTTTGCAGATGGGGAACAAACTCCCCTTGAATACTGCGGGTGCCTGGGGGCCAACTAGCCCACCAGGAACCTCCAGTATGCCCAGGGAGCTGCGTTGCTGAGAGGTGTACAGAGGCCACGCCCCTTTTACACCTCTCTGCAACGCAGCTCTGTAGCACTTTTTGGAGGTACATGGTGGGCTACTTGGACTCCAGGGACCCTCAGGATTCAAGGGAGTTAATCCCCCAACTTAAAACGCGCCACAGGGCGCGTTTGCACAGTGGTGAAGGGAGGGGGCGGGGCTTCAGGTGACATGTGTGCAAACAGGCCCCGTGGCATGTTTTAAGTTCAGGAATTAATTCCTCTTCAATCCTGAGGGTCCCTGGGGGCCAACTAGCCCACCAGGTACCTCCAGTAAGCGCAACGGAGCTGCGTTGCAGAGTGTTGTAAAAAGGGGCGTGGCCTCTGAACACCTCTCTGCAACGCAGCTCTCTGGCGCATACTGGAGGTATCTGGTGGGCTAGTTGTCCCCTAGGGACCTTCGGGATTGAGGAGGAGTTAATTCTCCAACTTAAAATGCACCACAGGGTGTGTTTGCAGACATGTCACCTCAGGCCCCACCCCCTTCCTTCACCATTGTGCAAATATTCCTCTAAAATCAGCCGAACTACGAATTCCGATTTACTCACCTGTTATCAGGAGAGACCTCAGTGCTGCATCTTTGAGCCCAGTACAGATCCTGAAAAGTAATTTTGACCGTACTTACCAGTAACTTGAATTTCCTTCCATAGGCTAACATTGACTGGTTTTCAGCAGAAAAGTTTCAAAGTGTCGATTTTCACAAACTACAAATATTCCTTAAAAATAGCCTGTATGACTTAAACGCATTCTTTCAACTGTTTACAGGAGATGCACCAGTGCTGGATCCAGGATCCACCACTGAGTAAGAAAAAGTAACGATAACACTACTTACCTGCTAAGTGAATTTCCTCCCATAGGATAACATTGGTGATTCTATGTGAAAAAGTTTCTGTCAACTTTTAAAATACAATAATATTCCTTAAAAATCACTACTGTAACCAAAACGCTTTTACTCAACTGTTTACAGGAGATGTCCCAGGACTGAATCTAGGATCCAGTCCTGTGGTTAGAAAAGTAATCCATAAAGTAACTAATTGCATTTAACTAGAAATTCACATTGAGCTCAATGTTGCATTGTGTTTGAAATTGTGTTGCCCATTGCAACAACTGTAACTACTGTACTTAAAAGTCTATTGCCTATTTGCAAAGTATTTAAACTAAAGTAATTCATTCTGAGAAAGTATATTTTGTAATGTAATGTATAATGTAATTACAATGTAATTTAAAAAATAAAATATCTAAAAATAAATAGTTTAAAAAAATGTAGTAAATCAGTATCAAAAAAATAAATATAACAATTAATACATTTAAAAATTGTCATTTACAAAACCTTTGAAATTCACTGAAAAAAACCATAGGTTTCAGACATGTTATAGTTAGGAATTAGCATTTAAAAAACCTTTGAAATTCACTGAAAAAACCATAGGTTTCAGGCACGTTATAGTTAGAAATTAGCATTTAAAAAACCTTACAAATTCTCTGAAAAAACCATAGGTGTTAGGGACAGTTATAGTTAGTTGGACATTGCACTCGTACAAAACCTGTGAAATTCCCCCGTTAAAGTTAGTTCAGCTAACTATAACTCGCGCCCCCGCAATGCACTGCTGATGACGTCACATATTACATCACTCATGACATGGTCAGTGACATCACTGATGACATCACTGAAGAATGTACTAGTATTTGTATGAGTAAGTGAGTTGGTGTGTGTATAACTGTATAGGTGAGTAAAGGGGTGTGTGCTTAATTTTTTGCATGACTGACTAGGTGTGTGAGTACCTCTATGGATGAGTGGCGGTGTGTGAGTGTTTATATAGGTGTATGAGTGCATATAATAGTCCTGTACTGAGTGACTATAAGTATGAGTGACTGTACGGGTGAGTGAGTAGATGTGTGTGTGTAGACCTAAGAATCAGTGAGTGTGTATATAGTAATTGGTGTTGGAGTGTCTATGGTTTTGACAATGGCAGCCTGTAATTTACAGTGGGTGTATCAAAAGTTATATTAGGGTGTGAGAAGATGCATCAGATTATCACATGGATGATGTCATCAGTGATGTCATCAGTGATGTCATTTGAGATGTCATCAGTGATGTCATCAGTGATGTCACTGACCATGTCATGAGTGATGTAATATGTGACGTCATCAGCAGTGCATTGCGGGGCGCGAGTTATAGTTAGCTGAACTACCTATAACGGGGGAATTTCACGGGTTTTGTACGAGTGCAATGTCCAACTAACTATAACTGTCCCTAAAACCTATGGTTTTTTCAGTGAATATATATATATATATATATATATATATATATATATATATATATTAAAACATCCCAAGGGACAGGAACTAGTTTCTCAGATTTATTGCAAGTAAACATGTTTCAGCTTTCGCCTTTCTCAATACTCACCATTTAAACCAGTCATGTCTTTGCACTGAGCTTTTAAATTGGACAGGCAACTTCATTTATATGTGACTGTAGCATGTCTGCTCACATCACCCTTGCGCACACAAGTGAAATAATTGTGCACAGAAACTTATCAGTGTCACCTAGACAGAAAAATAATTAAATGTAACACTGCTCCCCAGATATCTGTCTTTGGTCATCCTTTTTCTTTGTCTTTTTCTGATTATTTATGTTACAAACTTAGAAGCTCCACTATATGAATATGTTCATATATTGTTTTGTTTCCGTCTGTAAAATAAGCCCAAGAACATTCTGGCTTCTCTTCCTTTCAGCCGTCCACTCAATCAATTAATGAACGGCCCTAGCTCTGCTAACTCTTAGCCACAGACTGTGTCCTAGGATAGAGTCTGTGGTTTTCCACCTGTGCCATTCTCACCTCTGCTCTCCCTTGCATCCTCTGCTCTTCCATCAAACCTGTGCTAACCCCCAACATCTACTCTCAGTCTGTACCACCACACTCACTCTCCCCCTCAGCTCACCCTCACAACCTCTGCTCAGCTTCTTCTCTCCCTGTATACATCTGCTATGACTCCCTGCCTTCACTACTGCTCCTCACCACTGATTTCTGGATCTAACTCTGCTCTTCCTCGCATCTCTGCTCTCCTTCCCCATGCCACACCTACTCATACTTCCTGTCTCTGCTTGTCTTTCCTTCTTTTGCTCGCCATTGATTTTTCTGTCCTTCACTATCACTGCTCAACTTTCTTACCTATGTCTGCTTCCCCATGCATCCACTGCTCCCTCCCCAGCTCTGCTCCCCCTCCTAATTCTGTTCTCCACTTCCTACAACCGGGCTCATTTATCTTCCTTCTTTTAATTTCATACCCGACCCTCAATACTCAATACTTCCCTCCGATTCTCTTTCTCCTATACTTTCTTGCCCTCATTTCCCCCTATTTTATGATTTTATGCATGCATCATCCGTATAGTCTGCCGATTTTTTCTGTCACTGCTGCACACTCATCCCCCGCTCTGGTTTCAATGAGCTTAATGACATGTAGACTCAGATTAGATTATGGTATTAAACTGTACTCTTACTCCATTGCCTCAGATTTCTAACAGCTTCCATCCACCTCCAGTCTTTAATGATCTCCACTCCTTCCTCTCCTGTCCCCCAGGCCAGTTTTCAAGTCGGCCACAAAGTTTTCATTCTTTTCTGTGCCTGACCCTATTTTTATCCTTGCATTTGTTTGTTTTCTGTCGTTATATTTATTATAAAAACAGTAATCATTTATGTAGCATAAACCACATATTCATTGGTCTCGGGTACTTAATAACTGGCATTTTATTACCCACTTAGGTGGATTGAATCACTAGAAATTCAGTTTCTGGCTGGCAGAGGTATGCACCCTGTCCAAGTAGGTACAACAATCCTAGTCAGGGTAAGTGAGATACACACAATAAAATAACCTGTGCTCACCCTCTGGTAGCTTGGCACAGAGCAGTCAGGCTTAACTAAAGAGGCGAAGTGTAAATATTTGTGCAACACTTTAAACAGTAACACAGTGAAAACACCAAAACAACAAAAATCCAATAAGTATAACTGGAGTTATGAATTTGTAAAGAATAAACTGGAATGTCCTGCTTAAAGCTATAGTGCAAACCGGGGCTACATGGTCGCGCTAGACTGGGTCAAATCCAAAAGTTCAGGCAGAGCGTGATGGAGCGCAGGTCAGATACAGGGACCAGCCTTGGCTCACTGAAAAAGTACCTTAAATGCATAGAAATCAAGGACAATGCGGAAAGCACTGGAGGCGGTGCGTCGCTGTCAATCCTTACGATAGAGGCGATGTCTCACTTCCGAGCTGCGTAAAGTTGAGAATGCATCAGAAATTGAGGCAATGCGAAGAGCAGCTGATGAAGCGATGTACTTGATCCATGCAACCACGGCGATGCGTTGTCGTCAATGGGGATGCTCCGGTTCTGAGTCATGCAAAAGATAGAGATGCTTCGAGCAGTTGCCAAAGCGAGGAGCTTGATCCTCGAGGCTGCAGCAATGTGTCAGCGTCGATGGAAATGAGTCCCTGGGACTTAGAATAGGGGGCAAGCCAGCAGGTCCTTGGAGTCATTCTGGGTTCAAGTAAGATGGGTCCAGCCCTTCTCAGTCAGGGCAGAGGATAGCAGGCAACAGGTCAGCACAGAAAACAAGCATTGGCATAGCCAATAGGTCTCGCTTTTGGGACCTTATAAGTATTTAGTTATGCAGCACAATATCCTTGGTGCAACAACATTAACTGTTGCATGGTTAAACACTTATAAGGCCCCAGAGGCGAGACCTATTGGCTATGCCAATGCTTTTTTTTTTTTAAAGGACAAGCAGTGCTATCAGGCTTTGGCTGCCACTTAGAGGTAGAGAGAGAGAGGTGTGTAGAGAGAGAGAGAGAGAGGTGTGTGTAGAGAGAGAGGTGTGTAGAGAGAGGTGGGTAGAGAGAGGTGTGTAGAGAGGTGTGTAGAGAGAGGTGGGTAGAGAGAGAGGGGTAGAGAGAGAGGGGTAGAGAGAGAGGGGTAGAGAGAGAGGGGTGTAGAGAGAGGGGTGTAGAGAGAGGGGTGTAGAGAGAGAGGTGTAGAGAGAGAGGTGTAGAGAGGTAGAGAGAGATAGAGAGGTAGAGAGAGGTAGAGAGAGGTAGAGAGAGGTAGAGAGAGGTAGAGAGGTAGAGAGGTAGAGGGAAGTAGAGGGAGGTAGAGAGGTAGAGAGGTAGAGAGAGGTAGAGAGGTAGAGGTAGAGAGAGAGAGGTAGAGAGGTAGCGAGAGAGAGGTAGAGAGAGGTAGAGAGGTAGAGAGAGAGGTAGAGAGGTAGAGAGAGAGGTAGAGAGAGGTAGAGAGAGAGGTAGAGAGGTAGAGAGAGGTAGAGAGGTAGAGAGAGAGAGGTAGAGAGAGAGGTAGAGAGGTAGAGAGAGGTAGAGAGGTAGAGAGAGGTAGAGCGGTAGAGAGGGAGAGGTAGAGAGGTTGAGGAAGAGAGAGAGAGAGGTAGAGAGAGAGAGAGGTAGAGAGAGAGGTAGAGAGGGAGGTAGAGGTAGAGAGGTAGAGGTAGAGAGGTAGAGGTAGAGAGAGAGAGGGAGAGAGAGAGGTAGAGAGAGAGAGGTAGAGGTAGAGAGAGAGAGGTAGAGGTAGAGAGAGATAGAGGTAGAGAGGTAGAGTGAGGTAGAGAGGTAGAGGTAGAGAGAGCGAGAGAGCGAGAGAGCGCTGCGTAGGCGAGACCTAAAAACAGGGTGAGAGGTCAGGAAGAGGGAAGTGTGAATCTTTCAGCTTTTTTTGCAGGGACACCATGTTGCCTCGAAACTGGCCCGTCTCTCTTTTCAAATGCAAGTTGGTGTATTTTCAGCCTTATGCCCATTGTTGTTTTCGGACTCGCTGAAGAAACCCTGAGTGATTTGGAAGTGCGCCACAAGGCCTAAGCAAGCTGGCACAGAAAGATTAAAATCGATCAAAGAAGTGGCCCTGGCGGCTGCTGATCAGGCAGTAATTCTATGTTTGATTTTTCAGTTTCACAAATGAAGGTTTACAAATTACCACACAGCGAATGGAGTGCATCTATTGAAAGAACTAAATTAAACTCTGCAAATATGACGAGCAAACCAACTTCTCATATATTTATTTTTATGTGTTCATTATACATCTACTGGAGCAGAGAATAGAGTACTGGATACAGCGCGTGCAATGGTATCGGGAATAAAACCGGGTTGATGTTTAGCGCGTCACATGCTGTCTTCTGTTGCTTCAGAGCATTGGGGACAGGATGTAGAATTCCAATAAATGCTCGCATTTGGGAGGAAAGAGAGGGTTTTTAGGTACGCGTACGTTTTTGCTGGAAAGGGTTGGGTTTTCAAGTTTCTTTAACTAAAAATATTCACCTTCTATTTTTAGCAATTTCGAAAAAGAGTTCCAAAGAGTGGAGCTTTGCACTGCATATCGTGTACACTAGCGTGCCTTTTTTGTGATGTTTTTGTGAACACTTGCGTTGTGAGTTGAGCCCGGGCTCCGGAATCGTTCATTCAACAAATGAAGTCGATTTAATATGACGAGCAAACCAACTTCTCGTATATTTATTTTTATGTGTTCATTATACATCTACTGGAGCAGAGAATAGAGTACTGGATACAGCGCGTGCGTTGGTATCGGGTATAAAACCGGGTTGATGTTTAGCGCGTCACACGCTGTCTTCTGTTGCTTCAGAGCATTGGGGACAGGATGTAGAATTCCAATAAACAAGCATTGGAAAGTAAAAGCGATCGCGCGTGTGTGCGTGCGCGTGCGGCCGACGCGGCCGCGAAAGTAAAAGCAAGCATTGGAAAGTAAAAGCGATCGTGCGTGTGTGCGTTGGGGACAGGATGTAGAATTCCAATAAACAAGCATTGGAAAGTAAAAGCGATCGCGCGTGTGTGCGTGCGCCCGACGCGGCCGCGAAAGTAAAAGCAAGCATTGGAAAGTAAAAGCGCCAAACAGAGAGGCGGATCGAGGCGCGCGCGCTTGGGAGAGCGAGAGGAAAGCCAGATGGCGCCTCCGCTCGTGCCTGTGCGCGTAACCGCACGCTCGATGCCAGCGAAAAAGCTGTGGTTGGACTTTTAAAAGCCCACTCACTAAATATCTCGCCAGCGCAGCGCATGCGCTGGCTCAGGCGAGACCTAAAAAGCAGTTCTTCCAGAGAAGCAGTCCAGCAGAGAAGCAGTCCTTTTAGCAGCACAGCTGTCCTTCCTCCTGGCAGAGTTTGTCACAGGTCCAGTAGTGTATGGTCTTGGTGGGGGTGGGATTGACTTCAAAGAAGGTCTCTGAAGTGCACAGAGGTCCTCCCTTCCTACCCAGGCTCCAGACTCACTATAGGGGGGTATGCAGCCCTTTATGTGTTGACAGGACTCAGCCTATTCAGGTGTAAGTGTGAGGTTGTGCCCAGCTTTTCCCTCCCACCCTCCCAGGAAAAAGCATGAAGTCACACCCAGGTTCCCTTTGTGTGTGGCTGTCTAGAGGGAATGCACAATGTCCAGCTGACACTCATCCCAGACGCGTACTGGAGACAGGCTGCGATCACACAGGGTTAAGAGCAGAAAAATTCAATTTTTCTAATTGTGGCATTTTTAAAAGGGTAATGATAAATTCGACTTTACCAGTAAAGAGGATTTAGCATTACCATTCCAGTGATATGAAACATGACAGATCTATTCCATCTGAAGCAGGCATTTCAGCTTATAAAGTGTAATAAGGAATTTCCAAAGTTAACCTATGAGAAGGGTAGGCCACACAGTAGTGAAAAACAAGTTTGGGTGTTTTTCACTACCAGGACATATAAAACTTAAAAGTACATGTTCTACCTTTTGATTATATAGCACCTGCCCTATGGGTAGCTGGGACCTACCTTAGGGGTGACATATATAATAAAATGGGAGTTTAAGGCTTGGCATGAGGTTTTAAATGCCAGATCGACATGGCAGTGTAAACGGCACACACATGCTCTACAGTGGCAGGCCTGAGACAAGTTTAAAGGGCTACTTGTGTGAGCGGCACAATCAGTGCTGCAGGCCCACTAGTAGCATTTAATTTACAGGCCCTGGGCACATAGAGTGCACTCTACTAGGGACTTATAGGTACATTAAATAAGTCAATTGTGGATAAGTCAATCCAACCATGTTTAGGGGAGTGAGCACAAGCACTTCAGCACTGGTTAGCAGTGGTAACATGCACAAATGGCAAGGAGGAAGGCAAACGGTTTAGGGGTGGCCCTGCAGAAAGGGCCATTTCCAACAGTTTCCTTAACTAAACATTACTGGGGATTTAGAGGAGATTTTCAAGAAAAAGATGAAGATCAGTAAAGAATAATCTCACATAAAGCAACAATTAACATGTGAGTGGAAATAAAGTTGCTACTTTAAGTGGAGCAGCTTATTGGGGGAAGGGGATCCACACTGGTAATATTCATGTCGATATATGTAACAATACGTGTATGTTCAGAAACGAGAGCGAATCACTGGTGTCGAAATCTTCCCAGACGACCTCTCCATCAACCCGAGTAAGAAATATGTGGTCTGGCAGGCCCTGCGACCTAGGCCTGAGGCTACTGATTGACAGATCACAGGTGGGGTCACACGTAACCATCCGGACAAACGCGCGAATAGGAAAAACCCAGATTAGTCCCACAGATAGGCAGCAACATCACAATGGTCCCAGGAGATTGTCCCCAATAAATCACATATGGCCGGAGAAGTGTGCGCTTTCCCAAAACATCATAAAGTTAGATGCCACATGAAGTTAAGCACACTAAGTCAATCAGAACAAAGCACACACAGTACACGCAATGATCATGCGCCCCTCATGCTGGACATCTGGACACTTCATCCACTGGCCCTCATCGTGTCCACGCAAGGTCGAGACCCACCTGTATTCGATATCAGGTGGCTTGATTTACAGCTCCATAACTAGGCCCACATTCCATCTTCTAAAATAAGATCTAAATTGTTTTATGGTGCTCCAAAGATTGTGTATAATGGCACTCAGAACGAATGTATGTTGAGACAGTCCTCAGACCCGTTTCTGTGACTGTTTCCCAGGCACAGCGTTTAATTAAACCAACTGTTCCTGTTTTACTAAACGCCTCTTGTCTTTTGTTTTTTCAAGGTAAATTCACATTCCAGCAACATTTAGGCAAGCCAGATAGGAGAGATTGGTTCTTTGAACCTGACTACAGCTAAAGGAAAAGGACCCTGCCCGAATGGATTCACATCTGCGCAAGGAAGGTGAGCAGACACTGTAATTGATTGAAAGTTCTGTTGGATCCACGGGGCGGAGGTCCATCCTGAAACCGCTGATAGTGGGTAAGAGACTACATCTGATCCTTAGTCCCAGCATTTGGCATATGGCAAACGAGGAAGAAGCACAAAAATGTAACTTGAGCGCCCTGCCACTAACAGAAATCTGACATATTGCCTATTTTATGTGCCTGAACTGAGTAGTCGCAAGGCGGCCTCAGAGGCAATCCCCAGGAGGTCACCTTTTTTTGATAGTCAGCACGCTAGGAAAGGTGAAGGTTGTTTAGTCGCTTGGACCGCTGGGCACGACATAGTTGGTACGCTTGTCCCCTGGATGTGATACATGGTTGAGGCCTCACCATTTGGAACACTGGGCGTGACACAAAAGGTACACATAGGCCCTGGGTGTGATATAGGGCCAACACCTCAATCTTATTTTCTAGTCTAAAAGGGTTTACTCAGTGCTGTCGGTTTCTTAACACTGGTAGTATCTGAAAGATGTGAGAGGTGTTATTCACTTGGACCAGTGGGCATGACCCCTGGGTGTGACATAGGATTTAATTGGGACGTTAGGGAAAGGTATAGCTTGTGCTTGGCCAAGCAGGGCCTGTGGTTCTCAAGTTGTTCCTTTTTCTCCGAGTAAATTGTTGCTATCTTTGTCCCTGAGCCAATATTGACAGACTACTGGGCTCACCTAGTCCTGTGTACCGTGCAGAGCCTCTCCTCGTTATCGAGCGGGCTGAGATATTTTTGACAACGTCACCATTTTTCTCGGTCACTTTTTTGCTCTCTCTCTCTCTCTCTCTTTCTCTCTTTCTCCCGTCATTGAGATATTTAGATGTTACATTCTTGATTATATGCTGCTGGTAAATTATTGCAACTGTGTTTTATGTTGAATGTTATATCTTGTTAATGATTTAATGTACGTATGAAGAAGTTGCCATTCCCACAAAGCGTTGTTCATATCTGCTATTCCGCTGCTAAAAATTCACAATGCTTTGAATTTAACCATTGAACTTTCTTTCAGGTTGTGACTCTTCATATGCATTATTGTTTGGTGTATTGTGAAAAGTCTGTTTTTGATGCATCTTTGTCTAAGGCTGAGCTCGTAGTAAAGTAGTTATCACCGGCATAATCCTTGTATATATTTCCCCACGATCAGAGTAGAATTTAGGATTATTTGACCCGAGAAGTTAGAATATACAGAACCCATGAAAAGTTCCTAACTAAATCATGGAGTTACCTCTAAACCACATGCAAACTAGGTTCCCCACGCAGGCTGAAAAAATAGGTATGTTTTGCTATGAAAGGCACGCACACACTAAGGACATGCGTTTCCCTGGCCAGAGGGGGAACCTTCGACACCAACATAATAGAACACACGAGGACACACATTCGGACCAAATATTTAGGGCAGAAGAAGACTAGAAGAGGGGCACTGCTAGAACTGTGAGCCATCTTCGAGGTAGCCCAGACCCACAATCCTGTCTAAGAACACCTAAGCAAGGCGTGTGCACCTTCCCCACTGTATACAGGAACGGAGGTGCTCTCTCTGATGCCTGCCATCCCAGCCGCTCCTGCAATAGGATACACCAATCTACCGGTTGTGGGAGCTGGAGGGCCCTCCACCGGACAGGGAGCTGCTATATCTAGAACTGGAAGGCTACCTGACTGGCAAGCCCAAGCAATTCGAGCCTCACCCCAGCTCGGTGCTAGAGTTCCCGGAAGTTTGACCCCCCATCCATTGTATTCAACCCTGCACTCCAACCCATCCCAAAGAATGCTCTCATATGACTGGGAGGTTCATAGGAGCTCTGGATAGCAACACGACTCGCAAAAGTGAGAGTGAGGGCCCCAACAGCATGAGTGAGGCTACAGGGTTGGTCCAACAGACCAAGTGGGGAGATAAAAAACCTATGCCAGAGACTTCAAACACTCCCGTGAATACACCCCAAGACGGTCAGAAGAAGACCCCGTGGTCAGGATGCTAGTGAACAAAACACCCTACAATTTCCTGATAGACACAGGGGCAATGACATCATGCCTACGGGAAGGAGCAGTCCCCTTATCAGAGCACAATGCAATTGTACAAGGAGTCTTGGGTACGATGGCCAGAATACCCTTCACAGAACCCCTCGACCTGGAGATACGAGGGAATAGGGTGAGGGAACAGTCGTTATATTCTCCCACATCCCCAACTAATATATTAAGACAAGACATCCAGTGTGCGGATAATGGGATTATAGCCTGCTCATCTCCTTGAGCTCCCTCCACAGGGCATAGATCAGCAAAACACTCCCACACCGCATGGACACTGACCAAGGTGACCACAGCCAATCAGACCTCCTTCGCTGGGACAGTTCTGGAATATTCGAGGAATTTCTTCGAGCTAGGCAAATTAGCTCAGCAATGGGCATATCGTACACACTACCTCTTAGGGTAAGCAAGGAGCAGGAGATCCAGGACCGCAGCACACACATGTCTACTGAGTTCCCCAAGACTAGATGGAGAGCGGAGCCAAGGTGCAATGGGGCAATGGCAGTCAGACCCCGCGTACCCCCGGGATTACCAAGCTTGGACTCTACTGCCACCTCGGCACCTCCACGGGCAAGGACGCGGCACAGACGTGGCACAGATGAAGTTGCCCAGCACTGTGCGGTACGTTCCCTGCGCTCAAAGTCCACTACCTGCTACTAAACACAGTCCCCAAGCGAGTGTCCTTTGTAGGGAATTCGGCATGCCAAGCAAATGGAAAACTACCCCAAGGTGGTGTCCCCACCAACCACATGGGGAGGGCTTGAAGTGGGCAGGCTGCCACACGTACCCCCTATGCAGTAGCCCACTTGGAAGGGCCAAAACCAGGAGCAAGCCCGGAGAAACTCTGCTAAACTGGCCCAACACAAACTGAGTAAAGCCGCCCTCCAGAGGGCCGCGTTGTCTGCAAGCGTGCAAATGGCAGCAGGCTTGAAGGAGACTCCACCGCAGAACCCCAAAGGATTCCAGCCAGATGTGGCAGCAGAGGTCAGGGAGTCTGGCAGCAGCTAGACTCTAGTGAATGTTTTTATTTCCTCAGAATGGGCCACATGGTTGACCGATGCCGGTTAAATGTTTGTCATGAGCAAAGATCGATAAGCCTAGGCCAGTCCCCACAAAATCCCCATCCACAAAATCAAGCCCAGAGCAATCCGAATGCACCTTACATTCAGCCTAAGGGAAATCAGTCAGCAACCACACCGCAACAAGGACCAGGTGGCTGGCCAAACACATGGCAACAGCAGCAGCAGACAGGGAACCCAGCCAAACAAGGACAGGGGCCACAATCACGACAGGGAGGGGTGACTGTCTGGTGAGGCTATACCTTTACACCAACACAAAACCCAAATACGCAGTAAATCCAAACCCCCAACATGAAACCCCCATTTAATGCGCACTTCAGAGCTCATCTCAACAATAAAGATTAGTGACACACCCACAGGAGAGAACTCAAACCTTTACTTGCATTCAGGAAACATTCAGGGCTGCTGTACACTTTATCGATTTGGAATCCACGCTAAAGTCCGCCATTTGGGTGCCTGTGGGGGCCTAGCCCCACTCTGCTGCTGATCCCCCGGGGTGGGCTGGCTGGCCACACCCCAGGGGGAGGGCAGTCTGACGAGGAGGCAGGGCAGTTCCCCAGACCAGAGCATAAAAACAGGCACCCAGGTTCCCTCACAAGATCAAAGGGACCCCACTCTTGGGCCTCTGGCCCGGGATCAAAATTTCCTCATGGCATGTGGCCCCAACTGCAGCCAACTGCCTCCAGGCCAATGGAGGCCCCTTTTTGGTTCCAAAACGAGGTGATGTTCCAGTATCGGGAGCCAGATTTCCAGTGCACTTAGGATAATGGTGTCCCCATAAAACTCTGATGTCCACGCACATAGTCCGACAGATTGCAAAGCCCCGCATGACACCGAGTTAGTAGGGGGGTTTCACCAAAACCAACAGCCCTCTCAGTCCATTACCTGCATCAGGTGACTTTCAATGAAGTGCTGGCTTTGCACCAGACCCTCACCTCTGCGAAATTTTGCCTCCTCCTCCCCTCAAAATTTTCCAAGCGTCCAAAGCCTGCTCACCAGGTCATGTCCTTCCAAGCAACGAGGGTAGCGTATTGTCGATCAGAAGCCCCTGGCCACAGCAGGAAGCGGCAGGCCAAAATATCCTGGATCCAAGGGAGAAGGGGTGCCAGGAGCGAGGGAGCCAACAAATGTCCATCACAGCTCCGTGCAAGAGATCCAGAAATAATGGCTTCCAGGGGATTTCAACAGCATTCATCCTGTTTCTGGTCTTCCCTTTCTTGTGAAGGTGAATGCAAACTAAATTTCAGCTCAGCTGACTCACTATATCTCTCACAACGATCTTATTGATAAATTACAACAGGCTTCAGGTCAGGTCACAGTACAGCAACTGTTCAGTGTATCCTTGGCTGTAGTATTTCTTGTCTACTTGTGCTTCTGGACTTATCTGCCGCTTTTAATACAAATAATCATGATACGTTCATCAGGATTCTTCACAAACTTATGGAGATTGACGGCGTAGTTCTCAAATGGTTTATCCTGTATCTTTTAAACTATTCTCAGCACCACAACATTGCATGCCTGTGCAGACCTGTTGTGCTGAAGCAGGAGGTCCCACAAGTCTCCATTCTGGCGCCTACCCTTTTTAACATTTATATAGAGCCCATTGGAGTCCTACTCAAGAACTCAGGAGTCCTGTATCATCATTATGCTGATGATTCCCAAATATGTCTCAAGATCTTCAACGATGTTCAAGTTTTCAACCACACACTCCAAGCAGCCTAAGATTAGTTTACCTCTTGTCATCTGAAACGTGATATATTAAACCGAATTTCTACACATCTCATTAAAAAACCCCACCTTACCTGACCCAATCCTTGACTGATGCTTGTGGGATTCTTGAACGCAAGCTGTTTATCACTGACAATGCTAATCTCTGGGAGTCATTCTAAACAATAGCCTCAACCTGCAAATGCCAATCAACACTGTGGCCAAGGGTGCATGTTTCTAATTGTGTCTTCTGTGCTGAATTGGTTACTTCATCCTTGAATCTTCTCTCACAATTCTTCTCCAATCGCTCATTTTGTCAATGATCAGTTATGGCAACTCTCTTTTGACTGGGGTTCCTAAAATACACCTTGTTCACCTGAAGGCTGTGCTTCATGCCTCGGTACGTTTTGTCTCTGGAATTAAGAGATCTGATCACATCACACCAGTACCACCTTCTCTTCATTGGTTACTGATAGAAGGCAGGGTGCATCACCCACAAGGTAATACATACATACCGTCCGGCCCTTTTACCTTTCAGCTAAACTGAAAAAAGACTGCTTGGCCCAGATCCCTACATATTTCGGAAACACTACTTTTAGAACACTTAAAAAGTATTGAACGATGGCAGAATCCTTCCCTGGGAGTGCGACTAGAATCTGCAACTCTCTCCCCTGAAATCTATGAATCACTATGTCTCATCTCTTCTTTCAAAAATATTTCACATGGGCTCCTAATGAACTGCTGCTGTCTGGGAACTCCTTTGTTGAATATATGTTTTAGTTTTCATTCTCTTTCTTCCTTACACCAATTCAGCTATTAAAGTATTACTATCTTTTCTTTTGGCGGGAAGCGCTCTAACGCCTTCACTCCCCAGCCAGGTAATATATTCACGTGGGTGGTGAAAATAGTGAAATGAGGCCCATTATTTTGTGCACGATATATTCGCAAAAAGCCTTTCAAATACAGCAAAGTCCTTAAACAAATCCATACGTTAAATCTTTTAATTCCTCTGTCAGAGGGATTGTTCCTGTAGGATAGATACCCTTTAAATGCAGGAAAAGCAGTATGTAGCAGCATTATCTCTATAATATCTTGGGTAATGGTTACAGCATGACACAGGGTTACAGGCCATAATACAGAGCAGGTGTCATGCTTACAAAGAGGTGTGTTTTCAATAAAAACGTAAATTCTGAATTCCAAAGCAGGAGACAATGGTCCAAATGCAGCACAGACGGTGTGATTCATAAAGCAGCTTTGGGAACATGTTTACATTTAGTGCAGCAGGAATGTGATCACTTGCCGGGAAGCCGCCTTAACCCAGTAGGAGAGTGGTCCATAACAAGAACAACTATTTGTCTTGCATGGTGATCAAAACAGGGCAAAGAGAATTGCATTTCAGTATAAGAAATTGGCAAATAAAACTTTATTTGGAGCGTTGCCCGGTGTATTAATGCATAATCACTTTGGGCCAGACTTACTAGCATTTGGTGCAACACAAAGCACCAAGACAACTTGCTGCACTGAGCTGCATCAAATGGAGATAGCAGGAATGTGCCATATGTACTAAGATACCATGCATTCCTTCCCTCTCTCTGCACTGGTGCACTGAGTGCTGCCTAGCGCAAACGCAGGCATCCTTGTGCCATAGTGCAAGGGTGCCTGCATTACAGGCAGGATTGTTTTATGCAGGGACACCTTCCGGCACAATAACAATCCTCAGAGGCATTTTCCTCTTTCTATGGGTGCTGCATAATGAAACATAGAAAGAGGAAATAACAAGGAGAAATAAACATATATCGCCTCATTACGTTTCTGTTAGGATGGGAAGCATTTTGACACATTCCAAGGTTTATTATTCTTAGTAAATCTGGGAATGCACCAAAATCCATGGGTGGATGCGTGGTAAACAGTGGCGGCTGGCACGGCTCACGATGCAGGCATGGGGGGGGGCGCGCGGGGGTAGATGCAATGTAAAAAAAATAATTTTAAAATAAACACCTTGCCGCCAGGTCCCACGTCTCTGCTCCTGCTCTCCTCAGTCGGACTCCAGGAACAGGAAGCACAGCCAGGCTCCCCAGACCAATCACAACGCTGCAATGCAGCATTGTGATTGGTCTGAGTGTCGTGGTTCGACGCTCAGCCAGGGAATGGGGGCCTGGGCATGTTCTCCATGCAGGCTGTAATGCAGCCTGCGTGGAGAACAGGGAAAGTGCGCATGACTGTTTGGCCAGTCCCAGATGGCCTGCCTAACAGTCATGTGCACTTAGGAGTGGGCAAACCACTCCTCCCCTGCCCTGCTCTGAGAGCAGACCAGCCCTGCCCGCCAGCAAAGCAGCACGGAAACATAAAATGATAATAACTCAAAGTTATTATCATTTTATATTTCCTTTATTTGCACTGCTTAAAAGCAGTGGGCGATGCTCCTCCACCATAGTGGAGGAGCCGCCGCTGGTGGAAACGCCCACACTCCACCCATGGAACGCCTCCTCAATGCGTTGGTACTTTCACCTTAGTCTTTTTGTAACATCATCAAAGATATTTCCCTATTGGTCGTATGGATCTTTATGAGTTGATTTGAAGTGATGTAAGGGAGCAAACATAAGAAATACATTTCAATCTTGTGAAGCCAATATGACTTCACAATAAGGACCAGGAATTAATTGTTAAGATTAAAGGAATTTATTTTAGAATATTTATCAGTCCAGTAAATAAACAAAAGAAGAGTAAATTCACGAGATACAATAATATAGTTTGCAGACTGAAATGTCTCAATAAGTTGAGGCGTAATAATATGAGGTAAAAAATGGTAACAGCCACAACAAGAATAAAGCAGATGGTCACAAAGAGGTGTTCCATAAAGAAACTTCTCCTTTCTATTCTAAGTATAGATAATGAACAGAATGCTAAAAGGATTCCTATCCAGGGAGCATTGAAGGTGTCAGCATGGACTCAAACTTCAGTAGAAGTTCAATGGAATAGAAAGGGAGTTCGGCATAAAGCTTCACACTTCAGGAAAACCCCATCAAGAGAGAGATCGGTTCCCTCTCAGAGTCCGAAGAGGTCTGCCCAACTAACTATGAACACACCAGTTAAAATAACAGTAGCTTCAAAAACATCCTTATATCTCTTAACACCACCAGGAACCAATCAAATTGTCGACTGTGGAAAGCATCAGCACACTCCCTTTAGTTTCCCATCTCATCTATACTGGGACTGCAGCATTCAACCTTGAACATCCTACTATGCTGGTACGTGAGAAACAGAAAGCCTCCTTTGACCATTATTCCTCCGAGTCTGATGCCAGTTTTCTCCCGCAGGCCTTGTTATCAGTCATCTAATACAAACAATGAGCCTTTTTCTAGCTAACGAGAAGCATGATAACGCACCTGCAAAAGGAAAGAAATAGCCTACTTGTAAGGTTGAAAAACACCTACTACAATTGAGGCCTGTAGTCAGGCTAAGTTAACTCAAAGAAAAATAACTTTTGGTAGCACAATTATACATGCATATACATGTATAATTAAATCAAATGTTAAACACGGATACACAAACTTGATTACATAAATCATTTAATCAATCCAAATATGTTTATGCATGGATTCCTAATAACTATAATGATAACATTCTATCAGTTGATTTAGATACATCACACACGTTAATGGATTTGAGTCACACATTGTGTATGAATGTCACATATAAATATATAAATGTATAATTATAATGCATAAAGGGTGGAGCCTAAATTATACTGCTCCACAAGGCAGCAGCTTGCGCTGCCTTGAGTTAGTCTAGAATAGATTTACTAAGCCACGTAGAGCCATGCAAAGTGGCTTTGTGTGGCTTAGTAAACCTGACTCAAGGTCTTGCGTTGCCTTGCATGACGCAAGAGCAACACAAGCCCTTAGTAAATCTGGGCATAAGTGTTTATGGCACCTGCTACTGCAAAATCCAAAATTCACATCTTTAGATGACGCAATGGACAGGTTCTCAAGGGGCAAAAACCCTCACCGTGACATGGAAGTTAACTCTTTGCAGAGGAGGATAAGAAGCAAACTTTGAAAACATGCTTAAACAAAGATAAGAAAATTCTCTATTGTGCAATTAATTAAAATAATTACAATGGGGCTGCTAGCTGCCTGGTAAGCAAAGTGCAAAGTTGACTACTGGCAAATAAAAGCTAAAGAATAAGCTTTTGAAAAACACAGTTAAAACACATCAATTGATAAAGAGAAAGCATTGTCTGCAGACAAGTGGGGGCTGATGGGCAGGCATAAAAAATAACAATTTAAAAGGCAACAATTTAAACAAGCATTTGCAATGCAATAGGTCTCGGATTTACGCAAGTTTGAGCTATTTACATACAACGGCTCTGCTGACCTGGTTCTCTGGCTCTACAGCAGCTCTGCTGACCTGGTTCTATGGCTCTACAGCAGCTCTGCTGACCTGGTTCTATGGCTCTAAAGCAGCTCTGCTGACCTGGTTCTCTGGCTCTAGAGCAGCTCTGCTGACCTGGTTCTCTGGCTCTAAAGCAGCTCTGCTGACCTGGTTCTCTGGCTCTAAAGCAGCTCTGCTGACCTGGTTCTCTGGCTCTAGAGCAGCTCTGCTGACCTGGTTTCTCTGGTTCTCACAGCAGCTCTGCCGACCTGGTTCTCTGGCTCTAAAGCAGCTCTGCTGACCTGGTTCTCTGGCTCTAGAGCAGCTCTGCTGACCTGGTTCTCTGGCTCTAAAGCAGCTCTGCTGACCTGGTTCTCTGGCTCTAAAGCAGCTCTGCTGACCTGGTTTCTTTGGCTCTACAGCAGGAATGGTATGACCATTACTCCAACTGCACCTTAAATTAAGGTTGGATAACGCCCATATATCGGACCACCTGATAGACCCACTTTCTACTCTTCCCCAATCATGATCAAAACAGTGACAATGAGTGACATTCACTGCCATGAATAAATTAAGCAAACGAGACACGCTTGAAATACACTTTCAAAAAATGGTGTAATTTCATTTTGCTGACTGAGCTAGAAAGTCTAGCGCAGTCCACACTTACTGCTTGCTCCCTGTGCTATTTTTATACATTTGCGGCCACCGTTCGCGTTGCCTCCTGACTGATTTCCGATCTTCCGCGTTTCCCCTCCCCTAAGGCGACAGAAATAGCGTCTGGCCGTCCTCTACCTGTCCGGCGTGGCAAACCTAGGTGTGACCTACGGCACGGAATGCACAAGAGCCTGCTGCGTTCCGTGGTGAAGCCTGCGAGAGAAGGGAAGGTTATCACTGGGGACCAGCGATACTAGCATCACAGGCGTGCGTCATGCCAGACGTGCTGTGCTTGGGGTGTGGGAGAGCCTGGATGGCAAATCAGTGTATCAATAAATCTATGCAGGTAACCTGTAGAAGTGGCATGAATGAGACTGTGTGTCTAGGGAGAAATGTCAGGCTGAAAGTATGGTGAGGGGACAGAAGGAAGGTCACATACAAATGTGCATACAAATGTGCATGTGACCGATGAGCACCTCGTGACGTGATCTATAGGAAGTTCTTGAGTGTATATCCAGGAGGACCAGCTTTTCCCTTGACTAAACGGCGTGATCCTCGTTAAATTAGTTAATTCTCATTATCTTAATTCTAAATGCAAATTCCAAAGGGGCATAGGGGACCAGACTTAAGTGGCATTATTTCAAATGAAACTGATCGCTACATGCATAGAGGCGGGCAAATAAGATAAATGATAAAAACATATGACTTCATCCGAATGGAGGCGGTGCAGTCGCATTTAGATAGCCTTAAGTCTGCTGCCTGAGTCTCAAATTGAGTTCCTTTCTTTGGGATGGAGGTTGGGCTGACTCAGCGTTCGATGCTCCCTATCACCCCGGTTTTATATGTACAGAGACATGGAAAGGGTTTTTGGTACCACAGTGTGTCTATTTGGATGACGTGATTCACGATATTTATCCCTCCCTCTTGCCTTCACCCACCCATTTCTTCGCGCCCTTAACCTTTCCCTTCCTTTTCCTCCCTCTCGTCCCCTGCTTATGTCACACCCTAAACTTTCCACGATGGTGAATTGTTGAAGGTGTTTGATTATTTCAGTTTTGCTTGATGGTTTCTTCGAAGACGGCGTATATTTGTGATTTAACTCTTCAACAAAAAGTACTGAAACATTAAAATAGCAGGCTGTGTAACTGCACACGGCCAGTATAGGCCATTTATGGCTACTTCGAAAGGTTAAACGTGCTTATACATTTATGCCTATGGTCATTTAACGAGGGGCACACTTTGTATTGGATTAAACAAATAGACAAACAGCAACATCATAAAGCTGAAAGAGCGCTGTTGGGAGGTGAAGTATGTTTTCACTTTTGTCAGTAAATTGTGAAGATCCTAAACTTGCTTACTGGGAGACTCCTAACTTTACCACATTCAAAAAGTGGCAACCAATGCAGAATAGGTCTAAAGGAAACACAAAATTCAGTTTACTACTCACAGGCCATTAAGAATTATGGGCACTTGTGAACCATAAAATGCTGTCATTCGTTTGAGTTGGAGCACCAGCTACTGCTGGGCCTGGAAGCCGGATGTGCTACCGGAGTCCCGGGGTTTTATATTTTTGCGTTCACATTTCAGAAGGTTTAAACTCAAACTTGCACTTTTGTCAGCAATTATAGCCACCTTCGATGTGCATGTTACAGGTGTCATGCTGATGCGTCCTATGTCACTTCAAAAGGTCACCAGAAGGTCAAAACCAGCCTGGGTTGGTTGTGTTCCCAGTCTGAGGGGATGTGTTCTACCGGTTTTGACTGGCAATTCCCTTCTGCGATATGAATATTCCTCCCCTCCCTCAGTGACTGTGCCATGTTAGGGTACGAAGGCTAATTTTGGTGTCCCTCGTCCCATGCCCATCCCCTGCCCTTTCTCACCATTCCAGTTCTATGGTATTTCTTCCTTTCCTTCTCTTCCAGAAGACCCCCCCACACACACACACACTCACGCCTGCAATCCATCCATCCCACCCCAACTAAGCTCCTCATTACGATAAAGTAGTGTAAAGTCAATCTGCAGCATGCCATCTTCATAACTGATCGCTTTGATTCTTCTTCGGTGTATCCCCCCCCTCCTTTAGCTTCATTCTGCTCACTGAAACCTGCATGTAGCTACTTGATTCTGCCACGCTCATGCCTCTCCACACAGACAGTATGACATGCTCTTCTTTCATGCATATGGAAAAGAGAGGTAGTGTTGTGTTCAGGAGCTTGAATTCACTGCAATGCTCATCACTCCCAAACTGACCAGCACACACATCGAGCACCTTCACTGCCACATAAACACCCTTAGCCTTCACTTAGCATCTCTACAATTCTCCCTGTTATTGATCAACACCCCAATGGCCAATCACCAATTCATTTGGCCAATCAAGTCCTCTTAACTACTCTCCAACCCAATCACTCCATTACGATCTTTCGGTACAAATTCTCACCTGGATCCCTACTTCAATTGTGTCCATCTGTTACTCTCTACCCTCCCAATCTCCTGCACCCTGCGTGACTCCAGAACAGAAACGTCTTCAAAAGTCTGCACTCTCAAAACTCATCCATAAATAATCCTACTATTCAGGCGTGGAGTCCTGGTAAGCATGCTCACCTCTACAAGTTGCAGAAACATCCCAAACTCCTCAGAGTTTCCAACCATTCTGTCTCAATGTTACCTCTGTATTAAATCTAGACTGATTCTGCTATTTGACAACACATATCTCCCTCCCACAGCCACCTTCAGTCTCTCTGTCCCGAAGTCACAAAATAATTAACCCATTATTTGTAAAGCGCGTACTAATCACCCCCAAGGGTCTCAAGGCGCTGCGGGCCGTCGGGAATATTAAGTGAGCTATTGCCAGAGTCACATGGTGCTGGGCTAACCTGCCGCGGGGGATCGAACCGTGAGCCCCGTGTTCCGGAGTAAGCCGACCTGGCCGCGGTGCCACACCTCTTCCTCTATTATCCAATCACCATCCCTTGCAAATGATTTTGATGCCTACTTCTGAATGGCGATCCAAATAATCATGCCATCTCTTGGTTACCCACATTCCCACCTTCTTCATTTTCCACACCATTCCTTCATCTAGCGCAATCCTTTACTCTACCTTCCTCCTTACTGATGGAAGATTCTTCATTCTACAATAAAACGGCTAGTCATGGGTCCTTTAGGACAATTCTTCCACAGCCAAATCTCCAAACTTGTCTGCCCTTCATTCTCTAACATATATCTTGACTACTCAATCAAACCCTTTTATCATGATTCTTTCCTTGCTGCTTTTAAAGTGTGTAGATTTCATATACTTATATACAATATACACATGTAGGGCCCGATTACTAGCCTTTCCGACAGCATCGTAATGTGCAGGTCAGTTTCCTTTCCGCCCACCTCATTACAATAGCGGTGGTCGGAAAGGAGTCCGACCAGTCTTTCCGACTGGCTTCTGACGGGCTGTTAGTAATCCCAAGGGCGCTCTTTCCGCCTGAGCGATTACGATGTCGGATTTCGACAGCCTTTCTGTGCCGGCCTTTCCGTCACAGAAAGGCTGTCGGAACTCGACTTTGGGGGCCCCCATCGGGCCCCCATGGTTGCACGGCCTCTAATTGGAGGCCGAGGGGGCATCTATGGTGCCCCCCTTTTGATCCCTGCACCCCATGGCAGGCACCTTGAGGTGCCTGCCACGGGGTGCAGGGATGAACTGCACCTCCTATTTTACAATGGGAGCATTTATTCCGTCCGGAATGCATGCTCATATTGTAAAGTATAGGCATGCGACCGAACAGTGTTCGGTCGCATCCTAATTAGTTGGTCGGGACCGCCGACCGGGTGTCAGTCGGTTCCTTGACCGAGACGATGTCAGGCGGAGCAAACTCCGCCCGACATCGTAATGAGGCCCTTAATTTAATTGAAAACTTTTATAAACTGATTGCACTCTCTACAATTGCTTCACTAATGTACCCATCTCCCGACCATATACCCCTCCCCAACTACTGGTGCATTTAAAGCCTTATCTTCTCTTGAATACCCTTGGACATTCGTCTACAAAAGACTCACCAGGTACCTCATCACAAGGTCCATTTTTCGCAGATAACACTTTACACTAAAGCTCTCATTCACATCTCTGGTTATGCCTGGACATTAGAGCCAACTTTTCTCTATTTGCATCACTCTCCAGCTCTGTGGAGAATTTGACAAAGTCAGCCATACCAAATTCTTACCAACTGTATTAAGCTCAGACATTGGTGAACCAATACTCCCTTGCTTTTCTCCTGCACAGTCTTAGGGTCTATCCTTTTCTTGTTCTACTCAACCTAGCTAAGCAATATAATCTCTTCACTCCGTTCCTTCTACCACCGAGTCACAAAAATGTTTTTCTGCCTTCCCCTTTCTTACACAAACACACTGCAGGCTTATGTGATCAGGTACCTCTCTGCCATCTGTTTGTATATAGTCATGCACTGCCTAATGCTTTACACTCCCAAGACCAAGATCATATATATATATATATATATATATATATATATATATATATCGAAGAAATCCAAATCCCAATCGGAAAGGAGGCGGCACACCGATTCAACCACATTCCGTCCGAAACGCGTTGTTACTGCTCCAATAAACATACCTGTGTAATATACATACTGAAAAAACCATAGGTTTCAGGCACGTTATAGTTAGGAATTAGCATTTAAAAAACCCTAGAAATTCACTGAAAAAACCATAGGTTTCAGGCACGTTATAGTTTGTTGGACATTTCACTCGTACAAAACCATAGAAATTCGCCCGTTACAGTTAGTTCAGCTAACTATAACTCGCGCCCCCGCAATGCACTGCTGATGACGTCACATATTACATCATTCATGACATGGTCAGTGACATCACTGATGACATCACTGATGACATCTCAAATGGCATCACTGATGACATCATCCACGTGAAAATCTGATGCACCTCCTCACACTCTAATATAACCTTTGATACACCCACTGTAAAATACAGACTACCATTTTCGAAACCATCGACACACCAATACCAGTTGCTACATACGCACTCACTGAATCCTAGGTCTACACACACATCCACTCATTCACCCATACAATCACTCATACATGCAGTCACTCATCAATACAACACTATCATATGCACTCATACAACTATACAGACACTCACACACCACCACTCATCCAGAGTTACTCACACACCTAGTCAGTCTTGCAAAGAATCAATCACACTTCCATTTACTGACCTATATAGTTATACACACACCACATCACTTATTCAAACAGAAACAAACACATACTCTCTTATACAATCACTGATACAAGTACACACTCATCCATACAGCCACTCTCACAATCACTGACTCTCACGTATAGTCATTTATATACTCCAAGTCTCACATACACTGCCTTTTACATATGTAGTTATTTGGACATGTACCACTGAGACATCCATTCACTCACCAACACACCCATACACACACTCACCCACCCATACAGCTGTTTCCACATGCACTCTTGAACCCATACACACAGTGAATCAACCACTCAAGCATCTTTTTTTAATTAAAAAAAATAAAATATTTTAATCCTCATCTCACCAATAAGCGACTGCAATACACAGAGCCGTCTTACCAAACTGTGCACCCTACGGCCACTGCATTCGCTTAGGCCGTACCTGGCCCGCCCATTTGTTGGGGGCTTGGTGTAATCATAGGACCAGATGGAACCAAATTAGACCGGGGGGAATTATATCAGTCTTAGCTCTTTACCCCATGACACTAGGGCCTGCCAGATGTTTACTGCACTGTCCCTTAATCCCCCTTGGTCCAAACGCGCCATAGCGAACGCAGCTTTAAGCCAATCTTCACATCTAGGGGGCCTTGGTTCTTTCCAATTCATGCAGATCTCTCTCCGGACTATTAATACCAGATATAACAGCAAGCCCCTATGAATCTGCTGAAACATATTCCCAGACACACCATCATCTCCAAATATTACCAGGGAAGCATTAACCTCAATTCTAGCCTTAAAGATACCACGTAAAGCATCCCCAACGCCTTCCCAATAGACTCTAAGTTCAGGGCAATCATAAAAAATGTGTATGTCATTTGCATAAAGAAGATTACATCTAGGACATTTAGGGGAGGATAGAGGCGCAAATTTTGCAATTTTTGCGGGGGTGTAATAAAGTCTGTTAATAACAAAGAAGTGGTTTTTCTTTAGGCTAGCCAGTTTAACAAATTTATAAAGAAGCTTCAGAGATGGTTCGTAAAGGTCTTCAATATTCGACTCGAAGGGAGATTGGTTCCAAACTACATGCGTCGGAGAATGTTCCATGTCTTCAGCCTCCAAACACTTCCTATACCAAATAGAGACTTCTTTCCTCTTAGGATGTACTGTTTGCAGAGACTGCTCCAACTCCCAATCTCCTCTTACGTCCCCCTTTTCAGCTGTAAACCAGGAGGCTAGTTGCAGATATTTAAATCTAGAAAGACTACTTCCAACTTTCGCTCTTAATACCTCCCAGGGGTGGAGTCCATCTGGGGATAGAAGCTCGGACCAAATTGTTATACCCGCCCTTCTTATTGGAGTTGCAAGGCTATCCTTCAGGCAGAGTGGGGTCCCCGGAGAATCCCAGATTGGGGCAAAGTCTGAATAATACCCAATCTCCAACCTGCATCTAACCTTGTACCAAATGCCAAGGGCGGCCCTAAGAACTCAGACGCACCCGTTTAAAAAACCTTGGTGCCCCAAATTTATACAAAAACCCCCCACCACCTTAACCATTTCACCCAATAGCCTCCCCCAAGATGACTCATCTGGCTTTCCAAGTAACATCCGGATGTTTTTAAACTGGAAGGCAACAGAGTACCAACCAATGTCTGGGAGTGCCAACCCCCCCTTGATGAGCCTACGTCTTAGCTTTTTCCACGATAGTCTAGCACCCTTGTTTGCCCAGATACAACTACCAATTTTACTTTTGATTTTACAGATGTCTTTACTAGGAAAGACAAGGGGAATCGCATTAAACAGATAAGTCAGCTTAGGCAGAATGACCATTTTTACCAAATTGACTCTACCGAAGATTGTTAAGGGGAGATTTTTCCATCTGGCAAATAAATGGTCTACCTCTTTAATGGTCTTATTTAAATTGATCTGTGTGATTTTATCCAGATCCTTGACAATGATAATGCCTAGATATTTAAATTCTTTACTCGTGGGACCCACCCAGTTATCAATATTCCAGCACATTACCTCTGTTTTAGAAGTGTTGGCAAGGTATCCCGAGAAGGAGCCAAATTCCTCCAGCAGTACTTCAACCCTTGGTATAACCGCCCCCGGATCGTTGGTGTATAACAACAGATCATCTGCATAAAAAGCCACCTTACTGCAGTATTGCAAAGATTTAAAAGGGGAGATTAGATCATCCATTCTTATCGCTTGTGCCAATGGCTCTATGTAAATATCGAACAACAGGGGTGAGATGGGACAACCCTGTCTTGTTCCTCTTTGAATATTAAAGCTAGCTGTCAGCATGCCATTGAGCAAGATTTTAGCGGAGGCTCCCTGGAAGCAATTTATCAAAGTCTGGATAAAAATAGGACCAAAGCCCATCGTCCTAAGGACCTCCCATAAATATGACCAGCAGACTCTGTCAAACACCTTGGCCGCGTCGAGAGCCACAACGGCCAAGGGTTCCGATCTTGCCATAGCCAAATCGATGTTACCGATTAGCTGATGTGTCTGCTCCTGGATATATCTGCCTGGGACAAACCCCTTTTGATCGATATTAATCAAATGTGGAGCCAACTTGGCCAGTCTCCCTGCCAGAATGCCCATGAAGATCTTATATTCGGCATTCAGCAAGGAGATCGGTCTGTAGGAATCCGCTTTCAATGGATCCTTCCCAGGTTTCAATATAAGTACTATGGTCGCTTCTTTCCAGGACCTGGGGGCTTGTCCTGCCTCGCTATACACTGAGTTAAATAGAACCCCCAATATCGGGGCCAATTCATCCAGGAGAAGTTTATAAATCTCACTGGGAAGCGCATCTGAGCCTGCTGCTTTATTGTTTTTACATTTATTTATTTGATCTTTAATCTCTCTCTCAGTGATTGGAGCATCCAGACTTTCACGGCTTTCATCCGTTAGAGTCGGCAGGGCTTTCTCTCGCAACCAAATTTGAAGAGTTTCGGTGTTAGGCACCGTCTCCTCACTATATAGCTCTGAAAAAGAGAGAGGAGCCTAGCTTGCATATCCTCTAAACAGCTTGACTTCTCTCCGTCTGTATTTATTATCAATTCGTTGATGTTATTCTTTGTGCGGTCTACTCTCGCTTTCCATGCCAATAAAGCACCTGCCTTCTCACCATACTCAAGATTTTGCATGTTTTTGGTCAACCATTGAGCCCTGCACTTCTGGTCTAATCTTCCCCTGTACTCCTGGCGGACATCTTCCAAGTCCCTCTGGACTTGTACTAGCCTTTCAGGGCTCCCTCGATTGATCCGATCCCTCTCCGACTCTAACTGAAGAATTTTCCCCTCAAGAGTCTGTAATTCCCGAGCCTCTGCCCTATTCTTAGAGCATATAAGACTATGTAGAAGACCTCTCAGGTTAGCCTTAAAGGCATCCCAAACATAGTCCATTGAGGTCGAACCTATATTTATAGAAAAATAATCTAAGGTAGCTGACTTAACGGCCCTTGCAATTTCGGGGTCTGACAGCATGGACCTTTTAAGTGTCCATCTTGATTGCAAATTATGCCTCTTTCCCGCAAAGGAAAACAACACGGGGGCATGGTCAGATAGATGACTAGGCAAAACCGATATACTAGAGATATTTTCCAGACTGTGTCTATCAATTAAAACGTAATCTATTCTAGATGAGTGACCATGCTTCTTGCTGTAGAACGTAAACCCCTGTGTATCACCCATCTTTAGCCTCCAGACATCTACAAGCTCCAAATCATGCAACAGGTTCTTCATAGCACGACGAACTCGAGGTGCCCCTATATAATGGCTCTGATTTGATCTGTCTTTTAGGGGATCAAGGAGGACATTAAAGTCACCTCCGATGATTAAAGGTGAAACTAGTTCAATTAAATTAGATTGTAGTTTACAAATATAAGTCGGGTCATCGGTGTTAGGGCCATAAAAGGAGGCACATGCTAACTCCAAACCACCAAAATCTAATAGGGCCACTACCCACCTCCCTGTATGGTCGGTTTGAATGGATTTGATGGTACATCCTGCTCCCTGCTTTATCAATATGGCCACCCCTTTATTATGGACTGTCTGCTCAGAGGAGCAAAAATGTTTTACCCAGGAGAGTTTAGAGAAAATACTACGACATTCTGCATAACTTAAATGTGTCTCCTGAATAAGGCAAATTTGAACAGGGGAAAGTTCTAAATATTTCAATACCAATCTTTGTCTGCGGGGGCATCTTAACCCATTGACATTCCACGTGATAAATTTTACTTCTCTATTTACTAAGGGAATTCCTGCCATCAGAAAAAAGAGCCCAGAGTAGACGAACCCTTAAAATGTGAGACTGAGGAATTTTTTTTTATTTTTACCCATTGCTCCCCACCCCGTGCACCCCGCCACCATCCCCCCCTCTAACCCCCGGTGTCCCCCCTTCCCTCGGGAAACCCTCCCTTCTATTTAGGCTTTGCCTATTCGGTCTCAACCCCTCGGGCATTAGGAACAAAGTTACTTTATCATTATAGTCCGTTTTCTCTCTATCTGGAAACCCTCCTTACTTCCACCGACCCCTTCCACCGACCCCTTCTCATACTCCACTCTCGCTCTTGATCTTAACAATAAGGGCATCAACCTACTCAACTGAACGATACTGGTACATGTGGTTATTCCACATTATACGCAAGGATGCTGGAAACCTTAATTGAGCCTTAGCCCCCAACCTGTTCAACTCCTCCATTCTTTTCCCCAACTCCCACTGTTTTGTAGCAGTAATGTGGGAAACATCAGATCTTATAAAGAAGGAAAAACAGTTAGAAGGGGGTTTAGACGTTAGGGTTCCTTCCCTTAGAGCCAAGGTTAAGATTTCCTCTTTAACTGTGTATGTTAGGAAGTTGATTAAAATTTTCCTGGGCTTCTGCTTAGCTGGATTCCTTTTAAACGGGTCACGATGAACCCGTTGTATCTCCTGTGCGAGGTCAACATTAGGAGAGTTCTTTAACACAGTTTCCTTTAACAGGGATATCACAAACCCCTTGATATCTGTACCTTCCAGTGCTTCCGGGACATTGATAAGTCTTAAGTTGTTCTTCCTAGAGTGGTTCTCCAAGCGTTCAAGATCTTCCTTTAGCTCTTTGTTCTGGGCGGCTAACTTTGCCATGTCAGTTGTTGTGGCATGAAGAACCTCCCGGATCTTCGGAATCCCCTGCTCCAATACGTCGGTCCTTAGTGAGACTTCCTCCAGTTTCTGTGCAAGCACCACACATGACGCTTGGATCGCAGCCTGATTTGTCTCCGAGACCGTAAACCTGCTTGCCATCTCATCTTTAAGAGCCAATAATATATCCGCCAGAGATCTGGACTGGACCCCTAGGTCGACAGACTCAGGAAGAGGATCTTGTTGGTCGTCTTGGTCGTCTTGTGATGATAGCACCGTAAACCTATTCGAAATCCCTACTGCGGGAAGGACAGCCGATATTAAATTCCCGGAACTCTCTACCAAATCGTTCCGGGGGTCAGGTGACCCTAACAACTGCAGGTCACTTTGTGGAGAAGTTAACGAATCGGGAGATTTACGCCGGGCTGAAACCAAAGAGCTTTCTGGTTGCAACGTGCTTATGTTAGAGCTAGAACCATGACTGTGGGAGTCTTCAAAAGAGCCTCCCTTGTTGGAGTCCCGGGTCGTGGAAGAAGACATAACCTTATAGTATGATTTCAATGAGGGGGTTATTTTCACTTTAGATGGTTTCTTGCCCTTACCCCTCCCTTTTCCCTTGGCATCAACAACAGCCTCTATATTGGCCCCCTTAGACTTAACCTGTTTAGCTGAAACTCTAACTTCTAAGACGGGGGGCACTCGGGTAGGCAGAATAGGGTGAGTTATATCGGTGTTGAGGGAGGAGTGAGCAGCCCTTGCTCGCAAGGTATATCTACTGACCTTAGGTGGTGAAATAGCTATAATCTGAGCTTCGCCTGTCTCCATGCAGTATGGGATTATCTCTTCCTTAGCAGATGACCGAATGATCACAAAGGTATTTTCTTGTTGGCACAGTGACGCACACTTTGGAAGATAATCCTTCAATGACTCAAGAAGGCCCTTACCTCCTCTCCAAGTGGTTACAGCAGTCTTATCCCACAGTCCGGGGTCCAAACACCATACCTTAATATCAAGCTCAGCCTCCCCTTTACTTTCTCTGCCACCGCCAATCCTGACGCTTGTGTAATCGTCGGTACTGACTCTGCCTCCAGTAACCCGAACCTGGAAGCAGGCAGTACCGCTGCGCTGCCACTTGCGTACTGCGCCCTCCCACCGCAGGATTCGGAGCGCCGGCGAGCCACAGCAGACATCCGGGGCCATACAGCGACCACACCACACCGATCCGGAGAGACACAGGAGACACTGCCAGGTGGGCAAAATAGCCCAAACTTAACCCAGACCGGGAGCAGACTCGGCACCACAAGGTAGGAGCAGAGCGGGGTTGCTTTAGTCAGTAACACGCATTACGGGTCCCTTCCAGACGAGACCGGCAACAAGCCCGAGGGAGCTGAGGCCGCGGCCGTTTAGCTTGCGGCCGCCATGTTTCCCCTCCTCATACCAAGCAACTATAACCACTCAAACATCTATGCACAGAGTCACACACCTCCCACCCACCCACACACACACTCAGGCATCCATACAAATACTCAGGCAACCAATCGATAACCCATATAGACACTCATGTAGCTACTGACCAACCCATGCAGCAGCTTATACAACAACAGACAGACTGATACAGACATTCACACAGTTTAGTCACTAAACCATGCATTCAGTAAGACACATGTAATCACTCACTTAAACAGTCAGTCACGCACCTACTAAATCCTCCATCCAGACACTTATACACCCACTCATTCTTCAATACACCTTGGCATATATATAATACATATTTAAACTTTAAGGAAACACACAGTCACTGGATGATGTCATCAGTGATGTCATCAGTGATGTCACTGACCATTTCATGAATGATGTAATATGTGACGTCATCAGCAGTGCATTGCGGGGGCACGAGTTATAGTTAGCTGAACTAACAATAACGGGCGAATTTCTATGGTTTTGTACGAGTGAAATGTCCAACTAACTATAATGTGCCTGAAACCTATGGTTTTTTCAGTGAATTTCTAGGGTTTTTTAAATGCTAATTTCTAACTATAACGTGCCTGAAACCTATGGTTTTTTCAGTGAATTTCAATGATTTTTTAAATGCTAATTTGTAACTACAATGTCCCTGAAACCTATATTGTTTTTAAGTAAATTTTAAAAAGACGTGCATACTTTTTGTAGTGAAAAACTAACTGTAACAGTAGTCTGTTATAAGTTATAATTTAACAATGTTTAAAACTTAATTAGCACTAATTAACATATAAGTGTGGAAAAAGTGTGACGCAGCAGCTATCATACCTGACTTAGAACAGCAGCGTTCACAGTTCGATTCCCAGCTCCGGCGGCATGTTAGCCCACCACTATGTCACTGAGGGCAATACCTTGCTTAATCTTCCCAACGCCCCGAGCGCCGGGACACCTCTCTGGAGGTAGCTGTATGCTTTACAAATGCTGGCATTTTTTTACTTTAAAACCATAGTGATGAGAAATATTAGCACGTATTTTTTTTTTCTATTCTGAACGATATTTTTTTTTATGTCTTCTATTTAGAATTAGGGCAATTAATAGATGTTTGTAGTCATGAGAATGGAAATGACACGGTTTGCCGGGTAACAGTTTTTAAGCTCTCCAACGTATGTACATATTAAGGACCTTATACGTGTTAGGATCGAAATCGAAACCTTTACCGCTTCACATTTTGAAACTTTTCCCAACACGTGCACAAGTTAAAAAGTGAAAACGTGAGCACGTGTCAACTGTAAAACGTGACATCTAAATGGGCGGAGCCGCATCTTCCTTCCATAGACTACTCAATAACCAAAAAGTATATAAACCACACACGTTGTTTGATTAGTTTCGTTTATGTGAGTTATTTACGCGTGTCCATTCTGCGATGCACGTTCCCTTTTCTAGCGTCGGATTCTTGTTTTGCGGCAACAAAACATATTCCAGAGTTGTAAGTTGTTTGATTATGGCATAGTAGATATTTATAGTACGTAGCTATTTGTCAATATTTAAACATTTATATTTAGAAAAAAGTGTTATTGGTTGTTTTTGCCATTTATATGTAACGTCAGCAGCTTGTTTTCAGAAACAGACAGAATACAGCAAACATTGTTCCTTTTCTGGCTCCTTTGAGATCATATAGTGTGACTTTGTATATTATAATATTGACACTGTACTTGACCTCAGAGGTGTTGGTGACCTGTGGGCGCGAAGACTAAAGATTTATATGTAACGTCAGCAGCTTCTGGTTCTTACTCTGTTTCCCCCTTGGGATCATATAGTGTGATTATGTATATTATAATAACCACCCATTATGATCTCAGAGAAGTTTATGACCCTTTGGCGCGAAGACTAAAGATTTATATGTAACGTCAGCAGCTTCTGGTTCTTACTCTGTTTCCCCCTTGGGATCAAATACTGTGAATATGTATATTAAAATATTAACAGTCATTGTGATCTCAGAGGAGTTTATGACCCGTCGGTGCGAAGACTAAAGATTTATATGTAACGTCAGCAGCTTCTGGTTCTTACTCTGTTTCCCCCTTGGGATCATATAGTGTGAGTATGTATATTGTAATATTCACAGTCATTATGATCTCATAGGAGTTTATGACCCGTCGCCGCAAAGATGAAAGATTTCGAAGTCCCTGATAAAAGAAGCTCTGAACATATTCACCGCTGGAAAGTATTTCGTTATTGATCTT
The DNA here is from genome assembly GCA_963921515.1 of Calotriton arnoldi. Taxonomy (NCBI): domain Eukaryota; kingdom Metazoa; phylum Chordata; class Amphibia; order Caudata; family Salamandridae; genus Calotriton; species Calotriton arnoldi. The sequence goes on along the minus strand of CAWUFW010006279.1, from coordinate 475,862 downwards.
GTTTTGTGTTCATGACTTTATTTTCCTTTTCCTTTTTGTGTGGCACCAGTGTCACTCTCTATATTGTAGTAGAGTGTTATATCTTCACACAACAGGAATTGGAGATTTGTCGCCGCCAGGAGTAAACCATCTGAAATACAGCTTACTGACCTTTTTAACTTACTTGATCAGATATTTTTACAGTGAGAATATTTTTCGAAATTGCAGTTTAAAGAAAGATTGTTTGCATAGACACTTTCTTACTGAATGCCTTTGATAAACCCTACATTTTTGAATGATTTTTGGTATTTCTCTTTTCTCTGTTGTGGTTCCTATTCTCGTTCTCCCTATAGAATTGATAGGAATAGTAGTGTATATATTACTACTATCCTACATGTTCTTAAAGGAGTACGTGATCTGTTAGCGGAGCAGTGAGCGACCTCTAAGCACTACGACTGAACTTTCCAGAGTTCTACAGAATAGAAATTGTAAAAAATGATGAAGCGTACATTTCTATGTAATATAAAGTAATTTGTGTTTAACAGTTTTTTACTTGTTATTGTTCTTGTGACCTGAGATGATGTAGTGCGGGACTGTTTCTTGTAGCACTTCTTTTCTACTTTATCTAAAAGTAACTCATGCCCTCTTATAGTATCAAGAATATGGGGCAACACTTTTACAAACTATAGCAAAAAAAAAGGAAGGGTGTGGCCACGCTTAAGGGATATTTTATGAATTGCGTTTTTATTTGTCACCTCTTTGATATATACAGCTTCACTTTTCGAAGAAAATTTATTTGTAATTGCTTAATAAAAACTGTTTCAAACCTAGACTGAAATTTTTGCTGCGCAACCACACCTCCCCGTCAGAAAAGTAAACACCACATTCTAAGTAAATAGTGCTACTGGGAAGTATCCCACCCGCAAACTTAATAAAAAGAAGAACGCAACACACTCTGTTATTTTCCCGCCGTGATTTGTACACCCCACGCTAATTATATAAATGGCCCTTAAAATATATAAAAAACAATTTTTACCTTCACAATCCCTGTTCACCACCTTGAGACCACTTTACAGAGTTAATAGTGTTCATACCCTCCCCGCTACTACTTTGTTTTCCCGTACTCCATTGAAGTGCGTCACAAAACGCTTCACAACAGTGAAACCTTCCCAACCAATAATGAGCAAACTTGTACTCGGAACACTTTAGCCAATAAAATGTCCATGGTGTTCCGCAGAGGGGGAGGGAATCGCTGCCAACACTTCTACTTTTAATTCTTCACAGCCAATGAACATTAAGCTTGGGAAGGTCCTGCTTGGAACACATTACCCAATCAGATGTCCCTGATGCTCCGCGGAGGGGGAGGGAATGGCTGGCAACACTTCTACTTTCAATGGTTTACAGCCAATGAACATTAAGCTTGGAAGGTCCTGCTTGGAACACGTCAACCAATCAGATGTCCCTGCTACTCCGCGGACGGGGAGGAAATGGCTGGCAACACTTCTACTTTCAATGGTTCGCAGCCAATGAACATTAACCTCTGGAAGGTCCTGCTTGGAACCTGTGAGCCAATCAGATGTCCTTGCTACTCCGCGCAGGGGGAGGGAATGGCTGGCACCACTTTTACTTTTAATGGTTCGCAGCCACTGAACATTGAGCTCGTTGTTGGAACACCTCAGCCAATTAAACGTTAATTTTGTTCACTGTCTGTCATAAAAGTGAACACTGCATTATAAGTAAACATTACTGCGCATTATATTAAAGGAAGGTAAAGGAAGGCTGCAATATGGCACATTGTTATTTTCCCGATATGATTTCCAGAGCCTACTGAACATTGCTGCAATACCGCGCATCGTTGTTTTGTGGACATGATTTCCACAGCCTACGCAACATTCACACTACCTGTGTGTGCACCCTACACACTGCTTGCCGCAATATGGCGCATTGTTTTCCCGACGGGATTTCCAGAGCATACGCAACCTTGCCGCAATACCGCGCACCGTTGTTCTGCGGACGTGATTTCCACGGCCTACGCAACATTCAAACTCCCTGCCTCTGCACCGTACAGACTGCTTAAACTAAGACCACAGTGTTCCTACTATACCCTCTTATACAATTATTCTCTTATTTTTCCCCCCACGCCTTTCAACTCAGTCACAAAATGGCTGCCAACACTTCCTACTTTCAACAGTTCGCAGCCAATGAGCCGCACGCTCGTGCTCGTAACGCCTCAGCCAATCAGATGTCAGAATTCTCAAATATCGAAATCTGTAAATTTTGATATTTCTCTAAAACTACTGAACGGACTTACCCCATTTAAAAAAAAGCGTGCTTTCTGGACCAAGACATTTCTCCCTGCCAAATTTGATGTAATTCCATTCAGCAGTTTGACCTGTAGCCTTGTCTAAAGTTTTCTATGGAAATTGCATGGAGTAAACAGGTTTTTGGACCCCCTTTTTTCTCAGCCCCCTTGACGAATCCCCCCAAACTTTCAACATAGGAGCTGAACTGAAAAGAGAAGTCTTTTGGAAAATTTCGTAAACATTCGTCAAACAACGCCAAAGTTATAAGCAAATCAAAAAATGCTTTTCCTATGGAAAAGTGGTCCTAACTATAACTATCTACTGGCGACTGCCAGTAGATTATATATATATATATATAGCAGCAACTCCTCTCGTACTGCGGTGAAACAGATGAAAACCAGGAGCCCGGACCACAGTTTTGTGCAAAGCTGTAAGTTGTTTATTTCAGCTCGATCAAACCTCAGCCATGACGCGTTTCGGGTCCGTAGACCCTTGATCACATGACGCGTTACACAGTTCTAGGTCTGCCTTAAAAGCCGTTTTTTTACCGTTTTCTTAAAGTGACAAGTGCAAGATAAACGCAAGGAAAGTCAACATAAAAGAGTCACTACTATACAGGTAATGTTTTTCACAGATACATATATAAATATATAGATATATAAATAAATATGTAAAAACCATAAAAATCATCATTTGTTCTAACCATCATTTATCAGAAAAATACCAGGGTTTTACATTGACTAAACTGGATAGCCCACATTTAAATCTGGCATTAATAGATATATATCACGTAATCATGATGTTTAGCCATTTACAAAATAAATAAATTAATTAAATTAAGGACCAGAGTTGATCTAAAATTGTCATGGTTTAAATACCTGACTTTGCTGCTATAGATCTATTGTAGAAAGTCATGCATCCCAGCAAACATATTGACATTAATGCTTAACTACAGTTGACGTGGTTAAATGTAAATGGCATTCTAGATGTTACTCATATTTCACCAATAATATTTAGACATGTAGCTATTATAGTCCAGTACAGAAACCCTTGCGTTGCTCAAAGAAACGTGCAAGTGCAAATAAATAAATAGAAAAATGTGTATGTGAACCCTCTATGTGCAAAAAGCTAAAACCTATTTAAAATGTAACTGTGATAGAGATATTGGGAGGCAGCATGTTAATACCCCTAATTATATTTTTACCGACTCAGTTTTGATAAAAATTATTATCAGAAATAATCACCTCAACTCAAGGTACTAGAGGCAGGTGTGTAAATCCTCTGTCCCGTTAAGACCCCCTGGATATTTGCTGTCCAATTCCAAAATATATCTAGTTTCCAACTTCCTAAGGGCCTTTTCCCTGTTGCCTCCACGTTTATTTGGAGGTATGGAGTCAATTAAAAAGTATGTCAAATCTTTGGGGTCTCCCTTGTGTAAGTCCTCGAAATGACGTGCCACTGGATAGGCCTGGTCACTGTTCTTGATAGCTCTAATGTGCTGGAGTATCCTCTTGTGGCCCTGTAGGATGGTACTTCCCACATATCTAAGGCCACACGGACACTCCAGCACATAGACCACGTATTCCGACTTGCATGTCAGATTTTTGTGAATAGGTTTCTCCTGATCGCTGAACGGAGTTCTATAAGAGGATTTATTGACCCCATGTTGGCATGCTTTACATACTCTACACTTAAAAAAGCCCTTACGTTGGGATAACCATGTGGATTTGGTACAGTTTCCCGGGTCATTGTGGACTAGCTCATCTCTCATAGAAGGCGCTTTGCTATACGTAATTCCTGCCCTTTTGGGTAGAAAATGGCCTATTGTGGGGTCGCTTAGGACGATAGGCCAATTTTTCTTGATGATATTACTGATGGCTCTTGCCTGTTTGCTATAGCCAATTATGAATCTGAGGGTATCTGGGTTTTCCTTGTTGTTAAGGTCACCCTCTGATCTAATAAATTTTGACCGAGGGGATAGTAGGACTGCTCTTTCTACCTCATTACTTTTGGTAATGGCTGTTGCAATCGTTTTTTTATTATATCCCCTTTCAAGAAACCTTCTTTGACTGACTAATTGGGCCAACAGTAAATCATCATCATTACTGCAAATGCGTTTTAATCGGAGCATCTCACCATAAGGTATACTCTGTATAAGATGTTGTGGGTGAGAGCTCCTAGCGTGCAGAACAGCATTCCCTGCAGTAGTTTTACGGTGTAGTCTAGTTGCAAGTTTTCCTTCCCTGATGTAAATCTGTACATCCAGGAAATTAACTGTTTGGTCACTAATAGTAGCTGTGAACTCTAAATTAAGATTATTTTTGTTGAGGTCACCGATGAATCCCTCCGCCTCTGGCCGGGTCCCCTGCCAGATGATGAAGAGATCATCAATGTATCTCAACCACACCTTGATGTTTTGGGTAACTGTTCCCTCATGTTCTTTGAAGAGGACCAACTCCTCCCACCAGCCCATGTGGAGACAGGCATAGCTAGGGGAGAAGCTGGCCCCCATAGCTACACCGCGTAGTTGGTGATATAGAGTATTCTGAAAAATAAAAATGTTGTTATTTAAACAAAAGCTAACCATATCCCTGAGCATTTTGCTATGATGTTTCAATTCCGGTGGCTTCTGATCAAGATAGTGTGTCAACGCTTTTATACCAACCCGGTGGTTTATAGAGGTATACAGAGAAGACACATCTAATGTGATTAACAAATAATCATGATTCCATTCACATTTCTGGATTTTTGCTAAAAAGTCTCCAGTGTCCCGGATGTATGAAGGTAAATTCTGTACAAAGTTTTGAAGAAAATAGTCCACATATACAGAGGTATGTTCAAGGAGGCTGTTTCTTGCGGAAATGATCGGTCTTCCTGGTGGTGTGACTGGGTTTTTATGTATTTTAGGAATAAAATACAGAATTGGTGTTACTGGATGATCATTCCGTAGATATAAATATTCCTGTTGCGAAAGTAACCCTGCATTTTTCCAGGCTATCAATTTCATCCTGTATTCGTTGTATGTAGTCCTAAGGGTTGCCATATCGCATTTACAATAACATTGCCTATCCTGGAGCTGATTCATTGCCTCTGTGATGTAGTCCTTTTTATTCCACAAAACTAAGTTACCTCCCTTGTCAGAGTTCCTAATTACCAAATCTGTATTGGATTTGAGTTTCTTCATTAGCGAGTGATATTGTATGTCCATTTTGTTTTTCTTTGTTCTTGCGAACCTCTGGACTTTGTGGTTCAATTTTTTGATGTCACTCACTATTTGCTCTTGGAATATTTCAATTGCATCTCGAGGCATGATAGGGTTGAAGCTTGAACTGGGTTTGAACAAAGTTGTTTCCTTTTCCCGGTCTTTGTTATTGTGTGGTAAGGCATTTTGCTCTTCAACTTGTGTGGCCGTCATGTTTTCATCTAGTAGCTCTTGCATTGTCCGAAGGGTGGGCATGTCACTTATATTCAGGCCAAATAGAGGAGACCCTTGAGATATTGGATCCTGATGCTTGGTGCTGTCCGTCTCAGAACCTTTATCTTGTTGTGCAAAGTACTTTTTGAGTTTTAATTTCCGTATGCTTTTGTAGATATCCATTCGGGTTGTAACATAGTTAAACAAGCTTTCTGGACAAATTGAAAGTCCTAACATCAGTAATTGTTCCTCCGCTTTGGTTAGATCAATGTTTGCAAGGTTAATTACAGTTGGACTAGTTGTCTAACGCCTCCACCTGCGGCGTGTTGATTGTCCCCATTTTTTGGGTATGCTTTCGTTTTGCTGCTCGTCTCTCTCGGCGTTTCTGGGTTGGTTTTTTGTTGTTACTTGTGGTTTGATTTGATTTCTTGGGCGCAGGGTTTGCCTGCGTTCCAAACATAAAAAATCCACTTCTTCAACCAATGAAATTTTGACTGGTATTTGTTGTGCTACCAGATTCCTCTGATCTTGCTCCGTCTCACTTTCCATAGCAGAGCTGAGATCCGATGTAGATGCCCCATTTGTTTGTGTTGCCCCTCTTGTTAGGTTTGTTTTTGGCCCCTGAGGTACGCCATATTTAGAGGCCTTAATGGAATCAAATTTTCTTGCAAATGTGAAGATGCGGCCACACTCATAGTCCATCCGGTCCCTATGAAATTTAAATGCCTTCCTTTCACGTATAACATCTTCCTCTTTTTTAAGCCTTTTAATCATTTCCTCTTTTAGTTTCCTTAGTTCATCAGTTTGCCCCATTTCAGCTAATTCAGAGTTCATGATATCAATCTCCTCCTGTAGTTTCAAGCGATCCTTCTCCGCATATTTTACTAAAATAGCAACTAGTTTTCTGGATGAGTCCAAATTGGTTTCAGCCCACTCCTCATCATTTCTGGATCAGGGTTCTCGTAGCTAGGGGCTGTTAAAATTCGTAAGCCCCTAGGAATTCTGCCAACATCTAAGTAGCGCTGTAGGGATTTTGCCTCCCACCATTTGCTTTGTTCGGATTTCATTTTTTTCTCCAACTGTTTTATTTTCTCTTTGAGGCTGACATCGTGTGACCCCACTGATGGATTCTGGGAGATGGAGTGAATGGTGGGAGCTTTAGAGTCATTAAACATGTCGGCCGCTGCTGCCTCCCTATCCTTTAACGCGTCAGCTGACATGGTGGAAAGGTTTGAACGAGCTGCTTTTCAATTGCATTTCATTATATAATATGATATACCAAACGAAGACTCCATTTTGCCGGTGGCCCCCGACCCTGCAGGGCAAGCTCTGTAGCAGGAATGGAGATGCTGTTGAAATTGGTTTTGCCACCAGAAATTGCAGAGCCACAACACCGACTTCTATCCAAGTGGACTGTATTCGTCTGTGCAGCATTTAAAACCACTCAATGTCCTTACGCGTTTTGGCGGGATATCGCCTTGATCACAGGTGAGTGTAATAAAAACCCAGTGGTCACATGGCCCGTGTTGCAAACTATGGGCCCCAGAATGCACCAACAAAGTTCTTTCACAACGTGGCATGGAGAAAATTACATTTTGCCTTAATAGCGTTTTCATCGCCAAAATGTCACGTGCATACTCATAAGAAGAAAGTGTCAAAATTAAAGGTGCATATCATTCCATAAAGTAGTAAAGTGCATATGCTGCCACACTCCTGGTAAATACTTGAAATGCGGGTTACTGGAGAGAGGAATAACACCTCCCTCATCTCCCTTTCTCAGTCACCACACCAAATAACCGTGGAAATCCAATGGCTGGCGCGTGGGTTGAGAGGGTCATGCCCCCTCCGTCATGTATACCAAACGAAGACTCCATTTTGCCTGGGGCCCCCGACCCTGCAGGGTGGGCTCTGTAGCAGGAATGGAGATCCTGTTGAAATTGGTTTTGCCACCAGAAATTGCAGAGCCACAACACCGACTTCTATCCAAGTGGACTTTATTCGTCTGTGCAGCATTTAAAACCACTCAATGTCCTTACGCGTTTCGGCGGGATATCGCCTTGATCACAGGTGAGTGTAATAAAAACCCAGTGGTCACATGGCCCGTGTTGCAAACTACGGGCCCCAGAATGCACCAACACAGTTCTTTCACAACGTGGCATGGAGAAAATTACATTTTGCCTTAATAGCGTTTTCATCGCCAAAATGTCACGTGCATACTCATAAGAAGAAAGTGTCAAAATTAAAGGTGCATATCATTCCATAAAGTAGCAAAGTACATATGCTGCCACACTCCTGGTAAATAATTGAATTGTGGGTTACCGGAGAGAGGAATAACACCTCCCTCGTCTCCCTTTCTCAGTCACCACACCAAATAACCGTGGAAATCCAATGGCTGACGCGTGGGTTGAGCGGGTCATGCCCCCTCCGTCATGTATACCAAACAAAGACTCCATTTTGCCGGGGGCCCCCGACCCTGCAGGGCGGGCTCTGTAGCAGGAATGGAGATCCTGTTGAAATTGGTTTTGCCACCAGAAATTGCAGAGCCACAACACCAACTTCTATCCAAGTGGACTTTATTAGTCTGTCCAGCATTTAAAACCACTCAATGTCCTTACGCATTTCGGCGGGATATCGCCTTGATCACAGGTGAGTGTAATAAAAACCCAGTGGTCACATGGTCCGTGTTGCAAACTACGGGCCCCAGAATGCACCAACACAGTTCTTTCACAACGTGGCATGGAGAAAATTACATTTTGCCTTAATAGCGTTTTCATCGCCAAAATGTCACGTGCATACTCATAAGAAGAAAGTGTCAAAATTAAAGGTGCATATCATTCCATAAATATGATTTACACATATGTTCATTATGTACTCAAAATCTGTCATTTACTAACTTCACATTATTCACATTTAGATTTAGCAGAGTGGATCAAATACATATATTTGATTAAACTATAGTTAGGTAATGTGCGTTTAAAGTTAGCATGAATGGTGCCTACTTGTTCCATGCCATTTTGAAGTAAATTTATTTCTGCTTACTGTGCATAATATTTTCTGTTTCAAGTACTAGGTCACTGCATGCTCATTGAAATGTTATTTCTTTTGATATCTTACATTTTCAAGTTCATAGTACAATAATAAGTTGCAGGCGGTGAGAATGCTGAGGAGTCAATACTCCTTCGCGTGATATCCTGAAGGCTCACAGTGGGAGTTGTTATGGTACTTTTTAGTGAGAAGCAGGCCGACATCAGGCACAGTGAGAAAATTGGATATTGATTGCTCATCGCTTGGTGGGAAACTGAATATTGTAACTTTTGGATGAAATGTGTTTTAACTGTGAGAAGCTCATTAGTAAGATTGGATCCCTGACACAATATTGTGGTAAATAATATAATTGACAAAAATATTCTGCCAAAAATATCGTTTACCACAATATTGGGCTCCTATACTTATAATAGTAAGTACAAAAATATTGGGAAAAAAATATTGTTGACACTAATGTTGTCCAAAATAGATCACAGTATCAATTTCCTTTTAATATAAGTCGAGTTTAAAGTAGTAAATGTTAAATATTTTAATATATAAATTTAATATAAAGTAAATTAAATATATTTCACTAAATATTAATGCTATATATAAATATATACTTATATGAACACACAAATACATACATAAAACCATGAAAAATATTAAGAATTTAATAAGAAAAAGATATTTATTAATGTAGACAATAAATAAAATATTAAAAATTGAAAAATCTGAAAACCCATTTACAAAAATATTATAAACATTAAAATACATTTATAAATAAAAGCAAACAACATAAAATATAAAAAATAAAACAGATAATGCTGTAAAATCTATTTAACGAATACTATGAAAACTATTCAAATCTAAGAATATTAAATATACTATTCCACTCTAGCTCACGCAACAGCATGGAAAGCTTTGGACTTTGGAGGGGTAAAATGTACTATTCTCACTCCAGTATAAGCCACATTAGGGAAAGTGTTGAACGGGTTAAATTTACTATTCTCACCCCAACCAGGGTAACAGTAGAGTAAGATAGGATTCCGAAGGGGTTAAATTTACTATTTCTACTCCAGTCTGTGAAATGGTAGGGAAAGTGTTGGATTTCGGATTAGTGAAATTTACTATCTCACTCCAAACAGGTCAACAACAGGGAAAGCATTGGATTTCAGAAGGGTAAACTTTGCTATTCCTACTCCAGTCTCTGCAACAGTAAGGAAAGCGTCGGATTTCGGGGGGGGGGTCAAATTTACTATCCCCAATCCAGTCTATGCAATAGTAGGGAAAGTGTTGGATTTTGAAGAGGTGAAATTTACTATTCCCACTCTAAACAGCGCAACAGTAGGAAAGGTGTTGAACTGCGAAGAGGTTCCTTATACTATCCCTACTGCAGTCTAAGCAAGAGTAGGGAAAAATACTTCACTTCAAGCACATTACATATATGAGTAACTCCATGAACGTAGCAAAAATATACAAACGTTAATTAAAAAGAATTAACACAAAAAATCTATGTGTATTAAAGAAACTAAAAACAATTAATTTACATTATTACAATTCAATAAAAAAGTTATCAATTAATAAGTGTTTTTCAATTAATAATTAGTTAACTTCCCACCTGTACCCCGACAAACCTAGCAGCCAGCACCATAAAATATGACTTAAAAATAACTATTTCATAACTTACATATTTAAAATAAATTAAATAATTAAATGGTAATTAATTAATACTTAATTAACTCACAACCCCAGACCTCCTACAAATCTAGCATCCAACAACTAAAATAAAATGAGATTAAATAAGTATTCCACCATTTACATATTTACAATTCAAATAAATAATTAACAAATAAAAATTAATGGTTAATGAATTATTACTGAATTAACAACCTACCATATAAACCTAGCATCCCACAACTAAAATATAAGTAAACTAAATCAGTATTCCATAGTTTACATAATTAAAACTCAATTGAATAATTCATTAACAATTAATAACTAATTGTTGATTCATTATTACTTGATTGACTTCGCACCCTACACCCCTACAAAACTAGCAGCCCACAACTAATATATAAGTAAAATCAATAAGTAGTCCATAAATTACATATTTAAACATCAATTACATAATTAACAATTATTATTAATTTTTAGTTAATTATTACTTAACTTCCCACCCTCTACCCTACCAACCTAGCATCCCACAAATAACATGTAATGAAAATATATCAGTATTACATCAATTACATAGTAAATGTCAATCATCTAATTAAATAAGATTTAATAAATAATTCTTAATGAATTATTGCCCAACTTCCTACCCTATCCTCCTACAAACCCAACAACCCACTACAACACTATAAATTAACAAAACTTAATTAAATGTTTTAAATTACTTAAAATTACAAGATGTATTTGAAAAACAATTAATAACATTCATGTAAACATTAGTAAGACAAAATGTATATATCAAATAAAACACATTACAGTAATTTAAAAAATGATATTTGTAACCACTTTATTAGTGAAAACAATATCAAAAACATCAATATTATCTATAACGATATTACTTACCTCAAAAAAGATATTCTTGTCAATAATATTTGTACATCATGATATTTGTGTGTCACGATATTTAATGTCCAATATTTCTGTCTCCTGATATTTTTATATTGATATTTTGTCCAAACCCTGTTAAATTACTTGCCCCTGTCTACATTTGCAGGCAGAAGCTGCCTCTCATCTCCTGAGACCAATGCTCCTTATTCTCCTGTTCGCTGAGATATTCTCAAGAGCGAGTGCCTTTCATCTGATTTTAATAGGTACCTTTATTAGTTTCCTACTTCAATTCTATATTAGCTGATACCAACTGATTTGGAAATTCCCCAACCTAGCCACAATCATAGCTTAGAATTAGGTTGTTTCCTTTATAGAGACGGGTTTGTGCTTCGCTTTGCACATGATGCTTTTAATATACTAAACCACTGGATAAATGATTTTACTGCATGGAATTATATTCATGCATTGCTGTATCCAAGAAATATTAATTTCTCACAATTGAATAAATTTGAGATATAATTTTATTAACCTGCTAATAAACCTTAATGGTTCCCAAATCTACTCCACTCTGTCTGTACTGTGGGGCAAATCTGCTTCACTGTCAATGAAATGTTATTGAGTTTTGGGATTTCAGTGTCAGTTTGAGAAAAAGATCCTCTGGGTGGAGATAGGGAGTCTTGAGTTGTACCAAGATTAGAGAGGTGCAAAAGACCATCCTTTATCTTCTCTAATCCCGCTATCAAATCCCCTCTTCTATCTCTCTCTATCGAAATACAACATGCATCTGAATGTGCTTGAATGGGTTGTCTGAACTTCACGAATGCCCTACATATCAAAATTGTTATTCAGAGTATTTTAACTGAGAAGCTACATTTATGCAACCCAAGAAGTGAGCTAATAAAAAGCTGAAAAAGGGACCTTGGTTCTGTAAATGTCAGGCCTCTTCAAAGTCAGGGTTTTCTGCAGTTAGAACAGAAAAACAAAAGCTGACTTCACTTACCAGTCACCTTAAATCAATAATTAAACCTCACATCTTGTTTGAGGTTTACCAGAAAATGCTTGCCTCAGAGCCTGTAGTCCTGAATAATTTCTTAAGTTAACTCTTAGATCCTCTCTTAAAAGTTGATGACTAGCCAGCTCACCAGGCTCCAAGCCTGCAGTCAGCCACAATGACAGGCCAGCAGAAGTCCTGGCTTCCGCTCCCCTGGTGGAGGACTGAATGTAATAATTAGCTATCCTGCTTTTCTAGTGGAAATCTTTATTCCTGTACTGTCACTGATGTGGAGGCACTGAAGGCAGGGCGGACATGGGGGCTAAATTATTTTAAATTCTTTCGGCATTTATTTTTGTTTTACATAAACAAACTCCTAAAGCAGGAGTTTGTTTCTGAAAAATGTTCATGGTGTGCAGGATGTTGCCTCTCTCAATGCGGGTCTCATAAATGTTCCTTGCCCAAGTCACCGATGCCTAGCATGGACGACTCGAGTAACGATAGTGTCATCACCCAGCCCTTCATTATTGTCACTGTGACCGGTGCCCCAGTGCCGGATGGGCCGTCAGGTCTGGAGCTTCTGATGGCACAGCATTATAAGTTTTGGACAGCTGAGCCACCTTACGCTACACCATTTGAAGCCCTATTGTTCCCAAACCTCTAATTGGGGTGGGAAACTATAGGTTGGCAGGCAAGGCAGATGCCAGTTTTTAGTCGATGCCTTCCACCACCTAACTCTAAATGAAGGTCCAAATATAATTATGCCCGAAAGAATCTTGACCTTGAATGAAAAGTATATTTAGGTGCACCAAATTTAGTGCACATTGGCGTGAACAACTTTTTGCTTCTTGAGTCTAATTTAATCATAGTCAAATCTTATTGTCACAGTTGTAGAAGTCCTTGAAGCTGAATTTATCTCTGTTGCAGCTGACTGTGTCAAGGTTATCTGTATGGTTGCAAAAAGAAGTTCTTACTCCTGAAAATCCTGACTTCAAAGCAACGTTCAGCCTTAAAAGCATGATATATGTATTAGTGGCTCTCAAAATGGCTATATATATTCCAACAGTCTTGCAGACTTCAGACAAGATGGAAAATGTTATGCTTGTCAACTGAGACTTCTTCAGACACCGAGATTTCTGCTGGCACTTTGGATGAAGTATTCTTTTGCCAGAAAAAAAGAGGCTTTCACATCAACGAGCCAGCTCTACAAAGCGTCTCCAAGTTGTTATACCATAAGCAAAAACTAGTGTCATCCTTTCTAAGGATATAGTGTGGCTTGGTCACAGTACCTTACCTTAGACATTGTAATCTTATACACTTGACACCTTGAGAGAACAACCTCACTCGATCAACGTGGGTGAAGAATACAGTACGTTTATTCAGAAATTGTTTAGTGACCACCAACACCTTACCAACTGCTTCTCCATAGAAGCTCCCCACCACAGTATTCCATATTCTAAGCATAGACACGGAAATATCCAACATTTCCAATAAACCCTGCATATATCTTTCCCCACTGCCAAGAACTTAACATAAACATTAGTTTACCACATGATCTTCAAGATACTTTGGAACAGATCCCTTCATTCTGGGGTAATCATTGCGTACATTGACTTTCTCTAAAATACTACTCCACTTCCGCATTCCATCTGTTGTTGCACAAAATCCAGTTGTTCCCCTGCAACTGTCACCAACCTGTCCTGTTCCATACATTGCCATCATGTGTGCACACATCATTAGACCATACTTCCACAACATGAATGGGTGGAGTGCACTTTAACTCACCAGAGATCACAAAATCAGGTTTCTTGACTCAAACCCAACAACTTTTCCTAAGCCTGTCTTGAAACTCTCCATCACTCCTAATTGCACCACCAACCTGTTTCGTTTGAATACGTCTCTCTACATCCTCCAAACCTGGCAACAACTTGGAATCAATGGTAGAGAAACCCATCCACTATCTCTTCAACAAAGTATTAGGCATACGCCCCCTCAACAAAACAAAGGGAGCAACACCAGTACTATTGTTAGGACTGGTTCTCATCACCCACAACATGTCATTAATCACACTCTTACAATCAAGCCTGTTGAAGGAAGCTAATTGCAAATGCCCATAAGAGGCTGATTGAATCACTCAACCAACCCATAACTCCTGGAATGATAAAGGGTAGTCTTAATATGCTTGATGCCTGCTTCCGGTAAAAAAAAATTCATCTCAAATAACACAAATTGTGTTACATTGTCAGTTACCAACTCACTAGTATAACTTTCTCTTCTATAAACTTGCCTAAATGGTATGACAACTTGGGTACTCACAGCACTTACAAATTCCACCTCTGGAAATTTCACTCAACACCTTATGTGGGCCTAAAATGTCCAATGCCAATTTACAACATGGTACTATTAATGTAGGAATCTGGCTCTTTATATAGTATACCAAAAAGAGGTATACTGTGCAAAGAGTCCGAGTATCTCTTTTAAGTTCTCTACCAATACCAAGGTGCTCTCTTAGGGGGTAGTGTGTTTGAGCAGCCTTAGGCTCATCATAGAGGAATGTTAGAGTGTCGTCCTCACGGGGATTGAAGAACACTTTTTCATTATAGTTACTGCAACTCTATGAGTTTAAGGTATTTCATATTTTACATTGTATTTCTTGTAATTGTATTTACAGTGTATTTCTTTAAATCTCTCAAGCACTGTACTGATGCATGCAGCAACCAAATAGTAAATGCAAAGATGCATGTTATCCATGATATTTTTTAAAAAGAATTTTTATGGAGTTTTGTATAGCGCGAACTTGACCCGAAGGTATCGGGTATCAGAGCGCTTTACACGAGCACCAGTTGCGTTACATGAGGACACATTCATATTTGTTAGGCACAGGGAGATTAAGTGATTTTCCCAGAATAACAGGATGTTGCGCGTCCTTGCCGAGACTCAAACCCGGTTCCCCAGATTTGAGGTTGACCGCCCTAGCCGTTAGGCCATATGCATACCACCTCAAGATATACAATTTGTTTTAAATAATTGAACTTCAACCTGAGAATATACTGAAGGTTAGGAGCAGGTCAGTGGAAACCTATTCCCTATTTACCTTATAAATTGGCATATTACTATAAACCAATGCACAGTATAGAAAGTCTCTTAACCACAATGTGGTTCCTCCCCCATATTTCCTTCCAAATCCTGTTTGTTTTAATGTAGACTGGGAAGGTTTTGAGACTTATTTAAATGCCGCTGATGGTGACACTTTCACACAAAACAAAAAACATGCTTTGTTTGAACACTGTTTTGGTCAAGAGGGAAAAAAGGTTCTGAAACATCTACCTCATGAAAATTTTTGGGTGCGGGTGATACTGTGAATGAATATACTTCTGTCACAAAATGCTGGACACTTGTTTCAAAACTAAGAAAAATGTCACCAAGGAGTGGCATCAATTTTATAGTAGACACCAAAAGGAAAATCCATAGAAGGTTTTGTTGGTGCCGTCCTCATACTATCTGCATAGTGCGAATATAAGGATTTTGAAGAAAAGTTGATCAGTGACCAAGTGGATTTGAACACCAATAAAAAAACAATTCAAGAAACACTGTTAACTACACTTAAGTTAACTGTGGACAAAGTAGTTGAATTGGCAGCTTGCACTGAAAGCACAGGTAGTTATATGGAGGAAATGACACCACGGTCTAAAGCTCATTCTATTAACAATGTTGGTTTTAATGATAAGTCAAAAAGGAAACATTTGTCACAAATTCTGCAAAAAAGAAGGTTGTGAAACGTTATTGTTGTGGTAGCAGTAGTCCTCTAGGTAATGCACCTTCCTGGTATTGATACAGTATGTTGTGGAACTAGAAGTGAAGCAAGATCTACTGGTGGCAAGTCTACAAGCCTTTTGAATGTGAGTGACAAAGTCTCCAAACAATCTGATTCAAGAGCTGAGTGTGAAGTGTTATGTTTGGGTTCCACTGATGATGAGGAAGCTGCTTTTATTTGTTTAGAATGTGTGGTAAAAACGTGGCCTTTTGCCAAATTGGAGTGGGTGGCATTGATTTAAAAATGATGGCTGACTTTGAGTCACCATTTACACTTATTGGCGTGAATGAGTGGAAGCTATTTCCGGGAATAGCTTTGGAACCCACAAATGTGAAGCCTTTCGCATATGGTGGGAAACCTATAGATATTTTGGGAGAATTTAAGACTGTAGTCTCCTTCAAAGGAAATTCTACACCTAATACTGTATAAGTAGCTAAAGACGGATCATGTCTGTTTGGGTGGTCAGAACAGAGGAACTAGCAGCGCAAGAGAAGAATGAGTTGAAAAACCGATCCCGCGCCTGCATAGCCTGACCTCTGACCCTAACCGCATACCTGGATGTGGCCATAGATCAGTGCCTACATCTGTATGTAAGCCCTGTCATATGACGATGTTGTGCAACACACAACAGGCTACAACAAATTTGCACACAACTTCTGGGGCACCAGCACACCTCATACAGTAAAGACATCTGAATCACGATTTGAGCACTCCAAAAGTTGTTTAATAGTAGGTCATGTACATATGTGAGCACTATTGTACCTCTGCTGAGAATGAGATACTAGGGTTGGGCGACTGTAGGGTGTGAGGAGATGGGGAGTGAAAGCATACCCTGCACCACCTGTACAGAAAAATTTGATTTTTTTTTAAGGGGCATCTATTCTAATTTCACTATCTACATGCAGTATGTGTCAGGGTAATGTGTGTGTATTATGCTGTAGGGATTATTTCTATATTTGAGATGCCACTCTCTGATTCAAAAGTAGGCACAGTGTGATTGTTACTTACCAATAAGCCATACGTCACTGTGATCCCCATCAACCAAACGACATGCAAGAGGTGACTGCCCAAAAAAGTAGCTGTTGTTTGTGCTACTAGGAAAGGTAGTGCACACATCAGTGAAGCAACCCCTGGCATAGCAGGCAGCCTGCTCATTGGTGGAGTGCCAGTGGTGCCTGATTTGGAAAAGGTTTGCTGTGTGGTGAGGTGGATGACGTGCCACGTGTGTGCAGACAATGGCACCTATCACACGAGGTGCGTGGGCAAAGGCATAAATCTCCCTTGCCACCCTTTTCCTTCCTGCCAGTGACTGTGGCATGGTGATAAACTGGTGCACTCTTCTGTTGATGCAACTCAGTACCTGATGCATGCATCAGCGCTGGCTTGCTTGCAAGATGCCAACATTGTCAAAGGAGACCATCTGGAAAGATCCAATGGCCATGAAATGGAGTGCAGCAACTGTTTTAACATAGGCTGGGACAGCCTGGGAGTGGACTGTAGGTAAAACCAGATCCTGTTCCCATTCAACAACCATGTCAGATGAGAAGCGGTATCCAGCAATGACAGCTTCACTGGGCATATCAAAGATGCTGATTGTTTGCCTGCAAACCCTCTCTCTCTTCCTTCTTAAATAATTCCTCTTCAAAAATAGGCATAAACCTATAAAGACTTTCACCAACTTCATGAAGGCAAGAAAAGAGATTTGGCATTTGGGTTCCTTTTTATGTGGTCACCCTGGCTGTGATTAGTTGTTGTTGAAATGAGTGGTGGAGTTGAAAACAATCATTCATTTCATTACCAGGTGTGTGCGAGAGTTGTAACCCTTGTAATGCAAATCTCCAGCAATTGGTTCTAAGAGAAAATTCCAAAGCTGTACAGAAAAAGGCTCAATCATTAAACAGCCTTTTAGTAGCAGAGCCTCCCAGTGGTAAACTATAAGAAAATGTAAAGAAATAACTTTACTAACAAAAATTATTAATACTATTCCAATGTTAAATATTATTGTACTTTAATTTTATACATTTTTTAAATGTAGAAAGAAAACAAATGATACAGCCTAATTCACTTAAATTAAAGATAGATATCTAATATTTGTAATTATCTTAAATTATATTCTATAACTTTTTCAGAAGTTTAATTTAAAATAAAATTACAAAATGCATTTAAAATAAATAGAGGTGATTTTTCACTTATATAAATTTTTTATTACAAAATAGGTTTTTAACGTAATGTAAAATAAAATAAAAAATATGTATTAATTTATATATGTTATTACCATTAAATAAATGTCCTCTATCGTCAACTATTCAAAATAATGTATTTATTATTAATGTCCTTACCTTCAGTATTTTCTATGGTAATTGTTACAGTACCAGTGGCTGGCCATGTGTGGCGCTGGACTTACTTCAGCTCTGCTGTTTTAGGTCCTTTTTTGGCAGTAGTAATTTTCGAAGTGCAGTTTGTGAATAGCAATGGACTTACTCTTTAGTGGATGGATACCAGTTCTCTCAAAATCCCTCCCTGATCCCTCCATCTAGAAAACCTCCCAAACCTCTGCCTCACCCAGTATGTTAACGAACCCCCCCACACCACCGGACATCTGTTGGACTCAACTTTCTCCGCAATCAGCAGCATCACAGGGACAAGCCAGCAACTATGACCTGGACAGACCATATCCTCGTCAGGTTCAGCATACCCATCCCTCATCACTGCAGACCTACCACCACTGGGTCTGACAATCGCAGCATTAAAAGTATTACAGAAGAGGAGTGGGCATCCACCCTTTCCATGTACCGGCCCGAGATCACCAGCAACTAGCCAAAAGCCATCAAGAACCTCAGTAGCTGGATCATTGCATGTGCTGACACCCTGGCCCCTCCTCAAGCGCAACCCAACGGCAAGTGTCTGACCACAGGCCAGCTGATACACAGAGGAACTCAGGCTGATGAAAAGCTGCTGCAAGTAACTGGAGCACAAATGGAGAACAAGTCAAGACACAACAGATAAAGACATCTTCAAATCAGCCCTAAGATGATACCACCAGTAGATGCAGGACACCAGGTGCACAGTTCTTGCAGATCGCATCTAAGCTAGCGCTAACAGCAACAAGGAAATGTTAGCCATCATCAAAGATTTCACTGCAGCTTCTGCCGACTCCAGCAACATCTCTTCCTCACAAAACCTTTGCAACAAGCTTGCAGAATTCTTATCTACTAAAATCACCTCCATATTTGTCAACTTTGACCCTCAACCAAACCTTGTCACCAACACAACTCAACCACCCTTCATAGTCGAAGAACAAACCCTAACCTCACGGCCCTCCATCACCACTGTTTAAATCGCTGCCCCATCTAAACCTTGTCTCCCCCACGCCTTCACCAAAGGACTCCTATCGATCAGTGAAGCACTAACACTTAGCTTCAATGCCCACATTGACTTAGCAAAAGACCCGAACACCTAGAAATACCCCACCATCATATCCCTGCTCAAGAAACCATCTGCTTAGGCAACCATGCTTTCCAACTACAGACCCATCTCCTTCCTACCATTTCTGGCAAAGGTCTTAGTGAAACTAACCAACTGATACTTTACCAACCACCCTAGCAGCTACCACCTCATCTATGCCACGCAGTCAGTTTCAGGCCTAACTATAGTACAGAAACCACACTCATTGCTGCCACAAATCACATTCGCATGATCTTTGACAGAGGAGAGATAACAGCCCCCATTCTCCTGGACCTCTCTGCAGCATTGACACTGTCTCAAACCCCATCCTCATCAGGGCCCTGCATGAGATTGGCATCCAAGGACCTGCTCCCCGCTGGATCTGCTCCTTCTTAACGGATAACACACAAGCTGTTAGCATGGCACCTTACTCCCCGGAAGTTCGCAAACTCATCTGTGGAGTGCCTCAAGGTTCATCACTTACCCTCTTCAACGCATACTTGATCCCTCTGGTCAAGTAGATCCGATCACTCAACATCAACATCCTGTCCCTCCCAGATAAGGCAACTCATACTCCCCCTCTCAGATAGGACTATCAATGCAAGAAAAAAGTTCACCACCTGCATGACTGAAATTGCTAACTGGATGAAAGCCAACTGGCTCAAGCTCAACACTGACAAGAGAAGTAATGATCTTCAACAAGAACACATCACCTTACACCTCCAATCGGTGGCCAGTCGAACTCGCGCCCACACCCTCGACAGTAACCTCAGAATAATTATCGACAGCAAACTGGACATGAACACACAAGTCAACGATGTCACTCGATCCGGCTTCCAGACCCTGAAGATGCTGAGGAAGATTTTCAAATGGCTCCCAAGCAACACTAGAAAAACTGTCACTCACACCCTACTCACCAACAAGTTGGACTATGGGAACACCCTCTAAGCCAGGTTCACCAAGCAATTCACTAGAACACTACAAACCATCCAGAACTCAGCAGCCAGACTCCCCCTCAACCTCCTACACAGAGCTCACATCACACCACACCTCACGGAGATCCACTAGCTCCCGATACACAAACATGCTTATTTCAAACTCCTCACATAGACACTCAAGGCATTACACAACTTAGACCCCAACTACCTGAACATTTACATCTCCTTCCATCAACCACCTCCACTCTGCAGTACTCCTACTCGCACACATCCCACGCATAAACAGAACCAGGTCAGATGGACAGGTGTTCTTTTACATCACTTCTAAAGCATGGAACGTCCTTCCACTCCACATCAGAGCCTCCTCCTCTCTTCTTGAATTCTACAAGAAGCTGCAAATCTAGATTTCCAATTAACCAAACCTACCATATGCCGGGATAGGCACAGGCACCTGCTCAGCACCAAAATATCATCTCAGGTGATAGTGTGCTCTACAAATACACATAACATAGTCAGGTCAAGTTTATTGGTTTAGACTTCAACTGAGATCAACAATTAGACTGTACATATAACATAACAAAACACAGTTGTAGTGCAACCCACCAAAAACAACCATTAAAGAGTGAACAAAGTGTCGTGAAAATCAACAAAGTCATAAGTAGATATTCATAAAACAGTATTGAGGACGGCCATCTTGTAACAGCATGATTGTACGCAATAAATGTATCTGACATATTGAACTATATTTTGCATAACAGCATTTGAATTTAATTCAAACCATAAATGTTCTTTAACTTGGGAATGAATATTGGACATTCATTGAGTGCTGGCTAGCTCGTTTGTGAAACGTTAGGATATATATATATATATATATTATCTACTGGCGGTCGCCAGTAGATAGTTATAGTTAGGACCTATTATCCATAGGAAATCCGCGACATTCTATTTGCAATAACGTTGGCGCCGGTTGACGAATCTTCGCAAAGCTTCCAACTTGTTGGGGCGCTCCGGTCCGCTCCTACCCTGAAAGTCTCGGGGTGATACGTCAAGCGGGGGCCGAGAAAAAGGGGGTCCCAAAACGCGTTTTCCCCATTAATTTTTCCATAGGATCCTTTAGTCGCAGCTACAGCCCGAACTGCTGAACGGAATTACCCCAAATTTGGCAAAGAGGTAGCCCTTGGTTCAGACTGGTGCCTTTTGCTAAAATGGTGTAAATCCGTTCAGTAGTTCCTGAGAAATTCACAATTAAAATCACATATATATCTATGGGCGCGTCGGATCCGCGTACCCTGCCCGATCACGAGCTGCATGCTAATTGGCTGTCAACACTCCAAATCAAGAAGTGTTGGCAGCCATTTTGTCCCTCGGTAGAACCGAGGGACAGAAACAAGTGCGCAAAGCGCAAAAGGGGGCAGGGTAGAAACACCCTGACCCCTAGGTCTGCTCAGGGGGTCCCACAAGGACCCCTGGGCAGAAAAAGCATTTTTTTTTTTTAATCGGCGGGATGCGCTTAGGGTGCGCGGATCCCGCCGAGAAAAAAAAAAGAAACAAGTGCGCAAAACGCACAAAGGGGGCAGGGTAGAAACCCCCTAACCCCCTAGGCCTGCTCAGGGGGTCCCACAAGGACCCCCTGGGCAAAAAAGCATTTTTTTTTTTTTAAATCGGCAGGATGCGCTCAGGGTGCGCGCATCCTGCAAAAAAATCGAGCGCGGTCTCCGCGCTCGATGTAAATTTGCCCCGGGTGGGCCAAGTCCCGGGGGCATGCTGGGGGGTTTATTTATGTATGGGGGGCCTCTAAGGGCCCCCAAGCCCCAGGGACCGCCACCCCCGGGGCTTTATTTGAAAAAGTAGCGGGAGGGCTCTGAGCCCTCCCGCAGCCCCGAGGACCACCACCTCCCGGGGCTTCTTTATTAAATTAACATGTGTGGGGGCTCCAGCCCCCACACGCCCCGGGACCACCACCTCCCCGGAGCACTAACAAAATTGAAAATGGGGGTCCGTTAAGGACCCCGAGCCCTGGGGACCACCACCTCCCCGGGGCTGTGCATTTGGATGGGAGGGGGCCGCGCGGCCCCCTCCTGGAGCCTGTGGTGGCCCTGGGGACCGCCACCCCCCAGGGCCGGCTCCTGCAGTGTCCCGGGGTGCCTACCCCCGGGACACTGCTGTTTGCAATGACAGGATGGGAGCCTCGCGGCTCCCGTCCTGTCATTGCAAACTGCTTTGGATATTGGAAGAGAGAGCAGGGAAACCTGCTCTCGCTTCCAATATCCAAAGACAATTGCTTTTCCACATGGGGAGCAGCATGTTAGCTGCTCCCCATGTGGAAAAGCAATGCCGGCTCGCGCAGGAGGCGGGGAGCTGGCGGGACTGTGGGGGGTTTGGGGACCCCCCCACAGTCCCCAACCAGAGGCCAGGCCCCGGGGGATGGGGTCCCCGGGGCAAGTAGTGGCTCGGGAGGGGGCCACGCGGCCCCCCTCCCCAGAAATAATTAAAAAAATAAATTTAAAAAAGGCCTGCCCTGGGGGATGGGGTCCCCGGGGCAAAAGGAGGCCTGAGGAGGGGGGCCACGCAGCCCCCTCCTTAAAAATTAATGAAAAAGTGTGGCCATGCCCCGGGGGATGGGGTCCCCGGGGTAGGATTCGGCCAGGGGAGGGGGCCACGCGGCCCCTTCCCGTATAATTAAAAAAAAAAAAGGGGGATAAGGCCCTGGGGGATGGGGTCCCCAGGGCCCAAAAATAGGAAAAAGGAAGGGGGCCACACAGCCCCCTTCAGGAAAAAAAAAAAAAAAACGATCGGGCCGCAGGCCCCGCCCCCTTCCTTCACCACTCTGCAAACGCGCCCCCTTTCGCGTTTGCAGATGGGGAAGTAATTCCCCTTCAATATTGGGGGTCCCTGGGGGCCAACTAGCCCACCAGGAACCTCCAGTATGCGCCAGGGGGCTTATACAGTTAGTCACGCACCTACTAAATCATCCATTCAGACACTTATACACCCACTCACTCTTCAATACGCCTTTCCCTATATATATTAAACATATTTAAACTTTACAGAAACACACAGTCACTGGATGATGTCATCAGTGATGTCATCAGAGATGTCATTTGAGATGTCATCAGTGATGTCATCAGTGATGTCACTGACCATGTCATGAGTGATGTAATATGTGACGTCATCAGCAGTGCATTGCGGGGCGCGAGTTATAGTTAGCTGAACTAACTATAACGGGGGAATTTCACGGGTTTTGTACGAGTGCAATGTCCAAGTAACTACAACTGTCCCTAAAACCTATGGTTTTTTCAGGGAATTTCAAAGGTTTTTTAAATGCTAATTTCTAACTATAACGTGCCTGAAACCTATGGTTTTTTCAGTGAATTTCAAAGGTTTTTTAAATGCTAATTTCTAACTATAACATGTCTGAAACCTATGGTTTTTTCAGTGAATATATATATATATATATATATTCACTGAAAAAACCATAGGTTTTAGGGACAGTTATAGTTACTTGGACATTGCACTCGTACAAAACCCGTGAAATTCCCCGTTATAGTTAGTTCAGCTAACTATAACTCGCGCCCCGCAATGCACTGCTGATGACGTCACATATTACATCACTCATGACATGGTCAGTGACATCACTGATGACATCACTGATGACATCTCAAATGACATCACTGATGACATCATCCAGTGACTGTGTGTTTCTGTAAAGTTTAAATATTTTTAAAATATATAGGAAAAGACGTATTGAAGAATGAGTGGGTGTGTAAGTGTCTGTATGGATGATTTAGTAGGTGCGTGACTGACTCTATAAGTGAGTGATTTAACGTATCTTACTGAATGCATGGGTTAGTGACTAAACTGGGTGTATATCTGTATCCGTCTGTCTGTTGCTGTGTAAGTGGCTGCATGTGTTTGTGAATAGCTAAATGATTTTCTATATGAGTTATTGAATGCTTGTCTGAGTATCTGTATGGGTGCCTGAGTGTTTGTGTGGGAGGGGTGTGTGCAACTCTGTGCATAGATGTGTGAGTGGGTGATTCACTGGGTGGATGGTTTCAAGAGTGCATCTGTGATAGACTGTATGGGTGGGTAAGTGTGTGTAAGAGTGTGTTAGTGAGTGAATGTATGTCCCAGTGGTACATGTGTGAGTAACTACATATGTGAAAGGCAGTATATATGTGTGTTGGAGTATATAAATAGCTATAAGCAAGAGTGAGTGATTGTGATAGTGGCTGTATGGATGATTGTGTGCTTGTATCAGTGATTGTATAAGAGCGTAACAATGTGCTACTATTTGTATGAGTAAGTGAGCTGGTGTGTGTATAACTGTATAGGTGAGTAAATGGCAGTGTGTTTAATTATTTGCATGACTGACTAGGTGTGTGAGTATCTCTATGGATGAGTGGCGTTGTTTGAGTGTCTATATAGGAGTAAGAGTGCATATGATAGTCCTGTACTGAGTGACCGTAAGTATGAGTGACTGTACGGGTGAGTGAGTGGATGTGTGTGTGTAGACCTAAGAATCAGTGAGTGGGTATGTAGTTATTGGTGTTGGAGTGTCTATGGTTTTGCGAATGGCAGTCTGTAATTTAGAGTGGGTGTATCAAAGGTTATATTAGGGTGTGAGGAGGTGCATCAGATTATCACGTGGATGATGTCATCAGTGATGTCATTTGAGATGTCATCAGTTTTTACCTGCTAAGTGAATTTCCTTCCATAGGATAACATTGGTGATTCTATGAGAAAAAGTTTCAAAGTGTCAACTTTTAAAATACAATAATATTCCTTAAAAATCACGACTGTAACCAAAACGCTTTTACTCAACTGTTTACAGGAGATGTACCAGGACTGAATCTAGGATCCAGTCCTGTGGTTACAAAAGTAATCCATAAAGTAACTAATTGCATTTAACTAGAAATTCACATTGAGCTGAATGTTGCATTGTGTTTGAAAATGTGTTGCCCATTGCAACAACTGTAACTACTGTACTTAAAAGTCTATTGCCTATCTGCAAAGTATTTAAACTAAAGTAATTCATTCTGAGTGATGTCACTGACCATGTCATGAGTGATGTAATATGTGACGTCATCAGCAGTGCATTGCGGGGGCGCGAGTTATAGTTAGCTGAACTAACTATAACGGGGGAATTTCACGGGTTTTGTACGAGTGCAATGTCCAAGTAACTATAACTGTCCCTAAAACCTATGGTTTTTTCAGTGAATTTCAAAGGTTTTTAAATGCTAATTTGTAACTATAACGTGTCTGAAACCTATGGTTTTTTCAGTGAATTTCAAAGGTTTTTTAAATGCTAATTTGTAACTATAACGTGTCTGAAACCTATGGTTTTTTCAGTGAATTTCAAAGGTTTTTTAAATGCTAATTTCTAACTATAACGTGCCTGAAACCTACGGTTTTTTCAGTGAATTTCAAAGGTTTTGTAAATGACAATTTTTAAATGTATTAATTGTTATATTAATTTTTTTCATACTGATTTACTACATTTTTAGAAACAATTTTTTTTTACATATTTTATTTGTCAAATTACATTGTAATTACATTATACATTACATTACAAAAATACTTTCTCAGAATGAATTACTTTAGTTTAAATACTTTGCAGATAGGCAATAGACTTTTAAGTACAGTAGTTACAGTTGTTGCAATGGGCAACACATTTTCAAACACAATGCAACATTCAGCTCAATGTGAATTTCTAGTTAAATGCAATTAGTTACTTTATGGATTACTTTTGTAACCACAGGACTGGATCCTAGATTCAGTCCTGGTACATCTCCTGTAAACAGTTGAGTAAAAGCGTTTTGGTTACAGTCGTGATTTTTAAGGAATATTATTGTATTTTAAAAGTTGACACTTTGAAACTTTTTCTCATAGAATCACCAATGTTATCCTATGGAAGGAAATTCACTTAGCAGGTAAAAACTGTTATCGTTACTTTTTCTTACTCAGTGTTGGATCCTGGATCCAGCACTGGTGCATCTCCTGTAAACAGTTGAAAGAATGCGTTTAAGTCATACAGGCGATTTTTAAGAAATATTTGTAGTTTGTGAAAATCAACACTTTGAAACTTTTTTGCTGAAAACCAGTCAATGTTAGCCTATGAAGGAAATTCAAGTTACCGGTAAGTACGGTTAAAATTACTTTTGAGGATCAGTACTGGGCTGAAACATGCAGCACTGAGGTCTCTCCTGATAACAGGTGAGTAAATCGGAATTCGTATTTCGGCTGATTTTAGAGGAATATTTTAAAGTTCCAAAACTCCACACTTAGAAGAATTTCCAAGTGAAACCAGTCAATGTTAGCCTATGGAAGGAAATTCAAGTTACTGGTAAGTACGGTTAAAATTACTTTTCAGGACCAGTACTGGGCTGAAAGATGCAGAACTGAGGTCTCTCCTGATAACAGGTGAGTAAATCAGAATTCGGATTTCGGCTGATTTTAGAGGAATATTTGTATGTTTCAAAAATCAACACTTAGAAGAATTTCCAAGTGAAACCAGTCAATGTTAGCCTATGAAGGAAATTCAAGTTACCGGTAAGTACGGTTAAAATTACTTTTCAGGATCAGTACTGGGCTGAAAGATGCAGCACTGAGGTCTCTCCTGATAACAGGTGAGTAAATCGGAATTCGTATTTCGGCTGATTTTAGAGGAATATTTTAAAGTTCCAAAACTCCACACTTAGAAGAATTTCCAAGTGAAACCAGTCAATGTTAGCCTATGAAGGAAATTCAAGTTACCGGTAAGTACGGTTAAAATTACTTTTCAGGATCAGTACTGGGCTGAAAGATGCAGCACTGAGGTCTCTCCTGATAACAGGTGAGTAAATCGGAATTCGTATTTCGGCTGATTTTAGAGGAATATTTTAAAGTTCCAAAACTCCACACTTAGAAGAATTTCCAAGTGAAACCAGTCAATGTTAGCCTATGAAGGAAATTCAAGTTACCGGTAAGTACGGTTAAAATTACTTTTCAGGATCAGTACTGGGCTGAAAGATGCAGCACTGAGGTCTCTCCTGATAACAGGTGAGTAAATCGGAATTCGTATTTCGGCTGATTTTAGAGGAATATTTTAAAGTTCCAAAACTCCACACTTAGAAGAATTTCCAAGTGAAACCAGTCAATGTTAGCCTATGAAGGAAATTCAAGTTACCGGTAAGTACGGTTAAAATTACTTTTCAGGATCAGTACTGGGCTGAAAGATGCAGCACTGAGGTCTCTCCTGTTAACAGGTGAGTAAATCGGAATTCGTATTTCGGCTGATTTTAGAGGAATATTTTAAAGTTCCAAAACTTCACACTTAGAAGAATTTCCAAGTGAAACCAGTCAATGTTAGCCTATGAAGGAAATTCAAGTTACCGGTAAGTACGGTTAAAATTACTTTTCAGGATCAGTACTGGGCTGAAAGATGCAGCACTGAGGTCTCTCCTGATAACAGGTGAGTAAATCGGAATTCGTATTTCGGCTGATTTTAGAGGAATATTTTAAAGTTCCAAAACTCCACACTTAGAAGAATTTCCAAGTGAAACCAGTCAATGTTAGCCTATGAAGGAAATTCAAGTTACCGGTAAGTACGGTTAAAATTACTTTTCAGGACCAGTACTGGGCTGAAAGATACAGCACTGAGGTCTCTCCTTATAACAGGTGAGTAAATCGGAATTCCTATTTCGGCTGATTTTAGAGGAATATTTGCACAATGGTGAAGGGAGGGGGCGGGGCCTGAGGTGACATCTTTGCAAACGCGCCCCGTGGCGCGTTTTAAGTTGGGGGATTAAGTTCCCTTGAATCCTGAGGGTCCCTAGGGGCCAACTAGACCACCAGGAACCTCCAATATGCGCCAGGGGCTGCGTTGCAGAGACGTGTAGAGAGGCCACACCCCTTTTTACACCTCTCTGCAACGCAGCTCTGTGGCGCTTTCTGGATGTACCTGTTGGGCTAGTTGGCCCCCAGGGACCCTCAGGATTGAAGGGGATTTAATTCCCCATCTTAAAACGCGCCACGGGGCCTGTTTGCACACATGTCACCTGAAGCCCCGCCCCTCCCTTCACCACTGTGCAAACGCGCCCCGTGGCGCGTTTTAAGTTGGGGGATTAAGTCCCCTTGAATCCTGAGGGTCCCCGGAGTCCAACTAGCCCACCATATACCTCCAAAAAGCGCCACAGAGCTGCGTTGCAGAGAGGTGTAAAAGGGTGTGGCCTCTCTACACCTCTCTGCAACGCAGCCCCTGGCGCATACTGGAGGTTCCTGGTGGGCTAGTTTGCCCCCAGGGACCCCCAGTATTCAAGGGGAATTCGTTCCCCCTCTGCAAACGCGCCAGGGGCGCGTTTGCAGAGTGGTGAAGGAAGGGGCGGGGCCTGCGGGCCGATCGTTTAAAAAAAAAAAAAAAATTGTCCCTGAAGGGGGGCTGTGTGGCCCCCTTCCTTTTTCCTGTTTTTATGCCCTGGGGACCCCATCCCCCAGGGCCTTACCCCTTTTTTTTAATTTGTAATTTTAAAAAAAACGGGAAGGGGGCCGCGTGGCCCCCTTCCCTGGGCCTGTATTGGCCCCGGGACCCCATCCCCGGGGCATGGCCTCGTTTTTATTTATATTCTTTGGAGGGGGCTGCGTGGCCCCCTCCTCTGGCCATTTAAGGCCCCCGGGGACCCCATCCCCGGGGCCGGCCATTCCGTTTTTTTTTTTTACATTTATTTATTTTTTGGGGAGGGGGCCGCGTGGCCCCCTCCCGGGCCACTACTTGCCCCGGGGACCCCATCCCCGGGGCCTGGCCTCTCGTTGGGGACTGTGGGGGGTCCCCAATCCCCCCACAGTCCCGCCGGCTCCCGCGTCCCTAGGGTGCCGGCATTGCTTTTACACATGGGGAGCAGCTAACATGCTGCTCCCCATGTGTAGCAGTCGGCTTTGGATATTGGAAGAGAGAACAGGTTTCCTGCTCTCTCTTCCAATATCCAAAGCAGTTTGCAATGACAGGACGGGAGCCGCGAGGCTCCCGTCCTGTCATTGCAAACAGCAGTGTCCCGGGGGTAGGCACCCGGGACACTGCAGGAGCCGGCCCTGGGGGTGGTGGTCCCCAGGGCCATCAAGGGCTCCAGGAGGGGGCCGCGCGGCCCCCTCCCATTCAGTACACAGCCCCGGGGAGGTGGTGGTCCCCGGGCTCTGGGGTCCGTAACGGACCCCCATATTAAAATGTTTAGTGCCCCGGGAGGTGGTGGTCTCGGGGCGTGTGGGGGCTGGAGCCCCCCACACAGGTTTAATAATTTTTTTAAAGCCTCGGGAGGTGGTGGTCCCGGGGCTGCGGGAGGCTCAGAGCCCTCCCGCACCATGTTTTTAAAGCCCGGGAGTGGAGGTCCTCGGGGCTTGGGGCCCTTGAGGCCCCCACACATTAAATTATCCCCCACCATGCCCCCGGGACTTGGGCCACCCGGGGCCAATTACATCGAGCGCGGGAGACCGCGCTTCGATTTTTTCCGGCAGGATTCACGCACCCTGAGCGCATCCTGCCGATTTAAAAAAAAAAAATTTTTTGCCCAGGGGTCCTTGTGGGACCCCTGAGCAAACCTAGGGGTCAGGGTGTTTCTACCCTCCCTTTGTGCGCTTTGCGCACTTGTTTCTGTCCTCGGTTCTACCGAGGACAAAATGGCTGCCAACATTTCCTGAATCGGAATGTTGACAGCCAGCTGACAGCCAATTAACATGCAGCTCGTGATCGGGACGGTGCGCGCAGGGTGCGCTCAGGTGCGCGATCCTCCGTGCCCATAGATATATATGTACTTTTACTTTTGATTTTCTCAGCAACTACTGAACGGATTTACACCATTTAACAAAAGGGTTCTTTCTGAACCAAGAACTACCTCTTTGCCAAATTTGGTGTAATTCCGTTCAGCAGTTCGGGCTGTAGCCGTGTCTAAAGTTTCCTATGGGAAAATGCATGGGGAAAACGCGTTTTGGGACCCCTTTTTCTCGGCCCCGCTTGACGTATCACCCCGAGACTTTCAGGGTAGGAGCGGACCGGAGCGCCCCACGAAGTTTGAAAATTTCGCGAAGATACGTCAACCGGCAAGAGAGTTATTTCAAATAGAATGTCGCGGATTTCCTATGGATAATAGGTTGTAACTATAACTATCTACTGGCGACCGCCAGTAGATAATATATATATATATATATATATATCCTTGTCCGTCTTTCTTTTCCAATGGATGGATGTGACAAGGAACGGAGAACGTGATATATATATATATATATATATATATATATATATATATATATATATATATATATATATATATCTACTGGCGGTCGCCAGTAGATAGTTATAGTTACAACCTATTATCCATAGGAAATCCGCGACATTCTATTTGAAATCCGGTTGACGTATCTTCGCAAAATTTTCAAACTTTGTGGGGCGCTCCGGTCCGCTCCTACCCTGAAAGTCTCGGGGATTCGTCAAGCGGGGGCCGAGAAAAAGGGGGTCCCAAAACGCGTTTTCCCATGCAATTTTCCATAGGAAACTTTAGACACGGCTACAGCTCGAACTGCTGAACGGAATTACACCAAATTTGGCAAAGAGGTAGTTCTTGGTTCAGAAAGAACCCTTTTGTTAAATGGTGTAAATCCGTTCAGTAGTTGCTGAGAAAATCAAAAGTAAAAGTACATATATATCTATGGCCGAGTAGGGTCCGCGTACCCTCAGCGCACCCTGCGCGCACCGTCCCGATCACGAGCTGCATGTTAATTGGCTGTCAGCTGGCTGTCAACATTCCGATTCAGGAAATGTTGGCAGCTATTTTGTCCTCGGTAGAACCGAGGACAGAAACAAGTGCGCAAAGCGCACAAAGGGGGCAGGGTAGAAACACCCTGACCCCTAGGTCTGCTCAGGGGTCCCATAAGGACCCCCTGGGCAGAAAAGCATTTTTTAATCGGCAGGATGCGCTCAGGGTGCGCGGATCCTGCCGATAAAAAATCAAAGCGCGGTCTCCCGTGCTTCGATAGTTAATTTGCCCCCGGGTGGGCCAAGTCCCGGGGCATGCTGGGGGGTGTTTATTTTATGTATGGGGGCCTCTAAGGGCCCCCAAGCCCCGGGGACCGCCACCCCCCGGGCTTTCTTTAAAATGGTGCGGGAGGGCTCTGAGCCTCCCGCAGCCCCGGGGACCACCACCTCCCGGGGCTTCTTTTTTAATTAGTTTTTCCTGTGTGGGGGGCTCGAGCCTCCCACACGCCCCGGGGACCGCCACCTCCCGGGCACTAACAAATTAAAATGGGGGTCCTTTTGGACCCTCGAAGCCCCGGGACCACCACCTCCCCGGGGCTTTGCTGATGTGGGGAGGGGGCAGCGCGGCCCCCTCCTGGAGCCTGTGGTGGCCCTGGGGACCGCCACCCCACAGGGCCGGCTCCTGCAGAGTCCCGGGTACCTACCCCGGGACACTGCTGTTTGCAATGACAGGACGGAGCCTCGCGGCTCCCGTCCTGTCATTGCAAACTGCTTTGGATATTGGAAGAGAGAGCAGGGAAACCTGCTCTCGCTCCAATATCCAAAGACAATTGCTTTCCACATGGGGAGCAGCATGTTAGCTGCTCCCCATGTGTAAAGCAATGCCGGCTCACGTAGGACACGGGAGCCGGCGGGACTGTGGGGGGTTTGGGGACCCCCACAGTCCCCAACCAGAGGCCAGGCCCCGGGGATGGGGTCCCCGGGGCAAGTAGTGGCTCGGGAGGGGGGCCACGCGGCCCCCTCCCCAGAAATAATTTTTTTTAAAAAAATTTAAAAAAAAAAGGGGTAAGGCCCTGGGGGATGGGGTCCCCAGGGCCCAAAAATAAGAAAAGGAAGGGGGGCCACACAGCCCCCTTCAGGGAAAAAAACGATCGGCCCGCAGGCCCCGCCCCTTTCCTTCACCACTCTGCAAACGCGCCCCTGGCGCGTTTGCAGATGGGGAAGTAATTCCCTTTGAATACTGGGGTCCCTGAGGCCAACTAGCCCACCAGGAACCTCCAGTATGCGCCAGGCTGCGTTGCAGAGAGGTGTACAGAGGCCACGCCCTTTATACACCTCTCTGCAACGCAGCTCTGTGGCGCTTTTTGGAGGTACATGGTGGGCTAGTTGGCCCCCAGGAACCCTCAGGATTCAAGGGACTTAATCCCCCAACTTAAAACGCGCCACGGGGCGCGTTTGCACAGTGGTGAAGGGAGGGCGGGGCTTCAGGTGACATGTGTGCAAACAGGCCCCGTGGCGCGTTTTAAGATGGGGAATTAAATCCCTTCAATACTGAGGGTCCCTGGGGCCAACTAGCCCAACAGGTACATCCAGAAAGCGCCACAGAGCTGCGTTGCAGAGAGGTGTAAAAGGGTGTGGCCCCTCTACACGTCTCTGCAACGCAGCCCCTGGTGCATACTGGAGGTTCCTGGTGGGCTAGTTGGCCCCTAGGGACCCTCATGATTCAAGGGGACTTAATCCCCCAACTTAAAACGCGCCACGCGGCGCGTTTGCACAGATGTCACCTCAGGCCCCGCCCCCTACCTTCACCATTGTGCAAATATTCCTCTAAAATCTGCCGAACTACGAATTCGGATTTACTCACCTGTTATCAGGAGAGACCTCAGTGCTGCATCTTTCAGCCCAGTACTAATCCTGAAAAGTAATTTTAACCGTACTTACCAGTAACTTGAATTTCCTTCCATAGGATATCATTGCCTGCTTTCTGCTGAAAAAGTTTCTAAGTGTTGATTTTTGAAACATACAAATATTCCTCTAAAATCAGCCGAAATACGAATTCCGATTTACTCACCTGTTATCAGGAGAGACCTCAGTGCTGTATCTTTCAGCCCAGTACTGGTCCTGAAAAGTAATTTTAACCGTACTTACCAGTAACTTGAATTTCCTTCCATAGGCTAACATTGACTGGTTTCACTTGGAAATTCTTCTAAGTGTGGAGTTTTGGAACTTTAAAATATTCCTCTAAAATCAGCCGAAATACGAATTCCGATTTACTCACCTGTTATCAGGAGATACCTCAGTGCTGCATCTTTCAGCCCAGTACTGATCCTCAAAAGTAATTTTAACCGTACTTACCAGTAACTTGAATTTCCTTCCATAGGATATCATTGTCTGCTTTTTGCTGAAAAAGTTTCAAAGTGTTGATTTTTGAAACATACAAATATTCCTCTAAAATCAGCCGAAATACAAATTCCGATTTACTCACCTGTTATCAGGAGAGACCTCAGTGCTGTATCTTTCAGCCCAGTACTGGTCCTGAAAAGTAATTTTAACCGTACTTACCAGTAACTTGAATTTCCTTCCATAGGCTAACATTGACTGGTTTCACTTGGAAATTCTTCTAAGTGTGGAGTTTTGGAACTTTAAAATATTCCTCTAAAATCAGCCGAAATACGAATTCCGATTTACTCACCTGTTATCAGGAGAGACCTCAGTGCTGCATCTTTTAGCCCAGCACTGACCCTGAAAAGTAATTTTAACCGTACTTACCAGTAACTTATATTTTCTTCCATAGGAATCCATTGTCTGGTTTTCAGCAGAAAAGTTTCAAAGTGTCGATTTTCACAAACTACAAATATTCCTTAAAAATCGCCTGTATGACTTAAACGCATTCTTTCAACTGTTTACAGGAGATGCACCAGTGCTGGATCCAGGATCCAACACTGAGTAAGAAAAAGTAATGATAACAGTTTTTACCTGCTAAGTGAATTTCCTTCCATAGGATAACATTGGTGATTCTATGAGAAAAAGTTTCAAAGTGTCAACTTTTAAAATACAATAATATTCCTTAAAAATCACGACTGTAACCAAAACGCTTTTACTCAACTGTTTACAGGAGATGTCCCAGGACTGAATCTAGGATCCAGTTCTGTGGTTAGAAAAGTAATCCATAAAGTAACTAATTGCATTTAACTAGAAATTCACATTGAGCTGAATGTTGCATTGTGTTTGAAAATGTGTTGCCCATTGCAACAACTGTAACTACTGTACTTAAAAGTCTATTGCCTATGTGCAAAGTATTTAAACTAAAGTAATTCATTCTCAGAAAGTATTTTTTGTAATGTAATGTATAATGTAATTACAATGTAATTTAAAAAATAAAATATGTAAAAAAAATTGTTTCTAAAAATGTAGTAAATCAGTATGAAAAAAATTAATATAACAATTAATACATTTAAAAATTGTCATTTACAAAACCTTTGAAATTCACTGAAAAAACCGTAGGTTTCAGACATGTTATAGTTAGGGATTAGCATTTAAAAAACCTTTGAAATTCACTGAAAAAACCATAGGTTTCAGATATGTTATAGTTAGAAATTAGCATTTAAAAAACCTTTGAAATTCACTGAAAAAACCATAGGTTTTAGGGACAGTTATAGTTACTTGGACATTGCACTCGTACAAAACCCGTGAAATTCCCCCGTTATAGTTAGTTCAGCTAACTATAACTCGCGCCCCGCAATGCACTGCTGATGACGTCACATATTACATCACTCATGACATGGTCAGTGACATCACTGATGACATCACTGATGACATCTCAAATGACATCACTGATGACATCATCCACGTGATAATCTGATGCACCTCCTCACACCCTAATATAACCTTTGATACACCCACTCTAAATTACAGACTGCCATTCGCAAAACCATAGACACTCCAACACCAATAACTACATACCCACTCACTGATTCATAGGTCTACGCACACATCCACTCACTCACCCGTACAGTCACTCATACTTACGGTCACTCAGTACAGGACTATCATATGCACTCATACTCCTATATAGACACTCAAACACCGCCACTCATCCATAGAGGTACTCACACACCTAGTCAGTCATGCAAATAATTAAACACACTGCCATTTACTAACCTATACAGTTATACACACACCAGCTCACTTACTCATACAAATACTAGCACATTCTTACGCTCTTATACAATCACTGATACAAGCACACACTCATCCATACAGCCACTATCACAATCACTCACTCTCGCTTATAGCTATTTATATACTCCAACACACATATATACTGCCTTTCACATATGTAGTTACTCACACATGAACCACTGGGACATACATTCACTCACTAACACACTCTTACACACACTTACCCACCCATACAGTCTATCACAGATACACTCTTGAAACCATCCACCCAGTGAATCACCCACTCACACATCTATGCACAGAGTCGCACACACCCCTCCCACACAAACACTCAGGCACCCATACAGATACTCAGACAACCATTCAATAACTCATATAGACACTCATGTAGCTATTCACAAACACATGCAGCCACTTACACAGCAACAGACAGACGGATACAGACATTCACCCAGTTTAGTCACTAACCCATGCATTCAGTAAGATACGTTAAATCACTCACTTATAGAGTCAGTCACGCACCTACTAAATCATCCATACAGACACTTACACACCCACTCATTCTTCAATACGTCTTTTCCTATATATATATTAAAAATATTTAAACTTTACAGAAACACACAGTCACTGGATGATGTCATCAGTGATGTCATTTGAGATGTCATCAGTGATGTCATCAGTGATGTCACTGACCATGTCATGAGTGATGTAATATGTGACGTCATCAGCAGTGCATTGCGGGGCGCGAGTTATAGTTAGCTGAACTAACTATAACGGGGGAATTTAACGGGTTTTGTACGAGTGCAATGTCCAAGTAACTATAACTGTCCCTAAAACCTATGGTTTTTTCAGTGAATATATATATATATATATATATATATATATATATATATATCCATCCCAGTGGCAGTCGCCTCTGGGTAGTTATAGTTCGGTCAGATGTTTCATAAGAAAAGTGTTGTGTTGTTAATAACTTTGGCACAGTTTGCTGGGCGTGGCCAGCAAAAAAGGTGAGTAGCCGCTTTCGCTGGAGGCTCCGGCGGCCCGCATGTACTCCTGTCTGTGATCCTACATTCAAATCGCCATCCGCCCAGGAAACCTGTATTCACTTGCTGGGGGGAGCACACTGAGGACAGCAGGACGGGCGAAATATTGGAACACACTGCAGGAGCTCTGAAAATGAAATGAGAGCGACGCTGAACTAGAGGGCGTGGTCCAACATGGCGACATCCCTGCGCTGATCCCACCCGCAATAGAGAGGTGAGCGGGGGATCCAACGTCCAAGTGGCTCCATCAGGAGTGACAGTGGGGCCACAGAGACGGGCATTTCATCCGACCGAGCGGCCCCCCTCCGCACCTGGATTTGCTCCTCGGCCGCAGCAGAGAGACTGAAGTTGCCATCACAAGTCCACGCAGGCAACAGGGGCTGCGTGCCCAAATGTGGGCTTAGAGACCAGGGGGCCTCCGAAGATCCCTACAGTGTACCGTAGGCGAAAGGGGCTATACTCCCACAACACTCAGGGAGGAAGACAGCGTACGTTCGCACCAGCGCTGAGCAAGGCAAGGCCCTAGCGTATGGATGGGGAGAAGCCCTGCCGGCTGAGTGGGAGAGCAGGCTGGGGACGACGAGGCGAGCGACATAATGGAATACGAGGCAGGAGATCTGAAAATGAAATAAGAGGGACTCCGAATTGGGGGCCACGGTCCAGCAAGGCAACACCTTGCGGCTGATCCCACCCACAGTGCAGAGGTGAGCGGGGGATCCAACACCCAAGTAGCACCCTAAGGAGTGGCAGTTGCGACAAAGAGACGGGGATCGTGTGTTCATGACTTTATTTTCCTTTTCCTTTTTGTGTGGCACCAGTGTCACTCTCTATATTGTAGTAGAGTGTTATATTTTCACACAACAGGAATTGGAGATTTGTCGCCGCCAGGAGTAAACCATCTGAAATACAGCTTACTGACCTTTTTAACTTACTTGATCAGATATTTTTACAGTGAGAATATTTTTCGAAATTGCAGTTTAAAAAAGATTGTTTGCATAGACACTTTCTTACTGAATGCCTTTGATAAACCCTACATTTTTGAATGATTTTTTGGTATTTCTCTTTTTCTCTGTTGTGGTTCCTATTCTCGTTCTCCCTATAGAATTGATAGGAATAGTAGTGTATATATTACTACTATCCTATATGTTCTTAAAGGAGTACGTGATCTGTTAGCGGAGCAGTGAGCGACCTCTAAGCACTACGACTGAACTTTCCAGAGTTCTACAGAATAGAAATTGTAAAAAATGATGAAGCGTACATTTCTATGTAATATAAAGTAATTTGCGTTTAACAGTTTTTTACTTGTTATTGTTCTTGTGACCTGAGATGATGTAGTGCGGGAGTGTTTCTTGTGGCACTTCTTTTCTACTTTATCTAAAAGTAACTCATGCCCTCTTATAGTATCAAGAATATGGGGCAACACTTTTACAAACTATAGCAAAAAAAAAAAGGAAGGGTGTGGCCACGCTTAAGGGATATTTTATGAATTGCGTTTTTATTTGTCACCTCTTTGATATATACAGCTTCACTTTTCGAAGAAAATTTATTTGTAATTGCTTAATAAAAACTGTTTCAAACCTAGACTGAAATTTTTGCTGCGCAACCACACCTCCCCGTCAGAAAAGTAAACACCACATTCTAAGTAAATAGTGCTACTGGGAAGTATCCCAACGCAAACTTAATAAAAAGAAGACCGCAACACACTCTGTTATTTTCCCGCCGTGATTTGTACACCCCACGCTAATTATATAAATGGCCCTTAAAATATATAAAAAACCATTTTTACCTTCACAATCCCTGTTCACCACCTTGTGACCACTTTACAGAGTTAATAGTGTTCCTACCCTCCCCGCTACTACTTTGTTTTCCCGTACTTCATTGAAGTGCGTCACAAAACGCTTCACAACAGTGAAACCTTCCCAACCAATAATGAGCAAACTTGTACTCGGAACACTTTAGCCAATAAAATGTCCATGGTGTTCCTGAGAGGGGGAGGGAATCGCTGCCGAACCCTTCTACTTTTATTTCTTCACAGCCAATGAACATTAAGCTTGGGAAGGTCCTGCTTGGAACACATTACCCAATCAGATGTCCCTGATGCTCCGCGGAGGGGGAGGGAATGGCTGGCAACACTTCTACTTTCAATGGTTTACAGCCAATGAACATTAAGCTTGGGAAGGTCCTGCTTGGAACACGTCAACCAATCAGATGTCCCTGCTACTCCGCGGACGGGGAGGAAATGGCTGGCAACACTTCTACTTTCAATGGTTCGCAGCCAATGAACATTAACCTCTGGAAGGTCCTGCTTGGAACCTGTGAGCCAATCAGATGTCCTTGCTACTCCGCGCAGGGGGAGGGAATGGCTGGCAACACTTTTACTTTTAATGGTTCGCAGCCAATGAACATTGAGCTCGTTGTTGGAACACCTCAGCCAATTAAACGTTAATTTTGTTCACTGTCTGTGATAAAAGTGAACACCGCATTATAAGTAAACATTACTGCGCATTATATTAAAGGAAGGTAAAGGAAGGCTGCAATATGGTGCATTGTTTTTTCCCGATATGATTTCCACAGCCTACTGAACATTGCTGCAATACCGAGCATCGTTGTTTTGCGGACATGATTTCCACAGCCTACGCAACATTCACACTACCTGTGTGTGCACCCTACACACTGCTTGCCGCAATACGGCGCATTGTTTTCCCAACGGGATTTCCAGAGCCTACGCAACCTTGCCGCAATACCGCGCACCGTTGTTCTGCGGACGTGATTTCCACGGCCTACGCAACATTCAAACTCCCTGCCTCTGCACCGTACAGACTGCTTAAACTAAGACCACAGTGTTCCTACTATACCCTCTTATACAATTATTCTCTTATTTTTCCCCCTATGCCTTTCAACTCAGTCACAAAATGGCTGCCCCCTTGACGAATCCCCCCAAACTTTCAACATAGGAGCTGATCTGAAAAGAGAAGTTTTGGGAAATTTTCGTAAACATTCGTCAAACAACGCCAAAGTTATAAGCAAATCAATAAACGTTTTTCCTATGGAAACGTGGTCCTAACTATAAACTGGCGACCGCCAGTAGATAATATATATATATATATATATATATATATATATATATATATATATATATATATATATATATATATATATATATATATTTTTTTTTTTCCACCAAAGGTCCAAGAACTTTTGAGAGCGCACACACGGCAAGCTGAACCACCTGGCTTTCACTTTCTGGCACAATCTTGCATCATTGTTTGCTGGTAACATGTTACAGACCTGACGCATTTCTAGGCTGCTGCCTTTCATCAGAGGTCGCTCTTGGAATGACTCACAGGCAGTTCTGGTATACTTATTTATAGCATGCCACGCCCTCAGTGGGTTTACTTTTTCATTGCATGCTGGGTCCCGTAGTTCCCTCCAGAACAAATAATACCTTTAGTAGGTCCTGCTATCGTCATCACTTTCCAAGCATGTTTTCTCCACCCTTAGTGGGCCCCAGAACAAGGTGCAAGTAATTCTCCCCACAGTTCGCCGTGCCGCAAAATGGGTCCGGATCCAGTTCCGACCCACGGCTTCCTTTAATTATAAAGGACAGTGCTGCTCCCCGCGACAGGACTGCCGCGTGATAATTTTTTCCACCAAAGGTCCAAGAACTTTTGAGAGCGCACACACGGCAAGCTGAACCACCTGGCTTTCACTTTCTGGCACAATCTTGCATCATTGTTCGCTGGTAACATGTTACAGACCTGACGCGTTTCTAGGCTGCTGCCTTTCATCAGAGGTCGCTCTTGGAATGACTCACAGGCAGTTCTGGTATACTTATTTATAGCATGCCACGCCCTCAGTGGGTTTACTTTTTCGTTGCATGCTGGGTCCCGTAGTTCCCTCCAGAACAAATAATACCTTTAGTAGGTCCTGCTATCGTCATCACTTTCCAAGCATGTTTTCTCCACCCTTAGTGGGCCCCAGAACAAGGTGCAAGTAAT
The DNA here is from genome assembly GCA_963921515.1 of Calotriton arnoldi. Classification (NCBI taxonomy): domain Eukaryota; kingdom Metazoa; phylum Chordata; class Amphibia; order Caudata; family Salamandridae; genus Calotriton; species Calotriton arnoldi. The sequence goes on along the minus strand of CAWUFW010006279.1, from coordinate 435,446 downwards.
TCTTGCCACAGTTCGCCGTGCCGCAAAATGGGTCTGGATCCAGTTCCGACCCACGGCTTCCTTTAATTATCAAGGACGGTGCTGCTCCCCGCGACAGGACTGCCGCAATGATAATTAAAATATAAATATATATATATATAATATGATATACCAAACGAAGACTCCATTTTGACGGGGGCCCCCGACCTTGCAGGGCGGGCTCTGTAGCAGGAATGGAGATCCTGTTGAAATTGGTTTTGCCAACAGGAAATTGCAGAGCCACAACACCGACTTCTATCCAAGTTGACTGTATTCGTCTGTGCAGCATTTAAAACCACTCAATGTCCTTACGCGTTTCGGCGGGATATCGCCTTGATCACAGGTGAGTGTAATAAAAACCCAGTGGTCACATGGCCCGTGTTGCAAACTAGGGGCCCCAGAATGCACCAACACAGTTCTTTCACAAGGTGGCATGGAGAAAATTACATTTTGCCTTAATAGCGTTTTCATCGCCAAAATGTCACGTGCATACTCATAAGAAGAAATTGTCAAAATTAAAGGTGCATAACATTCCATAAAGTAGCAAAGTGCATATGCTGCCACACTCCTGGTAAATACTTGAAATGCGGGTTACCGGAGAGAGGAATAACACCTCCCTCGTCTCCCTTTCTCAGTCACCACACCAAATAACCGTGGAAATCCATTGGCTGGCGCGTGGGTTGAGCGGGTCATGCCCCCTCCGTCATGTATACCAAACAAAGACTCCATTTTGCCGGGGCCCCCGACCCTGCAGGGCGGGCTCTGTAGCAGGAATGGAGATCCTGTTGAAATTGGTTTTGCCACCAGAAATTGCAGAGCCACAACACCGACTTCTATCCAAGTGGACTTTATTCGTCTGTGCAGCATTTAAAACCACTCAATGTCCTTACGCGTTTTGGCGAGATATCGCCTTGATCACTGGTGAGTGCAATAAAAACCCATTGGTCACATGGCCCGTGTTGCAAACTACGGGCCCCAGAATGCACCAACACAGTTCTTTCACAACGTGGCTTGGAGAAAATTACATTTTGCCTTAATAGCGTTTTCATCACCAAATTGTCACGTGCATACTCATAAGAAGAAAGTATCAAAATTAAAGGTGCATATCATTCCATAAAGTAGCAAAGTGCATATGCTGCCACACTCCTGGTAAATACTTGAAATGCGGGTTACCGGAGAGAGGAATAACACCTCCCTCGTCTCCCTTTCTCAGTCACCACACCAAATAACCGTGGAAATCCATTGGCTGGCGCGTGGGTTGAGCGGGTCATGCCCCCTCCGTCATGTATACCAAACAAAGACTCCATTTTGCCGGGGCCCCCGACCCTGCAGGGCGGGCTCTGTAGCAGGAATGGAGATCCTGTTGAAATTGGTTTTGCCACCAGAAATTGCAGAGCCACAACACCGACTTCTATCCAAGTGGACTTTATTTGTCTGTGCAGTATTTAAAACCACTCAATGTCCCTACGCGTTTCGGCGGGATATCGCCTTGATCACAGGTGAGTGTAATAAAAACCCAGTGGTCACATGGTCCGTGTTGCAAACTACGGGCCCCAGAATGCACCAACACAGTTCTTTCACAACGTGGCATGGAGAAAATTACATTTTGCCTTAATAGCGTTTTCATCGCCAAAATGTCACGTGCATACTCATAAGAAGAAAGTGTCAAAATTAAAGGTGCATATCATTCCATAAATATGATTTACACATATGTTCATTATGTACTCAAAATCTGTCATTTACTAGCTTCACATTATTCACATTTAGATTTAGCAGAGTGGATCAAATACATATATTTGATTGAACTATAGTTAGGTAATGTGCGTTTAAAGTTAGCATGAATGGTGCCTACTTGTTCCATGCCATTTTGAAGTAAATTTATTTCTGCTTGCTGTGCATAATATTTTCTGTTTCAAGTACTAGGTCACTGCATGCTCATTGAAATGTTATTTCTTTTGATATCTTACATTTTCAAGTTCATAGTACAATAATAAGTTGCAGGCGGTGAGAATGCTGAGGAGTCAATACTCCGCGTGATATCCTGAAGGATCACAGTGGGAGTTGTTATGGTACTTTTTAGTGAGAAGCAGGCCGACATCAGGCACGGTGAGAAAATTGGATATTGATTGCTCATCGCTTGGTGGAAAACTGAAGATTGTAACTTTTGGATGAAATGTGTTTTAACTGTGATAAGCTCATTAGTAAGATTGGATCCCTGACACAATATTGTGGTAAATAATATAATTGACAAAAATATTCTGCCAAAAATATCGTTTACCACAATATTGGGCTCCTATACTTATAATAGTAAGTACAAAAATATTGGAAAAAAAATATTGTTGACACTAATGTTGTCCAAAATAGATCACAGTATCAATTTCCTTTTAATATAAGTTGAGTTTAAAGTAGTAAATGTTAAATATTTTAATATTTAAATTTAATATAAAGTAAATTAAATATATTTCACTAAATATTAATGCTATATATAAATATATACTTATATAAACACACAAATACATACATAAAACCATGACAAATATTAAGAATTTAATAAGAAAAAAGATATTCATTAATGTAGACAATAAATAAAATATTAAAAATTGAAAAATCCGAAAACCCATTTACAAAAAATATTATAAACATTAAAATACATTTATAAATAAAAGCAAACAACATAAAATATAAAAAATAAAACAGATAATGCTGTAAAATCTATTTAACGAATACTATGAAAACTATTCAAATCTAAGAATATTAAATATACTATTCCACTCTAGCTCACGCAACAGCATGGAAAGCTTTGGACTTTGGAGGGGTAAAATGTACTATTCTCACTCCAGTATAAGCCACAGTAGGGAAAGTGTTGAACTTCAGACGGGTTAAATTTACTATTCTCACCCCAACCAGGGTAACAGTAGAGTAAGATAGGATTCCGAATGGGTTAAATTTACTATTTCTACTCCAGTCTGTGAAACGGTAGAGAAAGTGTTGGATTTCGGATTAGTGAAACTTACTATCTCACTCCAAATAGGTCAACAACAGGGAAAGCATTGGATTTCAGAAGGGTAAACTTTGCTATTCCTACTCCAGTCTCTGCAACAGTAAGGAAAGCGTCGGATTTCGGGGGGGGGTCAAATTTACTATCCCCACTCCAGTCTATGCAATAGTAGGGAAAGTGTTGGATTTTGAAGAGGTGAAATTTACTATTCCCACTCTAAACGGCGCAACAGTAGGAAAGGTGTTGAACTGCGAAGAGGTTCATTATACTATCCCTACTGCAGTCTAAGCAAGAGTAGGGAAAAATACTTCACTTCAAGCACATTACATATATGAGTAACTCCATGAACGTAGCAAAAATATACAAACGTTAATTAAAAAGAATTAACACAAAAAATCTATGTGTATTAAAGAAACTAAAAACAATTAATTTACATTATTACAATTCAATAAAAAAGTTATCAATTAATAAGTGTTTTTCAATTAATAATTAGTTGACTTCCCACCCTGTACACCGACAAATCTAGCAGCCAGCACCATAAAATATGACTTAAAAATAACTATTTCATAACAAATATTTAAAATTAATTAAATAATTAACTGGTAATTAATTAATACTTAATTAACTCCCCACCCCAGACCTCCTACAAATCTAGCATCCAACAACTAAAATAAAATGAGATTAAATAAGTATTCCACCATTTACATATTTACAATTCAAATAAATAATTAACAAATAAAAATGAATGGTTAATGAATTATTACTGAATTAACAACCTACCATATAAACCTAGCATCCCACAACTAAAATATAAGTAAACTAAATCAGTATTCCATAGTTTACGTAATTAAAACTCAATTGAATAATTCATTAACAATTAATAACTAATTGTTAATTAATTATTACTTGATTGACTTCGCACCCTACACCCCTACAAAACTAGCAGCCCACAACTAATATATAAGTAAAATAAATAAGTAGTCCATAAATTACATATTTAAACATCAATTACATAATTAACAATTATTATAAATTTTTAGTTAATTATTACTTAACTTCCCACCCTCTACCCTACCAACCTAGCATCCCACAAATAACATGTAATGAAAATATATCAGTATTACATAAATTACATAGTAAATGTCAATCATCTAATTAAATAAGATTTAATAAATAATTCTTAATGAATTATTGCCCAACTTCCTACCCTATCCTCCTACAAACCCAACAACCCACTACAACACTATAAATTAACAAAACTTAATTAAATGTTTTAAATTACTTAAAATTACAAGATGTATTTGAAAAACAATTAACAACATTCATGTAAACATTAGTAAGACATAAAATGTATATATCAAATAAAACACATTACAGTAATTTAAAAAATGATATTTGTAACCACTTTATTAGTGAAAACAATATCAAAAACATCAATATTATCTATAACGATATTACTTACCTCAAAAAAGATATTCTTGTCAATTATATTTGTACATCATGATATTTGTGTGTCACGATATTTAATGTCCAATATTTCTGTCTCCCGATATTTTTATATTGATATTTTGTCCAAACACTGTTAAATTACTTGCCCCTGTCTACATTTGCAGGCAGAAGCTGCCTCTCATCTCCTGAGACCAATGCTCCTTATTCTCCTGTTCGCTGAGATATTCTCAAGAGCGAGTGCCTTTCATCTGATTTTAATAGGTACATTTATTAGTTTCCTACTTCAATTCTATATTAGCTGATACCAACTGATTTGGAAATTCCCCAACCTAGCCACAATCATAGCTTAGAATTAGGTTGTTTCCTTTATAGAAACGGGTTTGTGCTTCGCTTTGCACATGATGCTTTTGATATACTAAACCACTGGATAAATGATTTTACTGCATGGAATTATATTCATGCATTGCTGTATCCAAGAAATATTAATTTCTCACAATTGCATTAATTTGAGATATAATTTTATTAACCTGCTAATAAACCTTAATGGTTCCCAAATCTACTCCACTCTGTCTGTACTGTGGGGCAAATCTGCTTCACTGTCAATGAAATGTTATTGAGTTTTGGGATTTCAGTGTCAGTTTGAGACAAAGATCCTCTGGGTGGAGATAGGGGAGTCTTGAGTTGTACCAAGATTAGAGAGGTGCAAAAGACCATCCTTTATCTTCTCTAATCCCGCTATCTAATCCCCTCTTCTATCTCTCCCTCTATCGAAATACAACATGCATCTGAATGTGCTTGAATGGGTTGTCTGAACTTCACGAATGCCTACATATCAAAATTGTCATTCAGAGTATTTTAACTGAGAAGCTACATTTATGCAACCCAAGAAGTGAGCTAATAAAAAGCTGAAAAAGGGACCTTGGTTCTGTAAATGTTAGGCCTCTTCAAAGTCAGGGTTTTCTGCAGTTAGAACAGAAAAACAAAAGCTGACTTCACTTACCAGACACCTTAAATCAATAATTAAACCTCACATCTTGTTTGAGGTTTACCAGAAAATGCTTGCCTCAGAGCCTGTAGTCCTGAATAATTTCTTAAGTTAACTCTTAGATCCTCTCTTAAACGTTGATGACCAGCCAGCTCACCAGGCTCCAAGCCTGCAGTCAGCCACAATGACAGGCCAGCAGAAGTCCTTGCTTCCGCTCCCCTGGTGGAGGACTGAATGTAATAATTAGCTATCCTGCTTTTCTAGTGGAAATCTTTATTCCTGTACTGTCACTGATGTGGAGGCACTGAAAGCAGGGCGGACATGGGGGCTAAATTATTTTAAATTCTTTCGGCATTTATTTTTGTTTTACATAAACAAACTCCCAAAGCAGGAGTTTGTTTCTGAAAAATGTTCATGGTGTGCAGGATGTTGCCTCTCTCAATGCGGGTCTCATAAATGTTCCTTGCCCAAGTGACCGATGCCTAGAATGGACGACTCGAGTAACGATAGTGTCATCACCTAGCCCTTCATTATTGTCACTGTGACCGGCGCCCCAGTGCCGGATGGGCCGTCAGGTCTGGAGCTTCTGATGGCACAGCATTATAAGTTTTGGACAGCCGAGCCACCTTACGCTCCACCATTGGAAGCCCTATTATTCCCAAACCTCTAATTGGGGTGGGAAACTATAGGTTGGCAGGCAAGGCAGATGCCAGTTTTTAGTCGATGCCTTCCACCACCTAACTCTAAATGAAGGTCCAAATATAATTATGCCCGAAAGAATCTTGACCTTGAATGAAAAGTATATTTAGGTGCACCAAATTTAGTGCACATTGGCGTGAACAACTTTTTGCTTCTTGAGTCTTATTAATCATAGTCAAATCTTATTGTCACAGTTGTAGAAGTCCTTGAAGCTGAATTTATCTCTGTTGCAGCTGACTGTGTCAAGGTTATCTGTATGGTTGCAAAAAGAAGTTCTTACTCCCTGAAAATCCTGACTTCAAAGCAACGTTCAGCCTTAAAAGCATGATATATGTATTAGTGGCTCTCAAAATGGCTATATGTATTCGAACAGTCTTGCAGACTTCAGACAAGATGGAAAATGTTATGCTTGTCAACTGAGACTTCTTCAGACACCGAGATTTCTGCTGGCACTTTGGATGAAGTATTCTTTTGCCAGAAAAAAAGAGGCTTTCACATCAACGAGCCAGCTCTACAAAGCGTCTCCAACTTGTTATACCATAAGCAAAAACTAGTGTCATCCTTTCCAAGGATATAGTGTGGCTTGGTCACAATACCTTACCTTAGACATTGTAATCTTATACACTTGACACCTTTGAGAGAACAACCTCACTCGATCAACGTGGGTGAAGAATACAGTACGTTTATTCAGAAATTGTTAAGTGACCACCAACACCTTACCAACTGCTTCTCCATAGAAGCTCCCCACCACAGTATTCCATATTCTAAGCATAGACACGGAAATATCCAACATTTCCAATAAACCCTGCATATATCTTTCCCCACTGCCAGGAACTTAATATAAACATTAGTTTACCACATGATCTTCAAGATACTTTGGAACAGATCCCTTCATTCTGGGGTAATCATTGCGTACATTGACTTTCTCTAAAATACTACTCCACTTCCGCATTCCATCTGTTGTTGCACAAAATCCAGTTTTTCACCTGGAACTGTCACCAACCTGTCCTGTTCCATACATTGCCATCATGTGTGCACACATCATTAGACCATACTTCCACAACATGAATGGGTGGAGTGCACTTTAACTCACCAGAGATCACAAGATCAGGTTTCTTGACTCACACCCAACAACTTTTCCTAAGCCTGTCTTGAAACTCTCCATCACTCCTAATTGCACCACCAACCTGTTTCGTTTGAATACGTCTCTCTACATCCTCCAAACCTGGCAACAACTTGGAATCAATGGTAGAGAAACCCATCCACTATCTCTTCAACAAAGTATTAGGCATACACCCCTCAACAAAACAAAGGGAGCAACACCAGTACTATTGTTAGGACTGGTTCTCATCACCCACAACATGTCATTAATCACACTCTTACAATCAAGCCTGTTGAAGGAAGCTAATTGCAAATGCCCATAAGAGGCTGATTGAATCACTCAACCAACCCATAACTCCTGGAATGATAAAGGGTAGTCTTAATATGCTTGATGCCTGCTTCCGGTAAAAATTTCTTCATCTCAAATAACACAAATTGTGTTACATTGTCAGTTACCAACTCACTAGTATAACTTTCTCTTCTATAAACTTGCCTAAATGGTATGACAACTTGGGTACTCACAGCACTTACAAATTCCACCTCTGGAAATTTCACTCAACACCTTATGTGGGCCTAAAATGTCCAATGCCAATTTACTACATGGTACTATTAATGTAGGAATCTGGCTCTTTATATAGTATACCAAAAAGAGGTATACTGTGCAAAGAGTCCGAGTATCTCTTTTAAGTTCTCTACCAATACCAAGGTGCTCTCTTTGGGGGTAGTGTGTTTGAGCAGCCTTAGGCTCATCATAGAGGAATGTTAGAGTGTCGTCCTCACGGGGATTGAAGAACACTTTTTCATTATAGTTACTGCAGCTCTATGAGATTAAGGTATTTCATATTTTACATTGTATTTCTTGTAATTGTATTTACAGTGTATTTCTTTAAATCTCTCAAGCACTGTACTGATGCATGCAGCAACCAAATAGTAAATGCAAAGATGCATGTTATACATGATATTTTTTTTAAAGAATTTTTATGGAGTTTTGTATAGCGCGAACTTGACCCGAAGGTATCGGGTATCAGAGCGCTTTACACGAGCACCAGTTGCGTTACATGAGGACACATTCATATTTGTTAGGCACAGGGAGATTAAGTGATTTGCCCAGAATAACAGGATATTGCGCGTCCTTGCCGAGACTCAAACCCGGTTCCCCAGATTTGAGGTTGACCGCCCTAGCCGTTAGGCCATATGCATACCACCTCAAGATATACAATTTGTTTTAAATAATTGAACTTCAACGTGAGAATATACTGAAGGTTAGGAGCAGGTCAGTAGAAACCTATTCCCTATTTACCTTATAAATTTGCATATTACTATAAACCAATGCACAGTATAGAAAGTCTCTTAACCACAATGTGGTTCCTCCCCCATATTTCCTTCCAAATCCTGTTTGTTTTAATGTAGACTGGGAAGGTTTTGAGACTTATTTAAATGCCGCTGATGGTGACACTTTCACACAAAACAAAAAACATGCTTTGTTTGAACACTGTTTTGGTCAAGAGGGAAAAAAGGTTCTGAAACATCTACCTCATGAAACAATTTTGGGTGCGGGTGATACTGTGAATGAATATACTTCTGCCACAAAATGCTGGACACTTGTTTCAAAACTAAGAAAAATGTCACCAAGGAATGGCATAAATTTTATAGTAGACACCAATTGGCAGGAAATTCCATAGAAGGTTTTGTTGGTGCCGTCCTCATACTATCTGCATAGTGCGTATATAAGGATTTTGAAGAAAAGATGATCAGAGACCAAGTGGACTTGAACACCAATAAAAAAACAATTCAAGAAACACTGTTAACTACACTTAAGTTAACTGTGGACAAAGTAGTTGAATTGGCAGCTTGCACTGAAAGCACAGCTAGTTATATGGAGGAAATGACACCACGGTCTAAAGCTCATTCTATTAACAATGTTGGTTTTAACCTCTTCCGTGCTCATGACGGCCCCCGGCCGTCATGAGTAACGGTGGGCGTGTGCTCACGACGCGCGGGGGCCGTCCGAGCCACGCCCGCGATCGGAATGTCCAGCACCTGGGCGGAATTCTGGCCGCAGCGAAGCGGTTAATGATAAGTCAAAAAGGAAACATTTGTCACAAATTCTGCAAAAAAGAAGGTTGTGAAACGTTATTGTTGTGGTAGCAGTAGTCCTCTAGGTAATGCACCTTCCTGGTATTGATACAGTATGTTGTGGAACTAGAAATGAAGCAAGATCTACTGGTAGCAAGTCTATAAGCCTTTTGAATGTGAATGACAAAGTCTCCAAACAATCTGATTCAAGAGCTGAGTGTGAAGTGTTATGTTTGGGTTCCACTGATGATGAGGAAGCTGCTTTCATTTGTTTAGAATGTGTGGTAAAAACGTGGCCTTTTGCCAAATTGGAGTGGGTGGCATTGATTTAAAAATGATGGCTGACTTTGAGTCACCATTTACACTTATTGGCGTGAATGAGTGGAAGCTATTTCCGGGAATAGCTTTGGAACCCACAAATGTGAAGCCTTTAGCATATGGTGGGAAACCTATAGCTGTTTTGGGAGAATTTAAGACTGTAGTCTCCTTCAAAGGAAATTCTACACCTAATACTGTATAAGTAGCTAAAGACGGATCATGTCTGTTTGGGTGGTCAGAACAGAGGAACTAGCAGCGCAAGAGAAGAATGAGTTGAAAAACCGATCCCGCGCCTGCATAGCCTGACCTCTGACCCTAACCGCATACCCGGATGTGGCCATAGATCAGTGCCTACATCTGTATGTAAGCCCTGTCATATGACGATGTTGTGCAACACACAACAGGCTACAACAATCTTGCACACAACTTCTGGGGCACCAGCACACCTCATACAGTAAAGACATCTGAATCACGATTTGAGCACTCCAAAAGTTGTTTAATAGTAGGTCATGTACATATGTGAGCACTATTGTACCTCTGCTGAGAATGAGATACTAGGGTTGGGCGACTGTAGGGTGTGAGGAGATGGGGAGTGAAAGCATTCGCTGCACCACCTGTAAAGAAAAATTTGATTTTTGTTTAAGGGGCATCTATTCTAATGTCACTATCTACATGCAGTATGTGTCAGGGTAATGTGTGTGTATTATGCTGTAGGGATTATTTATATATTTGAGATGCCACTCTTTGATTCAAAAGTAGGCACATTGTGATGTGTTGTTACTTACCAATAAGCCATACGTCACTGTGATCCCCATCAACCAAACGACGTGCAAGAGGTGACTGCCCAAAAAAGTAGCTGTTGTTTGTGCTACTAGGAAAGGTAGTGTACACATCAGTGAAGCAACCCCTGGCATAGCAGGCAGCCTGCTCATTGGTGGAGTGCCAGTGGTGCCTGATTTGGAAAAGGTTTGCTGTGTGGTGAGGTGGATGACGTGCCACGTGTGTGCAGACAATGGCACCTAGCACACGAGGTGCGTGGGCAAAGGCATAAATCTCCCTTGCCACCCTTTTCCTTCCTGCCAGTGACTGTGGCATGGTGATAAACTGGTGCACTCTTCTGTTGATGCAACTCAGTACCTGATGCAAGCATCAGCGCTGGCTTGCTTGCAAGATGCCAACATTGTCAAAGGAGACCGTCTGGAAAGATCCAATGGCCATGAAATGAAGTGCAGCAACTGTTTTAACATAGGCTGGGACAGCCTGGGAGTGGACTGTAGGTAAAACCAGATCCTGTTCCCATTCAACAACCATGTCAGATGAGAAGCGGTATCCAGCAATGACAGCTTCACTGGGTATATCAAAGATGTTGATTGTTTGCCTGCAAACCCTCTCTTTCTTCCTTCTTAACCGCTTAACAGCGGCGCGAATTCCGCCGCCGTGCAATTAAGTGGGCGGGGCCGAGTCGGCGAACGGACGTACGCAGCACTACGGAGGTAGTGCTCGCGACGGCCGTTGGCCGACAGAAGCAGCGAAGGGGTTAAATAATTCCTCTTCAAAAATAGGCATAAACCTACAAAGACTTTCACCAACTTCATGAAGGCAAGAAAAGAGATTTGGCATGTGGGTTCCTTTTTATGTGGTCACCCTGGCTGTGATTAGTTGTTGTTGAAATGAGTGGTGGAGTTGAAAACAATCATTCATTTCATTACCAGGTGTGTGCGAGAGTTGTAACCCTTGTAATGCAAATCTCCAGCAATTGGTTCTAAGAGAAAATTCCAAAGCTGTACAGAAAAGGCTCAATCATTAAACAGCCTTTTAGTAGCAGAGCCTCCCAGTGGTAAACTATAAGAAAATGTAAAGAAATAACTTTACTAACAAAAATTATTAATACTATTCCAATGTTAAATATTATTGTACTTTAATTTTATACATTTTTTAAATGTAGAAAGAAAACAAATGATACAGCCTGATTCACTTAAATTAAAGATAGATATCTAATATTTGTAATTATCTTAAATTATATTCTATAACTTTTTCAGAAGTTTAATTTAAAATAAAATTACAAAATGCATTTAAAATAAATAGGTGATTTTTCACTTATATTAATTTTTTATTACAAAATAGGTTTTTAACATAATGTAAAATAAAATAAAAAATAAGTATTAATTTATATATGTTATTACCATTAAATAAATGTCCTCTATCGTCAACTATTCAAAATAATGTATTTATTATTAATGTCTTTACCTTCAGTATTTTCTATGGTAATTGTTACAGTACCAGTGGCTGGCCATGTGTGGTGCTGGACTTACTTCAGCTCTGCTGTTTTAGGTCCTTTTTTGGCAGTAGTAATTTTCGAAGTGCGGTTTGTGAATAGCAATGGACTTACTCTTTAGTGGATGGATACCAGTTCTCTCAAAATCCCTCCCTGATCCCTCCATCTAGAAAACCTCCCAAACCTCTGCCTCACCCAGTATGTTAACGAACCCCCCCACACCACCGGACATCTGTTGGACTCAACTTTCTCCGCAATCAGCAGCATCACAGGGACAAGCCAGCAACTATGACCTGGACAGACCATATCCTCGTCAGGTTCAGCATACCCATCCCTCATCACTGCAGACCTACCACCACTGGGTCTGACAATCGCAGTATTAAAAGCATTACAGAAGAGGAGTGGGCATCCACCCTTTCCATGTACCGGCCCGAGATCACCAGCAACTAGCCAAAAGCCATCAAGAACTTCAGTAGCTGGATCATTGCATGTGCTGACACCCTGGCCCCTCCTCAAGCGCAACCCAACGGCAAGAGTCTGACCACAGGCCAGCTGATACACAGAGGAACTCAGGCTGATGAAAAGCTGCTGCAAGTAACTGGAGCACAAATGGAGAACATGTCAAGACACAACAGATAAAGACATCTTCAAATCAGCCCTAAGATGATACCACCAGTAGATGCAGAACACCAGGTGCACAGTTCTTGCAGATCGCATCTAAGCTAGCGCTAACACCAACAAGGAAATGTTAGCCATCATCAAAGATTTCACTGCAGCTTCTGCCGACTCCAGCAACATCTCTTCCTCACAAAACCTTTGCAACAAGCTCGCAGAATTCTTATCTAATAAAATCACCTCCATATTTGACAACTTTGACCCTCAACCAAACCTTATCACCAACACAACTCAACCACCCTTCATGGTCGAAGAACAAACCCTAACCTCATGGCCCTCCATCACCACTGTTTAAATCGCTGCCCCATCTAAACCTTGTCTCCCCCACGCCTTTACCAAAGGACTCCTATCGATCAGTGAAGCACTAACACTTAGCTTCAATGCCCACATTGACTTAGCAAAATTCCCGAACACCTAGAAATACCCCACCATCATATCCCTGCTCAAGAAACCATCTGCTTAGGCAACCATGCTTTCCAACTACAGACCCATCTCCTTCCTACCATTTCTGGCAAAGGTCTTAGTGAAACTAACCAACTGATGCTTTACCAACCACCCTAGCAGCTACCACCTCAACTATGCCACGCAGTCAGATTCAGGCCTAACTACAGTACAGAAACAACACTCATGGCTGCCACAGATGACATTCGCATGATCTTTGACAGAGGAGAGATAACAGCCCCCATTCTCCTGGACCTCTCTGCAGCTTTGACACTGTGTTAAACCCCATCCTCATCAGGGGCCTGCATGAGATTGGCATCCAAGGACCTGCTCCCCACTGGATCTGCTCCTTCTTAACGGATAACACACAAGCTGTTAGCCTGGCACCTTACTCCCCGGAAGTCAGCAAACTCATCTATGGAGTGCCTCAAGGTTCATCACTTACCCTCTTCAACGCATACTTGATCCCTCTGGTCAAGTAGATCCGATCACTCAACATCAACATCCTCTCCCTCCCAGATAAGACAACTCATACTCCCCCTCTCAGATAGGACCATCAATGCAAGAAAAAAGTTCACCACCTGCATGACTGAAATCGCTAACTGGATGAAAGCCAACTGGCTCAAGCTCAACACTGACAAGAGAAGTAATGATCTTCAACAAGAACACCTCACCTTACACCTCCAATCGGTGGCCAGCCGAACTCGCGCCCACACCCTCGCCAGTAACCTCAGAATAATTATCGACAGCAAACTGGACATGAACACACAAGTCAACGATGTCACTCGATCCGGCTTCCAGACCCTGAAGATGCTGAGGAAGATTTTCAAATGGCTCCCAAGCAACACTAGAAAAACTGTCACTCACACCCTACTCACCAACAAGTTGGACTATGGGAACACCCTCTAAGCCAGGTTCACCAAGCAATTCACTAGAACACTACAAACCATCCAGAACTCAGCAGCCAGACTCCCCCTCAACCTCCTACACAGAGCTCACATCACACCACACCTCACGGAGCTCCACTAGCTCCCGATACACAAACATGCTTATTTCAAACTCCACACTCAAGGCACTACACAACTTAAGCCCCAACTACCTGAACATTTACATCTCCTTCCATCAACCACCTCCACTCTGCAGTACTCCTACTCGCACACATCCCACACATAAACAGAACCAGGTCAGGTGGACAGGTGTTCTTTTACATCACTTCTAAAGCATGGAACGGCCTTCCACTCCACATCAGAGCCTCCTCCTCTCTTCTTGAATTCTACAAGAAGCTGCAAATCTAGATTTCCAATTAACCAAACCTACCATAGGCCGGGCTAGGCACAGGCACCTGCTCAGCACCAAAATATCATCTCAGGTGATAGTGTGCTTTACAAATACACATAACATAGTCAGGTCAAGTTTATTGGTTTAGACTTCAACTGAGATCAACAATTAGACTGTACATATAACATAACAAAACACAGGTGTAGTGCAACCCACCAAAAACAACCATTAAAGAGTGAACAAAGTGTCGTGAAAATCAACAAAGTCATAAGTAGATATTCATAAAACAGTATTGAGGACGGCCATCTTGTAACAGCATGATTGTACGCAATAAATGTATCTGACATATTGAACTATATTTTGCATAACAGCATTTGAATTTAATTCAAACCATAAATGTTCTTTAACTTGGGAATGAATATTGGACATTCATTGAGTGCTGGCTAGCTCGTTTGTGGAAACGTTAGGAGATATATATATATCCACAGAAACCGGTAAGGGTAAAGGCTGTCAGTCGGGGCGGTCCGTGTTCAGGGTACCGGAAACCCTGCAATATACCAACACAAACTTCTGTTTCTCCAGAAAGAAACACGGACACCTTGGAAGATTGCAGTTAAGATGTTTATTGACTGCACAAGCAACGCGTTCGAGCTTTCGCCTTGATCACGCTAAGGAATAGGCAGCATTCCACACATATTTAACCTATGCCACTAAACATAGTGAAAGGACTGTGTTTACACCAATAGTGAAAAAAGTTAAAAGAAAAAATAATAAGAAAGTGGCGGCCATCTTAACACTATCAAAAATGCATGGATAGTTACATACTCCATATATATTTTGTCAAATACACAAACCAAATGATTTTAGACAGTTGTAACTCCATGTTATAAAGTTGTACCCTAATACAACTTCAACAACTCCACAGAAATTTTTAAGGCGTATAACAAAATATTCATTATACATCATATGTATCTCAATCTTGCAAATGAATTGTTTACAATCATGATTCTCAGAGCCACAACAGCGTCATCCGACCATTCTGCCCAAGTGGGCGAGTTCCATGCATGACACATCAGTGATTACATTGGCCAGAAAATAAACGTGTACCAGATACCTGCAAAGTGAACAAATAATAATAAAATTTTAAATTATTAAAATCCCAAATACAAGGCAATTTTTAGCAAATATTATAGCAGTCACAGCATATATTTCTAATTGCACCATTTAAAGCATTACTTCTGTAGGTGTACTGATAATTCCTCACTAGAGTTTAACCCCAAAGGGGTCATAGTTTCTAAGTCAATAATGTACCTTGACTCAAGTTGGCGTAATGAAAGTTGTCTATTTCCTCCTCGTACCTTATCTGAAACAGAGTCAATGACTACCATCCTAAGCAGTTTCTCATTTTGAGAATGATGGTCAAAGAAATGTCGCGCTACAGAGTATTGTCTGTTGTTATGACGGATAGCCCTGATGTGCTCCAGCACTCGTTTTTTGCACGATGAATGGTGCTGCCTATATAGGCCTTGTTGCAAGGGCAGATCAACGCATAAATACAGTACATAGTGGTACAGGTAAGGGTTTTTTTGATCTTAAATTCCCTTCTGCTACTTGCTATCACCAGTGTAGAACAATCTATGCTGTACTTGCATGCCTTACAATTCCTACAGCAGCGAAAGCCAGACCGACTACCGCTACTGGGTTCTATTTTCTGGGTAACCAGATTTGGACTTAGTTCGTCTTTTAGCGACCGATTTCTCTGAAAAGTAATCTGCGGACAGTTGTTAAGAAATTTCCGCAAATTAGTATCAGTTAGCAATACATGCCAGTGTTTTTTCAATATCTGGCGAACTTCTTGTGCCTGTCCTGAATAGGTCGTAATGAACCTAAGCATGTCAGATTCTGCTTGTCGTTTTACTGGATGTAATAGTTGAGTACGAGTTACGGCCTCAACTTTGTTGCATGCTTCCAATATAGTTCTACGGCTATACCCTCTCTCCCTGAAGCGCTCTGACATGATTTCTTTTTCTCTGAGATAACTGGTTTCGGAACTGCAATTACGCTTGGCACGCAGCAGTTCACCAAAGGGAATACTATAGACCAATTTACGTGGATGATAGCTGGATGCACTTAAAATACTATTCCCAGCAGTTGATTTACGGAATAGATGAGTATGTACAGTATGTTCAACAATTTCCACCATCACATCCAAAAATTCAATTTTGGTTTTACTCATGTGTTCTGTAACACAAAGATTGTAATTGTTCTCATTCAATTTCTCAACAAACACTTTTGCTGAATTAATGTCTCCGTTCCAAATTAAAAAGATGTCGTCTATGTACCGCAGCCACAGGACACAATGATCGTATTCCGCCATCTGGGAGACCACCTGCTCCTCCCATCAGCCCATGAGAAGATTAGCATAGCTGGGGGCGAAGCAGGTGCCCATGGCAGTGCCCTGTGACTGCCGGTAAATGACGTCATCGAACAGAAAAAAATTGTTGGTTAAACAGAACTCAATCATTACAAGAATCATTTCTGAATGTTCAAATAGGGAAATGGAGCGAGTTTTCAAATAGTGCCTTATTGCTTGAAGCCCAAATTGATGTTGAATACATGTATATAAGCTACATACGTCAAGAGTAACCAACGTATAATTTGGCTCCCAATAGATCCCATCAATAATGGTCAAAAAGTGGGTAGTATCCCTTAGATAAGCTGGTAAACTCACTACAAAAGATCGTAAATAGTGATCAATGAACTGGGAGGTCTTTTCAAATAACGACCCAATAGAGGAAACAATAGGCCTACCAGGAGGGTTCACAGGATCCTTATGGAGTTTTGGAAGTAGATAGAGAATAGGGATCCTTGGGTGGGGGCATTTAAGAAAATGATATTCCTCCCACTCCAGTAACCCCCGTTCTCGCCATTCCACCAACATCTCACCATATTTCTCATTAGATATGACTATGGCCCTTCTATCAGAAATGCAATAACATGTTTCATCACTCAGTTGTCTCAGACCTTCCATCAAATAGGCCTGTTTATCTTGTACCACCACGTTACCGCCCTTATCAGACTGGCGAATTACGATTGTATTATCTGATTTTAAATTATCTAATGCCACTTGATCAACTACTTTCAAAACTCCATAAGGATCCTGTGAACCCTCCTGGTAGGCCTATTGTTTCCTCTATTGGGTTGTTACTTGAAAAGACCTCCCAGTTCATTGATCACTATTTACGATCTTTTGTAGTGAGTTTACCAGCTTATCTAAGGGATACTACCCACTTTTTGACAATTATTGATGGGATCTATTGGGAGCCAAATTATACGTTGGTTACTCTTGACATATGTAGCTTATATACATGTATTCAACATCAATTTGGGCTTCAAGCAATAAGGCACTATTTGAAAACTCGCTCCATTTCCCTATTTTCACATTCAGAAATGATTCTTGTAATGATTGAGTTCTGTTTAACCAACAATTTTTTTCTGTTCGATTATGTCATTTACCGGCAGTCACAGGGCACTGCCATGGGCACCTGCTTCGCCCCAGCTATGCTAATCTTGTCATGGGCTGGTGGGAGGAGCAGGTGGTCTCCCAGATGGCGGAATACGATCATTGTGTCCTGTGGCTGCGTTACATAGACGACATCTTTTTAATTTGGAACAGAGACATTAATTCAGCAAAAGTGTTTGTTGAGAAATTGAATGAGAACAATTACAATCTTTGTGTTACAGAACACATGAGTAAAACCAAAATTGAATTTTTGGATGTGATGGTGGAAATTGTTGAACATACTGTACATACTCATCTATTCCGTAAATCAACTGCTGGGAATAGTATTTTAAGTGCATCCAGCTATCATCCACGTAAATTGGTCTATAGTATTCCCTTTGGTGAACTGCTGCGTGCAAGCGTAATTGCAGTTCCGAAACCAGTTATCTCAGAGAAAAGAAATCATGTCAGAGCGCTTCAGGGAGAGAGGGTACAGCCGTAGAACTATATTGGAAGCATGCAACAAAGTTGAGGCCGTAACTCGTACTCACCTATTACATCCAGTAAAACGACAAGCAAAATCTGACATGCTTAGGTTCATTACGACCTATTCAGGACAGGCACAAGAAGTTCGCCAGATATTGAAAAAACACTGGCATGTATTGCTAACTGATACTAATTTGCGGAAATTTCTTAACAACTGTCCGCAGATTACTTTTCAGAGAACTCGGTCGCTAAAAGACGAACTAAGTCCAAATCTGGTTACCCAGAAAATAGAACCCAGTAGCGGTAGTCGTCTGGCTTTCGCTGCTGTAGGAATTGTAAGGCATGCAAGTACAGCATAGATTGTTCTACACTGGTGATAGCAAGTAGCAGGAGGGAATTTAAGATCAAAAAAACCCTTACCTGTAACACTATGTACTGTATTTATGCGTTGATCTGCCCTTGCAACAAGGCCTATATAGGCAGCACCATTCCTCGTGCAAAAAAAAAAGTGCTGGAGCACATCAGGGCTATCCGTCATAACAACAGACAATACCCTGTAGCGCGACATTTCTTTGACCATCATTCTCAAAATGAGAAACTGCTTAGGATGGTAGTCATTGACTCTGTTTCAGATGAGGTACGAGGAGGAAATAGACAACTTTCATTACGCCAACTTGAGTCAAGGTACATTATTGACTTAGAAACTATGACCCCTTTGGGGTTAAACTCTAGTGAGGAATTATCAGTACACCTACAGAAGTAATGCTTTAAATGGTGCAATTAGAAATATATGCTGTGACTGCTATAATATTTGCTAAAAATTGCCTTGTATTTGGGATTTTAATAATTTAAAATTTTATTATTATTTGTTCACTTTGCAGGTATCTGGTACACGTTTATTTTCTGGCCAATGTAATCACTGATGTGTCATGCATGGAACTCGCCCACTTGGGCAGAATGGTCGGATGACGCTGTTGTGGCTCTGAGAATCATGATTGTAAACAATTCATTTGCAAGATTGAGATACATATGATGTATAATGAATATTTTGTTATACGCCTTAAAAATTTCTGTGGAGTTGTTGAAGTTGTATTAGGGTACAACTTTATAACATGGAGTTACAACTGTCTAAAATCATTTGGTTTGTGTATTTGACAAAATATATATGGAGTATGTAACTATCCATGCATTTTTGATAGTGTTAAGATGGCCGCCACTTTCTTATTATTTTTTCTTTTCACGTTTTTCACTATTGGTGTAAACACAGTCCTTTCACTATGTTTAGTGGCATAGGCTAAATATGTGTGGAATGCTGCCTATTCCTTAGCGTGATCAAGGCAAAAGCCGAAACGCGTTGCTTGTGCAGTCAATAAACATCTTAACTGCAATCTTCCAAGGTGTCCGTGTTTCTTTCTGGAGAAACAGAAGTTTGTGTTGGTATATATATATATATATATATCCGTGTCCGTCTTTCTTTTCCAATGGATGGATGTGACAAGGAACGGAGAATGTGATATATATATATATATATATATATATATATATATATATATATATATATATATATCCATCCCAGTGGCAGTCGCCTCTGGGTAGTTATAGTTCGGTCAGATGTTTCATAAGAAAAGTGTTGTGTTGCTAATAACTTTGGCACAGTTTGCTGGGCGTGGCCAGCAAAATGGCTGAGTAGCCGCATTCGCTGGAGGCTCCGGCGGCCCGCATGTACTCCTGTCTGTGATCCTAGATTCAAATCGCCATCCGCCCAGGAAACCTGTATTCACTTGCTGGGGGGAGCACACTGAGGACAGCAGGACGGGCGAAATATTGGAACACACTGCAGGAGCTCTGAAAATGAAATGAGAGCGACGCTGAACTAGAGGGCGTGGTCCAACATGTCGGCATCCCTGCGCAGATCCCACCCGCAATAGAGAGGTGAGCGGGGGATCCAACGTCCAAGTGGCTCCATCAGGAGTGACAGTGGGGCCACAGAGACGGGCATTTCATCCGACCGAGCGGCCCCCCTCCGCACCTGTATTTGCTCCTCGGCCGCAGCAGAGAGACTGAAATTGCCATCACAAGTCCACGCAGGCAACAGGGGCTGCGTGCCCAAATGTGGGCTGAGAGACCAGGGGGCCTCCGAAGATCCCTACAGTGTACCGTAGGCGAAAGGGGATATACTCCCACAACACTCAGGGAGGAAGACAGCGTACGTTCGCACCAGCGCTGAGCAAGGCAAGGCCCTAGCGTATGGACGGGGAGACGCCCTGCCGGCTGAGTGGGAGAGCACGCTGGGGACGACGAGGTGAGCGACATAACGGAATACGAGGCAGGAGATTTGAAAATGAAATAAGAGGGACTCCGAATTGGGGGCCGCGGTCCAGCAAGGCAACACCTTGCGGCTGATCCCACCCGCAGTGCAGAGGTGAGCGGGGGATCCAACACCCAAGTGGCACCCTAAGGAGTGGCAGTTGCGACAAAGAGACGGGGATCTTGCCCGACCGAGCGGTCCACCTTTTGTCCCCAGATTTGCTCCTCGGCCCCAGCAGAGAAACCAAAGGTGCCGCCATGGGTCTACACAGGCGAAAGGGGCTGCGTAGCCACTTGTGGGTTGAGAGAGCAGGGGGCCTCCGGAGATCCCCGCGGGGCACTTCAGCCAAAACGGGCAGTGCTGCCGAGACACCCCGGAAAGACAACTGTGTCCATCTGGACCTGTACAGTGCAAAGACCCCAACACATGGATGAGGAGAAATCTGGGCAGCCAAGTGAGAGAGGCGACCCGGACCCCAGCAGAGGCAGCCAGGGATGGAGAGGCCATATTCGCGAGGATCCGACGGCCTGTAAGTGGAAAGCAACAGGCACACCCGGACCTGTTGGGTGACTGGGGGAGGAGTGACCGGGCGGGAACACACAGCGTGAGCATGGCCCGAGTGATACGGTAGAGACCTGTCTCCACAGTTGACCTGGGGGGCCCCCCTCACACAAAGAAGATCCTGGGGTGCAATAAGGGTGGAGATACACAGTGGGAGACCTAGGAGACCAGTGAGTCAAGACGGCCCATATAGTTGGACAGATACCGGAGTGCTGGGCTCTGGAGGGGTGACCCCAATGCTACGAGAGAGAGACCCGAATACAAGGGAATCACCCTGGGCTCTGCTGCCGAACTGAGCTAGGATACCGCCGGTGCCTCCAAAAATACATAGGAGCCACTAAGAGGTGCAGGGGACTGAGCGCAGGGGAGAACCTGGGACCCGGGCGACCCCTTCCAGATGGGTGCAGAGAGGGGGGCCCACGCCTGACACCCACAGCAATGCATCGGAAGCACTGCGAGTGCCTAAGTGACAGCGATACCCGTGGGGAAGATGCGGGTCCTGGGCAGGGTCCTGGAGGAGGGAGAAATACGGCTGGGCAGCCAATGCCATCAGGGGCTGAGCCGTGATCCGCACATACCCCAGAGGTCCCACAAAGAAACCGAACCTACGGGGAGCCTCTGAGTCCTACTCCATAAATCATCGAGGCCACCGGTCTGAACATTATCACACTTAGACAAGTGGGCTGGAGTCTGAAATAAAGTTACCAAACTATACATCGCTCAGTCGTATTACCTCCACGTAGTGGCGCCGCGACGTAACCATTCTCAATGGCCAGGGACAAGGAGCCAAAACCACAGAAACAGGGGAAAATGGACAGATATGCGAAGGTCATGACCCCACCACCCGGGGCAGTGAGCGAGAACCCACCCCTGCCAGACAATGCGACCCTCCTACAGGCAATACAGTCCTCCAGAGAGGCACTGGAAGGGAGAATAGCAGAATTCCGCTCGGATGTAACCTTACTACATCATGATCTACGTAATGTAGCTCGAAAGGGTGACACAGGCGGAACAATGCATATCAGAGGTTGTGGATGTATCTCACACCCTACACAAGGAAGTCACAAGCCTCTCAACCTCGCTGAAGGAGATCGCCTGAAAGGTAGATGATGCAGAAAACCAAGCGCGTACGAACAACCTGCGCTTTATAGACTTCCCGGAGGGAATTGGGTGTTCGGATGTGGGAGCCTTCCTGGATAAGTGGCTAAGAGACTCCATCCAGACAGCACAGTTTTCGTAATTGAATGAGCCCACAGGATGCTTAACTTCAGACCGCCAGCGGGAACACCTCCACGCCATCTAATAGCTCACTTTCTAAGTTATCAAAACCGCAATCTGATACTCCAGGAGATGAGACAAATTGGGGAGGTCCGGCTTGCCAACACCAAAATAATGGTCTTCCCTGACTACTCCAGAGAAGTCCAGAAACAAAGGCGAACCTTCGACTCAGTCAAAGCAAAACTGCGAAATCTTCATATCCAATACATGCTGCTCTTCCCAGCGAAACTTAAAGTAATTTTTCAGAGCAAATCATTCTTCTTCCAGACGCCAAAGGAGGCATGGACCTGGATTGAAGAACGCCCTCATCTGAAACGCAGAAATTAATCAGCGGGAACCTCCCACCAGGACCCGCAGACGGGTGCTGGGCCCAGATCACGGAGACAGAAATTGAACCGCTGACAGGGCCTGCCAAATAAGACACGCGTGGGAACTCCCCTTCGACCAGATCGGTGTCAGGAGGAAGCGGCCCAAACCTCGGATCAGATGATGGACTGATGCGGACAATGAACAGGAGGAAACAATCAAAGGGCAGAGGCAGAAGACGAACCACCTCAGACCCATCAGAACGAGAACACTCAGCTGAAACAGACAGCGATCACCCACTCCTACAAAAGATCACCCACATGGAGGAACCAAGTTTGGACACTGCTGCCCGAGAGCTCCCCCAGCAGCTAATACATGAAGGAACCCAGGAAGGATGAGATGTACGGGCCTGTTGGAGGCTGGAAAGACAGTAAGAACGCACTAGGTGCCCTTTGAGACTTACACGCCACACCCAGTGGGGGTCAAGTTTTAGTGTTCAATATATACCTTTTTTCTTTGTTGGATTTCTTTTAAGGGGAGGGTTTGGGGAAAGGGATATAGACCTTTCAAGCTTCACCTGCAACTGCCATGTTGACAGTTGAGGGAAAGTGCTTGGGCAGTGGGAGAGAGGGGAGGGGGAGAGGGGTCCAGAGCTTCAAGGCTACACAAGTGTGGGTTAGTTTATGGTTTGAATTTTAACGAAGAGACATTGGAACCAAATGTAAAGAAGTGAGACCATATTACTGGCACTATGTAAGCACGAGCAATGCAGGAGCTTTATCACATGCACAGGGTGATGGAGGATACTCCATAATGACGTGGAACGTCAACTGTCTTGGACACAAGATCAAAAGGGGGTTGGTGGCTAAATAGCAAGAAACACTGTGCCTTTTTAGGAAGAGGTACATACACAACTCTCGCACATGCTAGATTCTCCTCGGGATCCAGAGGAGGTCGCCATTCTCATTAGAAAGACGCCTCTCTTCCATACCCACAAACCATGGATAGACTCCAATGGCACGTTCGTTGCAGTACAGGGGACATGGGGCCAAAGGGAACTCACCTTAGTCAGTGTTTACGTGCCTCAAGGTGGCGAAGATATTGTTGGAGTCCGACTCCTTGACACATATAGTGGGAGGGGACTTCAGTGACGTAGTAGATCCTCACATAGACCACACGAGCATGATGCCTGGACAGCGGGGGCTCACACCTTTGGCTGGGTTCATACATACACTGGGTTTGACTGACCTCTGGCGCCAATACCACCCTACTGACCACGCATACTCATACTTTTCAGGTGCCCATAAGGTGTTTTGCAGGCTGGATTATCTCCTGCCCTGGTGGGAGAAATAGGGACGGTTGCCAACGTGGAATACCTGGTGAGGGGCCTATGAGACGACACCCCCTTGTGGCTACAGTAGGAAGACGACCTTGCAGAACACAGACCGGGTGGAGGCTCAATGCGTGGGATTTATGAGATGCGGAAATTGCCTGCGAAATCAGAGCAAACTCTGAATTATTCTTCCACAAAAACAAGGACTCAGTGTCCTCAACGGTGGTCCTCTGGAACACTTATAAAACCATATTACGGCGGGACAGGGCACAAAATTTAATAGCACATAAAAGGAGGAAAGAGGTTCTGGATGGCAATCTCCTTCAGCTGGAGAGGGATGTGGGCCCGGGTGTTGGCTAGCTTGAGGTCGCTCACAAGGAATATCAAGCACTGGCCCGCCAGGAGGCAAGGTCACTCCTCCTAGCCACACAACACCGCCTATATGAGGCAGGGGATAGAGTGGGGAGGCTTTTAGCCTGGTTGGACAGGAAAGAGAGGGAAACCAGGTGGGTGAGCTCCATCCAAAAAGAGGGTGTCACGTATATGACAGCGCAGAGTACAATAGATACCTTTGCGAGTTATTATGCAGATTTCTACAAGGCTAGGAAACTAGCAGATGACTCCCAAATTCACAATTACCTATGTACTATTAATACCCCCACCTTATCTTCAGATGATCAAGAAGCCCTAGAAAAAGAACTGACCCTGGAAGAATTGACGACAGCAATAGGTAAACAAAAATCTGGGAAAACCCCAGGCCCCAATGGACTGCGAGTAGAATTCTTTAAGGTGAATACCAGCCTCCTGAGTCCATACCTATTGAGGATGTATCTAGAGGTGTAAGCAGAGGGAACACTCCCACTAGAACTCCGCAATGCCACCGTGGTAGTTATTCACAAACCATGGAAGTCTGCTACGGATTATGAGTCCTACTGGCCGATCTCGTTACTAAATGTTGAAACCAAAATATTGGCCACTATTCTGGCCACACGGCTGTTACCAGTTATCACTTTTCTCATTCATCACGATCAATCGGGAATCATGCCAAAAAGGTCGATGAGATTTAATTTTTGTTGGCTAGCTAATTGGTTAGACATGATAAAAGACAGAGCTGACCCACACTTTTCTATCACTTGATGCAGAGAAGGCATTTGATGCTGTTCACTAGCCGTTTATGAGACAGGTCCTAATGAAATTTGAGTTTGGACCTGTCTTCCTGAGATGGGTAGACTTACTGTATACCTCACCACGGGCTAGGGTGCAGGTCAACAGAGTGATGTCGACAGACTTCCCCGTGGGACGGAGCACCAGACACGGCTGCCCGTTGTCCCCATTGACCGCAAAGAACGCAGCGCCTCGCAGACATTTTCTCGCATGACTTCTTTGGGATTTCCCTGCATTAAACAAGCCACAATTGAAAATATTGATCTTCCTTGAGAAAGCCCTGGCCTGCTGGCCCTTGGGCGAAACACGTGTCAGCTGTCCTCCTGTCCTTCACATTGATCTAAGAATAAAAAGATCTTTTGAAAATCAAAATTAGACGATCTGCTGTTTCCATGATGCAAGAAAACTATTGAGGGATGTACTGACCCTCTAAAACAAACACTAAAAATATAGCACAGAACCACTCACCAAGCACTAGAATTTTGTTTTGGGTGGCATCTGGGTAAAACCACTGTTGTGGTTTGTGCTTCAACAGATTAGGGGTCCTGACTAATTGAGTGTGAACCTTGGTAACACCCACCAAACCTTTGTTTCCCATTGTTATTTGCCCTAATATTGGAACGGCTAGCATGCCTGGTCCAAGTGCACGCAGATATAGGAGGCTTCAGAGATAATAGGGAGATACTAAGGGATGAACGGATCTCACTCTATGCCTATGACATCCTCCTATATGTCACCAACCCTAGCGTTACGCTTCGAACTATACTCCAAATATTTGAGAAATACCGATCCCACGCAGGGGATAGAATTAATTGGGACAAATCTAGCCAATATCCAGTAGGGGGAGGCATAGATATACGAGACCTCTCTAGACTCCTCCATATAAACAGAGACGGGTTCCAATACCTGGGCCTCTACATAACTACCAATACCACGGCGAGTCTCACCCATAATATCCGAAGGGTATTAACAGAATTTCACACGGACATTGAAAGATGGAGACTGCTACCCCTGATTTTATTAGGCAGAGCAACCATGTACAAACTGATCACGCTCCCGAAACTGCTTTATATCCTTCAAAACACATACTATAGGATAACAGAATACATCTTTAGGGTGATCGATAAAGAGGTACTCATGCTCCTATGGAATGGGGGTCATCCGGTGGTGGTGCTCCAGATGCTCCAGCATAATCAATGCAATGGAGGGATTGCTCTCCCAGACATACAATCGTATGATCGAGTAGCCCACTTGATTGCCATTAACGAATGGGGACACCTACCGGGTGACCATCCATTGAATGCAATGGAAAGACTCCAGTTCCAGACCCAAACCTATCCCCACTACATTTACGGGGGTAGAGGACTTAGATAACTACTGCAGGCGACCCAGAGGACAATAGAGGGTTGGAGAGGGGCAGAACGACAAATGAGGTGGGACAAGAGACTCATGAGGGAAACCCCGCAATGGGGAGGCCCACGCCTGCCAGAACTGGGGAAACTGCGGGGATTCGGACCCTGGGATGTGGTCAGGATATCTAGGTTGGGTGACCTCTTGGATGAAGGATCCCTGATTTCTTTCAGCTCCCTCCAAAGGGGATACCATTTGAGCGATACCCAAAGGTACAAGTACTTGCAACTACAGCATGCATTGAGGGCGGAGAGAATAGATACATCCGACATTCCTGAATATGCACCCCTGGAGGGAAGACTACTCCTAGGATAAATACCAGATAAATCTATCTTGTGGACGTATAAAACCCTAATAAATAACATCCCAGATAATTTGAAGGCCCTCAGCACCCTATGGGAAATCATCATGGGTGAACTAGACAACGTGGACTGGGAGGCTGCCCTAATGCATCCGAGAGAGGTGACCATTAAACTAAGGTTGCGTTTGATACAATTCAAGAACCTGCAGAGGATATACTTTGACAGGGCTTGCCTCCATAAAATCAGGAGGGCTGAGGCACCCGAAAGTCTTCGCTGTAGGGCGGAAAGAGAGATCCACATTCACACACTATGGGAATGCCCCTGCATACAATTATACTGAACCACAATATTAGAGGAACTTGGCAAAATAGTGGGGGCACAGCTACCAAGGGATGCTAAGTACGCCCTGCTAGGTATACCCTCAGAAATCGACGTCTACAGACGCAAACTCCTAATATGTAACCTAGGGCTGGTGGTGGCCAAGAGGGACATTGCCAAACACTTGAGAACCCCAAACCCCCCCACAGTGACCAAATGGAGATCACGCACGGATCTTTATATGGGGGCAGGAAAGGTAACGTACAAGGCGAGAGGGTGCCAGAAGAAGTTCTCAAAGATTTGGGGTCCTTGGCTGAGATACTATGGCCTGGAGATGGGTGGAGAGACCAACGAACCTCGGTCGCTAACTGTAGAATAGAAAATGAAATGAAAGGTGAGACTGTACTCGTCCAAGTGCATAATAGGTGTTTGTATTGAATATGGGATGCTGTGTTATGGTGACTGAGCCGGTCTGAATTTGTAACTTTACCACTGCTGATTGGACTCCATGTACCATTGCTTTACGATGCTCTTCGTTCTTAATGTAAAGTTCTGTACCATACTGTATTTTCAGAAACTGTATAAAAAAAAAACATTGAGAAAAAACGAAAAACTTTAGCACAGATTGACGAATATCCACTAAACTTTCCAAAAGGTGCTACTTTTTGACTTGTTTGTGCATGGAAAGTTTTGCGTCAGTCGGGGCCGTGAAAAAAGGGGGGTCCAAAAACAAAAAATCCCCATGCATTTTCTATAAACTTCTTTAGCTAGGGCTATTGCAAAAACTGGAAGCTAGATCCTGGCACCCATATTTTGCTTTTTGTGATTTTGTGTAAATCCATTCTGTAGTTTTTGAGAAATTAAGGTTAAAAAAATATAGATATCTGAACATATTAAAATAATAGAGCGTTCTGATTGGCCCAGGGAGATTTTTTTCCTTTGGGCCAATTTTCTCCTGCAGGATTCAGATTCCCACAGGAACGAGCGCTCTGATTGGCTGCCTGCAACATGAGAAAAATGTTGTTGCCAGCCATTACATGACTCAGAGACTTAGTCTCCTGTCCTGAAGTAAAAAAAAAAAAATTAAATAACAAAAGGGGGCAGGATAGGGATATCCTGATGGACCCCCCCCGAGGACCAAAATGCAAAACTAATCAACACTTTTTTCCGTGACCCCGTGGGATCGAGGCAGAAAAAAACAGCAACATGGCATCTGGGGACACATTCTTCAGTTATAGGCCCCAGGAAGCCCACCACCGGGATCGCATTTCATAAGGGGAGGCAGGGACACAGCCCCCCTCCCCAGCCAATTGTAGGACCTGGGGTGCCTACCCCGGGTGGCATTTTATAAGGGGGGGTGTGCACAGATCCCCTCTCCGAGCCATTCTAGGCTTCAGGGAGCTCCCCCCTAGGGATGTGATGTTTTGAAAAGGGGAGGGGGCCACTTGGTCCCCTTCCCCAAGCCTTTAAATGCTCCGGGGATCACATACCCTGGTGCAGAGTTCTTTAATTAAGGGAGGGGGGCCCCCTCCCTGAGCCTCCTACGGCCCCGGGAGAACCCACCCCCAGGGCAGGTTCACTTACTGTGTCACAGGGAGCCCACCCCAGGCATAGCACTTTCCTAACAGCACTTTGGAAATGTTCCTGCCAACTGGGAGCGGACTTTTCATCTGTTTCCCTGCCCACACTGATGCAGGAAGGGAAACAGATTGCTCCCACCCATATATTGCAGTTCCCACCGGGCATAAGCAATGCCACCTCCCGCAGCATACAGGGAGCTGGCCAGGGCAGCGAGGGCCCTAGGGCTCCCCCCACAGCCCCCAACAAGGTACATATTGGGTGCCCTGGGTCAGCCCCAGGGCACCCACCTATACAAAACATAAGCCTTGGGGATGGGTCTCCCTCCCCTTAAAAAGAAAACAAGGACTGGGAGATGGGGTCCACAGGGTCTTTGTAAGGCTCTGGGAGGGTGGGACCACATGGCCCCCTCCTCTTTTTTGTAAGTTTCGGCTCCAGGGGTGGGTTCCCCGGGATCTATAATGGCTTGGGGAAGAGTGCCCCACTACCCCTCCCCTTTAAAATATATATGGCCATGTGGGATGGGGTCCCAGGGTCATAATAGGCTCAGATAGGGGGGGAATGTGGCCCCATCACCTTTTTTAAAAAAAAGGTCCTGGGATCCCCAGGGCCTAAAGAGCCTTGGAGAGGGGATCCACGCAGCCCCCTCATCCCATTTAAGACATATATGCCCCTGAGGGATGGGGTCCGCAGGGCCATAATAGGGTGAGGGAGGGGGGACACGTGCCCCCTCCTCTTTAAAATAAAAAAAGGCTCAGGAGAATGGGGTCCCCGGGGTCTAATAAGGCCCGGGGAGGAGGCGACATGCCCCCTTCCCCTTAGATTTTGACCCCACGGGGAATAGGGCCTGGGGCCTGATAAGGCTCAGGGAGAGAGGCCGTGCAGCCACCCTCCCCTTTTAAAACAAAAATACGGCCCTGGGTGATGGGGTACCCAGGTCCAAATGAGGCTCGGGGAGGTGGGCCATATGGCTCCCCTTTTTTATTGGTATTGTCCCAGGGGATGACCCCCGCCGCCTAATAAGGCTTGGGAAGTGGGTCCTGGATGGAGTCCCTGGAGCCCGAAGGCCAATCTTATGCAGTGCACGGCAAAGGGTTGGCTGCCTGCTGGGGATTTAGCTGCAGGGCCTGACTGCAAGCCAAAGGCTGTGCACAGCAGCGGTTGGTTTATGTATGGTAATAAAATATTACTTTACGTTAAAAACAAAACCTAGAAATTCACTGAAACAAACAAAGGTTAAAGTAACGTTATAGTTAGGTGAATATGTCAGTGAAAACATTAACGTTTTAAACTAAAAAAACACACAGAAATTCAACAGTTAAATTGGGAGAACTAACTATAACTTGTGTCCCCACCATGCATTGCTTATGACCTTACATATTATATCACTCGTGACATGTTCTATGACATTATTTGTGACATTAATGATTATATCATCCTATGAGTTTGCTAGTTTGTTTTATAGTTTACATAGTGGTGGGTAACTTCCATATTACTTTTTTATTGAATTTGGTACTGCCTGTATCCAGGTAATGGGTGTAAGTTTTTACAAAACGCATGTGCTGCTGGTGCATCAGAGGTGTGTACAGGTAATGAACACATTATAAATCTTTGTATTGAAGAGTAACTTTGTGTGCAGATGACAGTTGCTGATGTGTGTCCAGTATTTTCCACACAAGATATTTGGTTCTGTAGAAAAAGTTTCCAACAGGGCAGAGGTTCTACATAGTAGATACTAAGGGGCAGATTAATCATTATTTTACTCTGTGCAGCAAACCACCTTGCTGCGCTGTGTCGCGTGAAAGGGAACGGGCAGGAATGAGCCTTATATAACGATACAGCACACTCCTGTCCTTTCCTTGCAGTGGCGCACACTGCGCTGCCTAATGCCAATGCAGGCACCCTTGCGCCATGGTGCAAGGGTGCCTGCATTGTAGACAAGACAAATATCATCCTCTGAGGCATTTTCCTCTTTCTATGTGTGCTGCAGAATGCGTGCATTCAAAACCTTTTTGAAGGCCCTATGAGGTTTGGGGACTTGAATTAATTCAACAATTTACACCTGTACCCAATTTTCGATCACCAATCAACTGATAAAGGACATAATGTTTGACTGCAGTTGGACACTAACATTCCTGTCAAGTCACTCATGTTTGGCGGACATTACCCTCTTTTTACTGGTATTCACTCACCTAACAAACAAAATGCCTTAATAGACTTTAATGGCATCATACTCCGTATTTAAACCTTGAATCCCCTCCAAAAAAGAGTTCATACTCTATTCACATTAAAAGGGTCACCCATTTAAAGAATTCACATGACCTGCAATTTTAGGTGAAGAGGTTGACAGGTATGCATTTGCCATTGATAAGACACCTTCTGCCAGGCTCTATGGACAAACGTCTGTAGTTTGGAAAAATTCATGGTACACATTCCTGAAATGAGCACAATGGCATATAACGTAGAGCATGCTTACAACCCCAGTGTAAGTTAAACTACCTGTAAGTCGGTCGACTATATAGTCTACATTATTCAATAATCTTCACTGCCTCAAAATCGTCAGAGAAGTTCCCGAAATAAACATCCACACTGTTTTAACATCCTTATGACATAGAATTTGTCTATAGCACTGTATTACAAGTATTTAACAAGGGCACACGCCCAGAGATCTACTGGCGGACACTCTATTGTCAACATAAGCTTTGGCTTTTCTCACATATTTCTTTCTACAGAGTCTGGTTTTAAGTCACAATCTACTTTGAAACATGCCTCTGCAACCCATACCAGGTGCTCTCAGCCTATACCTTCTTTAACATGAAGTATTAATTGCACCCCAAACTTAACTGGTTTGTAAACGGTGCATCATATAACTTTCACCATGCACAGCAACACTTCTTTCCAGGTCTTAGGCTAGTTCAATTTGTTACACCCACACAAGTACACACTAACTCTATGTTGCATGCGACTTTAGTCCCTTTACTAATAACATTCTTATTTAAAACAATGTAACAGTTTATGGAGTAATATGAATAGCAGTATCATGGAGGACATTATTTGAGATGTCATCAACAATGTCATTTGAGATATCATCAGTGATGTCACCAGTGATGTCATTTAACATGTCATGAATGTTGTCATATGTGAAGTCCTAAGCAGTGCATGACATGGGCATAAGCTATAGTCAGTCCACTAAACTATAACTGCAGATTTCAGATGTTTTTCAGTTTTGAACCTTTAGTTCTTAT
The DNA here is from genome assembly GCA_963921515.1 of Calotriton arnoldi. NCBI lineage: Eukaryota > Metazoa > Chordata > Amphibia > Caudata > Salamandridae > Calotriton > Calotriton arnoldi. The sequence goes on along the minus strand of CAWUFW010006279.1, from coordinate 403,342 downwards.
CTCATTTCAACACCTGACTATAACATCACTTTTAACCCTCAGTTTTTCTTTCAGTAAATTCTTGTATCTTAACATAGGCCCAACTCCCTTGAGCAATCCTCAGTGAGTCACCTACTCCCTGGTGTGTACAGCCTTCAGTTGTGCGCTACGAGGGTTTGGCCGGACAGCCTACCTCTGGACTGCACAATGGAGGTTGGTGCTTCTCTTTAAAAAAAAAAAAAGGTTTTAGTGCTGCAGCACCGTAATACCGGAACCGCTGTATGGTCACCAGTACCATGGTACGACAGGGCATACCTCGCTGGGTGCCACATTACCAGTCACCTGTACCGTGGTATCCATGACCCAAAATATTATTTTTCTTCATGTTTGACATGGCCCTGGTGTCAGGAGTACTCACACTTTGTAGCCTTTGTAGTTGAACTATTAGGCATTCGCCATCACACTGTGTCTACTTTCAGCCTTAGTTGATGTCATTCATGAAATTGCAAGCGCTTTCAAAATTCTGCACAAGTCGAAAGTATGCTAAAAGATTTGATAGTCAAACAGTGTTTTTTAAAAGAACCATATACTGTGCGGCAACAGTCCTCACTTTATCTTGTTGTACATCACAAACGAACCTGTGTTTCACAGTATCCCTCGTCCAGCCACTTTTAAAGACTCTTGTGTAGCACATAACTGCTACACAAGAGTCTGTGATGGCGAATGCCTAATAGTTCAACTTGTGAGGGGAATGCAGTCCCCTTTCAGTGATTACCAAACGCTGTCCACTGGGCAGGGGAATGTTTGTATTTAAAGAGTCATGAACTGAGACTTGGTTTACTCACCAGAATTGAAAAAGGCAGTGCGCCGAAACGCGTCTTCTGGAGGAAATAAAACTGCAAGTGGAACCCGAGAGTGCTCCTTGTCCTTTGTGGATGTTTGTTGGTAAAAGAAAAAAATATATACATATGTTCGGCCTTGTCTAACATGTCTAATCAGGACGGCGGGATCCCTGAAATTCCACTGGGGAAAATTAGCGAAGAGTTAATAAACATTTGTTTTATCTAGCGTGAGATACATTCTTGTGTATGAGAGACCCTCGATCACGTCATGGCTTTGAGAGGAACTGAGAATGAAGAGGAGCATGGGTCCACCTCAGGGGAAGACTTGGCTCATGGCAGTAAAGGGGGTAAGAGAAAAAAATGAAGCATATTGAGAGAGGGGCAATACCCCTTAAAAAGATGGGAGGTCCAAGCACCTTGAGGAAATAGGGATGTCTAAGCACCTCAAAAAGATCAGGCGTTCTAAGCACCTCGCAGAGTACGGGTGTCCTACGTGACACAAAATTGAAGGGTGTCCGATGCAGCACAATGGTTTCAGATCTCCCAAGCGAAATTCAGGTTTCTGATGAGTTAAGGGAGAACTCTTAATGAAAACCCCCTACATGAATATGTTTTGGACCTGGATCAAGGGGACTTTGACGGGGGCGACCTCTTTACGGAGGATGATACCCCCTCTACCTCAAAATATATCATCAAAGATCCCTTAGTCGAGGAAATGTTCTCCCCAAACAGCATCAAGCACCTTAGGAGTGCTGGCCCGTTGGCCTCGTAGCTAAGTTCATTAAACGGTGGATTCGAAATACGCTTGACAAGGGAGCCCGGAATGTTTTGAAGGCCGAATGCTTGAAACCTGTTATACACGATAAGGTCTGCCTTACACAAATTTAGACGCAGTTCTTATCACCTTCCTTTTCAAACTGGGTAGAGACCCAAGGAAGGGGCTGGAAAGGTCCCTTAAGTCATGCCAGGACTGCCTCCTGGATGTGCTGGGGCCCCTGGCGAACATTATTGATATGGTGGAGAAGGCACATGCCAACGAAAACCTGCTGGACTTAGACCTCCTCAGGGGGTGAAGCCAAAGGGCCATGGTCCTCCTCTGGAATGCCTACGCTGGCCTTAATGCTGAAAGGCTTAGAGCTGTACTAATGAAAATAAGCCCAAAGCTTGGTGATCTGGCAGAGAGAGAGAGCCTTCTGAGAATCCTAAAGGTCTTCCCTTTGGCAAGGACATAATTAAAATTAAAGCAAGTATGTTGCAACATTTACAGTCCTAGACAAGGCGCAATCTAATATGCACAGAGTTTTCAGTCTAGGTGTTTTTGGACAGGCCGCCAGAAGGGGACTTTCTGCCTGCCGAAGCTCACAGAGGTCCCACTTCTCGAGTTACTGACAGCCATGAGGCTTTGGAAGAGGTTATCAAGCAGGAACCTTCTATCCCTAATGAGGACGTGCCGATCAGGAAAGAGGAAATAGGTCACCTGAACAAGATTCATCCAGTTACCAGGGTGAGTATTGCAAATTTACCTTCTTCCCTGTGAAAAGTGGGAGGTTGCCTCAGACTTTTTCCCCACGTCTGGGAAACAATTACACAAGATCCTTGGGTCTTGGAAACCGTCTGTGGGTTAAAAATAGATTTCTGCCAAGAACCCTTTCAGGCGGTTCCTTCAAGGAAGCTGTCTTTGACCACAGTACAACAGCAAATTGTAGAAGAGGAGGTGGAAACCTTATTGCAGAAGGGAGCCGTCCTTCAGGTGTCTTTAGAGCAAAGGTTTTTCTTAACTATGTTGTTCCTGGTGGATAAGAAAGACAAGGGGTAGAGACCCATGATAAATCTAAGCTTTATGAATGGGTTCCTAGCCTACAGGCATTTCACAAGGGAGGGGATCCATCTTTTAAGGGATATGTTGTTAAGAAAGGATTGGTTAGGGAAGTTAGATCTGAAAGATGCCTACTTTACTATTCCCATGGCCAGTGAGTTTCAACCACACCTGGCCGGGTTGGCTTTATCAGTTCCGTGCGCTCCCCTTTGGTCTGTCATCAGCCCTGTTGTGTTTTACCAAGGTAATGAGAGCTGTAGCATCCTACCTCATAGAGAGGGGTATACGGATGATCGTTTACTTGAACGGCATTCTCATTTTGTCCCAATGTCGAGCACAGATTTTGAAGGACCTGCACATGGTCATGTCCCTCTCGGAGAGTTGGGGCTTCATTGTAAACAGGGAGAAATCCGTTTTTACCCCTTCCAGGTCTCTAGAGTTTTTGGGTTTCACAATGGAAACTGTGAAAGTGATTCTGCTTCCACCCTTAAAGAAGATTGCTAAAATTTAGAAAAAGATAAGAGTAGGCCCCAGCGGAGTTTGCATAGTCGCACTACACAGAACTCCACAAAGTGGCAAAAAACTCTGCAGCGCTACGTGGGTTTCCGCGAGCAGGCGGAGTTGCCCGGCGCACATGTTCGCACAATGTACGCAATGTAAAGTGCGTTCTTGTGCCGGAAATCACACGCGAAGGGCACCACGCAGTTCACATGGGCAAGGCCATCTTCTTTTTTGCTCTATTTATGGTGCTGGAGCCTGCTTTTTGAATTCCTCTTAATCTATTTAATCCTACCCCTCTTAAATGTATCTACCCCTTATTTTTATTTATTACCTTACCCTGTGTCTTTGTGTTTTTCTATTTTCAATTTTTCGTGATATTTTTTGTGTGTTTGCGTGAATTTTGTACTTTTTTATTTTTCACTTTCATATTTTTTTTCCTTTCTTCCTTCTTTTTCCTTCCTGCTTCTACTTTCTTCTCTTCGCCCCACCCAACACCATGGCATGAGAGCCACAGCGCTACGCCCCCCTGAACCAGCACCAGCAGCCGCATATCTTGCGGTTGGCTACGCAGTAAAGGGGGTGCATCACGGCGCGATCTTCTACAACGTGGAGGTGGCTGCGCTAATTTTTAATGTGCATCGTCACCTTCCCTTCACCCTGGCAGTGGGTATGCCTTCCGGGAGCATGGGCAGCGCTGGTAGAAGGTGTGCCGGGCAGTGCGCCGCTGCTCAGGGTTCCGGCATCCCCAACACACCGGTGGGCTGACATCCTGAATAGGGACCAAGACCGGCTCGAACTGCTGGGTGTGGCGGTTGCGGGGCTCGGAGAGTAATAGCTATTTATTTGTCGTGTTCTTCTATCTATGCTTATATTTGTTTCCCAAATAGCAAACATACTGCTCACACTCAGGTAAGTTAAGTTTATGTTACAAATATTATATGATCTTAGAGTAGACAGGTGCTACCTAATCCTACTTGTTGGAACTCGCTTGGGCTGTTTATTTAAGAAGTCATACAGAGATTCCTATGTCCTGTTGTCACTAAGATAGGGGGAGTTATTAGTATTAGTAGTTAGCGCGCTCCCTCACTTAAGTTCTTTGTGCCTTTATTTTTTTGTAGTCCCAACCCCAAGCAATTTTCCAGTGATGTGTGGTATGCATGCATCTATGCATTGAAAAAAAATGCAGACTGAGTTGGCCCGTCAAAAGGGGGTTGAGACTGAGAGATTGAGAATGAGATGAGAAGCAAAGATCATTCATTTATTAGTAGTTCCAAAATGTAGTTTAAGAAATTTGGAATAAGGTTAGGATTAGGAAATTAGGAATAGGTCCACAATACTAGTAATCTGGTTTAGAAAAGTTCAATTTTACTGTGTTTGCCATTTCCTGTCAACATATTTTTGTGGAGATTATTATTAACTGCACCACTAATCTTATTTTATTTATTTCTTACATTAGCATCCAGGGGAAAGAAGATGGATAGGCCTGGAGGATCCAGCGAGCCGGGCGAGGAAGCTGGAGGTGCCACTGCCTCCACAAGTGTCTCAGCAGATGGCTCTGCTGGCCCCAGTAAGTCCTGTTGTTAATATTATTATTTCCCTAACTTTTACCGCTCCAAATTTAGAATTATTTTTCCTTTTTGCTGTGCCTCTCGCCTAATTGTTTTCCAACTCCTCTTCGTTCTATTTGTTTGTTTCCTAGATTCTTCTTATCCCTGCATTATCCTATTTACTTATTTACTATATTTCAAGTTACTGTACTGGACATCTAACTGTCTGTACCAGTCTGTCTGTTCTGTAGCTTCCTTTCTTCTGCTTTGTCAGTAAGCTTTTACTCTTGCATGTTATATCTTGAGGACTGGTGGTACTGTAAGCCACAGGGATCCCCTTTTAGGTGAGGTACTACAGCTCTACTCTGAAGATTGCATGCCTAAGTAAGGTATTTTACGCATGTTTGTTGAGAAGGCTTTCTTTTTCTTGCTCATGCTCAAACAGCAAAACGAGAGAGTAGCCATGGTCATGGCGGACCCCCCAATGTTGTGTATGTATTATTATCATAGTATCCCAACAGTTGATGTCAGTGCAGCATGACTCGAAGTATGAGGCAGTCCCCATTGCATTTGCCACCCAAGACCATATATGTGCCCTTCGTTGATCAATTATTGCGCTTCATTGATTCAGATTCTTCATAGTTCTGCCCCTTCATTACAAAACGTTTTTGGTTATCTTGACTACCTGGCTTTTCACACATTGCCTACCAACAAAATGCCCAACGTGATATTTTGAATTTACTAGAAGATACTGTAACCAAACTGTAGTGATGTATTGTGGCTGAATTTTGCTAAAAAAAAGAAATAATGGGGGAGGCGTATCTGGCATCTAAAATCAAACATGTAATGTTTTTTCTAGCCGCACATAACACCAGTGCAGAAGCTGGCAGGGGGGCGCAAGTTGAGTGGATGCGGCAGCAGCAGATGAAGGTGGGGGGGTCCCAGCAGCGGCAGGGACGGGCAGTGGTAAGTCACTTTGACTGCTGATTGACAATTAATAATATATACTCACTGCAAGGGTGTTGACTCGTGAACAACCTGCTTTAGCAGCAACAGCAGGAGTTGAGTAGTTAATGGCCTCTTATATCTGGAACTTTTGATAATGAAGTTTAACAACAATGGGTTGATAGAAAAGGGAAAAAGGATGGGTGGAATGTAATATGAGTCAAAGGAAGCATGGGTGAATACATGGGTGAAAGGATGCATAAAGGTGGGTGATACAATGCATGGTTGGGTGAAGGATGGAAGAAAAGATATACGCTGTGAAAGGATGCCTGCCTGGGTGGGTGAAAGGAATGCTTGTGTGGGTTAAAGCAGGATGGGTGAATGGGTGAAAGGATGTGTGGATGTGTAAATGGATTTGGTGAAAGGTGCATTGAGAGCAATGTTTGGATGGATGTATATATATGGGTGGATGGTTTTCAATGGTGAAAGACTGGATGAGAGAATGTATGTAAAGCTTAAATGGTGTGCATCCAAGCCAAGGGTGAAAAATACTAGAACAATGAAATGATGTATGGATAATTGCTTGGAAAAAGAAACAAGAGAGCTCTTCTGGATAGGGGCTTGCTCACCTACTTCACTTGCTTAGAATTGTTTTATCAAACCTTTGATTCAAAGGGGAGGTGTAGTATTTCTGTCTACTCCATTGACTCACAGTATTTTTTAAAGGGAGGCAGATATTTGTATCCCGCTCAAAAATCATCACCCCCTTAAAAATCCATTCTTAGCATGTGCCACATTTTTTTTAGCTAAGTGATGTATTTCATCATGGCTTCCATAACAGATTTACGTCTGTTCAAATTCTTCCTGTTCAACATTGTTGTCAACCAAAGTGACTCAGTAGCCAAAGCTTAGGCACATGATGATGATCAGTAAAACGTCTACTTACCTGGCTTAATCACTCTAACTTACCCTGCGATAGAGTAATTTAAGTTTCCTTTCCTTACTGTCAAGCAAATGTATTTGTAATTATATAGTGTGGTGGAGGGTGAGGCCATGGAGTAAAGTGGGACTAAATAACTGTCTTGACTTTTGCAGATGGGATAGTCTGTGACAAACGCGTCAAATACAATCTATATCCCATTCCTTAATCCTTTTCCAGTACTGCAGTGCATCGCTTTTCCCACCCTCTACTTACGGCAGAGAGGATGTCCGCCTGATTGATACGTGACGTGTATCAATATTCATCTGCCTTGTAGTCAGCTTAGGATTGAAAGGAATTTTGGAGAAGAGCAGGGCCATTGGAATGAGATAATTGTCTATTACAGCTGTATCAGTTGCATACTGCAGACAGTAGCGAAGCATGACTAGTAGCAAGTACGACTACGGCGCCAGCTGAGCTAGCATGCCTCCATTAATTTAGCACAACAAGAGAGAGAATAATTGTATTCCATAGTGCATAATGCCTTACTCATTATTAATGAGAGGTAATTGTTTTTTATTTTTCCACACAAAGTGTCTGTTTAGTTTTTTTCACTAGGAAATCCTTGAAAATAAAGAAAAATAACAGTTTTTTAAACTGGTGTGCTGTGTTTATATTTGCATTAAATTCCTTTCCGACAGTTAGTGCATTTGCCATTTGCCTTTAGTTTAATGTCAGGCATGTGTGGGTAATGACTGTGACTAATCACATCAAATGGAAGGCCACTAGGAGACCAGCAATGTACTGCTACTGTGCTACTCACTACATAATTTTTAATGAAGTGTTTTGCCCAGGTTTATAATTTCTCTTTTTTTCTTTCTAGATACTCCTACTGTCCGTGGTCATCCAACTCGGCAGGATGTAGCAGCCCGGCTGCGGCAGCTGGAGGCGATACGTGATACGTACCAATAGCTGGTGGCCCGGAAAAAGGAGAAGGAGGCCGCTGCCCAGGGCTCTAGACAACCATCAGCGCCTCCAGCCTCTCAAAACCAGTCCCGCAGTCCGCTGGCAGCCACCCACTGGCGTTCCATCACTGCTGCCTCCCTCAATTTCTGACTTCAGCTTCTGTTGCATTCTGCTCAGGCTGCACCGCATGAAAGCCAGGCAAATTAAGATGGAGGGGCACCTTAAAAAGCCCCTAGCCCGCCATTAGTGCCCTCGTCTGCCCCTTTTTAACCTTTGTTTTGGTGGGTGGGATGGAAGATGAAACTTGGACAGTTTGGACTTTCATTTTACTTTTGCCGGACATTTTGGACATGATAGGGGACAGGGAGAATTATTTGGGGAGAGAGGGTGGGCCAGTTTAGGGTTGAAGGGGTGGGTTTATATAATATTGTTGTTAGGGTAATAAATATTGTTATTTATGCTTCAAATCTATTTTTGGGTGTTTTACTTTGCACTGCTGCCTTTTAGCTCAGCAGCAGTCTGTTTTTAAAAATCAGCTGATAGAGTATAACAATTAGTTATGTGGTACCCTTGTCCTACTACTACTCTCTTAGTCTCTGCAGTCTGCAACTATATTGACCAATAAGACGAGGTGGGAGGAGAGGGTTTCCAACTTTCCATTGCCTATATTGCCTAAAACAGCAACGCTCTATAGTTCTCTTACCTGAATGGATGAAGCGAGGGCTACATGGTTTTCCAAGGTGCCATGGTGGTGGTAGTGGCTAGTGCACCAACACTGAAGGAGAAGCGAGGTCCCACTCCCACCTAGGTGAACTGCAACTGTAGGATTAATCGTAAGGATTATTAATCGCAGGCAACTAAATTTAAATAAAAAATGAGTTTATGGGTTATATATATTATTATATCATAGCTTTACATACAATTGAGACCAGACGACGCAACAAAGAATACCTGATAGTGAAAATATAACATGCAGTACAAAATTATTCAGAGCAATGGAGAGCTAGTATTTGAATTCATCATCAAAATAATGTAATCTGTATTTTACAACCATAAATGTACACAACAAATAAGTCAAATATACATAGAATATTAATAACAGGTAGCACCATGGAACATATCACAATTGTAAAACAAACAATGACTTATAGATAGAGTTAAAAGTCTATCGCTTAAAAGTATCCAATCATATTATCTTCTATAAAAATCCCAGTTAAAAAGTAGAAATTCAAAAGAGACGTATACAATTCATCACATTAACAGGTTAAAAGACTGGCCTCTGTAGTATCCAAAAAACAAAAAAACAAAATCAAGCCAATGCTTTAATTCCAATGCAACAGCTCCAATATAAGTATTTGCAGACTGCACAAACAGTAACCTGACTGGAGTCGGTGCACAGCAGCGGTAAAGCATGCTGATACTGCCAACAACCGAGCTGTTTGCATAATGGAATAATCCAGGATTTTCTAGGGCGCACATATGATGGACAGAAGAATATAAAATGTGCTAAGGATTCCTCTGCCTGCTGACATGATGAACATGTAGTAGTCACAGCACCAACTGGGTTACATTTTGCTCAGAACGGCTGTAGTGGGAGTGTGCCATATCGAAATTTAAGATACATACCCTTGGCAGCCATTGGAGTTATATGATCAAAAAAAGGCTCAAAGACCATATCAATCTTAAAGATTAAAAATGTATCAGCTAGGGATCCCTCAGAAACGTGCCTCAGTTTGTCAGTCCACATATATTCCCAGAAAGCCTTTTTAAGAGATATCTTTGATAGATGCTTTGAGAGGGGGCAAGAAGACCAAAATTCGCCCAGGCCTACCATATGCAGCATATCTTTGACAAAAGAGAGCCATTTGATATTACAAGCCCTGTTGTGAGAAGCTACATCCTGAAAAGAATGGTAATAGCCTTCCAACGCTGCAGTATACTTAAAACGTCACCAGAATAACAATGGTCTGAGTTGGGCTTTGTGGCATATCAGTTTAAGGCAACAACAGGGGGGGACAGTAGGGCTTTTTTACTAAGTCCAGCATATGTGCCCAAGGCAATGTATTGAAGAAGGGTATGCGGTTCCTAAGGGCATGAAGATATACAAGGTCAGAGGGGTGCTAGGTTCTAAGTGCAGGAGCACAAGTGAATGTCCTGTGATTCCTGGCGAGAGGGGAAGCCCGTGCTTCGTAACTGCAAAGCCCTCACACACCCAGCAAAGCTAGGTGTCATGCTTCATCATTTGGGCCTGCTCCTCGTCGGGCCGGGCGCTGCAATGCCCGACGGGCTCCCATAAATGGGGCTCTTTCTCGGAGATCTTTTGTTCCTGCCGTTTGGTGCAGTGGGGGTGAGGGGCCTAGTTGTGTAGATGTGGTGTAAGTGAGTTAAAACAGGTCAGCTAATCCTTGAACAAAACTTTTATTCTGGTAGGTAAACTGCCTGATTAAAATGTATGGAGTGGCGTGAAACCTAGGGGCTATGTGCCTAGATATCTACGTCTCTACTCTCAATAGGTTGACATGTTTCTTGCCTATATTGTCAGGGGATCATTGGCAATTCTTCAGGACCAGATTCAAAAAATGCTATCTACATGTGAGAGGGGAAACCTACCTCCCACATCGTGGTATAGTGGGCAATGTCCCACCGTTGTCACAGGACCTAGATTGAAATGAAGTAACAGACATTATATAAGCTGTAAACCCCATGCATATCGCATCGTATATCTTATTTGCCTTATGAAAATTGCACACGAAGTGTTCAAAAGGGTGTGCATTCCGTAGTGATGACTCACACGATTATAGTGTCTAGGTGCAGCATACAGTGAAGGACCACGCACTTAGTAATAAAAACAATTAAAATCATTAAAGCCATTGGAAAGCAGTAGTCGAGCATAGTGAGGTGTAATGCTCACCTAAGGGCCTACTTAGTTAAGCCTCATCAGTCTCCAGCACGATAAAATGAACACCAGCAGTTAGTGTCCTGTCGAGGATAAGGATATAAATTGACCAGTAAGTCAATGCTCCACTGCCAATCCGGTAACTCTCAAAAGGACAGTGACGTATAACATTAGAGAAGGAGGAACTATGATATCAACGGTGTATCATACATGTCCCCCCACACATGTCTTTCACTGAGCCTGACTCCCGTGTAGTCAGGACACCACCAGGTGCCGAGGGTCAACACAATGTGGCAGTGTGGTCAGCACATTGTGGCAATGGTATGTGTTTAAACCCTGGCAAGCCTGCACAATAATCATGCCCTGGGAGCTCGGAGTGATGTTCCAACATGTAGCAGGCACGGTAATCACAGTTAATCATCACGCAATTCGGGACTCCCTCTAAGGATGTCATGCAACACTAAGCGTTGCGAGCTCCGTTTAAGGGTGTCGTTTGTACTTACCGGCACTCCTATGCGTGCATGCAGTCTCACCTACCCTCACCGCCGGAACCGGGTGGTCTGTGACCGCCATGCTCATCCGTAGTTATACACTCCGGTAACCGTGCGGCTGGGGTGGGCGGGGCCTTGCGACGCCTGCTCGTCGTGACAGTGATTAAAAGAAGGACTTCACGAATGTGAGTAGAGGCCATCTTAGCCTAGTCTAGGTCGCTTAGGCAATGTTGGAAACAGGCTGTAAATGAATGGCGGCCATCTTAGACTGTGGTGATTCAATGGCTACGTATTGTTGGGCCGTATGGATTTAGGAATACAGCATTATCCACCCATTCGTTGACGTCACATTCACTCGCTCGCATGGCGGTGCAAGGATTAGAAGTACAAATAAATGATCCTTGTTGGTATATATAAGACACATGCTATGTCTCCTGTAATGGTTGTAATTCAGTGGCTATGTATTGTTGAGCCGTCTGAATTTAGGAATAAATCATTTTCCACCCATTCATAGACGTTACATTCACTCACTCAACTGGCAGTATTGTTGGTATATTTAAGTCACATGCTATATCTCCTGTATTAGAGGGATAATATATCGCATTTCATGTATTGGTTAGAGCGGCCCAGGGAATATCATCATTCAGTCCCTTACTGTCACTCGATAATCTATGTACCCATCTCTGTTCAATCCTGAACAGGGCCCTTTGTGTAATCTGTGGGTGGGCCTCTAAGATTAGCCATTTAATGGACTCGGGGGAGTGGTTGCAGTCTCTGAAGTGTGTGTACATCTTAGTGGTGACCCTCTGGCGGCGGATGTTGCTCCTATGCTCTGTGATACAAGTTTTGGCCATGCGTAGTGTCATGCCTATGTATTGTCTAGGTCCCGTGACAACGGTGGGACATTGCCCACTATACCACGATGTGGGAGGTAGGTTTCCCCTCTCACTGTGTGTAGATAGCATTTTTTCAATCTGGTCCTGAAGAATTGCCAATGATCCCCCTCACAATATAGGCAAGAAACATGTCGACCTATTGAGAGTAAGACATAGATATCTAGGCACATAGCCCCTAGGTTTACGCCACTCCATACATTTTAATCAGGCAGTTTACCTACCAGAATAAAGTTTGTTCAAGGATTAGCTGACCTGTTTTAACTCACTTACACGACATCTACACAACTAGGCCCCTCACCCGCACTGCACCAAACGGCAGGAACAAAAGATCTCCGAGAAAGAGCCCCATTTATTGGAGCCCGTCGGGCATTGCAGCGCCCGGCCCAGACGAGGAGCAGGCCCAAATGATGAAGCATGACACCTAGCTTGCTGGTGTGTGAGGGCTTTAGTTCCGAGAGAGGGCTTCCCTCTCGCCAGGAATCACAGGACATTCACTTGTGCTCCTGCACTTAGAACCTGGCACCCCTCTGACCTTGTAAATCTTCATGCCCTTAGGAACTGCATACCCTTCTTCAATACATTGCCTTGGGCACGTATACTGGATCTGGTAAAAAAGCCCTACTGTCCCCCCTCTTGTTGATTTAGGTATAGCACTGGGCTCCAGTGGGACTATCTGTCAAGGTTACCACAGAGACTACTTGTCCTGTGTGGCCCACATCTTCCATCAACTTTGGAATTGAATTTTGAGTGTAACAGTTGATCTTACCCGCGTCCCTTAACATGGAACACAACCAGGGACTGAGCTTCGATGATGAAGCAGTAGTCGAAATACTAAGGCCCCCCCCCTCCTAGGGTCTGACGGCAGTTCAGCTTCTGGGAGCCAGTCTGAAGACTGGACATCCTTGACCTCTATGAAGAGGGAATGGCTTAAGGTCACTCTGCATGGAGCCCTTATGACCGAATACTTACGGGCGAGCAGTGCCCCGAACGGCCTGATTGTGAACAACTTTCCCAGGTTATTCCTGGAGGATGCCACCTTTAAAAAGGAATGGTCCCTAGTGGCTTGGAAATGCACTAGGGACTGGCTTGTGTTGAATAGGGATATAAACCCTATATTAGAGCTGAGTATATCCATGTTAGGTCTTGATATTACTGAAACCTATTCTGAGGATTGATATTATGCATTTAAAATAATCGAGACTATGTCACGTTTGGTATTCGACGTGACCGTAATAACGAACATTTGTTGTTTGGTTTGTTATTTCTAACCATTGCCGATCGTATTATTATCATTATCTTTCAAATAACGATTAAGTCTCTTTGAATAAACACATATGTGCTTTAAGTTAGTATATTTGAAGAATTATTGAAATTGCTTTAGGCGTGGCACACCACGTGACCGGATCAAGGCAAATAAATAGCACACCTCGGGTTCTGTCTCTGAATATGCTAACCCGGAAGTCGTTGATGTCGGAGCAGGGAGGCCGTAGGAACTTCATGAGGTAAAGTGAGCAGGATACCCTGGACGCGTGAAGCACGATAGATCCTATGACTGTTTGTTCTAATGAGTTGGCACGAATTATGATTATGTGAAAATAGATTATGCTGAGGAGAAAGAAGTTTCTCCGTTTTTATGTAGGAGCGCGGAATATTGCAGATACGTTAGTCCGTTGTTTGGTCCCGCAGATGAATATTTATTGAGTTGAGCCCGGTGTTGAATTTTCGCATTGAATTCCTCTCATGATGATTGTTTTTAGGTTATTATTATTTGAGCATTAGCACCAATTAGGAACCATTCGAATTGATACATGCATACAAACTAATATACTTTAGTTTAGCATTCGGATTTAGGGAGGAACGAGCAACATTTCAGACATATAGTTTGATGTCTGATTCTGTTGAAGAACACTTAACTTGATATGAATTAAGTCCGTTGCGAAAAATTTTTCGTGGTGATTGCTTTAGTTCAGTAGCCTCGCAATCACCACTAATTAGAAAAATAAAAATTCATACAAGTGCGTAAACCAATACATCGAGCCCGATATCCAGGCGCTGTTTAGAAAAACGTAGTCACTGATAAACAAAGGATTGATATGAGGCATTTGTCCCACAACATAATATGGTACAGGAGGAATATTGCCATAAGATTAAAACATATTATTGTCTGTTGTTGTTTGCAGAGTTTATCCTCCAAACCGCGAAGAAGATAAATAGCAACACTATCAGGTACACTAAGTTACTTATAGAAGAATGTGGCCAATATTGAGATGACATAAATAGCCCTTATCATGACCCTAACATGTTGTTTTTTGGAACTACCTTTCTCTTTCAGTTCTTTCTCCGTCTAATTTAAAAAAAAAAAAAAAAAATCGGTTTAAAGACAATCAGTGGTATTTTTATCTGATACTGTTGTTGATCAACTATCGCTGGTAAGCCTAAGTGATATATATATTATCTTGAAGCATTATTAACACTGCCTAATGAAACGGATAAGTCTTATAGCTTTTGTATCTGTTTCAATAAAGGTCTAAGAAAATATAATTTTTCTATTCATCGGTGGCTCCACACAACGCAACTATTAATTATGAATACCATATAAAAAGGTATGCGTTTAGTCGTAAAAATTATATATTTTGACTTAACCTTTTGACCTAACCTTGCCACGTTTTTGAATAAATACCTTGTTAAATGATACTGTGTTTGAATTATAGGTATCCTTCCAGTTCAATCATATCACGACGAAGGCTTTATGCCTAGTTAAGCATCAAGGAACCGCCTAGCTTTAGTTAGGTATGTGTTTATTTTGATTTTGATTTTGATTTTTAAGTGTTCGGACTATGTGTGGTACCAAAAACGGTTATGACATTAAGCTGTCAAAAATATTTTGAGATACACATGAGAAAGTAAAATCTGGGAGTAAAAATTATGTGTTAATATAGTGTAATTTGTCCATGATTGTCTGTTAGTATAGTATTGTAAATTGTTATTGAAATGTCAACAAAAGTATATATAAAATATTAATATACTGTTAAAAATTGTTTCAGAAAACTCTGTCCTGAAGAAGGTGTTTGCATCAAGATACAACCGAAACGCTGCGTCGACTTTTTTTGTGTAGTTTTCGTTAAGACTTTGCACCTTGACATTGATTATTATATTTAACATTATGTTTTTATGCTTTGTACATTCAATTCATGAAATGTTTTTAACAAAAATTTTAAATAACGATTCTGAATAAATTGGATATCTTGAATTTTACTCATTTTATTGGTGTGGATTTTGTATTGATTGAATGTGTATATATGTAATGAGTTATGCTACTGGAGTTTTTTGATACAACACATGATCCGGACAACCACATTAGGGACTGTTTTTTTGTTTCTTGTGTTGATTATCACCACAGCGAAAAGGATTGCAGACGCCCTGTTGGTGAGAATACAGATTGCCGAAGGGGCACTGAAAACAACAATTCAGATAACGGCATATAAATCTAAATTGGCCGAGATTAACGCTGAGATAGCCGACAGCAAGGACTACCTGATGAAGCAAAAAATTGCTAAGCTTCAAAAAGATATAACCAAGTTCAGCAAGGAAAAGGTATACCCCTATCTGAAGGCAGATTATACCTCAGCTAAAACCAGCTACTCGAGCGATGAGAGTACTGACAACAGGAGGGGCTCCTCCAACAGTGACTCCAGCTCTGGGAGTGGAGGTAGTAACTACTCAAGGAGGTTTAATAGACCAAATCACAATGTCCCGGCTTTTCCAGCCCCCCCGCCCCCATACTGGCAATACCCGATGTATCATCAGGGACAACCTCAACTCTTCCATAACAGCAACCCCATTTTTTTAGACAGAGGCTGGGGCAGAGGAAGAGGGCGGAAAAGAGGAGGACAAAAGCAAGTGCAATGGCAGTAACAAACTCCACACAACATAGAAACGGGGAGCAAGACAAGAGGCCAGAGGAATTGATAGTGAATCTGTCACACAGATTGCTCACTGAGACAGAAGCAATGGTGTTAAAAAAAGGCCTAGGCTATGTTCCCACCCCTAAGACTGACAGATTCAGAGATCAGTGTGAAATACAGAACTTCTTCAGAAAGGTTCACCTAAAAGCCTTTTTTCAAGACAGACCCACCAACGACCAAGAAGTCACAGGGTTACGTAACCCCTCTACATTCACACCTGGCAACATTATGATTCCTGTGGAAGTGTTGGCTTTTGAAAAAGTCGTACTAAATGAATTGGCTTCCCCTTCCAACAATACTCATTTTCACAATCTTTCTACAGCAGAACTGGCGGCTGCCAGATCTCTAGCTGACGACATGACGATTACCATAAAACAGGCCGACAAGGGCGGTGCAACTGTCATTCAGTCAACTATTGACTATGATGCAGAGTGTCTCAGACAACTACAAAATGCAAGGTGCTACACCGCAATAACGGACAATCCCACTAACAGATTGACAACTAAAATTACCAGCATGATCCATGAGGCAGAAACCAACGAATGGATCAGCAAAAAGGAGGCGGAATTCTTGACTGCCAAAGAACCTAAAATACCATACTTCTATACACTCCCTAAAATACACAAAGGCATTACACCGACCCCAGGACGTCCTATTGTCTCAGGCATTGGCTCACTACTTGAGCCTCTGTCTAAGTTCTGTGATCACTTTCTTCAACCCCTTGTGAAACAGACACCATCTTACGTACGAGACACTACTGACATCCTCCGCATCATAGAGGAGGTACCCAATAGCAATGATATAGACTACCTCATGACTCTTGATGTGGAGGCTCTGTATACAAATATTCCCCAACAGGCAACATTAGCGGTTATAGAAACTGCACTAGGCAAGAGCGAATGGACGTCCCCGATCACTTTCATAATGGAGTGTGCAACCCTAGCATTGACAGAAAACTTTTTTGAGTTTAAAGACCAATTGTATCACCAATCACAAGGTACTTCAATGGGGAGTACCTTCGCACCTAGTGTGGCCTGTCTGTATATGGCTGCGTTTGAGGAAGACGTCATCTGGAACCGTAACAATGCATATGCAAACAACCTGCTACTATGGAAACGTTTTATTGATGACATCCTCATCCTTTGGAAAGGGGACCGATCAGCTTGTGAGGACTTTGTGTTGTGGGTAAACAACCAAAACGAATACCTGAGATTCACCCACACGGTCTCAGCCACTGACATCCCTTTTCTTGATCTAAAGATTAGATTGAATGAGGGCTTACTGAACACCAGCCTGTATAGGAAACCTACAGACCGGAATAGCCTTTTGCTATATAGCAGTTACCACCCCAAAACACTCACGGACAACTTACCTGTGGGTCAGTTCCTCCGCATTAGACGTAACTGTAGCTCAATTGCAGATTACAAATCAGAAGCTCACACTTTAGCCTCTAACCTGAGAGAGCGGGGTTACCCAGAACGTCAGATTAACACCGCCATGAAAAGAGCAAGGAACAACCCACGAGAGGCTCTTTTAGAGGTGAACACCAAATCCTCTGTTGACACTCTCACCTGCGTGACATCATTCACCCCTGAATCTAACAGGATAAAACGCGTTGTTAAAAAACTTTGGAGCATACTGAACACGGGCGACCTACAGATCCCCGCACCAAGGTTTGCATTCAGACGCACAAGTAATCTCAAAGACATCCTGATCAACACCCGACCGAAACAAACCCATCGCACAGACCAAAGACAACTTTGGGATCTGCCTCCAGTCATTGGCCACCACCCTTGCGGCACATGTACTGTATGTCGGTTCACCTCCACTGTTAAGGAGGTGAACCGACATACCTCTCAGAAACCTTCAGGTGGAAATTACCCAAGCACACTAACTGCAATACTACCCACTGTATTTACATGATCACCTGCCCTTGCGGCCTCCAATACATAGGCATGACACTACGCATGGCCAAAACTCGTATCACAGAGCATAGGAGCAACATCCGCCGCCAGAGGGTCACCACTAAGATGTACACACACTTCAGAGACTGCAACCACTCCCCCGAGTCCATTAAATGGCTAATCTTAGAGGCACACCCACAGATTACACAAAGGGCCCTGTTCAGGATTGAACAGAGATGGGTACATAGATTATCGACTGACAGTAAGGGACTGAATGATGATATTCCCTGGGCCACTCTAACCAATACATGAAATGCGATATATTATCCCTCTAATACAGGAGATATAGCATGTGACTTAAATATACCAACAATACTGCCAGTTGAGTGAGTGAATGTGACGTCTACGAATGGGTGGAAAATGATTTATTCCTAAGTTCAGACGGCTCAACAATACATAGCTACTGAATTACAACCATTACAGGAGACATAGCATGTGTCTTATATATACCAACAAGGATCATTTATTTGTACTTCTAATCCTTGCACCGCCATGCGAGCGAGTGAATGTGACGTCAACGAATGGGTGGATAATGCTGTATTCCTAAATCCATACGGCCCAACAATACGTAGCCATTGAATCACCACAGTCTAAGATGGCCGCCATTCATTTACAGCCTGTTTCAACATTGCCTAAGCGACCTAGACTAGGCTAAGATGGCCGCTACTCACATTCGTGAAGTCCTTCTTTTAATCACTGTCACGACGAGCAGGCGTCGCAAGGCCCCGCCCACCCCGGCCACACGGTTACCGGAGTGTATAACTACGGATGAGCATGGCGGTCACAGACCACCCGGTTCCGGTGGTGAGGGTAGGTGAGACTGCATGCACGCATAGGAGTGCCGGTAAGTACAAACAACACCCTTAAACGGAGCTCGCAATGCTTAGTGTTGCATGACATCCTTAGAGGGAGTCCCGAATTGCGTGATGATTAACAGTGATTACCGTGCCCGCTACATGTCGGAACATCACTCCGAGCTCCCAGGGCATGATTACTGTGCAGGCTTGCCAGGGTTTAAACACACACCATTGCCACAATGTGCTGACCACACTGCCACATTGTGTTGACCCTCGGCACCTGGTGGTGTCCTGACTACACGGGAGTCAGGCTCAGTGAAAGACAAGACTGGGGGGACATGTATGATACACCGTTGATATCATAGTTCCTCCTTCTCTAATGTTATACGTCACTGTCCTTTTGAGAGTTACCGGATTGGCAGTGGAGCATTGACTTACCGGTCAATTTATATCCTTATCCTCGACAGGACACTAACTGCTGGTGTTCATTTTATCACGCCGGAGACTGATGAGGCTTAACTAAGTAGGCCCTTAGGTGAGCATTACACCACACTATGCTCGACTACTGCTTTCCAATGGTTTTAATGATTTTAATTGTTTTTATTACTAAGTGCATGGTCCTTCACTGTATGCTGCACCTAGACACTATAATTGTGTGAGTCATCACTACGGAATGCACACCCTTTTGAACACTTCGTGTGCAATTTTCATAAGGCAAATAAGATATACGATGCGACATGCATGGGGTTTACAGCTTATATAATGTCTGTTACTTCATTTCAATCTAGGTCCCATGACAACGGTGGGACATTGCCCACTATACCACAATGTGGGAGGTAGGTTTCCCCTCTCACTGTGTGTAGATAGCATTTTTTGAATCTGGTTCTGAAGAATTGCCAATGATCCCCTGACAATATAGGCAAGAAACATGTCGACCTATTGAGAGTAGGACGTAGATATCTAGGCACATAGCCCCTAGGTTTACGCCACTCCATACATTTTAATCAGGCAGTTTACCTACCAGAATAAAGTTTGTTCAAGGATTAGCTGACCTGTTTTAACTCACTTACACCACATCTACACAACTAGGCCCCTCACCCCCACTGCACCAAACGGCAGGAACAAAAGATCTCTGAGAAAGAGCCCCATTTATGGGAGCCCGTCGGGCATTGCAGCGCCGGCCCGACGAGGAGCAGGCCCAAATGATGAAGCATGACACCTAGCTTGCTGGGTGTGTGAGGGCTTTAGTTCCGAAGAGGGGCTTCCCCCTCTCGCCAGGAATCACAGGACATTCACTTGTGCTCCTGCACTTAGAACCTAGCACCCCTCTGACCTTGTATATCTTCATGCCCTTAGGAACTGCATACCCTTCTTCAATACATATCAGTTTAAGGCCCAGGTCACGTCTGAGGGGTATCAATGGGCTAATGCATGAGGGCTCTTATAAAGGAGTTCTCAGCCACCCCCAGTGTGGTCAAGTCAACATTACCCCACAGTTCTGCCCCATACAATGCACTGTCCTCTGCCTTGGCTCTATACACCTTCAAAGCAGGAGATATCTGTCTATCTTGGGATGCCTGATGCATTTTTAAAATGGCTGCTGCATACTAGGTAAGATTCAAACTGCTTCTCTCTTTAATTAATACTAAAGTAGTTAATACTCGAATCGTGAAGGGACAAGGTTAAGGGTTTACGCAACACAATGCCTGAATGATGATGCAGATGAATGATGTTCTTCCATTCTTCTATATCTACAATATCGATCACCTTTATGCGTGGGTGGGTAAATGGGGCCAGTGTGGGCTATTGTTTACAGGAAACAAACAGGAAATACATGCCCTTGAGCACATTGCAGGTCATGGAGAACTGAGAATTAGGATGCATTTGGAGAGGTGGGCCTTAATCCAACGGCATCATGGAGAGCCAGGACTTCAAAAAGATCAATGGAGGACGAAAATGGAAACAAAAGTCCTTAGATGTAGAATCAGAGCATTAAGTGGAGGAATGTGTCTCCAATATAGATGAAAGTTTTGGGAAAGCCCCCATCTGTTTCTGAGGCCACTAAAAAAATATGGCAAGCAACTCAGGAAAGAATAAATGCTGTCAGAGTTACAAAGCACACCTTTGAAGAAATCTGGAAAAGATGGTATAACCTTTAAAGCTCGTACTAAAGAAAACATTAGTGCCACGAGTTAGAAAGCTAGTACCTCTGGAGGAAGACCATCACAGAATCTGCTCCTATTCCACGGAGCACCCTCCAAACAGAAACCATGACAGGAGTGAGCTCCATAAACACCTCAGCACCCCTATTACCGACCACAGGTCAGTGACATTAGCTACTTCTGTGTCCATTTTAACTTTTTTAAATATTTAAAACATTCGAGTATATATATATATATAAATATATATATATATATATATATATATATATATATACTGAATAATGTTATAGTTAGGTGGCAATTTCAGTGACAACGTAACGCTCTAAATGTACAAAACCACTGAAATTCACCAGTTATAGTTATCTCTGGTAACTATAACTCATGTCGTAAGGTAAATATGACTCATCTCCTAGCCATGCACAGTTTTCTCATCAATAATATAACAGCTCATTAGCTGTCGTGCCTGGCTTGTAGCTAGGCCCTCTGTTCAACTCCCCACATGCAGCCAACCCCATGCAGCACACGGCGAAAGGCCGTGTGCAGCGGGGTGTTGGCCGCAGGGCCTGGGGGAGGCCCTGTGTCCAAGCAATTAGTACAGCCCCCCTTCCCAGGCCACTTTGGCCCCCGAGGCCTTATTTTTTTAAGGGTAGGGGGCAAGTGCCCACTCCGAGCCATTTTGGGTCCCAAGGTCCCCATCTCCCGGGGCCAAGAGATATTTGAAAAGGGGAGAGAAGAGCATGCCTCCCCTCCTGAGCCACAAGGGGTCCCGGTCACTTCAACCCCTGGGACCTTTTAGGAGAGGGGGGAGCAGGTACACAAGCCAATAGTGTACCTGCGGACTCCGTCCCAGGGGCAATTATTTGAATATAAGATAGGGGGGCATGACCCTCCTCCCCTTTGCCTTAATATGCCCAGGGGACCCGATGCCCGCAGGCTGGGAAGGCATGCTTTCTCCTACTTAACAGACATATGTACCTGCATGTGTCCTTGCGGGCAGGGAAACTACTCTGTCCTGGGGGTGGGATCGCCAGGACAGAGTAATTGAGGTGGCCCCGCGGGATAGGGTCCCCGGGGCCTTTTAGAGTCTTAGGGAGGGCAGCCATGTGTGCCCCTGCCCTTTTTAAATATGTCAGCCCCAGGGGATGGGGTACCCAGCCACTTTCAGGCTTGAGGAGGGGGGCACACGCCCCTTACCCTTAAATAGAAAATGTGTACCCCCTCACACCCAGGACACCCCATGAGGTATTTTCATTTCAAACACAGGAGCCCACGATTTAAAAACAATTCATGTGGATTTGCGAATCCTCTGCTAATTTGCAACAACATTTATTTAAAAAAACTGTTTTAGCCCTAGGCAGTGTCCCAAGCCTAGGGGGGGTCAGGATCCCTATCCTGCCACCTATGCCTTTTTTCACATTTTTTAAACAGAACACATTACTCCTCTAAAGTGAACGCAAAGAGTTTTAAAAAGTATTGACAGTGAAAGCATGAAAAGAAAAATAAACATGAAATTACAATACATTGTTAAAAAATGTGATGTAAATGTAAGTGTCAAGTTTACATGCAAATGATGAAAAGGTCCTCAACCTCCCCTGGTCACCTACTGTACCCAACTGAGTCAAAGTACCAATAGTCACTCGGGGAAGAAGGGAGAAAACAAGGAGGAAAATGGTCCCACATCGCACCCCACTCTAGGACAGAACCAGTCGGCCAGGAGAAGTCTCTGTTAAGAGAAAGGACAGAAAATGAGGTAAGTATGCAAAGCTCGGGATCTACGAGTATTTAAGCTCCCCGGCCGGCTCCTGCGTGTTAGCGGGAGCCGGCCATATTCGTAGTTCGCCTGTCGTACGCGACCGGCAACTGTGACAGTACACCCCCCGTATAATCCCCCCACCGGCCTGGGTTTATCAGGATGTCTTCTGTGAAACAGACGCAGTAGACAAGGGGTGTGCAGATGACTAGCTGGTTCCCATCCCAGGTACGTTCTTCAATTCCATTTCGTTTCCACTGTACTAGATACTGTAGTTTACGTCTCACCCTTCTCGAGTCAATTACAGCCTCGACTTCATATTCAGGTTCATTGTCTACAATCACGGGGGCTGGAGTGTCAGGGATATGCGTGCCTGGTTCTACAGGTTTCAGTAGAGAGACGTGAAACACTGGATGTATTTTTAAGGCAGCAGGAAGGTCTAATTTCATAACGACAGAATTTATAACCTTACATATCTTGTAAGGACCAATATATCGAGGTTTGAATTTACAAAACCCTTTGAAGGCAAGGTTCTTAGTAGATAGCCACACTTCATTCCCTAGGGTATACATAGGCTCCGTGCATCTATAGAAATCCGCCTTTTCCTTATAACTTGCTTTAGCCTTTTCTAAGTTAACTGTTGCTGTCTTGTGTAGTTCTTGTAGGTTCTTTAAAAAGTCAAGAGCTGCAGGCGCAGGACAGGAAGAAGAAAGCAGGGATAGCATGGTTCGTGGGTGAAAACCATAAGTACAATAGAAAGGAGAGTAATCAGTAAAGGAGTGGCAACTGTTGTTGTAGGAAAATTCAGCTACCCATGCAAGTGTATCCCAGTCTGATGAGGAGTGTAAGAACTGACATCATATATACTGCACAAAACACTGATTTACTCTCTCGGTTTGGCCATCCGTCTGAGGGTGATGGCTAGAAGACAGTCTTACATCTATTTGTAATAAGGCTCCCATCCCCCTCCAGAATTTTGAAATAAATTGAGCACCCCTATCAGATATAAGAACAGAGGGAAGGCCATGTAAGCGTACAATGTGTTGAACGAACAGAGAAGCCAATATCTTAGACGTTGGGATTGCCTTCAACAGAATAATGTGTGACATTTTGGTTAATAAATCGACCACGACAAGGAGAATAGTGTTTCCCTGAGCGGTCTTTGGTAGTTCCACAATAAAATTCATAGACACTATATGCCAGGGGCTAGGTGGAGTGGGCAACGGCCTTAATAATCCTGCAGGGGCCTGATGAGAAGCCTTCCCTTGTGCACACACATGGAAGGTTTGAATGTATTTTCTGACATCACTCCCCATACCAGGCCACCAAAAGCTTCTTTTCAGTTTAGTTTTCTTATACCCAAGATGTCCAGAAAGAAGATGGGTGTGACACCACTCTAATGCTTGTTGCTGGAGTGTATGAGTATGAAGCACCAATCCCCCTTGGACATAAACTAAATCCTGTGTTTTAGTGACATCATGAGTTCGAAATACTTCTTTCATTTCTACAGATCCTTGTGCCTCTTTAACTGCTTTCAGGAACTCGTCTTCAGAACAAATAACACTGATTATTCGCTCCCTAGCTATTATAGAAGGGGGCTCACTCTGAGGTTCTTCAAGTTCATAACCTAAACGGAACAGGGGGTCTGCTTTCCTGTTTTTCTTTCCTGCCTGGAATTGTATAATGAAGTCGTAATCACTGAAGAACTGCGTCCAACGCAGTTGTCGCATGGACAAAGCTCTGGCGGATTTAAGAAACTGCAAATGACGGTGATCTGTAAGGACCATTATTCTATGGTTAGCTCCTAAAAGATACTGCCTCCACTCCTCAAAAACCTTCTTTATAGCTAGCAATTCCTTGTCTCCTATAGCATAATTCAATTCAGCAGGTGTTAATTTGTGTGATTAATATGCTACAGGATGAAGGCATCTTGTGTTTGGGTGTACCTGAGACAGAACCCCACGATAGAGCGATGGTCCGATACACTAAGAAGGTTCACCTTTGTGAAAGATTATAACTTCTGACTTCAGTCCTTTAAGTCCAAATCATCTATAGGAGTACACTTCTAAAGCCCTCCAGGACCTCAGGGGAGGTAGAGACTCCCTGGGTGGCAGGCAGAGTCCAGTCCGGGAGCAGATGCCCTAGATCAGCTGGGCAGTTGTAGGAAAGACCTCTTGTGGCTTGTTGTATCCCTTTAGTTTGAACAAGAGGTCAGTCTTACAATGGCGGCTCCTCCGCTGGCCAACTGAGGGAAAGGAAAAATAAAATAGTAATAAAACAGTATTATTATCATTTTATTTTTCCTCTGGATGGAGCCAAGTCTTTGGGGGTGTGGCCATGCCATGACAGGCACGGAAGGGGAGTGGTGGGCAGCACTGCTGTCAGTGCACATGATGGTTTGGCCAGCCGTCTTAGGACACCCAAACTATCATGCGCATTGATATCTCCCCAACCCAAGCTGCATTGCCTGGTGGAAAGAACAGCAGGCGTAGGCTCTCAGTCCCCTTTGGAGCGGAAAACAAGCCCACTCAGGCTGATCCTAGCACTTCTCTCATGCTTGTACCAGCATGAGAGAAGCACTAGGATTGACTGTGAGGAGTCTGGAAGCCTAAGAAAGTACACAACAAGAAGGAGAAGAGCAGCAGAGCGGCGATCAGCGAGAAGCAGGTAAGTTATTTCTTTTTTCTTTATGTTGTCGTCGTCCGTGCCTCCCCACCCAATACCCCTCCCCCACCCACCACTCGGCCGCGAGACCAGCCGCTACTGCAGCCTTATGGCCCTTGGAGTCCACTACTTTGCCCTGGCTTCAAGAAGGAGAGCAGATCCAGTCTTCTAGGCTCTTCGCAGGTCTCAGACAGCAAATTTGATCCTCTTCTAATCTTCCATAGGTAAAGGAGGTTTCTGAAGTGGGTGCCTGGTGTCATACCAAGGATCACTCACCTGAATTCTCAGGTCTCTGTGGAAGCGAAGATCTTCAACCACTTCCCCATCATGTAAATCCTTAGTAGCAGAAGAGATGCTGGAGAAAAGGGGGGGTTGAGGGGAGAGAGATAAGAGCGATGGTTTTGGTGTACCTGGAGCTCCCGTGGAAAGAAAGACAGGTGTGTGTTGTTGCTTTTGAGCAGGACCCTTCAAGTTCTAGTGGTAAGGCTCATTCCTTATGCTAGCAGGTACCATGTGACAAAAGAACATAATCAGTTTAGGCAACCATACATGAATGCTTTACAACCAGCTTGAGCATTATTTTCTTCTCCCCCCCTTCAGTTATTTGTGGCTTACCTACAAAATCCCTAACACAATTGTGGAGACCACCATCAAGTTTACCGTTCTATTCTCTGTAAGGTAAAATTAGACTTAGGTGAAAAATTGTTCTTTTTCAAATCAGTAATTTAGAGCATTTTTTGGGTGCGAGCCCTTGTAAGAATATCAAACAAGAATTACTTAAAGAAATCTGAGTCCACTTGGGGGTCTTTTGGACATTGGCCCCTGTGCTAAATCCTAAGCATGCATTTTTAGTTTCTTCTCAGATTATAACAATCCTATGAACTGTTTTTTGTGATGTGTTCGTTCACAAAATTTCTCCTTTTTTTCGTTTTCTTTTGCTAAAACGTCCTCATTTAAAATCCAACTGTAAAGGTATCCTTGACGAAAGAAGAAACCAAAAACAAGAGGCGCCCGGCTACTGCACTAACCTGATGTCCATGTAATGTGCCAAAGCAGCTTGAGGGATGGGATTCCAAAAGAGTTTGCAAGCCTCCGGCTTCCAGAGGCCAGTGTTCGGGTTGCTCTTGTCGCAGGCGGCGAGGCTCAGAACCCATGAGCAGTGTTGGTAGGAGACACAGCTCTCTCTTCAGACACATTGACAAAGCTTAACTGGTAGCCACACTTTGAACATGGTATTTATTGCCCCTCATGCAAGTGAAGAGTGCTGCCTGCCAATCAGGAGACAGCTTCTGTCATGAAACAGGGGCAGGAAACAGAGGCCCTAAATTAGTCAGCAATTGTACAAACAAAAACAAAATAGCAGGCACACTGGGAGGAAACCATTAAGCAGGAAACAGAGGTCTTTATTTTCTCAGCAGTGTATTATTATCCTGCAGCCATTGTACAAAAAAACAATTACCAGGCATTTCAGCAAGAAACAAGGATAGCAGGAAATATAGGCCTTTAATTGATTGTTCAGCATTGTATGTTGTTTAACACAAAAACAAGTATACACAGCAGAGTACGTGGTATCTGTCTAACAGAAAAATAGTGATAATAAAGGGGAACATACAGCAGAGGCAGTCCGAAGTATACCACCTGGAGGTCCCTTGCGTGAGCCAATGGGTTTTAATGACCCCTGGGGGCATCCTAACCAATGGAGTAACGGTTCCCAGGGCTAACCCTATCCACTTTGGACATTTTCAAGATGGCTGAAGTCTTCTGCCACACTAAACTTGGTCTCTGAGGGCTGGGGGTCTGTGTGGGGAGTTTACTATGGTAATCCTAGTGTCTCCAGTATTAAGCAGTCCTTGCACCCTCAACAAGCTCAGAGAGAGAAGCCTGATAAAAATCAGGGCTGAGCTTTCAGCAGTCAGTGGATACACACAAAACGTTTTGTCACTTTGTATTCCTCCCTTGAATTGCATCCCAAATTTTATTTGTAACAGCCCAGTAGATCTGTCAAGCAGGATGTGACATTCAAGCAGGATTCAACACTAATGTGAAAGAGGATGCTCACAGCCCTGCCCAGGTGGTCACTGTTAACCAGTTCTGGGGCAGTTCTCCCTCCCACTGGGGTTGGTGGCTGGTTGACTAGGACAAAAAGGAAGCCAGGCTCAGATATGAGCTACATCTGCCTGTGACAGGGGAGGCCCATTTGAAGTGCACCAAGGGTCTGGGCACAGCCCCAGGCCACCCCGTCAAGAGAAGAGCAACAGCTGCCCACACCCAAGGCCTGTTGTCCCTACCATGAGAGCAGTTCACATCTGACCGCAGGAGAGCCATTAAGATGCTACATGATAGTTGAATGGTTAGAGAAAGGCTTCCAGAGGCATTATGCAGACAAGTGGTAATTTTTCTAAAGTACCTTTTCAGTAATAGTTAGATGCAATTTGGCCTTACCATTAAATTGGGTTTTATTTAACTATTAAAAAGAGCCCTTGAAATATTTCTCTAGCTGTTGCCAATCTGAAATTAGCATTATAAGGTGTTACAATATAATCCAGTGTTTCCCTATGGAAGCAGCCAGCCTTGCTACAGTGAAAATATGTTTCATGTTTTTTACTGTATAGACATGTGGAATATTAAACTTCTGTATATCCTACTTCTAAATACCATGCACCCTAACCTATGGGCAACAGGACCTACTTTAGGAGTGACTTATTCACTTAAAAGGAAGATTTAAAAGGAAGATTTTGGCCTGTCACATGGGTTTATTGTGGCAGGCTGCACTGGCAGTTGAAACTGCACAACCAGGCTACAGTGGTAGGTCTGGAGACATGCATTGCTCTGTCACCATAGTGGTTGGCCTAATGAGTGCTGCAGCCCACTGGTGACATTTAACTTACAGGCACTGAGTACACTGTGGGTAACATATCCTAAGAACTTATAGGAAAGTTAAATATGCCACATGGGACTATACCAATTTTCCCATGCTGAAAGGAGGGGCACAAACATTTTACCACTTGTTAGTAGGAGTAAAGTGCACAGAGTGCTATAGCCAGCAACAATAGGGTGCAGTAAAAAGGTAAAAGAAAATTGGGGTGACTCTGCAGAAAGGGCAAATTTCCAACAGGTAGGCAAAAGGAGCCACTGGAGCAATTATAGTTTCAGTGGCAGACGGCTCAGGTAAGCGCGGTGAGACGGGGCAGGGGGAGGCAGGGGGGTAAGCCGACAGACGACGGAATAGGTATTATTTATTTATTTAATTATACCTATTCCGTCATCCATCTGCTTCCCCCCCTGCCGCGCCTTTCCCCGCCCCACCGTGCTTACCTGTGCCGGCCACGCTGTATAGTTTTCCAAATACATTTGATCCGGAGGGCTGTTGCATGGAGGACGATCTTCAGAGACAATCAGATGTGCCTCAGGTTCAGGTGTATCTCAGGTTGAGCAACTAGAATAGTGCAGCCTCTGTTACAATGAGCTTGGACCAAGGCTGGGGCAGTAGTTTTATCATCTGAAGCTGAGGTTGATGTATGTGTAGAAACCCATTACAGAAACCTCAATGTCCGGTTTCAGCTTGGGATGTTTAGTACAATGTCCCAGCACCAGAGAGTGGGTGCAGCGTTGCCTGACAGTCCACCTGCTGGTAGGAAACCCAACAATATGCACCACAGTTCAAAAATGGTGCTAAATGTCTACCTCGAGCTCTGAAATGCAGTGCTTGCTAACTTTACCTTGCTATCTCAGTGAAAGACAAATTAGACCAGCTTTTCTCTTGGCTTATGTTTGGAAAATGACTTGTCAGATTTAGGGACAGAGCTGTAGGGGCTGCTGTTCTTGTCACTCTTGGAGCTGGTTTACTAATTGGGCCTTTTTGTCTCAACACCACGAAACCTATTGGCAATTGTGCACTTCATAAACAGCAACATTACAGAAAATAATATCATAATATACCCAAGCTTTCGTTAAAACACATGTATCAACGCTGTTTCTAAATGAAGCTGACAGGCACTAGATAAATGCATAGATTTCTTAACCGGTGCCCTGCATTACATTACAAAATCAAGCCTGTCCTTTTACACGTCCGTTTAAGGGACAAGCTCTCACATTTCCTATGATAGTTGATGGGAAAGTATAAAACTAACATTTGTGTTTGAAGGGTTCAATAAACCAAATACTTTATGTTGAAAGGACAGTCAGAGACAAATTCACTATTTGAACATAGAAACATTCCACAAAGTGAAGAATTTCATTTCATGCTTTCTTTCATCCTTCATTGCTGCTGGCTCCACCTGGAGATTCGGAATTCTTAATACTGAGCTGCTTTTGTAATTTAGTGCAAGGAGAGCAATGCCATCCAGGGCTTCCATCCTCCAGGCATCTGAGCCTGACCACGATGAAACAAACCTTTTCCTAACAAAAAGGGAAATATGTTTTGAACTGGCAGCTCTGAAACACAGAGGTGCCAAAAATAAGATTATATAATACACTCACAGGAGCCTGGAGTGATATTATGCAGTAAGTTTTTCTTTCGTTCAGTTCACTGACAATATGAGAAACTGATTGTCATTCTTCTTGTGAGAGGAGGGTATGAAATGTAGCTCCAAATGAAAGGATCAGGGCTTGACCTCGAAGCGCAGTTCATTCAATTTTGATATTTTTCCATTTACTCAGTTTCAGTTGTTAAACAGTTTTCTGTGTTTCAAATATTTATTTCATTATTATGTTTTGTGATATAAAAGGCCCAAGATCGCCTCTTGGCATGTGCTGGAAGGGAGCACACAGGTTTCCACTTGCTATAAGGAAAAATACTTATGTTGAGGTATTATGGGGGCTTCTCTGTCAAGCACCTGAGAGGTTGAAATACAAGCCTAGATTTACGAAGCTCTTGCATCATACATGTGCAACCCAGCACAAGGTGGAAGTAGTATTGACTAAGGGCCTAATTTTTATGTTGGTTGAAAAGGGTAGTCTGTTGCAATGGCAATGCAGTACCCTTTCTGGCCAACATAATGGTCCGCCCTCCCGAATTAAAGGAGGCGGACTTTTGGTGTAACAACGGTAGAGACTATGCTATTTCCGCCATGATTACACCCATCCAACGGCCTGATGGAGTAAGGGCATCAGAGATTGACCTGTAGTCTGCCCACCTAATTTAGATTACCAGACATTCAGGTCAGTGTTCACTGTCTGTCACTGCCAGAAAAACCCTAGCGATAAAGAGCAGTGAAAACTGCAAAATGCCCCCCTCGCCAAGAGAGATAGCTCCCATGGCGAGGGGGTCCCTTTTTTATTTTTAAAAACAAACTCCCCCTTTGGGGTTCTGTTTTTGAAAACAAAACAATTTGTAACTTTGCCGAACAGCTACATCATGTTTAACAGAGCTGTTCCACAAAGTTACAATACATTGGCAGGAACAGTTCACTGATAGAATATCGATGACATAAATATCGATGTTCAACATATCGAAAACAAAATATAGACTACAAAAATATCGACTCCCATACCTAAATAGGTAAGTACAAAAATATTGAATCAAAAATATCGATGTAAAAATTAGCGATTTAAATATATATATATCAAATAAAAAAATATATATTAAATATTAATATTAATTTTAACAAAATTAATTAAATGTAATATACATTTTAACAAAATATAACAAATAAACTTAACTAAAAAAAGATAAACACACAAACATAATAATTTATACATATATATATATTTACTTTAAAATAATTAATAAACTATTATCTTTAATTTATTTTGAAACTTAAAAATTATATAAAAATTAAATATATATATATACATATCAATAATTTAAAATAGGAAAAAATCATGCTATAATAAATTAAAACATTAAACTATTAAAAAATATTTAAACTTACATTTCCCAATACAATCAGTGCAACAGTAAGGAAAGTGTTGGATAGCGGAGGGAAAAATTCCTATTCCTACTCCAAAGAGTGCAACAGTAGGGAAAGTGTTGGATAGCGGAGGGGGAAAAATTACTATTTCCAGTCCACTGAATGCAACAGTAGAATAACTGTTGGATAGCAGAGGGGTAAAAATATTTATTCCCACTCCAGTGAATGCAACAGTAGGGAAAGTGTTGGATAGCCGAGAGGTAACAATTACTATTCCCACTCCAGTGACTGCAACAGTAGAGAAAGTGTTGGATAGCGGAGGGGTAAAAATTACTATTCCAACTCCAGTGAGTGCAACAGTAGGGAAAGTGTTGGATAGCGGAGTGGTAAAAATTACTATTCCAACTCCAATGAGTGCAACAGTAAGGAAAGTGTTGGATAGTGGAGGGGTAAAAATTACTATTCCCACTCCAGTGAGTACAACAGTAGAGAAAGTGTTAGATAGCGGAGGGGTAAAAATTACTATTCCAACTCCAGTGAGTGCAACAGTAGGGAAAGTGTTGGATAGCGGAGTGGTAAAAATTACTATTCCAACTCCAATGAGTGCAACAGTAGGGAAAGTGTTGGACAGTGGAGGGGTAAAATTTACTATTCCCACTCCAGTGAGTGCAACAGTAGAGAAAGTGTTGGATAGCGGAGGGGTCAAAATTACTATTCCAACTCCAGTGAGTGCAACAGTGGACAATGACAAAACACTTCAACATTTTTAATTAATTTCCCCCTCAAAATTAACATAATTAATAATCAATGTAAAAAATATTATTAATAAAAATACCTAATAAACATTAATTGACTACACGCACTTTAACACTATGATATCCACAACACACACCTAAATTAAACTCTAAAATAATAGAACACAATTAAAACGTATTTATAAATTAAAAACTATTACTATTAACAACTAATAAGGGGGCTCATTACGATGGCGGGCAGAAGCACAACCGCCGTGCTGGCGGATGCAAAAACCACCAGTTACCGCCGGCACGCAGCAGTCCACACGCCCGCCCAATTACGATGCGAAAAGCAGGCCAAACACCGCCGGCAAGCCAGCAACACCGTCCGCCATCAAAGTGCGCCCGTTCACGTAGCGGCGCAGCACAACTGACACACACCGTCCGACGAAACACGTCCCGCCCGGCGCATAAATTACGATGCCGCAAACAAACGGCTCCCACGGCCAAGAGACACCGCACGTGAAAGAGAGGCGGTAACACGGACGCAGAGCACGGACAACGAAGAAGCGGCACCCCGGGCATGAATCCAGCACTGCAGGCCCTTCCCATGCTTCTGCTGATGCACCACCAAGGACGCAACGTACCGCGGAGACGCAGGTAGGCACACACACAACAAGTGCACGCAAACAGCGCACACAGTGCAAGGGCGGAAAAAGCGGACAACCCCCCACCAGCGCGTGTACACTACACATCCACCATTGCATCCACATATGACACACAGGCCAAATCCTAACATCGCGGAACACATGTGTACACACCACCTGGGACTAGGAACCAACCACCCCGTCACGGCCACAAAGCGCCGATGACGCCGCCACACATGCGCACAACGCAGAGGCCAACCGCAGCGCCATGCATGCGTCGCACACAGACACAGGGACACAACCAAGCAGCACACACATCAGCCCCACCCCGAACGCACATGACACGTGACAGGCCTGCCACAGACATGTCCCCAACGCCCAATTCACGGACAACACCCAACGCCACACAACCGACGCACACATGTCAGTGAAGTCACGCAACAGCAGGACACACCCCAGTGTAACAAACATGGCGAAGCACACAGCGGCGGCAACACCAACTAGGAGAAGCAGGGCCCCTTCGGGAAGAGGAACGCCAGTACCACACTGAAAAACCCATACCACCCTGCACATATGAACAAGACACATGAAATGGAACACCAAAGAGCCCGGGGACCGACAACAGGTGGCCCAAGAATAACATCCACACACAAGGCCCAACGCAGAGCGGAAAGGCAGCCTGCCGCCCACACAAGGGAGAGCAGACAGCACTGAATGACCTTCCATTCCAACTCCGAAACCACAGCCCTACGACAGAAGCCGGTGAATACAGCCATTGTCCAAGAATAGACCAACACAGGCATGCCGAGGAGACCGACCACAGGGCAGATAGCGCATATCACAGAAGAACACAACGGACGGGGAAGAAAGAAGAAAACACTCCCCATGTCGGCCACATGCAAGTTAATTGGAAGGAGTCACACAGCACTGACCTTGAACTGTCTGAGAAGCATGTGGGAAGAGGGCCCGTGTCCTCCAAACAAGCCAACAGAACACAAGTCCTGTCTCCCTACGACTACACAGAGCTCACAGCAACCCCGGAGCGTGCACATTGCAGACTGCACACACAGCCGGAGCACGCCACCTCAACGAACCGCTGCGAAATGGCAACCGCAACACACCTACCCAACTACGCCGAACAGCTCAAGCTGTACAAAACCAACACGATACATACATTGGGATGCGATCTCCTGTCCCTGCTGAACGTAAGTTACCGACTGACTTACCGCATCACATTGTTCAGCTGCGTCATGCCCGTCTTCTACTGTCGGAGGTGTCCCTACCAGCATCCCGTCGAGATATGCCTCTCCAACCCGGCATGTCTGAAGGCGGACCTGCTACCACTACTCCTCCCTCTGGACGCACACGACAGGGCCTGCTCTGCCTATGGGGGCATGGCGTATGTGGCCAACATCGCACGCGCACTGAAATGGGACCACTGTGCCTCCACACGACGGATCATCGAGAACAGCTACATCGAATGTCACCCAGCATGCCCCATCATGGTCCTCCAAGGGACAACTTACGAACAACACCTTGACAGCCACCATCCGCTTCATTGGCTGGCAAACATGTACACCACCAATGACATGGAAGCCCTGCTGGACGGCATCGCATACCTGACAACCTGTAAATACGTCGGACCACAACGCAGGTTCCCCGAGTGACCTATGAAGTCCAACCCCGCACCCATGCTCAGCTTCCGCACGGACTGGCCAGTCACCACCACAACAGCCATACCAAACGACCGGCAACTGTAACCACACCATCAACGACATCGCCATGACATCGGATATGACCGGGACATGCACACTGTTCCCCAACACATCCAGGAACACCGCATGCATCGTGGGAGGCAGTGGCATGGGCTCTGTGTATCGCACCCACATGGACGGAACTGCACGAACAACCAGGACACGACATGGATCCAGCGCCCATGGACACACACACCGCTCAGTGGACATGAATAGGTCGCCTGGAGTCTGTGGGTGCTGCACCCTCCCACCCCCGCCCCGGGAATCCCATACCAGGACCTTTGCATGGACGACAAGTGCATACAACAACAACACGACCCCAGTGACTGTGACATGTCCAGTAACCACCACAGTGCAACAACAAGTGGCACGCCGCTGCATGCACGCAAGCACATGCCCTGATGTCATCTCACATGCACGCGTGCATGAGGAACAACCGCAGCAAACCTGTCACATGGAACTGAGATGGACTGTGCCCATGATGCCGAGCGGTCTGGTAGGCTACATGTATACCGTCTGTGTCAAAGTCCGCAGCTCCGCAGCTATACGTAAATGTACATTAGCACAGCCTTGGCCAAGCAGATGTTACCCCACACCCTATCCCATTTGTGATCATGCTCAGTATATCCTCAACATGTATTCCGCTGCCAGTAGTGTCCACTATACTGCATCACAGAGGACAGAAGACTCAATATAATGTTTGAAACCAAAACTGTCTCCGCTGACTCATTTCACAAGTACGAATGAGAGAGGATGAGAGTATGTGAAGTACACGGCAGTCGTGACATGACCATGTAGTCCACTGGTATTGGATGTCAACGCAAATGAGTAGCACTACTGTGGAAGACACACATGTGTCGTGTGAAGTCGTATGGACGCAGTGCTCAGGTGGGTGGGTGCGACGGGTAGATGCGCACATGCCAAGTTGGAGCACGCCGTGTTGGGAGGGGTCATGAACAGTACACCACCGCTTCCCTGGGCATTGTGAGAGGACACCTGTCGGGGGAGTGAACACGTGTGTGCACAGCAGCCGGGCACACGTACAAAGCGGTACCAGGCGCACCTCAGCCCACCCTCTGTGGACAAGCTGGATCCTGTTGTGCGCCCGCCATGCCCCTTGACAAGGCACACACAGCCCCAGTCGACCAGGTGTAACCCCAACATAGTCAATCCGCACAGGCGATACAGGGCACGGGATGGCAGTGGAGCATGGTGTGTGAGAGGTCTCCTCGCGCTCCTCCTGGTCATATCACGCAGGCAATAGAACCTCAACGTCTAGCATGGCACAAGTCACATGGAAGTGTAGGGGGACGCACCACAGCACGAGCAGCACTGACGTCACGGGAGGTGGCTCGCACCATCCCATCCATTGCCCATCATACCAACCACGCCACATGCCATTGCGACTAAGTGCAAGCGCGTGCGCCACCACCCCCGAGCCCTCCCCAGAGAGGCCAAAGAGTGAATGTGTGGGCCATCAGCCACAGACGGACGCGGCATGGCCGCAAGGGCAGCCACAGCCACTGGGTGTCGCAGGTGGCGGATCCGGAAGGCGAAGACTGTGATGCATAGTCCATGCAGGCCGGGTCTCCATTTGGGGCACCACGCAGGTGGACGGCGTCCCGCCACACATCATACCCTGGACCCACACATACACTCCTTGCCCTCTCTGGTGCGAGCTTGGGGCTGCCTGTGCAAGCGCTAGCCTCGCAGGTGAGCATGCATATTGGGGGGCGAGGGGAGGACATGAGGGCTGGGGCGAAGATGACTGTATCACTGTCAGTTAGTACAAGGGATGACCCAGATGTGGAAAGGAAGAGACGTGTCCCGTGTGTACTGCAACTAGTCGCCAATCCAACTACCCCCCCATGTCCGGAATGTAAGCCCGCACCTAGGCCCGCCCATCCGCCACATCGAACATACCACCAGCACGACAACCTTCCCATTCGAAACACTGACTGGGGGTGGCGACCAGTGAACAATCATGTGTAGCCTACCCACGCGTACATGTGGGCCCTCCATGATCCATGTCACCTGCGGCAAAGACATGACATGCGCAATGAGGGAAGTGAGGAGAGCTGTCCGCCCCACGCGCAGAAGGTGCATCAGCTCCACAGACCCAGCAGCGAGTCCAGCAGGGGTCAAATGTGCAGGGGCAGCTGTGCCTGGTGTGAAGGCACATGCATATAGACAGCACATCGACCAATGTGTAGTCTGCCCACATCCACAGTCCATCATCATGCGGACATAGGAATTGAACACAGGGCAACACATCTTAGTTGGTGCACCCACCGTGACCAACAATGCGCAATCATCGACGTACCCGCCCTGTGCATGGCCCCCCACCCAACGGAGGCACATCCAGTGCCACCATCCCACACACACAAGCCTTCCACGGAACATGCTGTGTCCAATGGTCAGTACAGAGTCAGCGCCCATCTGGTGGATCCTGAACAGGAGACACATGCACACACATGCCAGCTCCCACTATGTACGTCTGCCACCTGGCACGTGCAATGTAACCTCTCACCTGTGACGTGTGACTGCAAGCACACAGCCGTCTTGGCATGGGGCTGTCAATGTGGACACCAGTCAATGTTTCGGGAGCTGTGATCCGTACAGTGCTGTACATAGGGTGCAGTGCTGACACCTACTACTGTCTCATATCCCCTCGTGCCACAGGTCCCACTTGTATTGGCCGCTCAGCCCGTGCCCACATCGTCGTCGTCGTGTGCCATACTCATCCAGCCTCGGAAGCAGTTCCATGCTCAGCAGACACTCATGTTGCCGTGGCGTTGCCGCTTGACGAATATGCAGTCAGTCCCCATCAGCACGCCCCGCAAGTCATTGGGGCCTAGATCCCCATGTGCATGCACATGGCAGTGGTATGTCTCACTTGCCATTGCCATTGTTGGGAGACCTGTGTAAGTGTATTGTGGCCGTGCCGTCCCAGCTTGACAGCTGGGCTGTGGCTCATGTGCTTGCTCAGTCATGTCAGTGATGTGTATGCGAAATTGCTATGTGCCGTGTTGCTTTGACATGTGTCCTCTGCCATTTAACCCAGGCGGAGACCGAACATTGACCGCCCATACCAATTGCTGGCGGACATGGAGGATACTGAGGTCATAAGGAAGTTTCGGCTGGACAGGCCAACCCTGCATCGACTGTGTGCCATGTTAGAGCCCCATCTCCGTCCCCGCAGGGTGTATCCGACTGCTGTCACCCCCACGGCTAAGGTGATGGCCGCCATGCATTTCTTCGCCACTGGGTCATTCCAGCACACAGTGGGCAGTGGAGGAGGGATGTCCCAGCCCATGTTCAGCAAGGTGCTGAGGGATGTACTGGCAGCCATGATGCTGTACCGGAACAGGTACATCAGATTCCCCAGGGCTCGTGAATTGGCGGCAGTGAAGGGTGCATTCTATGCCCTTGGCAGAATCCCACACGTCGTGGGAGCCATTGACTGCACACATGTTGGCCTTGTTCCACCACAGGCCACTGAGCACCTGTACCGCAACAGGAAGCACACGCACTCCCTGAATGTGCAAGTGGTGTGCCTTGCAGACATGGTGATCACCCACGTGTGTGCAAAGTTCCCAGGCTCGGCCCATGACGCACACATAATGCGCAACAGCATCTTGCCACGACTGATGGCCAATCTGCAACAGGATCGTGGCTGTATTGTCGGTGAGTATGTGGAGTGGTGTAGCGTGCTGGTTGTGCGATGCTGTCCCCTGTCCAGTTGGAATAGCAACGGTTCTCTGTGTCCCTCACACCCAGGTGACTCTGCGTATCCGAATGGGGCATGGCTGCTCAGTCCATTGAGGAATCTTCGCACCCCAGCAGACGATCGATACAATGAGGCACATGGGAGGACCAGACGTGTGGTCGAGCGTACCTTTGGCCTCCTCAAGTCCAGGTTCAGGTGCCTGGACCGCACCGGGGTGCACTGGCGTACTCCCCACAGAAGGTGTGCCAGATAGTGGTGGCGTGCTGCATGCTGCACAATCTGGCCATTCGGAAGCAGATCCCCCTCATTGTGGATGACGGAGATCAACCAGGGCCCCAGCCCGCAGACCAGGACAGCTCTGAGTGAGGTGGACAGCGGAGAGGAGGAAGCTGGGAATGTGCGCCAGCAGCTCATCGCCCGCTACTTCACTTGACGGTGAGTGTCCATGTACGACGGATGATGTGTCTGTATCTGTGCAGGTGTGTGTGTGCTGTGTCAGGGTGGCCGTATGTTCACTGCGTGCAGTGTCAACGCTCCATGGCCAGGGTAGTATGCCACTGTTGGTGACTGTGGCATTGTGCCCTATTGCTCTGTGCGATGTGTGTACATTGCTTGTAGTTGTTGACATGTACTGTGTGATGGGTGTGTGACACACTCATTGAATGTGCTCCTGTTCTGTCTCCCACCCCTAGGTCCCTACAGGCCCTCCGGATTCCATTGCCATGCCACGCATCAGGTGCCTTTCCGCCCAAGGTGGCCGTTGTATTCCGTACAAATAAAACACAGGGCACAAACAGCAGTTAGTGAAAAAGGTGCATTTATTACAAACTGTGACATGTGATTGTGTGTAAGGTGATGACAAAAGTGGTGCGTGCAGTGACAATGAGCTGTCGGTCATGGCTGCGTGAAGCTCAGGGTGTACCCACTGGTTCTATGTCCATAGTCCAACACACACATGCCATCCAGATGGCTGTGTGGAGTGGGATCGTAGGAGCAAGTCAATGCAGTGGCTGGTCAAGGAAGGCTGGCGGAAGGCTGGCTGGCTGCCTCACTTGCGACTGGAGCGTGCGAAGTCCTCCCGGGAGATCTGTTTCCTCTTCGGACGGCCCCTTCCGCGTTTGGGAGGGGGTGTGTGGTGGCGACCTGCTGGTGGTGGGTGAGGTGTGCTCACTGGCTGTGGACGCAGGGGAAGTGGACACTGCTGCCCGACCCTGCGCCCCTAGCAGGTGGTGGCGGAGGTGGTGTTGCTGGCCTTGCCTGTGACCCCACCGCCACCACCAGCTGGCCCATGAGGTCCACGAGTTGGTCCATACGGGACACGAATTGGCCCATATGGGCGTCCATGGACCTCAGCACCCCCAGCACCTCCCGCGTGTCTGTAGCAGACCTGGCCCATTGTCCTTGGGCCTCTTCATAGGCCCCAAGGACTCTGGCCATTTGAGGCAGGGCATGGCTCCCAGGGGAGGCTGGCGTTTCCCTGACCCTGCTCCTCCTACCAGTCCTGCTGCCACCGGCCTGCCCACTAGCCACATTGCACACCACGGTCCTCGCTGTGGCTCCCAGGGTGGATCCAGTCGGCCGGGCCACCACCTGCGCTGGGGCTGGTGCCAGCGAAGACGTGGTGGTGGTGGTGGCGGTGGTGGTCGGTGCGGCGATGGTGGCGGTTGCGGCAGTGGTAGTGGCCGCAATGACCGTGGGTGTGGCCGCAACGACAGTGGCAGCAGGGGGCTGGGACTGTTCAGCATCCCTGGATGATGGGTTGGTGGGTAGGAGGGGTCCTGGGGAGCGGCTGGGCCCTGCCACGCCAGATGGGCCTGCTTGGTGGTCCATGTCCGAAGAGGATGACAGATCCTCCAGATCCGTGTGTCCTCGTTGGGGGCTTGTGGGCTGGCTGTGCTGGCTGCTGTCTCCATCCCCAGCATCCGGCAGTTCGTCACCTGTGGAGAGAATGAGATTTGTTATTGTGTTGCACCTGGCGAAGTATGTATTTGTCGTCTGACATTGGCAGTTCGTGCAATCTCGTACATGGGTTTCCCGGAGGCGAGTGTGTGGCTGTGGCATCTGTAGTTGTGTGTGCTAGGCAATGGGACTGTGTGCTGTGCACATGTGGCATGGGACGGATTGGCCATGCCGATGGGTGTGTTGCTGTGCCCCTACTCATTGTGACTCTGGTGTATGCGGGCTCCTGGCCCATCCTGGGTCTGGTTTGTACTTTGCTTTTGGGGTTCACATGGAACGCTTAGGAACGCATATGGCAACATGGGGGCCATGCCCCAGATTCGCATTTGGGAGGGGATATGCTTTTGGGGTTCAAATGGAACGCTTAGGAACGCATATGGCAACATGGGGGCCATGCCCCAGATTCACATTTGGGAGGGGATATGCTTTTGGGGTTCAAATGGAACGCTTAGGAACGCATATGGCAACATGGGGGCCATGCCCCAGATTCGCATTTGGGAGGGGATATGCTTTTGGGGTACATGCTGTGAGCCATGGGTGCCGAACGTGACATGTGTTGTGGCAGCATGACAGTGCATGGTTTGAGGTGTGTGCATGCTTGACATGGCCTGCATATTTGCTGTCTGTTGTGATTACTGGACATGGCATTGGACGCATCGTTATGAGTGAGTGATAGTTGTGTGCCAGCCAACGTATTGCAGTTGTCCCATCTCCTTGGTGTGCGTGCTGCCCTGTGCCATGTGCATCACTGCAGTGCTCGGGGGGGTGTGGCCCATGTTGTGTGTTGTTGCTCACAGTGTGTCGTGCGCTTAATTGACTTCTGGCACATGGTTGGTCATGGGCATGTGTCTTAGCGTGACTGCTGTATGTGTGGCAGCTGTGCGGATGACATGCCTTTCATGAGACTGGGGCTGACGGATGGGATGGATGGTATGTTGTATGTGCATGGTGTGTCTGTGAATTTGATGGGTTCAGTGGTGTTCGTGTGCATTTCTGTTGTTCCGCTCTGTTGCGTCTAGTGTTGTTTGTCTTACATAGGCGTAGTTGTGGGGTGTGTGGTTGACAGGCAGTAGGGGCTACATGGACAGGACTTCAATGGTGTTTCGGTTGTGTGTGATGAGTTGCACAGTGGCTGCCGTGTGGGACTATATTCAGTGTGGCTTGTGCATGCAGACGTGGCTCCTTGGGTGTTGCTATGTCTGTGATGGGTCATGTGGGGTGTGAGTCTGTTGTTCATGTCCGTGTGCACATTGTTCACTTGTTCGTGACGGTGGGCGGTGCTGCGTGTTCGTCTGCTACGTGACATGTCCCATGTGTTGGTCGTGTCATGGTCCTCATGCCTCCAGTAATCCAGCCCTGTCCAGTTTCCCACCTGCAAGTTGTTCGTGCGTGCACTGTACTGGATGCCACATGGCTCTAAGCGGGGGTGCTCCATGTTGCAGGTCTGTGGGGGCGGGGGGTGTTGTGGGTCGTGGGGGTGGCTGGACACCCACTGACACCGATTGCTGTGGACCGTGATGTCTGCCTTTCGGCTGTCGTTGTGCACTGCGGTGGCTGACACGTGGCTGTGGGGTGTGGGGGATGCTCCTCCTTGCTGTGCTGTGGGACTGGGGCCTGGTGTGTGTTGTACTTGGGCTGTCCACCCTCCCACCCACTGCACTTTGTGTTCCTGCCACTTACCTGTTACTTGTCGGTTAGTGCAGCTGTGGCGGACACATGGGTGTGGTGGGTGCTCGTTGTGGCGCTTCTGGCATATTTGGGGACCTGTTGGTGGTTACGTGGCTGGCTGAGTGTACACATGTCCCCACGCATCTTACAGTTGTTCGGTTTGGGCTGTGTGTGGTAGTGTCTGTTGCATGTGTGTGTGATGTGTTGTGTATTGTGTGCTGGACATGGGGGTGTTTGTCCCTGGGAGCTGTGGCATGGTAGTTGCGCATGTGAGTACATAGCGGTGTGCTGGTATACATTAGTTTGTACTTACCAGCCTCCACTCCCCCCTGCTAATCCGGCGAGGATCTCCGGATGTATTACGACTCGCACCTTCTCCTCCCACGCTTTGAAGGTCTTAAAGAGCGCGGGATTCCCTCCGCCAGTGACGGCAGCCAGCTCTCTGTTTTTGCCCTCCTTCTTCTTGACCAGGCTCTTGACGTCATTCCAACGTTTGTTAATCTCGACTTTGTTCCTGGGCAGGGTCCCGACTGCATTGACCTGGTCTACGATCCGGTTCCACATTCTGTTTCTGGTGGCTAGTGGTGTGTGCTGGACCATGTTCCCATAGATTTGTGGGTACACCTTGATGATCTCGTCGACCATGACCGTCAGCTCCATGGGCGTGAACTTGGGCATCCTTTGTGGTGCCATGGTGTTTGTGGTGCTGGTGCGGTGTGTGTTGTGTAATGTGCAGGGGGTTTGTGGTGCAGGTGTTTGGTGGTGGTGGTGGTGGTTGTGATGTGTGCGTTTCTGTGGTGTGCTGCTGTCCTTGCTGTGTCACTGTGTCCTCTCCTCTCCTCTCTGGTTTGCAATGTAGCAAGGGGTTGTGGTCTGTGGGAGTGCTGCTTTTGTACTCACCTATGTGGGTGTGTCCTCATGGTCTGTTGTTTTCAGGTGTGTTGTGTCTGGGGTTCTGGCCTTTGTATTTTTTGTTTGTCCGGGGGGTGTTTTCGGGATGTGTACTGTGCTTGTGTATTTGTGCGTGCCTTGCTGTGTGGACTTGTTGGCCATGTTGTGTGCTATTGGTTTTGTGTGCGGATGGTTTCTGTGCAGGCACGTTGGCGCCATGGCTTCTGCCGTGTCGATTCTCATCGGCGTTGTTTGCGCTGGCGGGCGGTATATTTGTGGTTTTTCCGCGCTCATGGCGGTGCGATCGTAATTTCACGTGCGGTGTGTCGGCCGTGTGGGCGGGCGGTTTTGTGTTGTCGTGCGTGTTTCCGTCCGTGGCGGGCGGTTTGACTCCGACTCGGACGATGGCGGGCGGTATTTTGTGTGTTTTTCCGCCGATGGCGGTTTTCGGTTTGTGTAATCGTAATGGAGTGGTCGGTGTTCAGGCGGTGTGTGCGGGCGGATTTTTGCCGCTTCCATGCCTGGCGGATTTTTTTACGCCGGGTATCGTAATGGGCCCCAAAGTAATTAAAATGTATTTAATACACCCTTTACCCCTTTAAAAGTAAAAACAACAGAGAAAAAAATAAACAATTACCCAAAATACATATCAAATAATTAACATTAAATAAGAACTATATATTAATTAATTAAATACAAATTACTTTCCACCCTTTACTCCTATAAACACCAAAACACACACCTAAAATTAATTACACAATGGCCATAATTAATTACCAATTAAATAATTAAAATTAATTAACATCCAATTATTCATTCATCAATTAAAAATAAATTACTTCCCACCCTTAACACCTATAAACACCACAACACACACCTAACATTAATTACACAATTACCATAATTAATTACCAATTAAGTAATTAAAATTAATTAACATCCAATTATTAATTCATCAATTAAAAATAAATTACTTCCCACCCTTAACACCTATAAACACCACAACACACACCTAAAATTAAATACACAATTACCATAATGTATTACCAATTAATTAATTCAAATTAATTAACAACCAATTATTAATTAATTATTAATGAATTACTTCACACATTAACACTATAACATATCAATTAAACAAATATTAATAAATAAACAATAATCAATAAATTTAATATAATTAAATTACTTCCCACCTTATTCCCCTATAAACCCACAACTCACTACAGAACTAAAAATGCAAAATTCAAATAAAAAAAAATTAATAACTACAAAAAATGTAACACATATATTAAAAATACAAACAATT
Source organism: Calotriton arnoldi (assembly GCA_963921515.1). Classification (NCBI taxonomy): domain Eukaryota; kingdom Metazoa; phylum Chordata; class Amphibia; order Caudata; family Salamandridae; genus Calotriton; species Calotriton arnoldi. Next base: position 359,698 of record CAWUFW010006279.1, on the reverse strand, counting down.
CGTATACAAAAAAACATACAACACATACATATAAAATATATACTAAAATACATAACATTAATAAACAAACGATATTTTTAACAACTATATTTTTGCAAACGATATTAAACACTTCGATGTTTTTAAAATCGATATTACTTACCTTAAGTCGATATTCTTGACCACGATATTCTTGCTGTCGATATTTCTGACCCACGATATTTGCAACTCGATATTTGTGCAACTTGATATTTGTGATTCGATATTCTGTCTCTGCACCGGTAGGAACATCCTTGACTGCAGTTCCTGTGAATGTTGTAAATGTCCGCCAGCCCGGTGAACATTTCAAAATTTGGCCATCGTGACCTCAGCTAGGGTGAAGGAGTAATTTACTCTATCACCCTAGAGGAGGATGACTCATCCGCCAAATTTGTAATCGGGCCTTAAGTAGCACTGTGGTGAATTTATCTCATATTTTACCCCTTGTGTGGTGCAAAGTCTGCGTTGCACTATGCTGGGTGAAAACTTGTAGAAAGTATACAAGGTGGGTGTTACCACACAAATCCATAGCAAAACTCATGCAATATGATTTACTATTTTCATGCAGACGCATGCAGCACAATGCAAATGTGAACATGCAGGAAAAATGTGTGCATGGTCATAGGAGCAAAATTCAGGGCAAACTCATCAATATATAAAGAAGCATGACACAGTCTATCACACATTGATCTATGTTATAGAGGCTGTCATTCTGTGCCACAACATAACATCCAAAGAAGACAAAGGAAGGAGAGTCTCCTTCGGCAAAGGGTCACACTGACTGACAAAAGGAAGAAGGATGTCATCAAATATTATAAACTAACTAAAGACAGGATTAAGGCTCAGCTTGAAAAAAATGGACCTAATTTGGAGTAGAACACTGCAGGTTCACATGTGATACCAGGGCATAAGAAGCTCTTGATGGTATTAAATCTGCTTGGATTTTTCCAAAGTACTTGTGCCACAGTGGCTTGAATTTCTCAGAGTGCATTATCATAATTTTTGCCAACTGTACTGGGTACCATTAGTCACATAACTTCACAGTATCTGCATTTCCCAAATACAGTTGAGGAACAAATACAAGTCAAGCAAGGGTTTTATCAAACTGCCCAATTTTCACATGTTCTCAATGCTTCGGATTGTACACATGTACAATTAGTACTACCAGCAGCAACTGTGCTCATCTCGCAACAAGAAATGTACTTATTCCATCAATGTCAAAGCATTTGTAGATTCAAACTACTGTTTTACCAACATTGTGACTATGCAGGAAATGTCCACGACTCTTTTATCTTTCTGCACTCTACAATTAAACATCAGTTTGAGAGTGGCCTCAATGGAAATTCACTTATAGTTGGCAAAAATATTAATTCTCTTAAAATTTTAAAACATAGACTGGAAAGTTTAATTATTACAAGTTTGTATATTCCCAAAATAATTTTGTCTTAAATGTTTTAGACATTTTTAATGATAGAAATATCAAAATCTTAATAATTGTTTTTTTATTACTCCTTTTATTGATTTTAAAGGCACATAACCATGCATACAGTACCATCATAAAAATCCGTAGAGACTCCCCTCTCCCTCTCACATTGACCCCTTTCCACATTGTCTGGGCTGCTGAATCAAAAATCTTAATAATTGTTAAACATAAAAAGATATTTTCAAATATATAAATGTACTTTTTATCAGAATTCAATAATATAATGTGTTATATATTTTAGATTAAATGTAATGAATTTATTTCATTTATTTCTGGTAGCCAAGGGTATGCTGTTCACAGATGACAACAATAGTAAACCCAAAAAGTAAAGCTGAAAATAGATTAAATTCTGCACGTAAAAAAACACAAAGCATAATTTAAAGTACTTTTGGAATATTTAAATCCAGATTTCGATGTTTTTATCAATCTGGAGGATGACAGCTATACCCACTAGAGATGGTTTGTAAACTGATAGTAGTTAGTGCAATTCTTCATAACATAGCTGTATGTGTGCCTATTACTTGTGATGAAGACATTGACAATGTAAATGAGGATCGTTTTGATCAAAATTCTCAAAAGGAATTCGATATACAGGAAGGATGAATAGGAAGAAATTAAATTGTCTTTTTTTCCTAATAAAAAGTGAAATGTCCTATGAAACAATGTGATTAAAAAACAAATGTTTATTTCTTGTTTGTAAACCTTTGTCTATTCTAAACATATATTTCTTTACCTATAAAAATTTACTTTTTCTTATTATAAAGTTGTTCTCTTTAAATAACAGCTTAAATGATTCTTGCTAACAATTCTTTCAAAAATGAGTAGTTTTATAAAAAAATATTTATAATGCGAATATCATACTGCAATCTTTCTAGCTGACAATAAATAAGGAACGTGTTTTATGTAAATTATTATGAACCAATTAAAACTATAACTGCTAAAAATACTAATAATCTAAAAACGTATCTAATCTAATAAAACGAAAGTATAAGTATTCTGATATATATCAAACATTTATACTTTCTAAATATCCCCCCTGCATCACCACACATCAAGCCTATCAGGGAATCTGAAATTACACACAAAGGGGCCGATTCCGATTCGGGCCTGAAAACGTACCGACCAACTCGGTACGGGAATTTAGTCCGACCGACTCGGACCGGCGCCGCACGACCCGGGTAGTACGATGAAATGAATGTGAAATCCGACAGACTCGGACGGAATACAAAGCGACCGACCGAGCCGGACGGAAACAAGCCATCCAGCCGGGAAATCACGCGAAACGAACCGACCGACACGCACTCGGATTGAACCCGAACGAAACGTACCCGCGAACTCCGACCCGCGTAGTACGATGCTGTGCGTGCAAAACACGACCGACTCGCCCGGAGCACAAGCCGTACGACCGACACGCATACAAAACCCAGCCGAAGCAACCCAATACTACGCGACCGACTCGTACGCCGCATATGAAACCTAGCTGACACACAGCGGGAACGAGTCGGACAAGATCGCACCAGACAACTGCAGCGTCCCTACTCGGACACAAGAACGACTCCTACATGCACCAAAAACACCAAGGAAAAATTAGGAAAAAAAGGGCCAAACAAGCAACCACTAAGCCAATAAATACAGGGAGGGGAAAAAAATGGAACAAGGACACACCTCCAACTCCACCTACATAAAGGCCACAAATCCCTACCATGATCCTTTGCAAATTCCACTGACCTGCCAGCACAGAACACCATCACACAGCAACCACAGACACACTCACAGCTCATACATCACACAAACCACACACCATTACCACACCTACAAATAGCACCCTCACACACACCCAGCTAAACCTACACTCACACACCCCCACCTGCACACACACACACACATCAATCACCACCACCACCCATCACCATGCCCCCAAAGAAGAACCATAAGTTCCTAGATTGTGAATTGGAAGTCCTGGTAGACGAGATACTCAGGGTAGAGCCACAGTTGTTTGGTACATTGGTACAACAGACCCCCATGTCGCAGAAAACCAAGATGTGGGCGAGGATTGTCGACAGGGTGAACGCACAATCACCATGTTTGCGCACAAAGGAAGACATCCAGAACAGGTGGTATGATGTGCGCAGGAGGGTCCGGGAACTACTCAAAAAGGACTACCTCCTCAGCCAGCACACCGGCAGTGGCCCTCCTGCAAAACCAGTATACCTCAGACCCTGGGAGGAGAAGGTGCGGGCCATCCTACCACCAGTGAGCGTATACGGACTAACAGACATCCCAGAGTCTGGTGAGTACACAACTAATATATACAATATGGTGTGACAACACACACACATCACAGTCAAGAGGATGGGCAAACCATGCACACTTAGCAAATACACAGCAACCAAAAGATATTCATCCCAAGATGTGAATGCTAGTCAGACAAACACAATACCTGCCATCTCATAGTGATATGTAACTGTGTCATGAGATCTACAAACCTAACAACAAATACAGCAAGGCAGTGGCACAAATAGAACCAACAAACACTCACAGATATTTACCCACCACTAGAACACCACCTCACAGGGAAGCTCACTCAAAGGAAGGAATTCTGTGTATGCTGGTCAAGTCAGTGTAGCCAATAGCATGATGGGAGTGGTAGTCACAGATATTGGTCACACCCACAATTGGCCCATCAACACCACTCTCAACCATGCTCACATCACAGGGAGTGGATAAGGACTCACAAGATGGCTGACACTGGGTACTGCTGTGGGGAGCACAAGGCCCTGCTGGGAACTGTGCACCAACAAACAGCACAACACCACTGCCTGACATCCTGAAAGCCAACTTGCACTCCCTGCAATGCAAGCACGTTGCATGGTGGGATATCTGGCTGGGTGGGAAGGAGGACTCACAGCACTGACCATAGTTACAAGCAGCTCTCCTCACACACCCCTCAACACTAACTCCACATAACCCACCTGGGAGAATGCAATGCCTCACAGCCTAACTGAAGATCCCACAAAGAACCACCACCCTGGGTTATGCTGTGTGAAGCACAGGGACACTCTTGGGACTTGTAGCCAAACAACTGCCAGGACAACACTCCCAGCCATCCTGTCAGCACAGGCACCCCACCCCACAGGGAAGCAGAGTCAAAAGGAAGGAAGGATGGGCATGCTGGGAAGGGGGTGGAGGCAATAGCATGATGGGAGTTGTAGGCACAGATATTGCTCACCCTCACAATTGGCCCATCAACACCACTCTCAACCATGCTCACATCACAGGGAGTGGATAAGGACTCACAAGATGGCTGACACTGGGTACTGCTGTGGGGAGCACAAGGCCCTGCTGGGAACTGTGCACCAACAAACAGCACAACACCACTGCCTGACATCCTGAAAGCCAACTTGCACTCCCTGCAATGCAAGCACGTTGCATGGTGGGATATCTGGCTGGGTGGGAAGGAGGACTCACAGCACTGACCATAGTTACAAGCAGCTCTCCTCACACACCCCCTCAACACTAACTCCACATAACCCACCTGGGAGAATGCAATGCCTCACAGCCTAACTGAAGATCCCACAAAGAACCACCACCCTGGGTTATGCTGTGTGAAGCACAGGGACACTCTTGGGACTTGTAGCCAAACAACTGCCAGGACAACACTCCCAGCCATCCTGTCAGCACAGGCACCCCACCCCACAGGGAAGCAGAGTCAAAAGGAAGGAAGGATGGGCATGCTGGGAAGGGGGTGGAGGCAATAGCATGATGGGAGTTGTAGGCACAGATATTGCTCACCCTCACAATTGGCCCATCAACACCACTCTCAACCATGCTCACATCACAGGGAGTGGATAAGGACTCACAAGATGGCTGACACTGGGTACTGCTGTGGGGAGCACAAGGCCCTGCTGGGAACTGTGCACCAACAAACAGCACAACACCACTGCCTGACATCCTGAAAGCCAACTTGCACTCCCTGCAATGCAAGCACGTTGCATGGTGGGATATCTGGCTGGGTGGGAAGGAGGACTCACAGCACTGACCATAGTTACAAGCAGCTCTCCTCACACACCCCCTCAACACTAACTCCACATAACCCACCTGGGAGAATGCAATGCCTCACAGCCTAACTGAAGATCCCACAAAGAACCACCACCCTGGGTTATGCTGTGTGAAGCACAGGGACACTCTTGGGACTTGTAGCCAAACAACTGCCAGGACAACACTCCCAGCCATCCTGTCAGCACAGGCACCCCACCCCACAGGGAAGCAGAGTCAAAAGGAAGGAAGGATGGGCATGCTGGGAAGGGGGTGGAGGCAATAGCATGATGGGAGTTGTAGGCACAGATATTGCTCACCCTCACAATTGGCCCATCAACACCACTCTCAACCATGCTCACATCACAGGGAGTGGATAAGGACTCACAAGATGGCTGACACTGGGTACTGCTGTGGGGAGCACAAGGCCCTGCTGGGAACTGTGCAACAACAAACAGCAGGACACCACTGCCTGACATCCTGAAAGCCAACTTGCACTCCCTGCAATGCAAGCACGTTGCATGGTGGGATAACTGGGCTGGGGGGAGAAGGAGGCCTGGATGGTAACCAAATACCACCAATGCTGGTCATGCACACACCTCAACATTCACATTGACATGCCACAGGTTGGCAGGACAATGTGCTACACCAATATCACTCACTGACTGTCACTATTTAGGAGAATGCAATGTCCTGGCCCACATCCAGAGGTACAGTCACAACTGTCAGGTGTTTGAACAATTGATGCCAGTAGAAACATAACATACAATCTGTGTCTCTCCCCAAAACAGGAGATGATGGGGACACAGCAGCAGACCAGGAGGACTCCCTGTCCCAGGCTCCGGGGAACACTGAGCTCACTGGTGTGGATCAGCCTCTGCACTCCTCGGATGGCGAAGAACCAGCTGGACCCTCCGGTGTGAGTCATCATGCAGCACCAGCAGGACCAACATCTGCACCCCCTGCACCCACCCCTCCAACAACTGCCAACACACAGGCCACCCCTGCCAACACGGACACACCAAGGACCACAGATGACAACAGCGCACGGACCCAGGCCCAAACTGGAGCTGCTGACAACGAGCCCAGGAACAACACCCAAGTGGGCCCACGGTCACCTGTGCGTGCCACTGCAGGTCCTGCACGTGTCGCCAGGGGTGGTGTGAGGGGTGGGAGACATAGGTCTCTCCTTGCAGAGGGGTCTGGACTGTATGATGACCCACAACTGGCACGCATCGCGGATGCGTACCAGACTAGCACCGGAGAGGTCAGCCAGGTAGTGGGGATCCTCAAGGACATACAACAGCAGCAGGCTGCCCATCATGCCCGCTTGGACTCCCACATGTCCCGTGTCGAGACACACATGTCACGTGTCGAGACACACATGTGTGGCATGGAGTCCAAGTGGGACACATTGGAACAACTGACAGCGGTGCATAGGGACATACTGACATGCCTCCGCCAGATCAGCACCAACATGGCCTCACCTCCCTGTGTGCCCACAACATCTGCTGCTGAAACAACTGCAAATGCCACAGGGAGGGAGGAGGACTCTGGCAGAGAGTCCCCTGCACCGCCGCAGCCTGCACCTGAGGGTCCCCCCCAAGAAGAGGGGCCGTCCGAGGAGGCCAAACTGAGAGGCCGATGGCCATCTACATCCCCCAGGAAGCCAACACCTGTTCTGGAACTTTTCCTCTGTGTGCATACTGCACGCCCTGTTGAAGCCAAGCCAACTCTCCCACATGACATGGGGAGCTCTAGTTGACCAAATGTATCAGATGACTGTGGACTTTACTCTGGACTTTTCAGCTACCAAGACTTCCAATTCACATGGGAACTTTGGATCCAAATTTCTATGTACAGCACCCACCATCCTGTGCACCATCCTCACACCTGTATGTAAATAAACTCACCAATACACCATATCTGCCTCTGTTGTGATTCCAACGTGGTTTTTGTCATGTAGATGTTGATCTTCTAAATTACACTGTGCATGCTAACTGCTACAGCAAGTCCAACACTGTCATGTCAGTCATGGCGACGTGACACATATGAGGGAGACACACCACTAGGGCCACAAAACACATACACACCAGGGCCATCAGACTCATCACCTATACTGATGTTGCAACGAAGTACAGTGGAATGTACAGACACGCCACCTATTCACAGTCACTGTCAACTAGACAACAGGTGCAGTAAGCAAATGTCAGTCAGATGTGTGACTACAGACAACGCACATCCCAAAGTCAAGCACAGGTTTATTACACATTTCCAACATGTAGTTTCCACTACAAATGCAAGCTAATCCAACCTGGCTGTGGCCACAAAGTCAAAAAGTGCAGAAGATAGAAAGTCCAGGGGTGTGTGGCACATCACCTGTAGGGAAACGACTGCTTCCACCTTGGAAGTTGAATCATGGATTCGGGGATCCAAGTTGATCAGACAACTCCAGCAGCACCCTGTGAAGGACAGACATGACACACAGTCAAAACCACTGAAGAACAGCACAGAACGGCAATACTCATGTCTAATACATGTCACGAGATAACTACACAAAACCAAGTTAGCATGTCAACACTGTTGGGCAGTACAGACCACCTGCAAGGACACATCGCTGCACGCATCCAGTCAAGTAGCACATGGCCACACTCAAACAGCACCAGAGCACCACACACACATATCATGCAAACTCAAATCATTGACATTACAACCCTCTGGAGACTCACATTCAGCTGAAGAAGTTGGTGATGAGCTGTGTGCGGACATCACCATCATCATCATCATCATCTTCACTGGCATCGTGACCCAGGCCAGGATCTTCCACAGGTGGCGGACGTTGGTCATCGTCATCCAGGATGAGAGGCAACTCCTTCCGCACTGCCAGGTTGTGTAGCATGCAGCAGACGATGACAATCTTGCACACCTTTGCTGGGGCATATGGGAGGGCCCCTCCTGTCTTGTCCAGGCAGCGGAAGCGGCTCTTCAGGAGACCAAAGGTCCGCTCAATCACCCTCCTCGTCCGACCATGTGCCTCATTGTAGCGCATCTGGGCTGGTGTCACAGGGTTCCTGAGGGGTGTCAGCAACCACGGCATGTTGGGGTATCCCGAGTCACCTACAGACAGACAATTGCACATTAGCCGATTTGAAAATGTGTGCGGAAAACAACATAGCAGAACACACACAATGGTACAAAGTCAGTACACACCAACAAGCCAGGCACGCTGGTTCGGCATCTGTGACATCATCCTCGGGATGCGACTACTCCTCATCACGTAGGCATCGTGTGCAGAACCGGGGAAACGGGCACACACATGTGAGATGGTCATATCTGCAAGACATACCACCAGAGCATTGATCGAATGGTAATGTTTACGGTTGCGGTATGCCTGCTCATGTGCCTGTGGTGGTATCAAAGACACATGTGTCCCATCAATGGAGCCAATTACATGTGGCATCCTCCCCAGGGCATAGAAGTCACTCTTGACGTCAGTGAGTCGTTGACGTGTTGGGAAATAGATGTACTGGTTGAGGTATCTCAACATTGCCCCCAAAACATCGCGTAGCACACGGCTGAACATAGTCTGTGACATCCCACCAGTAGTTGCCACAGTGTGTTGAAAGGTACCGGTGGCAAAGAAGTGTAGGGCTGCCATCACCTTCACCTTGGGGGTCAGCGCTGTAGGATACGGCCGGCCAGGCTGCAAATGTGGGGCCAACCGCACTGCCAAATCCTCAATCAGCTGCCTGGTGAAGCGGTACCGTCGGATGCTGTCACGTTCCACCATCGTTGCCAGGTCTGGGAATGGTCGATGGACAGCAGGAGCCCTGCAGTGCATAGGTGAAGAAAGCAAGATTGTCAGTCACCCCACCAATGTGCCGTTCACCATACTCAATTTCACATGACACATCATCAACATACACAAGTACTTGATGTGTGTGTCATCCTGTTTGGACATATATGGCACCTACATGGACATCATCTAACATCTCTGTTCAACAAGTGTTGACAACTGGTTCCAGGGTGTGCTATGGGACACCATTAGGCTGTGTCACAGTACACATTAACTGCTCTCACGTTCCACACACATACCACAGTGACATGTCTGGACAGATGCTCCACAGGCATCACAGCTCATTGACAGGTAGATTCCCAGGGAGCCTGTCTTGCCACATGGACACTGGCATGACATGGCGTATCATGTACATGTCAGAAAAACAAACATGACACCCACAGGTGGTGGCCCCTGTAGCCTCTGCAGGACAGACATGGACGTCTGTGACACACACACACACCATCAAAGTTCATGCACAAACCACGTGGATGTGGAGACTGTCTCCCATTGTGCACATGGAGTCAGAGACATGTGATACACAACATGCACACAGACTGTGGAGGGACATCACTATTGTTGGAATGGGCCACCCTGTGACGTACATGCCTTCCCACATGTGAGCCTGGGGGTATGTGACATGTCATACACATACACAACCTGGAAATGTGACCATGACACATGCTCAGAAATGAAAAGTTGCACACCACAGTGGTCAGGTGCACAACACACAAAGGACCCTGTCCCCATTAACACGTGCACAGCCTGGGTGTGTCTGCCCCCAAGTGCCACCCCAAAATCCACATGTTCACACCCATACACAGATAAGGTTATGCTGCCACACATGCCTCATAGACAGTGTGGACTGGGTGTGGTGTTGTAGGTGTGCCCCTGAGTCCCTGGAAAGTAAATGTGGCTGGCATAGGTTCACCAGTGACCAGCATGGTGACATATGCGTGTGACCTGTCCTGGTACGCGTAGCAGAGCAATGGACCGATCGGTGTGCCCGGCCGGCCCATTGCATTGAATGTGAGCGGGTACGCGTTGCAGAGCAATGGACCGATCGGTGTGCCCGGCCGGCCCATTGCATTGAATGTGAGCGGGTACGCGTTGTATGCCTGGTACGCGTTGCAGAGCAATGGACCGATCGGTGTGCCCGGCCGGCCCATTGCATTGAATGTGAGCGGGTACGCGTTGTATGCCTGGTACGCGTTGTACAGCAATGGTCCGATCGGTGTGCCCGCACAGACCATTGCATTGAATGTGAGCGGGTACGCGTTGTACAGCAATGGACCGATCGGTGTGCCCGGCCGGCCCATTGTATTGAATGTGAGCGGGTACGCGTTGTACAGCAATGGTCCGATCGGTGTGCCCGCACGGACCATTGCATTGAATGTGAGCGGGTATGCTGGTAGTACAGCAATGGACCGATCGGTGTGCCCGGCCGGCCCATTGCATTGAATGTGAGCGGGTACGCGTTGTACAGCAATGGTCCGATCGGTGTGCCCGCACGGACCATTGCATTGAATGTGAGCGGGTCACGTTGTAGCAGCAATGGACCGATCGGTGTGCCCGGCCGGTCCATTGCATTGAATGTGAGCGGGTACGCGTTGTATGCCTGGTACGCGTTGTACAGCAATGGTCCGATCGGTGTGCCCGCACGGACCATTGCATTGAATGTGAGCGGGTACGCGTTGTACAGCAATGGACCGATCGGTGTGCCCGGCCGGCCCATTGCATTGAATGTGAGCGGGTACGCGTTGTACAGCAATGGACCGATCGGTGTGCCCGGCCGGCCCATTGCATTGAATGTGAGCGGGTACGCGTTGTATGCCTGGTACGCGTTGTACAGCAATGGTCCAATCGGTGTGCCCGCACGGACCATTGCATTGAATGTGAGCGGGTACGCATTGTACAGCAATGGACCGATCGGTGTGCCCGGCCGGCCCATTGCATTGAATGTGAGCGGGTACGCGTTGTACAGCAATGGTCCGATCGGTGCGCCCGCACAGACCATTGCATTGAATGTGAGCGGGTACGCGTTGTACATCAATTGTCCGATCGGTGTGCCCGGCCGGCCCATTGCATTGAATGTGAGCGGGTACGCGTTGTACAGCAATGGTCCGATCGGTGTGCCCGCACGGACCATTGCATTGAATGTGAGCAGGTACGCGTTGTACAGCAATGGACCGATCGGTGTGCCCGGCCGGCCCATTGCATTGAATGTGAGCTGGTACGCGTTGTATGCCTGGTACGCGTTGTAGAGCAATGGACTGATCGGTGTGCCCGGCCGGCCCATTGCATTGAATGTGAGCGGGTATGCGTTGTATGCCTGGTACGCGTTGCACAGCAATGGTCCGATCGGTGTGCCCGCACGGACCATTGCATTGAATGTGAGCGGGTACGCTTTGTATCGTGGGTACGCGTTGTACAGCAATGGTCCGATCGGTGCGCACGCATTGGCTGGGGCCTGGCATGGCAACGGACGAGTTTTTGAAGCTTCAACGAGTCTGATGCAGTGAATTCAGTTGGCCAGCCACAACAATGTTGCAAATTCATGGGTGTCATGAAGTCGAAATTTTTGAAGGATGCTGTGGGCGTGTCTTGGTGCTGCAATTCCATGGATTGGTCAGATTCATAAGATGCATACGACTTGGACCTATCACTTTGGACACATGGCACAGTATCTGCCTCTGCAGCACACATATAATGCTGGCTGTTCCCCTGAGGGCTCACTTGCCTGCACTACATGCTCCAGGATGACATCTGCCACTACACTGCTGCTGTCTCTGCATCCTCTGGCTACTGCAATGGCACGTACTGTGGAGAGAGCCCCAGCCTTCACCCATGAGGAGAACCAGGCCCTGCTGGACAACCTTCTTCCACAGTACAGCAAGCTGTATGGGGCACCAGGGGAGCAGGTGAGTGTGCAGTCCACTGCCTTACTAATTGTGCATGTTGTCTGACTAGCAGGATTTACAGTGTGCACACCACTGGCTAGCATGCTCACTGAGTAGTACTCCCCCCCCAAAGTGTGTAGTCACATGTACTGAACAGGTACAGTGGAGTAACAGTGCATTCAAACAAGGTTCACTTCCCATGCAATGATACCATGTAGTAACTGCTGGCAAACTGTCCATAGCCCTCGTTGCACTGCCTGTGTACATCATATGCCCCTGTGATTGAGACATGTATTTCCAACTGTGTGATGCACGGATATGTTGCATGTGTAGTAATGGCCTTTTCACTTTGTCATCCTCACAGGTTGATGCCCATCAGAAGCAGGATATCTGGCTGGCCATCGTCCGGGCAGTCAGATCCGTGGGGGTCTACAAGCGCCGGATCCGCAACTGCCAGAAGAGGTGGCAGGACCTTCGGGGCTGGACCCGGAGGATTGCAAGGGTCCAGCTGAAGCTGTCGCCTCCTCGCAGGAGGGGCGGACACCGGACCCTGACCCCCACATGCTCCAGATCCTGCCGGTGGTCTTCCCGGAGCTGGATGGGCAGCTGAAGGGCAGACAGCAGCAAGGAGGGGGTGAGTCAAAGACTGCACTGTGAACTCTGTCTGACATTCTATGTGCCCTCCTGTGGCATGGTTAAACTTCCCCAGTACATCAGTCTTGTTGTCCAGTACCCATGTCCCTCTATTGTGACATGGCCACTACCCATCTGATAGGCCGGTGTGCTCCTTACGCTCAGGATAATTGTGTCACTCAGGTACAGGGTCCTTGCATTTTGCTTTGCTCAAGGTGGGTGACAGCTTTTGTTCCTGTGATATTGTGTTAGCCTTCATGGGTGGGTCAATTGCTCACACAATGCCTGAGTAGTGCAATGTAGTCTGGGTGTAACTTTGATATGTGATCCACTTGCAGATCAGAATCACCACATGTCCCTGGGGTATTTGCCACACCCCCATGCTGCGGGTGGGTAAAATGTTTGGGCCTCAGGAGTATGTATGTCAAGTGTGTCACACATGCCTAGCCACCTGCCTACTGACCAGGGCTCATCCATCTTGCAGGTGGAGCCGGACAGTCATGCCTACTCCAGGGCATACAATACACTCTGTACTCCCACTCCCGTGTATCAGCTGACATGCTGTGCTCAGTGAAATGTTCCCTCAGGTGTCTGCCTCTGTGTCGTTGTGCTGTGACTACGTTGTCGGGACTCCTGTGATGTTTATCGGTTAGGGGTCAGCATGCCATCTGCTATTGGACCATGTGAGACAAGACTTCTGTGACTTATAGGTGTTTGATCACATGACTGTGCAGACAGGTGTATGCCACTGTGACTTTCAGGCAGCTGTTTTTCATTCTCAGCACACTGTGAGGTGCTCATGTTCAGAGAGTTGTGTTTCATGTCCCCCATATGTCCAATTGGTATGACGTGGACAAATAGTAGTTCAGATGATGTGGTTTTTGGGGGATGGACATGTGCACTTGTCAGTTACATTACTTGCCTTCCCCATGTCCTAGGATTGTGACACAGTGCAGACTGTTGTTGGCTGGCTGCCATGGCCATGTGACTGGAGACAGTGATGTATGACTTTGCAGGCATGCCTGTGTCATGGCATTAAACTTCCTAAGAGTGATCCTGCAGGGGAGTGACATGTGCAACATGCACCCCATTGTGGCATTGACTATCCGGACATGGGTGCTTCATGGGGTCTGGTGCTGGTATGCATCACATGCATTTCTATTTAGACTCTGGCCGTCCATTTATACAGACACCTGCACTGACTCAGTGGCAAGAGATGTGACGTGGGCATGTTCACATACTTCACCGTGTTCTCAGCAATGTCCAACTACTGTGTAGGTGGTGCATGTGTCCACACTGGGGTCTTACCATCAGACAGGCACCAGACAGATGGGTGCAAGGGCAGGAGGGGTGTCTGTTCCATGGTTGACCATCAGACTGACAATTGGCTTCTCCTAATCTGTGTGATGACTTTTGGCAATGTTCTACTAGAGATGCCAGGGCTTGCCCTGTGATGTGCTGTACTTACTGTGGTGTGTGCGGTCAGTGCAGGTGACTGATGTTTGTCTGTTTCCCTAATTGTTTGCAGATACATCCACAGCCACAGGAGGGGACAGCTCCACGGACCAGGAGGAGCAGCGGAGCCAGACTGGGTCAGCGTCCGACGAGTGGTCAGAGGGACCCAGTGGCACGGAGGGCGAGGGGAGCCACACCGAGGAGTCCTCAGCACCATCCACCTCAGCTGGGGACCACAGCAGCTCGGAGGATGACTCCCTTGTGGATGCGGGTGTCAGCAGCCACAACACCCCAGCTAGTCTGTCTGACCCCGCCACCACCACCACCACCACCACCACCACCACCGCCCTCCCATTGGCTCCCATTCCTGAGGTCCGTGGAGGCTTCCGTGCTCGGGAGCGTGTCTCCTTCAAGCCAGGCACCGCACCCCCTGCCCCTGTGTCCCCTGCTGCCCTGAGTGAGGAGTCTGTGTACCTCCTTCGGCAGCTCCATGTAGGGCACACAGCAATGCTGACTGTCCTCCATGCACACACCACTCTGTTGACACAGCTGGTGTCGTTCATGGAGGGCATCTCAACGGGTATGTCTGCCCTACAGAGGAGCAATAGGTCCATGGACTCCTCCCTGATGGCAGCAGTGTCCCTCCTCCAACAGTCCCTCACCCCTCCCACCTCTGCCCCATCCACACTTCCTACCACCCTACCTGTCCAAAGCACATGCACACCTGCACAATCACCCAAACACACAGACACGAGCAGCACACACACACCCAAAACCAAGGCAAGACGTGCACACAAGCATCCTCAGGGGACTGATTCCACACACACAGGGGATGGGGAACTGACACACACACAGACAACCACAGTCACTCTGCAATCCTCAAGATCCTCTCCCTCCAAGACCCCTTCCCTTGCCTCACCTGCAACCCCACCTACACAGCAGCTCTTCCTCTCTGACCTCGGCCTCTTCCCCTCCAATCCCGCTGATCCAGCATACTGGGGGAAGAGGAAGTCCACACACAGAGAGGGGAGTGCCCCTCGCCCCCGGACACCCTCCCCCAGGCTCAGGCAGAGTGAGCCCCCCACCCGCAAGTCCCCCGGACCCGGAAGAGCAAGACCCCGCCACCGCCCTGCAAGTCACCCACCCAGTCTCTCACCTCCATCCCCCAGGCCACCACTCCACAGGTTCCACCGCCACACCCTGCCCCAGGTTCCCCCACACACCGATACCGCATCCCCAAACTGCTCAGGCCCTCCCCCTGCCACTTGCTCTTCCACCCCCAAACCAGATGCTCTGCCTGTATGTGCCACTGGTGTGGAGACCGTGTCCCCCCCTCTGTCCTGCCCAGCTCTTCTGCCCCCCCTTCCACTCCCTTGGAGTCATGCACTGCGGTGGAGTCCACAACAACCCCGTCTGACTCAGGCACTGCATTGGGGACCCAGTCCACTCCATTTGACCAGCCCACTGCAGTGGTTGCAGCACCAACACCATCGGACTTGAGCCCTGTGGTGGTGCCGGCCCCCCCTGACTCAGACACCTCCACTGCAGTTGCCGGTGACACTCCTGCACCCACCTCACCTTCCCTGCCTCCTTCTGGCATCCCCTGATCCTGTCCCTGCGGTGCCTGGCCTGCCCCTCGTATGCCCCTCCAAGGGGGATGTCCCCTGTCGGTACCTGTGCAGGCAAGCAATTGGTGACAAGTTGTCACACATCACCCTGTTGGGACTGTGTATTTGGACTGGACATTGGCCGTAGTTAATTTTGGACTTTTGATTTCAGTTGCACATTTGCTGAATAAAGCCTCTTTTTGTTTACTTGTGGTTAATCTTTGGTGGTACATGATGTAGATGTGTAGAATCATGCATTTGCTGTTGAAATTGTGTTCAGATCAGGTAAATGAAGTTTTGCTGTGATGGGCTCCATGTGATCCATGGGATATGTGTCCTAATCTAGTCTGGATCTATAGCATCCCTTGCTGCAGTCTGAGGGTGTAATGTTCAGCATTTGACACAGGGATGTACGTTTAGCATTTGTAGATTACCATCTTTGTCCTACACTGTTGCACATCTGTTGGGCTTACCACTGTCCAATGTTCCTAGTACCCTGACTGTGTGCCCGTCTCCACTGGACATGCAGTTTTGCACATCAATTTTGGAGGACTCATCTGTGTATACAGTACAACTGGATTGCCACGTGTTTTGGGTGTATGCAGATGACTGACGTGACACTCCCGTACCCAGGCTGATGTGAGCAGAGGCTTCTGTGTGTTGTAGTTGTTGACTCACTGACGGAGTGTCCTGCTGATATGTTTGAGTTGTGCACAGACAAGGTTTGGCACAGTGGACCTTCCACAGGAGTGGAGTGCCCTCATGGCTGTGTGTAATCTGGTGACATTGCGTGTGCCCGTGTTGTGTGTTGTGTGAGCATGTCTGTGCATGTTCCCTTCCCTTTTCATACACAGGCTGTGTCCCTAGGGATGTTCCTGTTTGTGATGCTTGCAGAGTTGGTATGTGTTCATCCAGCATCTTGGACCTGGTTTCTCCGTGATGTGGGTGCATGGCAAACTGATGTTCATGAGGTTGTCATCCCAGGTTGTCTTTGTTGTCAGGGCTGGGGATGTGGGCAAACGCTGATGGGACACATTCAGGATTCCCCTTGGCACTTGTTGTTTACACAAGTAATGTGATTTTGAGTTTGTGGTAGCTTTCAGTGATAGTGACGCGTTGTGTGTGTGACTGCTGCCACTCCTCAGGGTCAGAGCTGCAATGTTGGAAGTTGTGTACGTGTGTTCTTTGTGTCTCACCTTGGCTTCTTCGTTGGTGTGTGACTATGGCCAGGATCCCATTGTTTGTGGTGGATTTCACATCATGCGAATGTACGGTGTACTGTGCTGTGTGTCATACATAGACGAGTCATGTTGAGTGGGCATGTGTGATGGGTTTCTGCACCTTAGTTCCCCCCACCACCCCTGGGATTGTCATGGGTGCATGTGCAATATCACCAGTCCATGTGAGCTTCACTGCTGCACATTGGTGGAGATCAGGGTGTGTGGTGTTGAGTGTGCAAATGTGAGTTGTTGCACGGCTAGACCACTACCTCCATATTGGCCTTGGCTGGCAGGCCCTGCTGATTGATTGGAGCTTGTGTAGGTGTGATGGTAGTTTGTAGCTGAGGACACATGGCTGTGGTTCACAGTGTGATCAACATCTACCTTTGTCATCACAGTGGAATTGTCATGCAGGCTAGTGTCTGCACAATGTGGGGTCCCTGGGGGTAGTGCTGTGGTGGGTGTGTCTCTTGCTGTGTTAGTTGCTGTTCCTACAAGCTTGTGTGACATGTGTAATTTGGGCTCCCTCTCATCTAAGAATGCCAGATTGCCCACATAGGGGAATCCAATCCATGAGTTACTTGTGTGTGGCACTGTATACACATCTGTGTAATTGGGATTCAGGCCTCCTCATATGTTGTGTGGTTGCCTGGGGACACTGGCACACACCCCCATCACCTGTTGTGTTTGATATGCAGTGTGAGTCTGCCTGTTTGTGTTAGTGCATTTGCATCACTGCATTGGCATTTCTGTAGTGTGCCATTGGCTGTATGTTGTTTGGTGATTTTTCCCTGCTCTCCCTGGGACTCCTGGGTCATCAGTCAGCACAATGATCATGGTTTGTATGTCCCATTGCTGCCATGGTATGGTATTTGTTCACCTGACATCGACAGTCTCCACAGGTTATATACATTTGTGTGTCCATAGGTGCAGATATGTGGGTCAGCATCATGATGGTCACTTCTGTCATTGTGTAATTGGCTGATTGTTGGCAATGTGGTCCCCCATGTGTGATGTTTGTATGCACATGGCCAAAACGATGTTTCCGTGTCACTGCACTGTTAGCCTCGCCCAATCTATGTTGCAATGGGACACAAGCACTACTATGCCACAGATGTTTTAGTTGTTGTGTGACCAGGATTCATCCATACAGTTTGTCTTTGGCAGCTTTTACCATGCCTCCACTTACCTTATGATCACCGTGGTGATGGTGCTTTGGGCCCCATTGCCACACTGATCAAAAGGTGCATCAGCCTTGGACCACACACTTCCCTTTTGGTGACTGTGGTGATGGGGCTTTGGGCCCCATTGCCACACTGATCAAAAGGTGCATCAGCCTTGGACCCCACACTTACCTTTTGGTGACTGTGGTGATGGTGCTTTAGGCCCCATTGCCACACTGATCAAAAGGTGCATCAGCCTTGGACCCCACACTTACATTTTGGTGACTGTGGTGATGGGGCTTTGGGCCCCATTGCCACACTGATCAAAAGGTGCATCAGTCATGGACCCCACACTTACCTTTTGGTGACTGTGGTGATGGTGCTTTGGGCCCCATTGCCACACTGATCAAAAGGTGCATCAGCCTTGGACCCCACACTTCCCTTTTGGTGACTGTGGTGATGGGGCTTTGGGCCCCATTGCCACACTGATCAAAAGGTGCATCAGCCTTGGACCCCACACTTACCTTTTGGTGACTGTGGTGATGGTGCTTTAGGCCCCATTGCCACACTAATCAAAAGGTGCATCAGCCTTTGACCCCACACTTCCCTTTTGGTGACTGTGGTGATGGGGCTTTGGGCCCCATTGCCACACTGATCAAAAGGTGCATCAGCCTTGGACCCCACACTTACCTTTTGGTGACTGTGGTGATGGTGCTTTAGGCCCCATTGCCACACTGATCAAAAGGTGCATCAGCCTTGGACCCCACACTTACCTTTTGGTGACTGTGGTGATGGGGCTTTGGGCCCCATTGCCACACTGATCAAAAGGTTCATCAGCCATGGACCCCACACTTACCTTTTGGTGACTGTGGTGATGGGGCTTTGGGCCCCATTGCCACAGTGGCCATGGTCGGCTTGTATTGTGGAGGCCACACACTTTTATGTGTCACACATGTGATAGTGGGTCACATTGTATGTTCATTGTCATGTTTTGTGTCGTTGGCATTTGACATGGACTACACACGCTTGTCATGTTGTTTGGGTGGATGTAATTTTCTGTGATTCCTTATGTGGGAGTATGCTGGTTGTGTCATGCATTACCCGTCCTATGAGTAGGGGTGGTGGTAGTGGCAGGCATCCAGCCCCCCATGAGTGTGGATGGTAGTAGTGATAGGCATCCAGCACCCCATGAGTGGGGATGGTAGTAGTGATAGGCATCCAGCCCCCCATGAGTGGGGATGGTAGTAGTGATAGGCATCCAGCACCCCATGAGTGGGGATGGTAGTAGTGATAGGCATCCTGCCCCCCATGAGTGGGGATGGTAGTAGTGATAGGCATCCTGCCCCCCATGAGTGGGGATGGTAGTGGTGGCAGGCATCCTGCCCCCCATGAGTGGGGATGGTAGTAGTGATGGGCATCCAGGCCCCCATGAGTAGGGGTAGTGGTGGTGGCAGGCATCCATCACACCAAGGGTGGGGATGGTAGTAGTGGCAGGCATCCAGGCCCCCATGAGTGGGGATGGTAGTAGTGATAGGCATCCAGGCCCCTATGAGTGGGGATGGTAGTAGTGATAGGCATCCAGCCCCCCATGAGTGGGGATGGTAGTAGTGATAGGCATCCAGCCCCCCATGAGTGGGGATGGTAGTAGTGATAGGCATCCAGGCCCCCATGCGTGGGGATGGTAGTAGTGATAGACATCCAGCCCCCATGAGTGGGGATGGTAGTAGTGATAGGCATCCAGCCCCCATGAGTGGGGATGGTAGTAGTGATAGGCATCCAGGCCCCCTGAGTAGGGGTGGTGGTGGTGGCAGGCATCCAGGCCCCTATGGGTGTGTATGGCATTGGTGATGCCCATCCCACCCCTATGATTGTGCTGTTGCTAGTGTACGTCATTTGTGCATCCCTATGTGTGTGTGACATATTTCGGGTACGTGTCGTTTGTGTTGTGGGTGTTTGACTTACCGTCTGCGCCGTACGCGTCCGAACCGGTCCCGGTAATAGATGTAGAGTATAGGTAGGACCTGCGCGATGGGATTCATGGTTGGGTCGTCTCGTTCGGGTTTCGCGTGTCTTCGACTCGTACTCGTCGCTGGCTTGTTCGTCTCGTAGCCGTGGATCTTCTTGTGGCGCGAATCGGAGCTTATGTGCGGCTCTCCCGGATGCTGAAACGTGCCGGACGTAGCGACGGGTTCGGCGCGTACGGAAGACGCATCGTACTAGTCCGGCCGGAAGGTGCTGTGTATTTGGGTCCGTGCGGCTCGAATCGGCATTTGTGCATCTGGCTCGGGCGGGGAACAGGAGTTGGATTGGGTAAGTACGGCTCGCTCGGAATCTGGGCTGTTGTGCGCATCGTACTTGTTCGTTCGGTGCGGTATTCGAATCGGTCGGAAAACACGCGTTCGGCTTGGTTTTTTTCCCGGACGAATAGTGTTAGGTGTGCTTCCGGACGACATCGGAATCAGCCCCAAACACTAATCTAAATATCTATATCTACACTACACATAAATCATTACATTTAGCAAATGTACACAGATTATTACATTAACCCCCTCACTCATTAACACACAGCTAAAATATTACCAACTATTGTGTGTAAAAAACTATCCTATCTAAAGCTAACCTAAACCTATTCTTAAACATCTAATAGTAGGCTAATATTTCAAAAATGTACCTGCACCCTCATCCCAAACAACAACTCTGTAAACACAAAATGAAAAACGTTAACATTTTAAATTTATTGTATTTAGTGCTTCTTTGCATTTTTGCATTACAAAGATTATTTGTTTATAATTGTTTATACTTTTATATTAGCAGTCCACATGTGTTAATACCGTGAAATTCAGCATTGTAGTCTGCATAGGTGCAGTCTGTTTTGTCTTCTTTGCATGTGTTGCCCTTGTTGTGCTGCTCCAGGGGGTGGTGGTGGTTGTGACAGTGTTGGTTGCAGTGGTTGTTCTGGTGGTGGTGGTAGTGCAGCTCCAGAAGACTTCCCAGTCCTTTAATCCTTCTTAGCTCACTTTTAAATACTTCACATCCTCCTGAATCCCAGAATTACTGTATGCATTCGGTTGCATCTCGCTTGTCTTATTGAAAGTAGCCTTTTTAGGTTACCATTCAAATTGTCTAAAGAATATCAAGAAACAGTCAACCCTGAATGTTGGAATGTAAAAAAATGTTTAAATAAAGTAGAAACATTTAGAGGAGTCATGCTTTAACATTTTCATACACAGACATTAGCAAATAAATCGATTTTGATTTAAAAAATAATAATAATAATACTAAGTGGTTGAGACAGTACAACATGTAAAGGAAAACATGTTAGTTAGAATGCCATTACATGATAGCATCATCAGGGCATTTAAAAAAAACCTGTGTGTTTACAGTTATGCTGTTTGTCAATTTTTTAAATTGTTTTATTTACTATCAATGAATATTTGTTTTTTAAAACATGCTGACAATAGTTACACATTTTTCAGTTCATATCCCATGCATGAGTTATAGGTGTCTCCTCTTGCAATGAGCACATAAGTTCAATACTCTATTACCTATTTATTTATTTTTATAGCTCAACCTCACATAAATTTGCATGAATTCAAAGGCCAAACCCTGTCCTTTAACATAAGAAAGATCCTGGATGTGTCCAGGACTTGAAGTGTCTCAGAAAGTCTACCCTAATTTGACAGATAGTTAAATATTGTTCCTGCCATTTTAATGTTTTAGAAGAAGATTATAAAGTGATGATCCCCCAATTTTGTATGTTATAAAGAATTTGAGGAATACTAGAAAACATGGTCATAGTACTGCTACATTGTGATGTCCAAGATCCAAGTCCTAAAACTGTTCTTTTAATTTTATTGATATAATTTTGCATTATCTTCATGATGCAAAGATTGTGTAGATGAAACTAACAAAGTAATGGAGGCTCGTTGCTTCAAAACTGTCACCATATTATATTTTCATACATTAAGGATGATTTTATGCTGAAATACATAAACAGTGTAAATGTACTTTTCATAATTACATCTATGATTTCTGGGCACCTAGACTAGGAAAATATTTCGAAACACCTGGATTAATATTTAGAAAAATATATTTTAAAAAAAAATGTTAATCTTCAAGGTAGTATGAATGAGCACTGCAGTTTGGTCTATGTTGTTTATAGGATTCGATCTTAGTAATGCCACTTCTGTGGATATTTTAATTATACTTTTTATTAATGGCTGATTATAGTCAACTTCCTAATGCTCGCAGTTCAGTGGAGCAGAATTATTTATGTTTATTGCAACACGTTGCTGCAACAATTCACCATACATACAAAGGTATGGTACTAATACTCTCACTCCCGGTGCAGTTGCACTTTAAGCTGCCTTACTACACATATACACCTGTGCACCTTAGTGCAAGGCTGTGTTGGTAATGTCTATCATAGATTAGTTACTGGAAGGGCACTCACGAAATGAAAGCTCCTATTTGTAAGCAAAGTTTTGAATTTTTAACAGTTTTCATGTGTGCTGTATATTACAGCACAAATCCTAAAATATAACATTTGTTACATAAAAGTAAACCTTCTCAATATTATGCCTGGCTCTAGGGTCTTACATTTTCTTTAGTGCATAGGCTGTATCCCTTTTTGAATATAGAGTCCTCTATGCAAACATATATGTATGCCTTATATGGCAATATTCATGTCCCACCAGTGCTAAACCTCCCCCTGAACACAGAGTATCTAAAAGTATCACATACTACTCCTTGCCATCACCAATTACTCGGCATTCGCCAGGGGGGTGCTGATTTGGGTAAGGGCGGGTGTACCCTTTCAATGCACGAATCAAATCACGGACCCGGAAGGCAGATATGTTGTAGTATCTGGGAAGCTAGATGGTAAAGATATAGTTTTGGGGAATGTTTATGCAACCAACACAGAGCAACCTGCCTTTTTGTCACAGCTTTCTAGGAAGCTAGCGCCCATACTAACAGGATCAGTAAAATTAGGGGGAGACTTCAATTGTATCTCTGATGTTGTCCTGGATCGCTCCCACCCTCCACTCCCTGATGCACCTATCCATAAAATAGCGGAAGCAAGGCGTGATTGGCAGCAGTGTTGGGGTTTAGTGGACTCTTGGAGAGCGCAGCACCCAGGGATTCGGGATTACTCCTTTTTCTCTGCTCTACATGACCCTTATGTTCGATTGGATGCTGTTTTGTGCTCACCTGATGTGCATGAAGGGGTACAGAGTAGTGAATATCTCACTAGAACACTATCGGATCATAACCCGATCCTGCTAAGGGTGCAGTGGTCTCGCACAAGGCCTAAAATACCTACATGGCGCCTACGCCCTGACGCCTTAGAAGATCAGGTTTTTCGTGAAGCAGTGGGCACTAGCATTACCCAATATTTTCAAGAGAATGCTGGCAAAGCGACGACTTCCTCAGTGGAATGGGATGCTTTTAAAGCAGTCATTAAAGGACGCTGCATTTCAGAGATGGTGGGAGTGCGTAAAGTGCTCTTGCGGGACATACAGGAGGCAGACCAGCACCTACGAGAGGTAGAGCAGGAACGCCCCGAGAGACCTGATAAACAGGGGGAACTCATAGAGGTGAAGGAGGCAGTAGCAGCGCAGATAGAGCATCTGCGCTGCTTCGACTACAAGAAATATATCACTCGCGCCCACACTGAAAGAGACAAATCCGGGGCCCTCCTGGCTTGGCTAGCTAACCCGGCTAGGAGGGGAACGGCAATTTTGGAGCTGAAAGGGCAAAACAGGGAGGTATGTTATAACCAGCAAGGCATTAATGATCTGTTCCTTGATTATTATGCGGACGTGTACAAGAGTAGATTGACCCTGATAGAAGACAACATAAATAGGTTTGTAAATGCAGTGGAGCTGCCAAATCTGGGTGAGGAACAGGCGGACACGTTGGGTCGGGATGTCGAACTCGGAGAAGTGAGGGGTGCTATTAAACACATGGCTAGGAGCAAGTCGCCGGGGACAGATGGTCTACCGATTGAATTTTACCTAGCGTACACTGAGCTGTTGGCCCCTAGACTGGTAAAACTATATAATGATGCGAAACAGGTGGGACAACTGCCTGCAACAACTCGGGAGGCAATCATTATTCCACTGCTAAAACCCAGGAAACCGTCCTGGGACAGATCTGCATACCGCCCACTTTCTATGCTTAATATGGGTTACAAGATCCTGAGTCTTATTTTAGCCACCCGCCTCCTCCCTTATATGACAACACTAATACACAAGGATCAATCCGGGTTCATCCCAACCAGGAACACGGCTATTGATGTACGGTGCCTCCTGCGGGTCTTGGAGGCCGATTCCTATCAGAAAGATGTGGCGACTGTCTTCGCAGTGGACATAGAAAAAGCATTTGATAGTCTTGAGTGGGTACTTGTTCCAGGTAATGCATAAATTTGGATTAGGGGATAAATTTGTAGCTTGGACAGCCCTACTATATAAAAACTCCACTGCAAGGGTTAAAACGGGTGGGTTAATTTATGATACCTGTAAAGTAGCCCGGGGGACAAGGCAGGGATGCCCGCTGTCCCCCCTCTTGTTTGCCTTGGCCATGGAGCCACTCGCGGCTAGGGCCAGAACGGGTCTACATTATCTACACTACAATGTGTATGGGCAGACTCACCACATTGCGCTTTATGCGGACGACTTACTAATGTTTTTGGCGAAGCGCTCCATGGAGCAAAGAATCTACTCCGCGACCTCGGTAGAGTAGCAGGGCTCAAAGTAAATTGGGCGAAGTCCTGCCTATTCCTGACAATCGAAGACAGAGATGGCCCACAAGAGTCTGACGGAGTGAAATGGGAGTACAGGTGCTTGACATATCTAGGAACGCAAATATACCACACACAGGGGGATCTGCTGGAGGGCAATATAGGTAGAGCCATCAGGGGAATGAAAGGCAACTTTGACTTCTGAGGGGCTCTGCCTCTGTCAGTAGCTGGACGAGTGGCTTTACTTAAAATAGTGACCCTCCCGAGACTGTTGTACTATTTTGGGACATTGCCGATTTGGATACTGGCAAGATTCTTTACTCAACTCAAGACAATGGTTACGGGATTCCTATGGGGAACTGGCAGAAGGAAAGTAGCACTGGGAGTCCTTATGAGATCAAGGTCAGAGGGGGGTCTGGCAGTGCCCGATTTTGAGGCTTATTACTTGGCAGCTCAGTTACAATGGCTCACGCAGGAGGTGGCGTCCAGACTTCGAGGGATGGAAGAGCTAAGAGATAGAGCTCCGATGCTGCGGGTACTGTCCCAAATTGTTCTGAAGTTGCCCATCCAAATCCATACTGTCCCGGGAGAACTAAGAACAACACGGCAATGCTGGAATAAGAGCCTGAAACGGGCACAGATTAAATATCCTTATGCGCCTGAAATCCCTCTGTCTATGTGTGATGCGTTACCGCATGGGGGCACCTGGAAGGGGCTGGCGGTCTGGGGGTAGCAGGGATTGTCCACTATAGGGGACTTATATGAGGACAATACTATGATTCCCTTCAATGACTTACAAGAACGATATGACCTGCCTAGAGGGGACTTTTTATTACACTCTGCGCTCACCGCGGCCATCCGAAAACACTGAGGGAGGGACTCAATGAACCGCAGACATCGATGGGGTGTCAATACATAGTGACGGCGGCAGGAACCTTTAAAGCGGTCACGTGTCTATATTGGCGCATGACACAGGAAATGCTAGTACCATTGACAGCACTGCTGCTAAAATGGGAAGAAGACCTGGGGGAGGAGATTCCGGAAAAGGCCTGGGCTGATCTTGTGGAACGGGCTTGGAAGAGTTCCAGAAATGCCAGATTCCAACTGGTGCACTTTTATGTTTTACATAGAGCATATCTCACCCCGGCGAAGATTAACAAATATTTCGGAACCCACACAGCAGCATGCCCACGCTGTAATAGGGAGGGAGCAGATTTTCGACAGGGAATTGGAGCCGTCTATGGGACCCTGCCTCTTGCATTGGTTCCCCCACACGGCCAAAAATAAGATTACCAGCAAATTCCTAGATATGGGACTATTATTAGCTAAACGAGACATCACTATGCATTGGAAAGCAAAGAGGGGCCCAAATGTAAAAAGATGGAAGAAGGAACTAATCAAATGGGCGGAGTGTGAAGGAATAGTTAGGCTGCAATTAGCAAAACGAGCAGGAAGTGAGAGGGCATTAGAGGCAGCGAGGGCATGGGAAACATTAGTGGTGTTACTAAAGATCCCGGACAATAATGGCGATGAGGATTCCATGGCTGAAGCTCCTGGAGAAGTAGATTAGATTGCTTACGCCTGTGCACCATATGAAGTGGTGGAACCAGACATTGAGCACAATGCGCCCCCGCCCTCATTGTGGGATGGTTCCCAAAGCACTATTTTGGTTACATTTGCGAAGCTAGATCGCAGCAACCCTAGTCCGCAGATCAAAACACTGATTGTAAGTGACACGCCTGGAGGGAGGGATGGGTGGGGGGAAGTTTTGGGAGGGTAGAACTGTCTTAGGATACAAGGTACCAACGAAATGCGCACCAAATGATTATTGCTTTGTGAATGATTATTAGGGTATAGGTGGGGGGGGTGATACTATATGCAGCCAAGCTACTTTATTTTTACTACATGCAGAAGCGATCTCGCTAATTGAATTATATGTTCTTTGGCACGTTTTATCTCATAGAAAGTACCTGATTAATCATGTAAAAATCAATAAAATTTGTTTTAAAAAAATACTACTCCTTGCCATTACTTTCGGTATAATTTCTAACACAAAACAATATTTCTATTTATAATTTAATTTAGAAAAAAACACATAATGCAGGTTTAACACACTTTTGTAACAGTAACCTTACAGAAAGAGTTATTAAATCTTAGGCACATTTCTTTAACATATGCATGCAGATGCTGATGCTATGGCAATTTGTATACATCTGCCTCATCAGATTTTGTATCTGGGTTTGGTATTGCAGGGTAATTGTTAAAAAAGAAATAAATAGAAAGCTTTGAAAGAATAATTCTGACATTTGAATACTGACAATAGCAAACGTGAACTATCCAAACAGACTGAATAACTCATGTACTCATGTTAAAAAGAAGTCTGGTAATTAGCATAATTCTTCAAATATATCTATTGCAGTGTATCTGCACCACAACAGCTATGTTGAAGAAATTAACTGGAGTTCAAATATTCTGTCAGTCAGCACTTCTATCTATTGCAAGTTTGAAGAAAATGAGACAAGACAAATTCTGCTATACATAATTTCTGATTTTTAAATTATAAATATAATAAATTACTAATATGTGATGCTGCTTCTCACTCCCCTATGTTGGTGCACTTTAAGCTGCCTTACGCCAGTGTAAACACCCATACACCTTAGAATAAGGGCATGTGCAGGATGTCAAACATAGGTTTGTACTGAAAGGATACTTTTCCATTATAATACAACTATGCTTTGACATGCATAAACACATTACCACTTTGTATGTGTGCTGTACAGTGCAGCACACAAGTAAAGTTAAAACGTTTTGAGAAAACCAAACTTTTTTTAAACTTTAAGTCTACCTCAAGGAGGCGTTCATTGTTTTTTTTTTTTTGCAAAGTCCAGTTTACCATTTTTGGTGGGATAGGCTTTACACAGCTTTGCGCCAAAAGTCCATGGGTGATGCTAAGTGGTTTGTGTTTTATGTTAGGTGTACTTCCCAATGCAAACAGAATCTGCATTTGAATGTAAATCAAATTTTGGAACAGCTTTGCTTCATTTCTGGGATTCAAGCGCAGGCCAAATTGTTATTACATTTTACCAATAAGAGTTAGAGTCCACACATCAGAGAGGTAGCTCTGCTCCAGTTCCTAACCCCCACATTATTGAACCACACATAAAAAATACAAAGAGCATTAATTAGAGTTTGGCAGACAGGAGAATATATCCCAATCATGGATGATGTTCCGTTCACCCTATTACTAGTGTCATTGACTATAAAGCACTGAGATGACAGGCAGGACACTCACAATATTTGTGGCAGAGTATCCTGTCTACCACACTCTGAATAAGGCCAAACAGTATTTACTGGTGTAGGTAAAGTAAATGATATCCCCACTTCAATAATGTCAAACTAATATTGCCAGTATTTTCAATTAGTCTTACCATGTTTTTAGTGGAATATATATAAGTGAAATCATATTTAAAATTTGTATTTTTTAACCTTGTATAATATCTGTTCGCATGGTGATTAAAACTGGGCAATATCAAAGTACGAATGCAAAAGAACAATTGATGGACAGAATGCAGAACAATGTCATACATTCACCCCAGTACAGAGATCTAGGCCTAAATCCATCGTTTTTGCTCACCATGCCATCCCAGTTTGGACCTAGACATATGCAAATCAGTCTTGACCCTGTGCCCAATGGGAACAGTCCAGCCCGAACTGCCAGGCCAGGTCCTTCCTGGACTGGAAACAAGCATCCTAGGACCGGTTTCGGGGTTTCACCCCTCATCAGCCAGGATAGCTTGAGTCCAGTGGCAGGGAAAGCACGGGACCCACGTCTGGGCATACCCGTCCCAATCGGGGTGACAAATGCAAAAAGAACAATTGATGGACAGAATGCAGAACAATGTCATACATTCACCCCAGGACAGAGATCTGGGCCTAAATCCATCGTTTTTTTGTTCACCATGCCATTCCAGTTTGGACCCAGCCATATGCAAATCAGTCTTGACCCTGTGCCCAATGGGAACAGGCCAGCCCAAAATGCCAGGCCGGGTCCTCCCCGGACTGGAAACAAGCATCCTAGGACCGGTTTCGGGGTTTCACCCCTCATCAGCCAGGATAGCTTGAGTCCAGTGGCATGGAAAGCACGGGACCCACGTCTGGGCATACCCGTCCCACTCGGGGTGACAAATGCAAAAAGAACAATTGATGGACAGAATGCAGAACAATGGCATACATTCACCCAGTACAGAGATCTGGGCCTAAATCCATCGTTTTTTTGCTCACCATGCTATTCCAGTTTAGACCCAGCCATATGCAAATCAGTCTTGACCCTGTGACCATTGGCAATAGTCTAGCCCGAACTGCCAGGCCAGGCCCTCCCTGGACTGGAAACAAGCATCCTAGGACCGGTTTCGGAGTTTCACCCCTCATCAGCCAGGATAGCTTGAGTCCAGTGGCATGGAAAGCACGGGACCCACGTCTAGGCATACCCGTCCCACTCGGGGTGACAAATGCAAAAAGAACAATTGATGGACAGAATGCAGAACAATGTCATACATTCACCCCAGTACAGAGATCTGGGCCTAAATCCATCGTTGTTTTGCTCACCATGCCATTCCAGTTTGGACCCAGCCATATGCAATATCAAAGTACACCATTGATGTGATTCAAATGATATTTTAAAATAAATAAATTAAAAAACAATTGACACTAAAGTTTTTTTTTACAATTTCTGATTAATACTAATCTTTCAATAATGCAATACAAGTGTGAGAATTATGTGCTGCTTTATAGTGCATTCTACAAAGATTTTTACTACCACTACTTTGCATTGCTGTAGCAGGATGTACCACATGACATTACAGATTCATAACTCCAAGCCCCACTGTATTGTTTCAGCAGCCTCTGCTTGGTTTGTATTCACAAATAAAATGTCTGACATGTTTACATTAAATTATTTATTAAAATGATACAAACACTTACCAAGAGTGGCGGGATCACTGAAGGAAACTATTGCTTCATTAATAATTTGAAAACATTATTTTTCAATATAACTTTTAAAATCTTTTGTGTGCTAAATAAATTAGGAAATGATGTTTATATTACATTTTCTTAGTGTGCGTGAATGAAATTCAATTATCAAAATAAATATGTTATATTTTTATAACGTATGCTAGTGTATTAAATAAATATCTATTAAAATTTAAATATAAAATACATTATTTTAAATGGTCTGTGTTATTTTGCACAGTTAAATGTTTATTATTTGCTGGGGGCGGGGCCAACAAGATGGTAGAGCGGCAGCGCTGAAAGCTTGCCCCGGCCCCAAAACAGAATCCGACACCATCCTGCCGCCCCTGTGTCCCCCAAACACAGCCTGTTTAGTGCCTGATGGAGAGGGACCACATAGGGGAATGGAATCGTTGCCCTCTGAAGTGAAGATGTGCCGGATGTTTTGTGGCAGCTGAGGAGAGGGAGCGGACCGACTTCGAACGCTCCCAACATCGTGGTGAAGCAGTGGGCCGTCCCGGGTGCTTTGTGTGCACTGGACCACGATGGAGGTGATGAGTGAGGCGAGCGGGGAGCCTGGTCCAGCCCCCCCCTTGATGTGGAGCTGCAGCGCAGCCTGGGTGCTGAGTGGTGTGAGCGACTCTGGAGCGGGGCCTGCCGTGGGGGTGGCTGCAGCCAAGACCTACTGTGTGATGCTGGGGAAGGTGTCCCTATACAGCGGATGTGGAGCAGCTGACCGAGCAGCCGCTGTATGGAGCGGTTGTGAATACAAACCTGGAAAACTTGAACTCCAATGCCCCCTTGCCTGACCTGGAATCGCCGAAGCAGGTGGACTGCGGCCTGCTATGAAGACGCTGTATCAGAAGTCTGGTGAGCCCCACGGACCTCTGGCCTCTCGCCGGTGTGGTTAAGGAGCCGGCTGGGCGGTGTCGCGGCGAGGCGTGACTTTGGTGGCCGTGCCTCGGAGGTGGGGACTGATCGTTGTGGAGCCCCCGCGGAGGTAGGCGGGGCTGTCTGATGGTGTAGGCACCCCCACTTTACTGAACGAACTGCTGTGCTGCCTTGGGTGGGGGATCACTCTTGCTCCCCCCACGTTGCAGGAACTGAGTGCTGGTGGTGCGTTGTGGGCCCCTCACCTCGAATGTTAGTGGAGGCGAGGGCTTGAGGTGGGCCCTGAATATTTCAGGGCAGCTGGGAGAAGTTGAGCCTTGGGGGTCAACAGATATCCTCCCCACATGATTGAGACGTCAGATAAATAGATGTCAGGCACCGCAGATCTATAATGCCTCCTTTATTGATTGAGCCCCCAACTGGAGCATGCGATCTTGCTGTTTCCCCTGCCAAAGGGAATATTGATTTTGGACTGTCCTGTTTGGCCCTATCAAGAACACACCGGACTCCAGTGCATGCCATTATACGCACGGCACTAGCGCGACTAAGGCTCTTTCCGTTGCGGCGTCAGCGGTGGTTCTTTGTTACCTTGGGTGCTGGTGCAGACTTGCTTGTTAGCGTGCATGGTGCTCGCCGCCCATGTGAAGCCCAGACATCACCTGCACAGAAGACTCCAGCGGGAACTTGATTCCTTGGTGCCCAGCACATCCAAACACTGAGGCTAGCGACAGTAGTGTCCATTAACGGTGAAGGTTTGTGATTACATTGTGCCGCATTATGGGTAAAGAAGATAAAGCAGCACGGACCACACAACAAACAAAAATGTACCAATATACTGCTCCAACTACGAGTAATGGCCAGCAGACAACGGAGAGAGATATGCCCTCGGGGTGCCTGAACCAACGGGAACTCAGATTCTGGCAGCCATTGAAGTGTCTGGAAAGGCAGTGCAGGCAAAAATTGAAGCAAAAGCGATTGATATCAACTTGTTCAGAGCGGATCTGCAAAAGGTGGCAGAATGCTCAAAGGAAACGGAGAGTCAGGTAACCGAACTGAGGGAAGAAGTTTATCAACTGAAAAAAACAGTGGTCGCCCCGAATCTCTCTCAAATAAAATTGAGGCCAGTATGGAAGATGCAGAAGGGCGCTCACGTAGGTGCAACCTTCAATTTGTAGAGTTCTCGGAAGGTGCCGAGAGGGGCAGACCAGAAGCTTTCTTTGAGGGCTGGATTTGATCCACGCTCTCGACCTCACAGCTCTCCAGCTTTTTCGCAGTGGAAAGGGCACATCGATCCTTGGGCCCGTCGCCACAACCCAGAGCTCCACCTCAGACAATTATTGCCAAATTCTTTAATTATAGAGACTGGGAGGAAATCCTGCAGATGGTCCGAAAGCAGGGGCATCTGTGCTTTGATAACGTCACCATTCGCATTTTCCCAGATTACACCAAGGCCGTTCAGCTGCAGAGGCAATCTTTCCGAGGTGTTACGCAAAAACTGTCGGCTATGGGATTACAGTACATGTTATTATATCCAGCCAAGTTGAAAGTGAATCATGATGGTCGAACCTTCTTTTTTATGACACTGAAAGAAATGTGGGACTGGTTGGAGATAAGGAGTGGTTATTGAGTGCAGGCTACATCCACGGCGCAGAGACGTGACACATCCAGGAGACAGGTGGAATTAGGTACACATCCGCAGGAATGGAGCAAACGCAGAAGAAGAACATGATCAGGTGCAAGGGTAGTGATGAAAGCGGATGGCACCATTTCACTGGAATCCCAGCAGAAGGAAAGAGCAGAAGTCAGGGAGCTAGTGAAGACAGTAAAATTGGCGACATCCTCCAGTGTCGGGCAGGAGGGGCCTGGAGGTTCACCAGCAGACACAGCAGCGATCTGAAGGAAGTGGAGAAGTGGTGATTGAGGAATGTGGGTATGGATCCACGTCACCACCAGATGGTAAGAGATAAAAGCCCACCACGAACTGGACAGGCACACAGAGAGTGACATAATGTTACTAAAGGAGACACGCATCCTAGTGTTGCGAGACTGTGCACCTAAACTGTCACATTGTATTACCTCTTAAACAGAGATGCTGGATTGTTGTCCACACACTATGTGACATTGGGGTATTTGCACAGGGGCTGCCACTCACATGGGGTCACGGACATATTCTTTCTCCCTCCCTTGTTAGTATAGTTTCAATGTAAGTGTTTGTTGCTCTTTGATTGTGGTAGACTATTTGATTCTTTTATTAGGTCTGTGTAACCACTATGCACACATACACAGCAGTAGGAGTAGTGGGACCATTTGGGCATATAGGCGCAGGTTGGTGACTGAGTTACATGCAAGAAGATCTTAACTCATCCGTCTTGCTCCTTAGTGATTTTAATAAGTTAGACATCCATTGACGTTCCCAGCACACTCCAACATTTGATTTGGAGAGCGGTGTTGAAAAGGGGGGTTGGTTGCGATGTATGGGCAGGCACAAGTTGTGATTTGGGGTGTTTACCTGGGGTGGAGGGGACTATGTTGTTTGGAAGTTAAGGTACACATTTGTATGTCAAATGCAGCAGTGGTGCTACTTGGTGCGGTTTGGGGGTGGGGATGATGGCGGGGGGATGGTGGGTGTGAGTGAAGTAGTTATGCAATGACTGACGTAGTTTGGATGCTGTCTTGGAATGTGAGGGGGCTCACCTCCTTTGTGAAGAGATACAGGACCTACACCTACCTTAGACGGTTGGGAGTACGTATTACGCATCGCTTTTCTCCAGGAAACGTATCTCGTGGAGCCAGAAGCTCAAAAACGTGGTGAAAAATGGCAAGGGCAGTTGTACTCCTCCACTTATTCCTCCTACGCTAGGGGGGTGTCGATATGGGTGGCCCCAGGACAGACAGCTGGCATGTAGGGGCACTATATATTGTTTCACGGTATATTGGATGGTTGTGAGTTATGCCTGCTGATTATCTATGCACCTAATATTGGCAATGGAGATTTCTTTGGTGCCCTGGAAACCGAGCTGCTCCCGTGGATTGGAACTCCAATTGTTTGGGCGGGGGATTTTAATTGTGTTTTGGATGGGTATTTAGACAGGCATCCATCGAAGTTGGGCACAAAGCCACGCATGGGGGCTAGATTGCGGGAAGTTATGATACAGCTACAGTTAGTAGATGTGTGGCGGGAACTTCACCCCACAACACAGGAGTATTCTTGTAACTCCCTAACCCATGGTACCCAAAGCAGATTGGATAGATTTCTCCTCGCTGGTGAGGGAGTTCTCGATATTGTGGAAGCGGCTTATCAGGTGCGGTTTCTCTCTGACCACGCCCCTCTGATCCTGG
This sequence comes from Calotriton arnoldi, assembly GCA_963921515.1. Taxonomy (NCBI): domain Eukaryota; kingdom Metazoa; phylum Chordata; class Amphibia; order Caudata; family Salamandridae; genus Calotriton; species Calotriton arnoldi. The sequence goes on along the minus strand of CAWUFW010006279.1, from coordinate 325,370 downwards.
AATGTGGAATGAGGAGTCGTCGGTCCGGTATCCCCATTGTGGAGGTTCAGACCTGAGTCTCTAGGAGACCACGAATATGACATTGACATGCAGGATGTACTCCAGGGGTTTTTCACCATGAACTGGGAGTGCCGCGGGGTACAATTGGAGACACTGAAGGTAGTTATGAGAGGGACGAGTCATGGTAAGACATACAGTATTAGGAGGAAGCTGGCACGGGAACTGGGAGAAAAGGAAACACAGCTTGCTGGGTTGCAGTGACAGATGCAGGGTCAGGAGCGGGACGAGATAGCACTGACAGAGACACACAGAGTGGTGGCAACCGTCTCAGATAGGCTAGGCTGTGACGTCCAAAGAGATTACTGGCAACGGCTTCATAGGGAGAGAGATCAGTCGGGATGTATGTTGGCATGGTTGCTCAAGAGGGAGCGCCCCCCACCAACTAAATTCACGCTGTGGGCTCCCGATGGTGCACTGGCTATGGTCCAGATGGCTATTACACAACTCCTACGCGACCATCTCACTGGGATTTATACTGCGCTGGCAGAGGCAGGGGATACGAGAGTTGACGGGTTCGTGGATCGGGTGATGCTCCCCCGATTAAAGCTGGCTCAGGCGGAGGGGCTGGGTGAGGCTATAATATTGGAGGAATTGAGGGAGGCGCTCCAAGCCATGGCGAGGGGGAAATATCTGGGCCCGACAGCCTGCCAGTTGAGTACTATCAGGCATCCTCGGCCAACTTGCTCCCTGCACTATTGGAAACCCTCTTGAAAGCACACGAGGTGGGCACATTTCCACCACATATGAGAGAAACAGTTGTGCTCATGCTCCTAAAGCCGGGCAAGGACCCTTTGGAACCAGGGTCAAACAGGCCACTCTCTATGCTGAACGTGGATGAAAAATTGTTCGCAAAGGTTTTAGCTCTCCGGCTAGGGCGGGTTATAACACATTTGGTGCAGGAAGATCAGTGTGGTTTCGTAACGGCTAGAGGTTCCCATATGAACCTGCAACGATTATCACACATGATGTTTGAGACCCAGGCATCCGCCTTTGGAGCTTCATTGGTGGCATTGGATATAGAGAAGGCTTTCTATTCTCTATCCTGGCCGTACCTATGGGAAGTTCTGTGTCGTTTGGAGTGCTGGACTGGGTATTTGTCTAGAGTTCAGTTGCTTTATAAACTGCCCACGGCGAGAGTGGTTGGGCGCAGAGGTGTCTGATGCTTTCAGCGTGGGAAGGGGTACCCGGCAGGGCTGCCCACTGTCACCGCTCTTGTTTGTGTTGGCAGTGGAGCCACTTGCAATGTATCTTAGGGACCAATTGCAAGATTAGAGCGTACCAGTAGGAGATAATAATCATGTTGTGTCAATGTACGCGGATGACACACTAGTATATGTGAGGGAACTTGAACACTCGGTGCCGTTTCTACTGCAGTTACTGGAGCACTTTGGCAATGCGTTGGGGCTCCGCGTCAACCGACACGAGATGGTGCTCTACACCCTGGCCACTCTGGTGGATATTGGTGAGGCAGATCTCCCAGCAATGGGAATGCCATGGGAAACAAGTAGGTTCCGCTATCGTGGCGTCCAGATTACTCATGGCCCTCGCCTCCAATATGAACTAAATATGGGACAGATACTGGACGGTCTTGCGGGCTCAGTCTGTTTCTGGACCACACTGCCCCTCTCGGTGATGAGTAGAGTGGCTCTGAGCAAATTGTTCTCCTGCCCCGTTGTCTACATACGATGTAGAACTGTTTCTGTGCCCTACCATTGGCGATGTTTCGTCAGAAAGATAAGCTGTTAATAGATGTGATATGGGCGGGCAAAAGATGAAGGGTTCTGCTGGAGATTTTGAAATGGGATCTTGATGAAGGTGGGCTGGGACTCCCTGATTTACAACTGTACTACCTGGCCAGTCGTTTGCAGTATGCATCGATGTGGTGTGATCTCAACTGGGAAAAGAGTATGATGTTGGGGTCCACTGGCACTGTTCAGCACCCCCAATTACTGATGTATGAGCAGTCCCAGGTGCTCTGGGTAATTCTGGATCCCGGTTCCTTTAAGGGCATTATCTCCCAACTAAATGTAGCCTTGAAATCTGATAGAATGACGAACTTTGCCCCAAAGCGAGTGGCCTGGGACAGGGAATTAGAAGTGCCATTAATGGATAACGAATGGCGCAGAGCTTGTGTGCAAGTACGGGAAGTGACTAGCAATGCCCGCTTCAAATTGGTGCATTTTTATTTCCTTCATCAAGCATATATGACTCCATCTCGGCTACATAGGGTATACCCGGCAAGGTCAGCAGAGTGTACCAGATGCGGGACAACGCCTGCAGATTTTTACCACGTAGCGTGGAATTGCAGGCTGATTACCGCGTACTGGCACAAAGTGCTCTGGGAAATACATAGGGTGACGAGGGTAGCCATGGAGATTTCAATACGTCACTGTTTGCTGGGACTGCTGTCCCTCCCCAAGAAGGGGAGAAAAATACGATATAGGTTTGCCCAGCTGGGCCTACTACTGGCACGACGTCGTATAGCGGAGCACTGGGCCAGCCCCGTCCCCCGAGCACTCGCTAAGTGGAGGGCGGATTTGTTGGAATGGGCGGTGGCAGAGGAATGTAGGCTTCAGAGAGTGCACATGTGGAAACGGATCTTGAAGTATGGTCCAATATGTTAGACGCACTTGGGGAACGTAGAGGGGGGCAGGGAGATGGAGAGAGCCAAAATGGTAGTGAGGGGGAGGGAGGCACTGCTTCAGATGGGGAACACGAGCTGGGGGCTACAGTAGATGCACATGTATAACCAAACATTGAACGATTACCAGCCCTGATCGGGTCTGATCTTTTAGCCTCCGAGTAGACGTTAAGTCGGGCCCACGTTTATAGTTGAGACCCACTCTGTTGAATGCACATGAAATTTTGCATATCAGTAATATGTATGACTGAGAGATCTATCGACTCCTCCCATCCATGCTGTATCCTGAGAATCCCTTGCCACCTACTGCACAATGGTAAATAAAAATGTTTGTATTTACCTGTCTTGAGCTGCACTGTTATTTGAAAAACTGAAAAAACAAATATTTAAAAAAAAGTTTAATATTTAGAATTTAAATATTTGTAAATATCAATGGAAAACCAAAAAAGGATATAAAGGTCCTATTTATCAATAATAATAAATAATTATTTACAGCTAGCAATATTGCCAGTTTTGTTATAGTACCTCTTGCCAAAATGTACTCCAATAAATATGACACCTATCATTTTAATGTTACATAATAATTGTATTAAATTATTAGGGTAAAGATGCAGATTTTGTTTCAAGTAGGTTATTAATCTAACAATTTTTTTCAGAAAATTTAAAAAACACACAGCTTTTCAAAAGCATTGTTGAACATTGCATGAATAGTATTTGCAATACTGGAACTCTGGGCCCGATTTACATCTTGGAGGTCTAACCACCGTCCCACTGCAGTGGCGGTCCCTAGTACTCTGTCAAGTCGACGGTCTTTTGCCCACCTTATTTAGATGCATGCAGGCTGTCTCGCCATCCGCATGGTCTGATTGTTTCCCACCGCGGTCACTGCACACCACTCCCGACGATGCGGACTCCAGCGCTGGTGAATACTACTCTGTCGCCGTCAGGGCGGTGGGTTCCCGCTGAGCAGATTTAGATATCACAGTTGTGCTGGTGGTCTAATAGCAGCGGTTCCCAGGCGGAGTGAGTCCATTGCGGTACGCGCCCAACAATGCACAATCACTGTGGCCATTGGATGGATGCTAGTAGAACACACCTGATGTCCATTTGCCAAATGGAAACACCTGCATGCCACACTATAAAACATACCCCATTTCAGACCATGATCCTTTGCCTTTCCACTGCACCATGACATTTGCTACCAGAGGCTTTGGTAGTTAAGTGAGGGTTTTTTGTTCATTCTCCCTGTCTCCTGTCCCTTTATCCCCTTTCATTTTGTACCTTGTGGTACAAAATGAAATTTTGTACCACAAGGTACAAAAAGGTAAATCGTATTTTTTCGCACAATGCCATGCCCTAAAAATCCACGTTTTACTAAGGAAGAATTGTCAGTCACGGTGGATGAAATCCTAATAGTAGAGCCACAATTGTTTTGAGCCCAAGTCTAAAGTACACCCCTATCCCAGAAAAGGCAAATGTGGTCCAGAATAGTTGACAGCGTGAACGCTGTAGAAAACAACTTACGCAAACAGGAGGAAATTACGAAGCGGTGGAACGACCTGCGGGGGGAGGATGCGTTCCCTGGCCTCCAATCATCACATGGAGGCCAGCAGGACTGGTGGTGGTTCTCCCAGGCCACCAATACCATTCACGCCCTGGCATGAGAAGGTCTTGCAGATCCTACATACTGAAGGCGTGACAGGAATACCTGGTGGAGTGGAGTCTAGTAAGTTACACTTTGCAAAGTCTCAATAAACCCCAATGTCCTGTTTGTGCTCAGCTCAGCTGTTGCCAGTGTTCTGCACATATTTTCATTACATAGAAACCTCAAACTATCAGTATCACCTAATTTAGATTGTGTGAATATATTGTGTTGCATCTAAGATTACAGGTGTCAATATCCATTACATGTCACATGGTGACTGTAAGTGTTATGGTGACTGTACGTGTTACAACACCAAATAACCCATTACCCATATGTGTGTAATATTGTCTGGCCCATTTCCACTTCATATTTTCCACAGGTACATTCCGCTAACCATTTTGCAAGCATTGGTAATTGGCTTTGTAATGACTACAACTACCATGATGCCCTGTTTCTGTTTCTCAAAAGAATATTGCTATCCCATATTGCTCATTCTCTCTTGTCTAACAGATTTCAACATATGCTAAAGTGTCATGTAGTGATCAATCCCTACTGAATGCTCTCTTCTGAAAATGGTCTGTGTTGTTTTCTGAAAGTTGTGCTGTTCTTCTAAAACAATAAAATTGATGTCATGGGTTTCACAAATCAAATGCTCTTGACACAAAAATGTAAAGGTATGGAATTTACTATGCTGGATATAAGTGGTACTTGCATAAATTGCCTCTGCACTGTTCACATGATGACTAAAGCCAAACATCCATTGTAGTTGTTGAAGTCAGCTAGGCCTTGGAATTGTCAATTACACATTCTACCTCTCCACTGTGCTGGGCTGAATTGTTGGGAGATGTTAGGTCTACTTTCTAATCAATTCATGAACATTTCACAACATCTTATTACCTGCTTATTTGAAGCTGTGCTGTTTGAAATTGCTAAATGTTACAGTAATATGTGCAATACCACTGAAAGCTATCATTACAATAATCTCTACCTATTTTGTCTCCTTGGTATATAAAATTTGTGTCCTAAAAGATTTGAATGTACAATACATACTATTACTAATAAAAATGTTCTCAATTTCTCAATAGGTCCAACTGGCAGAGTACGCGGCCAGGAATCTGCCACTGAAGAGACCTCCACTCCAGCCCAGGATCAAGCCTTCAGTGAGAACAACACTCCTGGGAATATGGAGAACGATGAGGAGGCTGGTCCATCTGATCAGTATGGGCAGACGGGTTCAGTGACACTGACTGTGCCCACACTGACACCTCCCACCCCAGCTGTAACACCTCAGCAAACCGAAGACTCCACTTCCTGTGTTCCTACCACTGTGACACAGATTGTGTGCCCCCCAGTACTGGGTGATGATGATGAGACCACAGTACCACCAGCTCCAGTTCACCCAGGAACCAGTCAGATGGGGCACACTGGGCCAAGGGTAGAGGGTGGTGGGTTTAGGGGTCGTGGGAGGGGGTTTGTGGGCCAGCAGGGTGAGGCCACTGGGGTCACCATCACCCAGACCACCATTGACCAAGTCTTGGGAGCCTATCATCAGTCCCAAGACATGGGCCAGAGAGATGAAGCAGTTGCAGAGGGAGCTCAATCATCAGGTGGAGGCCCACAACTCAAATATGGGCTCTCTGATTGGGGTGCTGGAGAACATTTACACCCATATGTGCAGGGCTTTCCCCCACCATCTACCCCTTCCTGTGATCCTACAACATCTGGGCCATCTATATCAGTCAAAGGAAGGGAGGCCCTGCCACCGGAACAACCACCTGGAGCCACCCCAGCCTCTGCAACTGTGGATCCCCCCCTGCAGGAGGGGACGTCCACGCATATTCTCAGGAGGTGAGTATGGCAATACCTCTGCCACCACCAGCAAGAAACCCTGACACTAATTTTTTCCAATGTGTGCCTAACACTCACTCTGTGGACTATTTCTGAACACATTTGCCTTTCTGACACCAGGGCATTGGTTTTTAAACAATTTTAGCTCTCCAACTATGGCTTCATTCACAATGACTCACTTCTTCCCTTTTTGGTTTGCTTTTCTTATGTTCACCCTCAGTGGCGGATGGTGATCTTTGAAAGTGGTGAGCGTAATACCTGGTGCAAATGCACTTTTTAAAGTTAAGAAGAGAACAAACACCACCGTTTTTCAAGGTTTACAAGAAAGCATTCATGAAACAACTGTCTGCTTGACAAGTGCTTTGTAACAACTTTTCTTGAAATAACAATAAAAACAACATGCAATCCAGGCAGAAAGAGCAGCTTAGGCTCATCTTCGAATAAACCCTAAGCACAATTGTTTCGTGAAGCCTTTGGGGATTTTGAAGATGGTCTGGTAGAGGCAGGTGTAGGGGAGTGTGTATGTAGCACATATGTTAGCCTCTGTCCCCCAGAACATTCAACTCTCTTTCCATCTCCATGCCACAGTTCACTCATCCTGTCTTTTTCTCAACTTCTGAGTCTCTCCCCCACCCTATTACTCTCACCTGTCCTTTCTTTCTTTCCCTCACAATGTCTCTTTCTTCCTCTCTCACCCGATCTTTCTCTCTCTCTCCATCTGCCGCCGAATCAAATAATAAATACAAAGTATTATGTAGAAGGAATGACATGCCAAACAATAAAAGATCCCCACTGCATTTTAAGTAAAGTTCCAAAGTGCAAATTACAGAATGGTCTTCCAGAGCTTGTGCCTAGAATTGAATGGGCCGAATGTTGTACTCACTATTACCCTTACTGAATGATAAGAGTTTGAAGAAGATACAAGAAAGACGCCATTGGTGAGGAATGCAATCATTGTTGCTCAGATTCAGGATTGTGGGGAAAGCCCTAAATGTCAGTAGACAAAATACTCAGACCAGATAAGTTCAACATGGAATTTCAAAAGGACCTGGTGATGAATGCCTGCAAAGTACCTGAGACTCGAAAAGGAATATTTCTGGAAGCAGGTTACCGCATGAGGAGGCAGTCTATGTAGCCTTCCTTTCAATCAATCAATCAATCAATCAATCAATCAGGGAATTGTAAGCACGCTACTCACCCGTGAGGGTCTCAAGGCGCTGAGGGGGGGGTCCGCAGATCTGTTTAGCCGAAGAGCCAGGTCTTGAGGGTTTTCCTGAAGGTGTTCAGGGAGGGGGCGCATCTGATGTCTGCCGGTAGCTCGATCCAGGTCTTGGCTGCAATGTGAGAGAAGGATCTTCCGCCTGCTCTGGCTCTATGGATGCGCGGGGTTTCGGCCAGTGCGAGGTTGGAAGATCGGAGGTTTCTTTTGGGTACGTGGAAGTTGATTCTGTCGTTGAGATATTTGGGTCCGTTGTTGTGTAGGCATTTGTAGGCGGGAGTAAGGATTTTGAAAGTGACTCTTTTCTCCACGGGGAGCCAGTGGAGACTTCTTGGTGTTGGCTGATGTGTTCGTGTCGGGGGATGCCGAGGACGAGTCTGGCGGCGGTGTTCTGTATTGTTTGGAGTTTGCGAAGTAGGGACTTGTTGATGCCGGCGTAGAGTGCGTTTCCGTAGTCCAGTCTGCTGGTGATGAGTGCGTGGGTGACTGTCTTCCTTGACTCAGGGGGGGATCCACTTGAAGGTCTTGCAGAGGGTGTTGAAGCAGCTGGAGGTCACGGCGTTGACCTGTCGGTTCATGGTGAGTGATGAGCCGAGTACGATGCCAAGGTTCTTGGCGTGGTCTGAGGGGGTAGGTGGGCTTCCAAGGGCGGACGGCCACCAGGTGCTGTCCCATGCAGAAGGGGTGGTACCGAGGACGAGGACTTCTGTCTTCTCAGCATTGAGCTTCAGGCAGCTGTTGGTCATCCAGACTGCGACGTCTTGCATTCCTTTTTGGAAGTTGAGTTTGGCAGTGGTGGGGTCTTTGCTGAGGGAAGTTTGGTGGAATGTGTTTTAATGTTTGTGTGTACATTTTTTCAAACTATGCTATGCATTTCATTTTTTTTTTATTTAAACAATATTGCGGTGTTCATAGTGAAAGTATGATCACTATGTAAATTTATGGTAAGGCTTCACCATGAGTTGAGGCTATTTTAAATATACTTTCTGGTTGAAGATATTGCTCAATCAGAAACGCTTTCTTGGACATGCACTTACAGTCAGGTTGGGATCCATTACACCGAGGTACACATTTGCCACATGTTAAGGCCCTGCTGTCCTCTGTGGATCTTGAAGAGCGCGCTTTGGTAAATTAAAAATGCACCAAACGATAACAACGACCTGACGGCTAAAGGTGCCATACTGATCCATCCTTATGCTCTCATAAAGTCTGATTAGAGAATGATTCTCGCTGTTAATCACAGTTGTGACAGATCGAAACACAGTACTTTAATTTTCTCATGCAGCCATGGCCTCAGGTTTGTTTGCAATGTATGCTCGGCTGTTTTACAAGCCAGAACCGTGGAAGAGGAGAAAAACACTCTAGTATAATTTCAGGTGCAAAAAACTACATTCAAATTAAAATGGTAATTCAGCTGATTTACAAAAGCAACCTTGGCATTTGTAACATTGTGACGGGGTGCAATTAGTTAGTGGGAGTGCATGGCATTGGAGCTTTTTTGCTTTATAAATTGCTTGATCTGAGTCTTCTGAGTGCGGTCCGGACTACAGGAAGCAGAGCCCTGTTGCAGTGGAAGTACAAGGATGAGAATCAAGACTACAATATCCGTGAACATCAGTGCGGCTAGCATCTATGGGGAGGGGGGCAGGCATGTGCAAGAAAACAATATAAAAATACACCTACCTGAAACAAACACCACGTCCTCTGCTCTGGGCCTCTTCTTACAGGAACTGGATGCAGCAACTCCCCTGACCAATCCTGGCACTGCTCTCATACAGCATGAGAGCAGAGCCCTGATTGGAAAGAGCAGCCTCACTCGGGCCTCCACAGCACTCTGAAGGCCTGCACTTGCTCCAACCCAGCTGTCTTAAGACAGCTGGGTTAGAGATGTTTAAATGCGCATGTGTGGCTGGCAGTAGCAAGACGGCTGGCCAAAAAGACATGCGCACTTCAAACAGTGCTGCATAGACAGCCCACCGTGCTCCCTGCAACTGTCACTCTGCAGCGGCCTCGCCCCCGTCCTGACGTCCTGTTCGGGAAGGAGATGAAAAATAAAATGGTAATAAATTACCAGTTTATTTCTCATCTCTGGGGTTTTGGGGGAATTTTAAGTGGGGTGACACTCCTCCGCTCCAACCACGTTTAGTACAATAAATTTACAATTCAAAAACTCATAGACTGGTGTTGTATACCTCAACTCTATCAATACATTTGCTTTCTTCCATCATAACTTGACAAAGACAAAAATTAAAAGATTGTATAAACATAGATTATTTGCAAATAGGTCATGTTTATCTCAAGTTCCCAAACATAACTCCCAAAAATGTCAGACTAGTCAATCATCTACTACTATGTTTATCCAATTTGACCAATATTTGTCTGTCAACATTTGCACTAACATAATCCATACATTACACTAATACTCAGTGCCAGTTTGCACATTTCCAGTTCAAGACCTTGCCAACATGGAAGAAGGGGATATGTCAAAAACAATAAGATAGCATAGGCAAATTATCATTGACTCATGTCATCAGCTGGATCCAGATCTTAATAATAATACTGATGCTTATAAAGCGCGACAGCTACCCCTGATAGGGGTGTCCCGGCGCTGAAACAACAGGTAAATGCGCCCAGAGCGAGCAACAGTACCCGCGAACCCTCTCTAGTCAGCCATAAAGAGCCATGTCTTCAGGGCCCTTCTAAAACAGGCTTCGGAATTGATCTGTCGCAGGGGCCCTGGCAAAGCATTCCATAGTGACGCCGTTCTGACTGTAAAAGCTCTGCTGCCCAAACGTGATTTCACAAATCTTCTAGCTCACATAAGGTATCCCACATCAATAACACCAACAGCCAGGGGAGATGGGAGGGTGCAACACTCACTATAGTAACAATGTATGTCCCACCTGGACTACAAGTTTCGATAATCAAAGATTTGGGCAAAAGGATGATAATGTTCCCCGAGGGGCGAATGCTTGTGGGGGGTGAATTCAACTCAGTCGTATCGGGGAGACTAGACCGGTTTCCCCCCCGGGACCTGGGGCCCTCACAGCTTAGGCTCCCCGGCTTCCTGGAAGCAATGGGGTTGGTGGATGCATGGTGTATCCACCACCCCAATGAGACTCAATACACATTCCAATCGGGGGCGCACAAAAGTCTTTCCCGTACAGACTATATTCTTACTCCAGTGGCTCAAGCAGGGAGCATTAAAGAAATTCGGCATCTGGCACGGGGCATCTCTGACCACTCTCCGATATGGGCCCAAATGGTGGTGGGGGAGAGACAAGTGGGTAGAATAGCACCAATTAACCCATGGTACTTCAGACTTCCAGTAGTGAAAGAAAGAATCACACAAGTAATAGAACATTATTTCCAAGAGAATGAAGGATCGGTGGAGTCCGCCCAGACACTCTGGGAGACCTTCAAAACAGTTGTACGTGGACGGGCGATCTCTCAGATTGCTGGGGCACGCAAGGAAAGAAATTTAGAGTTGAAGGAACTGGAAAAAGATATCCTTAGACTGGAGAGTGAGGCAACAGGCAAAGGGAATGACGACTTGATGCATAATTTAAATTTAAAGCGAGTGGAAAATAGAGACCTAGCCACTGACATGGCTTAAACGCTAAGCAGAGACAAGCAAGGCAGGCTTTACGAGCTGGGAGATAATGCTGGGAAGCTGCTAGCATGGCTTGATAAACGAGAGTACGCAAATCGCCTTGTTACGGAGTTGACGAGTGAGTCAATTGAAACAGTCACCGACACACAGGAGATAGTGGACGTATTCGCTAGGCACTACAGGTCGGTCTATAGTTCTTACACCTCCCTCCCTGAGGAAGACTCGAGAGCCCTACTGTCGGACATGACACTCCCAACACTGTCAACAGAAAACACTGAGTTCCTGGAAAGTGATATTACAAATGATGAGGTAGCTCAGGCAATCAGGGGACTTCAATCCGGGAAGGCGATGGGGCCAAACGGTCTCCCAATCGAACTGTACAAATTGAAACCCGACAGAGTGGCCCCATATCTTAGAGCCATGTTTGAAGAGAGCCGGGAGAAAGGTGGGCTCCCCCGAGATCAAAGGACCGCCACACTAGTCGTCATACACAAGGAGGGAAAACCCAAAAATAAATGTTCATCATACAGACCCATCTCATTGTTAAATGCTGAAGCCAAAATATTGGCAAAACTACTGGCCACAAGGCTGATCAAGGGTATCTCGGGGCTGGTCCACCCAGACCAGTCAGGTTTTATGCCAACAAGAAACCCAGCACTCAATCTCCGTCGACTGCACGGGGTGATGGGGTGCATAAACACACTGAGAGAGGATGCGGTAGTGGTGTCACTGGACGCCACTATGGCATTCAACACGATTGAATGGCCCTACCTATTCGCGGTCCTGGGAAGATTGGGATTTGGTCCCAGCTTTACAGGCTGGATTCGGCTTCTATATACAAACCAACTCACACACAAATTGTAGTAAACAACAAAAAATCTGTGGTGTTTGCCCCTAGGAGAGGGACCAGACAGGGTTGTCCACGGTACCCCCTGCTTTTTGCTCGCACACTCAAACCCCTTGCAGCATGGATTCGGAAAGATCCCATTATACGTGGGTTGAGGTGGTCGGAAGACTGGGAGGATCACATCTCCCTCTATGCCGATGATATCCTGTTATACCTGGCATCACCTAGGGCCTCACTACATAGAGTTCTAAACATCTTTACTAACTTCGGCAAATACTCAGGATATACAATTAATTGGACTAAGTCATTGATATACGTGCTGAGGGGGGAGGTCCCGGCCCTGTCCAAGGATTGTACAATGGCGGTTGCCAAAGATGGTTTTAAGTACCTAGGCATATGCATCACCACCGACCAGAAGTTAAATTATGAATACAATCCCCACGCCCCGCTGCAGCGGTTTAAAAATGACATGGCACACTGGAAGGCCCTCCCCTTGTCACTGTTGGGGAGAGTCGCGCTATTCAAAATGATGTCTCTGCCGCGCTTCTTATACGTCTTGCATAACTCCCCTAACCCCGTGCCCTCAACATATTTTAAGGCTGTGGAGAGTGTGCAGAGGGAACTGCTTTGGAAGGGAGGGCAGCCCCATATAGCACTCCCAAAATTGGTGAGGGGATGGTATGACGGGGGAATCGGACTTCCGGACATCAAAAAATACTACTGGGCGACACATCTAATAGCCATCAACCACTGCAAATACTGTCCCTTTGATGACCCCGGGTATAGAATGGATAGATGGCTCTTGCCTGGCGGTGCCTATACTGGGGCGCTCTATTCCAGGCCTGAAAAAGCTACAAATCACAGGACCCACGCGACACACTGTCCAGGTCTGGCACACCACCAATAAGAGTCTGGGTTGGGCAAAACAAATCACACTGGCTACATCCTTGTAGGATTCGGAACAATTGGGTATGCTCAGGAAAACTAAAGGCTTTGATGGATGGGATACTATCAGGATATCCAAAGTGGGAGGCTTATGGAAGAAAGGGGACATGGTACCATTTTCACTCCTACAGCAAGAGTATGAAATGACAAATACAGGAAGATTTAGATACTTGCAAGTGCGCCACGCCCTGCTGGCACAAATCCCGAGAAGGGAGACTCCCCCTGAGGCCTCGGCGCTGGAGGACAGGCTCTTAGATGGATACATGCCCAAAAAAGCAATTTCACTGACCTATAAGAAACTGATTAACCACACTTCAGACCCCCTCTCGCAACTCCGTAGTAAATGGGAAACAGATATATCGGAGTTGGAAGATGACGAATGGCAGGAAGCATTGGCCTCTCCTAGGGAGGTCGCAATCTCGTCCAGACTAAAGCTGGTACAGTTAAAAATAATCCACAGTATATACTACACCGGCCCAACGCTAGTTAAGATGGGATATAGAGAGGATTCGGGATGTGGGCGGCAATGTGGCCGGGAGGGCACGTTTATACATATGATGTGGGAGTGCCCCCGTGTCGGTAACTACTGGCGGGAAGTGCTCCAATGCAAGGAGGCGGTGTTGGGGTGTAGGCTAGAGCCTGAAGCGAAAAAGTGCCTATTGAATATTTGGGAACCCACGGATATAAATAATAAAGAGAAAGCTTGGTAACTTTGGGTCACACTGTTGCCAAACGCAATATTGCTCAATTGTGGGGGGAAGCAACCGTGCCAACAGTAGGCGCCTGGAAAAAAGATATGGACTGGTGCATGATGAGGGAACAAAACGGTGTATTTAGCCAGAAGGTGCCCTAGAAAGTGGACACAAATATGGGGTAAATGGAATACTTATAGAGGAAGCATCTGTGTCCAGCCCTTGCTCCTCTCTCCCCCCTTCACCCGTTGCATAAAGTCTGCTGGCACTGAACCGAGGAACGTTGGAAAATGTCAACAAATTGTGAATAACTGTAATACCCAAACCAAGAAATGTAAAATCGTTGCATAACTAATGTGATGCTTGAATGGTTGTAACATTGTCATCAATAAAAAGTTTTATAAAAAAAAAATAACACCAACAGCCAAAACCTGGGCAGCACTACATTTTGCAGACACTGGATCAACTAAATTTCAGTGGTGTGCCACAAGAAGTATGTCATACAATGATGTGACAATTCAACTGCTACATATACTTTACACACAATGAGGATTTTGCCAATGTGAAGGGAGATGAGCATGATTTGGCTACACTACCACGTGCTTAGCAAACATGGCACACATATTGCTTTAGTGCCAGCACACAACAGAGAACAAGTTCAATGTAATCTTCAAATCTTCCATTCAATCACAGTGTAAGTTGCTGTGGTACAAGAATTGCACACCCAAAGTCTGTGTCTGTCTTTCCCAGGATCAACCCAGGTTCCATTTGCACTTCCAAATAGCACCATATACCAGCAAAGGTCACAACTCTGAAATGTCCAAATGGAGATGACATGGTGAAGGAACCTAAAACAGATCAAAACAAAAAAGATTACCAATCACACTGACTGTGATTGCCACATTACAAAGTCAACTTTTGGAGGACACAGATTCACAAAACAATCTGAGATGAACAATGTAACTGAACACAATAGTCAATGTGTCCAAACTTTGATCAACAAATACCTTTGGCCTGATTTGCACTGAACTTGCCCTTTCCAACAAAGTACCACCACATAATTCTCTCATCACCACATCAATAGTTGGTGTAACGGTGAAAGAGATAACATGTAAAGATATGCTTACACTCATGAGAAGTTGTCAATGAAATCTTGACATAAGTCAACTCCTTCTTCACCACTATCATCTTAGTTTGGCATATGAAGATCACCCGGTGGCTCTTGTGGTCTCCATCCTCTGCGATGTAAGGTATGTTCCATCGCAGTGTTGTGGAGCATGCAGCAGGCCATGGTGATTTGGCACACTTTATCGAGTGAGTAGAGGAGGACTCCACCAGTTTTGTCCAGACAACGAAATCTGGCCTTTAGGAGCCCGAAAGCCCACTCCACTGACCAGTGTGTTCTTCCATGGGCCTCATTGAAGCGGACTTCCCCTGGGGTTGTTGAATTCCTCAGCGGTGTCAACAACCATGGTCATTTGGGTTAAGCTGAGTCTCCTAGATGGAAGACAAAAAAAGGGCCAAAATAATGTAACACAATTCCAGATTATGCAACTAGAAATACCCTAAACAAGATAATGAAAGATTGTACTGACCAACAAGCCAGGCCCTCTCAGGTTGAAGTTGAGACATTTGCAGGGGTAATGTGCTGTTCCGTAGTACAAGGGAATCATGGGCAGAGCCAGGAAATGCGCACAGACGCTTGTGATGTACAAATTCCGTAAGCAGACAACTTGCACATTGATTGAATGGAAGTGTTTCCGATAGGCATGCTCTCTGGCGTGTGGTGGCACTAAGGCAATATGTGTGTCATCAGTTGCTCCAACCATATGTGGTAGGTGACCAAAACCATAAAAGTCCCCTTCACATTGTCTAAATCCTGCTGCCATGTAAACTGGATGAAGCTGTTGATCTGTCTCATCATTGAAGATAGAACTTCTCGTAGCACACCACTGAAAATTGTTTGTGACATACCACCAGATACTGCCAAAGTATACTGGAAGGATTGTGTGACCACAAAATGAAGCACTGCCATGAGTTTGACAATTGGTGTAATATAAGTGTGGGATTTCTGTTGTGAGGCTGAATATCTGGCTCCAGCTGAGGACATAAATCCAGTATAGCTTGCCTATTCAACTGAACCCTTTCTTCCATGGTGGCAAGGTCTGAAGATTGGCGGCACACCTCAGGCTGTCATCTCCTCACTCTACCAGGGTTCATATGTCTGCACTGGAGAAACATTTGAACTTTTGTTGCATTTTCAACAGCAACATATTTGATAATTACTAGTGAAGTCATGTACTCCTACAAAATATATATGGTTTAACTACATATTTTAATCCAACATTTGCTTTTTGTCCTTTATTCTCCCCAAATTACATTTATTTCATAAAATGATTGAGAAATTTAAAAAGATGTATAATACATTTTAAATGTGTGTAAATTTACACACATTTTTTTAATTAGTTCATCACAAAATACCGTCAAGCCCTATTTTGAGACGGTTTTCTTTTCCACAAACTATGCATCAATCATACTAGCATTCAGTTATCTTGAGCTTTGAATCAGACTTAAGGCTGCTTGGGCTCAAGCTCCTTACGATAATTCTCGAGAGTCCCAACCCTTTTTATATCATTGTCCATACTCCTCCATTCTCTTCTGTTTGGTCCATACATTATCCCATTACGGAATTGTTGTGGCTTTCCTGAAGAAGGCGTCTAGTACGCCGAAACGCACGTAGATATTAAAAAGATTCATCATCCAGCCACTTGATAAAATCATTGTTCATTTGATCTATTTTGCCTATTTTTGATTAATTTATGTAGAATATTAATCATTGTCATTTTTGTGTTCAGTTAAAGTGCACGTTTGTTGATTGTATTCCTCTTTTTTGTCCACTTTGTGAGTTACGTTGTGATGTCATTGTCTAGCACTTTATGGTTATGGAATTATTTAAACATTTACTATGATAATTGTAAAGAAATGTAAATTAATAAAATGAAGTTTTATTGAATTTAAGTGTACACTGAGGGGTCGATTCCGATTCGGGCCGGAAATCTCTCCGACCGAGCCGGACCCGGAGAGATTTCCGACCGAATCGGACCCGTGCAGTCCGGACCGAACTAGTCCGATGCATTCGTATGCCACCGGACACGAGTCGGTCGGACTCCCATTGAACTCAATGGGAGCCGGTCGTACAACGCGTACGCGGGCTCCCATTGCCTCAATGGGTGCGAGGCGGACAAGGGCGCCCCTACAGCGGAGTACGCCGCGAAGCGCTTCGCGGCGTACACGCTACAGGTAGGGGACCCATGGGTCCCCCTGTGTGCGCCTCGCACGGGTACGCGTACAGGGGGTCCGACACGGACCCCCAAAGTACGGCTCCGACAGCGAGTTCGAGTCGGACGGGCGCGAGTCGGTCGGAGCGGTCGAGGTGCGCATCGTACTTACCCGGCCGGAAAACGTCTCCATTGCGCGGTGCGAGTCGGGTCCGAGCGAGTCGGTCGGAGCGGTACGATCCGGGGACGAGTCGGTCGGAGCGGTCGGGTCGCCCGGACGAGTCGGTCGGCGAACTCGCATCGTACTCGCTCGGCCGGACCGCGTACGATTCGGTCGGGAAAAAGGGCTCCGAATCGGATCCGGTAAAGCCGAATCCTATTCGGAGCCCTACCGGCCGAGATCGAATCGGCCCCTGAGTCTCTAATATCATGGTTGTGTTTGATCAGGTCTTATAGACCTATTACATATAGCATAGCATACTAGGGGGTCGATTCCGATTCGGGCCGGAAATTTCACCGACCGAGCCGGACCCGGAGAGATTTCCGACCGAATCGGACCCGTGCAGTCCGACCGAGCGAGTACGATGCGTCCGTATGTTATCGGACTCGAGTCGAGTCGGACTCCCATTGATGTCAATGGGAGCCGGTCGCACAACGCGCGTACGCGGGCTCCCATTGACTCCAATGGGTGCGAGGCGGACAAGGGCGCCTCTACAGCGGGTACGCGGCGAGCGATCGCGCCGTACACGCATAGGTAGGAGGACCCATGGGTCCCCTGTGTGCGACTCACGCGGCTACTGCCGTACAGGGAGTCCGACACGGACCCCCAAAGTACGGCTCCGACAGCTCTTACTGAGCCGGAGTGCGCGGCTCGGTCGGACTGCTCGCGGCGCGCATCGTACTTACCCGGCCGGGAAACGTCTCCATTGCGCGGTGCGAGTCGAGTCCGAGCGAGTCGGTCGGAGCAGTTCGAGCCGGGAGCGAGTCGGTCGGAGCGGTCGGGACGCCCGGACGAGTCGGTCGGCGATTTCGCATCATACTCGCTCGGCCGGACCCGCGTACGGTTCGGTCGGGAAACAGGGCTCCGAATCGGATCCGGTAAAGCCGAATCCGATTCGGAGCACTACCGGCCGAGATCGGAATCGGCCCCTAGGTAGTTATGATACAGTGGATGTACCAAATGTCACATTGGTAAGCTGGGATTCTATACAAACAAGAGTGAGCATGTGATCCAAAATGACTAGTGACATCAGTATTAATGGCTACATTTTGGATTCAAAGTATATCCAAATTGTGTTTTACATCAGAAATACTGTTTCATGCATGTTCAAAGTGACAGATTAGCATGATGTCTCACTCTTTCACAAATATGTGTTTGTAAGCCAGTCTGTTTTTGGATAAATAATTTTGATAGCATACAATTTTTGTGGAAACACAGACAGGAATGTGTACACATTGCTGAGAAAGTAACAGATACCCTAAAGCATTTCTCAATGTCCTTTGTCATGTCCAGATGATGAAGCAATGATGGAGATAAATGGCAAACTTAAAGGGAATGTACCTTCACATATATGTAGGAGTATCCCTTCAGGAAAACTCAAAATCCGGCCACACTCATGACTCATTAGACCACTGTTGGAATGCATCAAGGTGTAATATGTTATATATTGCGATTTAAATGTGAGTGTTTGAAGAAAGTTTTTGATAGGAATTAGGGTATGTAAAGACTACTGTGAAGTTCTTAGAAATGTTGCACTGCAGTGAAAGGCAGCATATTTAGTGAAACAATTTCATAAAGACACAACAAACTTCATATAACTATAGGTATTTAGGAGAGAAATGTGATGTGAAAATGTTTTAGCTGTGTACTGAAGTGTATTAGAAATGTTTCAAGGGCTATGTATTTACTTATGCTGTAGAAGTCATTTGTCAATCCCCCCAAATCTTTGTTTCTGACTGTCTTCCACAGCCTAGGTATCTACATAGTATGTAATTCATTGCTAAGCTACTTCAGCACAGAATGCATGTATAATTTTTCACAATTGATATATACTTTAGTGGCTTGGAGTAAGTGTTGTCATTGTGAAATGCCCAAACTAAGGTAACCTTCTTTCAGTTTATGCTAACATTGGTACAACATTGCAGTATTTGTTGACACACATTTATTCTTAATTTACTGTTTGAGAATGAACAGTATGCAGATTTTAGGGCCTTGTGAGAACACTATACAAAGGTATTTTTGGTTGATATCCTTTTTGGTGACATTAGTTCACTATTCTAAACTACAAAGGCCAAGCATTCAAAAGTGTGAAACAGTTCCTGGAGATACATAATGATGGATAAGAGACAAGATCATACATGATATAGAAGCTATCATGGGGAATTACATAACTGTGACCAAATATTTTCTGAAAATGCTGCGTACATGCATTAGCTTATGCTAATGTTGAAGCAAAGTTTGAGAGCATTGAAGCAGGTGAACTCTGAAAACTTGGAAACTGTTTTGGGGTTAAAGTTCATGATCAGTTCTGTTTACACAGATTCACTAAAACTATTGTATATGCCATTTCAGCATCATCCAGGGCACGCGAAGGAGAAGGGGCCAACGTCAGCGGGGAAGAAGCTGGCCACAGTAGTTCCGGTACTGACACCAAGTGACACAGTAGCCCGGAGGGTGAGGGGTGTGCAATGGAGGCCACCAGCAAATTTACATCTTCTTCAGAGGCCTCCTCCAGCGAGCACTCCGAAGTCGTGGCGGACCCTACTGCATCTGTTACCCCAGCATCCTTGTCTGCCACCCAGAATACCATCTCCACCCTCCCTCTTGGTCCCCCCAAGTTGGCCAAACCCGTTCCCATAAAAGGGGTGGTGTCTCCTTCGCTCCAGGCACCTCACCCCCTGCCCCTGTCCCCCCAGCTGCGCTGAGTGAGGAGGCTATTGACCTCCTCAGGAATATCTCTATAGGTCAGAATGCACTACTAAATGCCATCCAGGGGCTTGGCTGCCAATTGCAACAAATGGTAGCCTTCCTGGAAGGCATTCACAGTGCTATGTCTGGCCTACAGAGGAGTTTTCAAGGTCTAGCCTTCTCACTGACCGCAGCCTCCCAAACATCCCAACCGTGTGCCCTACCTCCCGCCCTATCCTCATCTAAATTCCCTATTCCCAGACCTGTCTCAAGCACACTCACTTCTTTGCATGCACCCACTCACAGACACAAGCAGCACACCCACACATAAACACAAACAACACAAAAAAGAAGCATGCATCCAAACAAACAGACACCACCCCAGCCTCCAGCACAACCACATACACTGCACCCACTATCACAGACACGTCCACCACCCCCAGCAAAGCCACATACTTTGCACCTACCACCACAGACGCATCCACCACCCCACCACATACACTGCATCCTCCACCACAGATACATCCACCACCCCCAGCATACCCCCAGACACTGCACCCACCACCACCGATACATCCACTACCCCAGCAGAACCCAGACACTGCACCCACCACCACAGACACATCCGCCACCACAGTCACAGCCCCAGACACCACACCTACCACCACAGACACATCCACCACCACAAACCCAGCCCCAGACACCGCACCCACCACCACAGACACATTCATCACACCTACCACCTCCACAGGACACACACACCAAAAAAACAGAAACACCCACACTCAGCCATACAACACACACCAACAAAGCAAGACACACCCAAACATTCATGACATACACCAGACCCACAGACACCTGCACCATCAACAGACACAACAGACACTTGCACTGCCTCTGCTCCCAACCCCAACTCCCTCCTGACCATCCGACCCATTTTCACGGTGAAAGTCTTCTATTTTCCCTTGCCCTCAGCCTTGCCACACCCACCCATCCCAAATGCACCCCTACCCCTTTCACCCCAACCCATCCCTTCCACATCCCAACCCACACCTCAAAAGACCATACCCACCCTAACTACCCCCAAGGTACCCCTAAAAAGGTCCCTATCCCAAAAGCAAGACCACCCCTGCCAAAAGCACACACCCCATCCCAAATCCAAGACCACCCCTCCCAAAACCACACACCCCCTCTCAAACCTAAGGCCACCTCTCCCAAAACCACACACCCCTCCCAAACCCAATGACACCCCCGCAAACCCAAACATCTTCCTCCCAAGTAACATCTTTGAGGTGCCTGCCCTGCCCACTAGATGCCCTTCCTGGCGAGGTTCCCCTGGCAGTGCAATTGGAGGCAAGCTGAGTGCCATGGCACACATTTGCACAAGACTGTGTGGACACTTATGAACTGGCATTTGCAAGTTGAGAGTTTTCTCACTGTGAATAAATAACAATTTTATCTTTTTACCAAGTTTAGCCTGGCATTCATTTACCTCTGCAATTGTTTGATTCTTAGCAATGTTTCAATGTAAAATGTGTAGTACCTATTTTTCTTTAGCATGATGGCAGGAACTACTACATGTCTACTATGTTAAGTGCATACACTGGTTCACATGGTATGTGATGGTGATTTGAAATTAGGTGCAGCCATTCAACATAGTAGTGGACACTTGCACCAACAAATAGATGTTGAGACATTATTTAAGGATATTTAACTGTAGGTGTGTTTGTTTCACCTTGATTACTGATACGTTTGTACATATATGCATTTCCCCTTGTAATATTATGTGCAAATTGAAAATGCATACATTACAGAACTTGCACTAGACAAGGGGAAATGTTACATGGATGAATATGTAGAGTGCTTCAAATTTGGGACTGCCATTGATTTTCCAGGTAATCTATGAGGTAGGGGTTACAGCATGTCTAGTGCAATTTATACATGAGGTTACATTGTACTTATCCCAATGATGTATGATGCATATGTTTTTATTGTGACAATTTTGGTTCTTTATATCCACACACCTGTATGTCGAGTTTCTGATTTTTGAATTGATATCCTTTTTTGTGCAATTTATGAACACAATGTGGATACACAGGTGTGTTACTTTAAATTTCTTAGACGTCAACATTAGAGAGATATGCATTGCACATTAGTATGCTATTGCTTGTGTGAGTAATTTAATGATGTACGAGTCCTGAGCATATGTGAGAAGCCAAGTGAAAAAGGAAACAGGTAATGGGGGAGGCAAGCTTCGGTTTCGGCGACAACGGTGTTGATTTGCATCAGGATCAGCCAGCAGCAGCAGAGGCAGGATGCGTAGGATCGGGTCCAAGGCAGTACGGGAAGTGAGAAGGTGAGTAAAGGTGAGTTTGTGCCTTATATGCATTCCATTCCGCCAACACAGGTGTGGAGGTTTCCCCGCCAGAGTTGCGCAAGTGGGAAGGCACTTTGTGATTGGCCCGGTAGAGAAACTGGTGGTCCTCCCTTCAGCAGCCGCTTTTGTCTATCCCATCAACACGGTTGAGATTTCCTTGCGGTGACAGGTGGACTGTGGTGGTCTTTCATCTATGCAATCGCCAACATTTAAACAGGGCGGGCGGACTGGCAAGTCGGCGAGTGGGAAGAGCGCTGAAAAAGCCATGGCAGGACCCGATCTACCAAGATCTAAATCAGACCCTCTGGGACCGATTCCGATTCGGGCCGGAAATCTCTCCGACCGAGCCGGACCCGGAGAGATTTCCGACCGAATCTGACCCTAGCAGTCCGACCGAACGAGTACGATGCGCACGCATGCGCACGGACTCGATTCGGTCGGACTCCCATTGAAGTCAATGGGAGCCGGTCGTACAACGCGTATGCGGGCTCCCATTGACTCAATGGGTGCGAGGCGAACAAGGGCGCCCCTACAGCGGGTACGCGTGCCGAGCGGGTCGCGCCGAACATGCACAGGTAGGGGGACCCATGGGTCCCCCTGTGTGCGACTCGCGCGGCTAGGCATACAGGGGGGTCCGACACGGACCCCCAAAGTGCGGCTCCGACTGCTCTTTTGAGCCGGACGGCGCGAGTCGGTCGGACTGCTCGAGGCGCGCATCGTACTTACCCGGCCGGGGAACGTCTCCATTGCGTGGTGCGAGTCGTGTCCGTGCGAGTCGGTCGGAGCGGTCGGCTTTCGCGAACGAGTCGGTCGGTGCGGTTGGGTCTCGCGAACGAGTCGGTCGGAGATTTCGCATCGTACTCGCTCGCCCGGACGCACGTACGAATCGGTCGGGAAACAGGGCTCCGAATCGGATCCGGTAAAGCCGAATCCGATTCGGAGCCCTACCGTCCGAGATCGGAATCGGCCCCTCTGTCTTTTTGTGGTTATGTAACCCACATGTGTTGAGCCACGGTAGGGCTAATCTGGCCTAAAGTACTTCTTTCTTGCTCCAAACTCACTAGGGGAATACGTGCTGGCTGTAGATGTGTGTTGTCTTCAGTTGGAGTCACTCTTCTGTGCACAAAGTGTCGCCGGTAGATTAGTGCCACAGGTTGCAGTACAGCCTTTTTCCTAATGGAGTTGGTTAGTGGACCAGAAAACTGCTAGTTTCACATGAGATCCTGTTAGCTAAATACTATGCTTTTCAACACACCAAAGTATCTAGCCAATAAACTGGAATTATCAGGCGGTAGCAGTATTATGAGAAGCACCAACATCTTGCTATTTAAACCCCGAAAATTTCGGAAAAAGACAACCTACAACCGCACCTTCTCCGGCCTAGCACCTAGGCTCTCGAACGCCCTGCCCCCGGCAATCAGAATGAACCCCTCTACCACCACCTTCAAAAAAGAAGTCAAACTACTTCTAATGAATAAACTCTCCCCTGATCCAAGTTGTGGTGCAAGTTGGGAACCAACCAGACGCAGCTCACCTACCAGGACCTGCGATGAACTCTAAGCGAGAATGGCTAACGCACTCCTGAATACCTCCGGACCTACAACGAGTACAGACACCATTTACACTCTCCTGTTAGCCACACATATCTATGTGCCTAGTTCTCACTTTTTTCTTTTAATGTAACATTTGTAAAGCGCTCTGATACCCTCTCCGGGTCTAGTTCGCAATATATAAAACTTTGTAAATAAATAAAATAAAAAAATATGCTTCTGATTGTAGATCTGGATTTTACAGTTGAGTTGCTACTGTGCACTTTATAGCAGCTGTGAGGGCTTGTTCCAGGCATGCACACTTCCAGTGAGTGCATCAGTCTGTGACACATTCACTCAGGCACACAGTGACCAAGTGCTACAGGGCTAGTAAATGCCATTTCCATTTTTGGCTACTTAGGCAGTGTGAAAGAATGTCAACTCTATTAATCACCAGCTGACACTGCCTGGAAACACTTGTGACAAGTGTGATACCTGCAACAGGATTGTTTGCGGGGTACTATGAGCCTGAATACATTTCAGCAGTGAGGCATATCATCCACTTTCACGTCTCTGTTGGATGGAGCCACAGCAGCTACTTCAAATGCTCTTGGCCACACCAGTAGTCAGCTCCTAATGCAGGTTTTCCTCACTTATTCCCCTTTTTTCAGGCCTGATTCTCAAGGTGATCAAGGACAGCAAAACTACTCATCAACCAGATCTTACTCCAGGTCATGTCTCCTAATCTCTGGAAAGTGGCTGTCAGGCACCATACAGCTCTAGTTCGCAGAAGTCTTTGGATAATCAGTGGTGCACCCCCCTCATTGACAAAAGCAACTCTGAAGATGAACAACATGTGGGTCAGCAGCTCTAATGCATCTATATGAAAATCATACAGGTGGTGTTTATTTTCCATCCACAGTATTTGATTCAGTCAGTTTTTTGTCATCCTTCGCCTGTTTCCCAGAATCATCCTTTATGTATAGTAATGCTCCTCACAACAGAGTCAGAGCATGCACAAAAGATAGACAAACAGCTATGAACATTCTGCACTTGGCTATCAACAACCATAACTATCAGTGATCAGGACAAGAGGCACATGGCATACCCCTCTCTAACGGATCCTTGGCACTCTGACAACAGGAATTACAGACCATCACTACATCCCTCACATAAAACAAATGACAGTAATTAGGAGACCAAACAACAGCACTCAAAAGAAAAATACAAATTATTTTACCAAAGGGAGATAGACTCCACTTTGGCCACTTCAGTGTTAACTTCCCCTCCCTATAGTCTCAGGAATGTCTGAAATAGAATAGCACCGTGTGGGAGAGTAACTTCACCTCAGTCATATGTACATGTACATGAACAGACCAGTGCCTTTCAAAATGTAACCCACAGGCCTCCTTCCTTCTGGTACACTCAGACACTATAAATGTGTGAAACATGTATACCAACCACAATATACACCCCCACATGGGCTTAATATATCAGCAGAACGATCCAGATTCATCTGCAGAAGCAGAACTTTACAATAGTGGCTCAACTCTCTTGTAACACAGATAAAATAGATCTGATACAGACATCTAGCCGCAGATTCCTTACCTTAGAATATCCCAGGGGTCAGGCTGGATCCAGAAGACTTTTGCTTGAGCATCTATCTTACCCTTGATTAAAAAAGCATCTCTGGACTCCTCCGATGTGAAAAAGTATAGGCCAATTTCTCGTTTACCATTAGCAGCAAAAATGTTGGAGAAAGCGATGAATAAAGAGGTTACCTCTTTTAGATTCCACACAACACGGTTTTAGGCCTGGACACAGCACAGAGTCAGCTCTCCTGGCAGCTACAGAAAGGATCAGATCCATTGTTGATACAGGAGAGAATGCGACCTTAATTTTATTAGACCTATCAGCAGCATTCGACACGGTTCACTGACAAAATATTGATGTTAAAAATATAGAAGTAAAAAATATCGATGCAAAATTATAGAATGCAGAAATATCGACTCCCTATACTTAAACAGGTAAGTACAAAAATATCGGAAAAAATATATCGATGTAAAAAATATAGTTGTAGAAAATATCGAATTACATGTATATATATATATATATATATATATAATAAATATTAAATATGTTAAATAATAAAATAAATATTTAAAAAAATAAGTAGATTTAATATAAATTTTAAACAATATAATAAATAAACTTAATTAAAAAAAGTTAAACACACATACATAATAATTTATATATATTTACTTTAAAACAATTAATAAACTATTAATTTTCATTTCTTTTATCATTATAAAATTATATAAAAATTTACAAATGTATACATAAATATATATATATATATATATGTATATTTATATGTGTGTGTACCAATAACATAAAATTTAATTAAAAAACATTCTATTATAAATTAAAACATTAAACTATTTAAAAATCTTCAAACTTAAATTTCCCACTCCAGTGAGTGCAACAATAGGGAAAGTGTTGGATAGCTGAGGGGTAAAAATTACTATTTGCACTCCAGTGAGTGCAACAGTAGGGAAAGTGTTGGATAGCAGAGGGGTAAAAATTACTATTCCAACTCCAGTGAGTGCAACAGTAGGGAAAGTGTTGGATAGTGGCGGGGTAAAATTTACTATTCCCACTCCAATAATTGTAAAAGTAGGGAAAGTGTTGGATAGCGGAGGGGTAAAAATTACTATTCCCACTCCAGTGAGTGCAAAAGTAGGGAAAGTGTTGTATTGCAGAGGAGTAACAATTAATATTCTCACTTCAGTCATTTCAAAATTAAAAACAAACAAAATTTGAACAATAAAAATATTTAAAAAGCAAAATAAATTAAAAAATATATAAATGTGTTAAAAATTCAAATGCAAATATATTTAATATTAAATTTAAAAAAAACATATAATGTTAAATACATATAACAAATACCTACAAATATTATATTAAATAAAATAAATAATTTCCAAACAAACAGATATTTTTAATTAAATATTATTTAGAAACAAAAACATTAATTATTACATAAATTTACTTTTTTATTTCCTACCCTATAACATCACACAATTCACAACCCACATCTAAAAAAAAATTTAAATGTACTTCCTCAACTAAAATAATTACCAATTAAAGAAATATTATTAATTAAAAAACAAATTAAAACTCAGAAAATGTATTCAACTTCCCACACTTTACCCCTATAATCCCCACAACCCACACTTAAAATGAAACCGTAAAAAAATTTATTACACAATTAAAATTGATTTTCAATGAAAAAACTAATAGTATTTAACAACTAATTATAAAGTAAGTAAAATTAATTTACTCCCCACACTGTACCCCTATAACAATAAAACCCACACACACACAAAATATAAACAAATACTATAATTAAATATAAATTAATTAATTAATATTAATGATCAACTAGTTTTTCATTAATTAAAAAAATTACTTCCCACCCTTTACCTCTATAAACCCCACAACCCACACCTAAAATTAATTACACAAATTTCATATTTAATTTTCAATTAACTAATAAATATTAACTAACAACTAATTATTAATTGATTAAACATAAATTACTTCCCACCATTTACCCCTATAAACCCCACAATCCGCACCTAAAATTAATTACCCAATTTCCATAATTAATGTTCTATCAATTAATTATTAATTAAGAACTAATTATTAATTAAAACTTAATTACTTCCCACTCTTTACCCCATAAACCCCACAACCCACACCTAAAAAAATCACACACTTACCATAATTAATTATAAATTAATTACTTAATATAAATTAACAACTAATTATTAATTAATTAAACATAAATTACTTCCCACTCTTTACCCCTATAAACCCCACAACCCCCACCGAAAAACTTACACAATTATCATAATTAATTATCAATTAATTAATATTAATTAACAACCAATTAATAATTAATTACAAATAAATTACTTCCCACAATTAACGCTATACAATCTAAATTAAATAAATAAAAAATAATTAATTAATTATAATTAAATTACTTTCCACCCTATTCCCCTACAAACCCACAACCCGCTACGGAACTAAAAAATGCAAAATTTTATTAAAATAAAATTCATAACTACAAAAAATTGAACACATATATTAAAAAACAAACAATACTTGTACAAAAAAACATACATCACATACATTTAAAATATAAACTAAACTACATAACACTAATTAAAACATCGATATTTTAAACATCTATATTTTTGTAAACAATATTAATGGCTTCTATAGTTTTAAAAACGATATTTCTTACCTTAAATTCGATATTCTTGACCACAATATTCTTGCTGTTGATATTTCTGAATCACGATATTTCCAACTCGATATTTGTGTAAGTCGACATTTCCAACTCGATAAACTGTCTCAGCACCATTCGACACAGTGGATCACCTCGCATTAATCAATTGTCTTGAGAAAATAGGCATCAAAGGAGAGGCTCTGAAATTGATTTAATCCTTTCTTACTAATAGAGAGCAAGTAGTGGTGCTCGAAGGATATACCTCCACTCCTTTTAAACTTCCCTGTGGGGTCCCGCAAGGGTCCTCCTTAAGTCCAACTCTTTTTAATGCGTACATCAACCCACTTATTAAGCTGATCAGAGCACACAGTTTTTCGGTCTGTTCTTATGCCGACACACACAGCTAGTGGTAGCAATCACATCTAATCCAGAAAAAGTAGCCTTGCAGTTCAACACATGCATGAACAGTATTGAGCAGTGGATGCAACCTGGTGGCCATCTAATTTGGGTTCGCTGCCAACTCCAGTCCAGAAGGTGAAAAATCTGGGTGTCATTTTTGACAACAGATCAACATTCATACAGCATTCAAACCAGGTGACCGCTCTTGTTTTTTCACATTAAAAATTGTAAAAAAGATTTTACCATTCTTACCATTAGAATATAGGAAAACAGTAATCATTACATTTTTAATATCAAGGATTGATTATTGTAATGCATTATTTGTAGTATGTCAAACACGTCTTCCTAATAAACTTCAGACTCTGCAAAATGCGGCAGCGAGAGTTCTGTTGAAGTTACCAAAATTCTGCTCAGTTACCAAGTCCATTAAGGAACTTCATTGGCTTCCAATTAGGGAGCGCATCCAGTTTGAAGCACTTTGTTGGGCACATAGGGGTCTACATCATGACGGTCCACTCTTTTTGCAGGAAACTTTTCACTGGTACGTTCCCCCATGTACTTTAAGATCTAGAACAGCCAACAAAGTACAAATACCCAGAATCAAGAAAAGCTCACTGGGGTGGAAGAAGGTTTTCGTATATGGCAGCAAAATGGTGGAACTGCGGAAACATCTACGAGCTCAACCAAACCTTTTAAAATTTAGGAAGGATCTAAAAACTTGGTTTTTCTCCTTGGACCAGTGGGTTGGTACCCCTTAAAAGATGGATTTGCTCTTGTATTTGATTATTGAAAATGCTGGGAGTTCTTGCCACTAGCGCCATGACGCCTATATCTGGGTATAAGCATGTTTTATAAACCTTTTTAACATAACATAACATTAGCAAACACTTGCGTGCCGGTAGGTGGTGTCGGTTGGCTCCGCGTGACCTCATCCGCACCGCAAGTGGCATCAGTTTTTTTCTTTTCCGCGCCAGCATGCGAAGATCCGGGAAGAGAGCTACCCTCTGTCACCTTTTGACAGGCGTTTCTCAACATTTTGTCTAAAATCTGTGTGTATGTTTTTTTCCTCAATGTCAAAGAAGACTTCTGGATTCAAACCATGTGGCGCCTTTTATTGCACCATTTCGGTGACGGATCCACACTTAGGGGGTCATTAGGATGGCGGACGGACAGGAGTCCGTCCGCCATCCTGGTGGTGACAGGGACCGTCCGCCATGCATGCGGCGGTCCCGCACACCAAATTAGGATGCGACCGCCACCATGGCGGTCGCATCTTGCCATTTAACATTGCGGTGGGTGCTGCTGACTGCAGCACCCGCCGCGATGCCAAAAAGGCAGGATGTGCATTTCACTGCACTACGCACTTAGGGGCCGATTCCGATTTGGGCCGGAAATCTCTCCGACCGAGCCAGACCCGGAGAGATTTCCGACCGAATCGGACCCTAGCAGTCCGACCGAACGAGTACGATGCGCACGCATGCTATCGGACTCGATTCGGTCGGACTCCCAGTGAAGTCAATGGGAGCCGGTCGTACAACGCGTACGCGGGCTCCCATTGACTCAATGGGTGCGAGGCGGTCAAGGGCGCCCCTACAGCGGGTACGCGTCGAAGCGACTCGCGCCGTACACGCACAGGTAGGGGGACCCATGGGTCCCCCCTGTGTGCGACTCGCGCGGCTACCTGTACAGGGGGGTCTGACACGGACCCCCAAAGTACGTCTCCGACTGCTCTTTGGAGCCGGAGTGCACGGCTCGGTCGGACTGCTCGCGGCGCGCATCGTACTCACCCGGCCGGGGAACGTCTCCATTGCGCGGTGCGAGTCGAGTCCGAGCGAGTCGGTCGGTGCGGTTCGAGCCGGGAACGAGTCGGTCGGAGCGGTCGGGATGCCCGGACGAGTCGGTCAGCGAATTCGCATCGTACTCGCTCGTCCGGACGTGCGTACGAATCGGTCGGGAAATAGGGCTCTGAATCGGATCCGGTTAAGCCGAATCCGATCCGGAGCCCTACCGGCCGAGATCGGAATCGGCCCCTTAGTGCTGTGAAATGTTGGGGGGTACCATGGGTACCCCCCAGTGCACCCACACCTCCCCCCAACACAAGGGGGGCCCTGCAACGGGCCCCCGTAACAAATCCCCACCAGCCTTTCCATGGTGGTATCGCCGCCATGTAAAGGCCGGCTGTAGCCTGCATCCCAATTTGGTGGATGGTGCCTGCTAGGCACCGCCACCCTTTTGGGCTGTCTTTGCTTCCGCCACAGTCCCAGCGCGATTCCCTCCGCCATCGTGATGAGGCGGGGGAAATCGCGGTCCGATTGCGGAAGGACCGCCACCGCATGGGTGGCAGTGACGGGCCTTCTGCAATCGTAATCGGGCCCTTAGTTTGTCTCTGGTGCCTGGAGAGTGACCCCGACTAA
Source organism: Calotriton arnoldi (assembly GCA_963921515.1). Classification (NCBI taxonomy): domain Eukaryota; kingdom Metazoa; phylum Chordata; class Amphibia; order Caudata; family Salamandridae; genus Calotriton; species Calotriton arnoldi. The sequence goes on along the minus strand of CAWUFW010006279.1, from coordinate 294,655 downwards.
GGTCCTGATTCTGATGCGTTTAGGAAAGCATTCCCACCTAGGGCCCGATTACGATGCGGTTAGGAAGGCCTCCTAACGGCATTTGCTCCTTCCGAATCGGATCGGGAACGTGTCTTCCCGACAGAGGGCCAGATTACGATGCGATTAGGAACATAGGCTCCCATAGAAGTCAATGGGAGTCCAACCAAATCATATCTGGAAGCATCCGGATGGATCAGACTCGGTCAGTCGGGCTCTCCCAATCCGAGTCGATCGGAAACCATTTCCAAACCGATTCGATCGGGAAGATTTCCTAACCGCATCAGAATCGGGTCCTAAGTCGTGCTCCGACTGCCATGCCATGGCTCCGAAGGCTTTGAGGGAGCGGTCCCTATAGCTACTTGCAACCCGGCATTCAACTCCACGCCGTTCGCCCCGGAGGTCTCGTTACTAGTCCCTGTCAAGGGGCAGGTTCGGGCACCCCTTCGGGAGTCCTAAGTCCTCGTCCTCCCACTCAAAGTCGTCGAGTTGGTCAGGTAAGAGGCATAAGAAGCAGAAGAAGTCAAAGCATGCTTCAACGAATCCCCATCCATCAGCCATCGTGACGGAGGAGTCTCAACGCTCTTGGCCTCGTTCTGCGGAATCTGCGCCTGGATCGGCTCCACGCTTCCCTGCCTTTCCAGGAGCCGGAGCTACCCCTGCCCAGTTTAAAGAATTCTAGGATGCCATGTGCCTCATATTTGGGTGATCTGACACTCCTGGCATGCCTTCGGGCCCCGGAGTCTCAGAAGGGGCTTCATCGGGTTCTGCACCGGCGACTCTGGCACAGGTGCCGGTTGTTCCCTGTGACCTTCCCCAGCACCGGCCCCCACGCCGAAACTCCAGGCGCCAGCCCCATTCTCATCCCTGAGCCGGATCAGCCTCTATTGACAACAATTCCGGCATCAACGGCACTCTTGGGTCCTCATGTCTTTTCTTCAGCCTTACTTTGAGCGGCTAGGACTGAAGGAAGATTGGGGGTTGCTGGACTCTTTACAGGATCAGTCTGAACATGAAATGGCCTGCTTTCTCCCCTACTGTGGCTACGGAGAAGGGAGCTTCATATGCTATACTTCCTTTGGTGGAAGTCAAGATAAACATCTTGATTGAGGTCCTGCAGCCAGATGTCTCCTCCTCAGGACCCCTTCTGCCTTTCAATGAAGCCTTGACTGATGTCCTTCTGGGAAACTGGTCCAAGCCCAGCATGGGCCCCCTGTGAATTGGACAGTTGCTCGCTGTCATCGCCCTGCACTGGGCAACCTGAAATTCCTCCCCAACCACCCTACCCCTGAGAGTTTGGTGGTCCAGGCCTCTACCTCACAGGGTGCACATCCCTCTACACCCCCTGTACAGGGAATCCAAGAGGCTAGATAGCTGGGACAAGAGGATTATGTTGTATCTTACCAGATGTAGCCGAGTCGTATTTTAAGTATTTCTTTATTAAGTTCAAGTTGTAGGATGGTAATAATGTACATCTGCTCTTCAGTCTGGTAATCCTTATACACCAGCCCCACCAGGAGCAGCCTGCCTGCTGCTCAGCCCATCTTCCAACTGTCACCACTCATCCACACAGGCACCCAAGCATTCCAAGCATCACAGTCACACCAACATTCCACTGTCAACACTCACACTGGCTGAGCAGCAGGGAGATAGCTAAACTTGGATACATATACTAATATAAGTAGGATATAACATATCCCCCTCCTTTTAAATGAAAAGGACAATATAACATGGGAGGAACTATAAACAAGAATGTACAAAAGCAAATAAAAGTTCAAGACTCAGGGAAGCAAATTAAAATACAACTTCATGAGAGAGTCTGAACACTAAATAACCCGAAAGGAAGAGTAAATATATTAACAAGCAACAATAAATAAATTGGCAAGCAATATAACCCATCCTCTCCAATAAAACAATTTTGAAAAATATATCATATGTAGCAAAGGGTGGACCACACCCGAGACAACGATCCCAACAACAAGGGAGCGAACAGTGTAGACAAAATTCCTAACATAAGGAACAAGAAATACACCCTGGAAATGGGACTAAGAAACCCATTGAGACACCCCTCAAGAAAAGGGTAAAACACTTGGGAATGTAACCCAAAAAGTTGTCCCTCCTGTAAGGGTTTGTGACACAAAAACCATGTAAATGGGACCAACACCCATAACCTACCCCTGACGCAAGGGTGAAAAACCAATTTATACGTGTAGCACCTGGTGACTTACACACCGTATAGACAAGACGTGTAGCGCGTGGCGACTTACACACCAAGCAGACGAGACGTGGAGCGCATGGCGACTTACACACCATCAAGAAAACAACAAGTAAAGTAGTGTAACTACAACACAGAAAAGAGGGAAACCACCCACAAAGAGACAAGAATCACCCTTATGTAAGGAAGTGAAAGGTAACAATGGAACCAATCTCCATACCCATCCCTCAAGTAAGGGAGTGAAATATGTAAATATGAAACTAAACTCCATAACCGTCCCTCAAGTAAGGGAGAGTAGAACACAACAAAAGATGTGTGTGACCACAACCCACTAAAAGTCTAGGACCTCCCTTATGTAAGGGTACCTAGGCATAAACAGTAAAAGGCAACCATAAATGTGTAACCAAAAATACACTAACGCTCTACTAAGGTGAACACAGCTGGACACAGAATAGATAACAACGCACAGCATCTTATCGCAACAATAGGCATCCAAAAGCATACCGTAAATAACACACATGAACTTAGCTCATGCCCATGTGTAATGTCAATAAATTTAAACAAGGTAAACTGTAAATGTCTTGAAAATTAGGCAAGAAAAGCATGTTGTAGTGTGAAAATCACCCAAACTTTTGTGAAAATATGCTAAAACCCACATTTAGAAACTGCACAGTAAACACAGTCAAGTAAACATTAGCCTAATGAGTGAAAAACGCTTTGAAAAAAAGCAGGCAGTCAAAGACTATGGTGTGCCTGTCACCGCAATCTTGTGCCACACGCCGTCTCAAATGCGTGTTACTGAGCTGTCTGATATCCACATTACATCTACTGCCAGGCACTGGTACATGCGTGTTACTGTGTTGTCTGATATCCAAAATAAATCCACTGTCAGGCACTGGTACATTACCCCAAAGGTTCCTTTTCTCCAATATAATGGGCGGAGCAGAAGCGCACCGGCATCTACTAACAGAGGACGCAGTTGGCAGAAGGAAATCCAAGACTGTTAGGAGAACACAGGATACTCCATGGCCCAACTCGCAGTTGGTTAGAAAGATCCAATGAAAAGTAGACTCCACGGGACATTTCTTAGCCCCGATTATTACATGCAGCCTCCAAACCCAAGATGGCGGCACGCTGACGACGACGCGTCGGATGGCTCCCGGCATCGCCGCGCTGCAAAGCGTCTAAAAGCAGCATAAAGCTGCGTACAGTCAAAGGCGTCACAGAAGATCCCACAAAGACACTGCACGACTCCAAGATGCAGGTAACATTGCGCATGCTGTGACAGACACGTAGATCCTTTTGAAAAAAAAACTGCACGCGCTCCAAACGGCCCACACACCAGACTGGCTTAAATTTAAAACAAAACAAGGGACAAAAATTGTCTCACTAGGACACTACGCAGCCCCTGTGCCCGCGCTTTCTATGCGTCTCCACAGCACCCAAAAATGACACAGACCGTCGTGTCTAGCAGTCACTATACGAATGCTGCAGCCTGTATAAAAATGAAATTATACCTGCTTACTTGTACACAACCACATCGCACCAGTGTGGCCCCTTTGATGTCCTCGCTCTGAGACAGAGTATAGCCAGCCCCAAAGCAAAGTGAAATGGATCCATAATCCGCTTCAGTGCAGCCACTAATATCTTTAAACACTGATGCTCCATAGAAGCAAGCTGTATCTTGGACCTGACATCTTGTTCACCACATTGTTCAAAAGATGTAAGATAGAGCCACACGCATAGACTTTGGCAGTCCGATGTGGAAGACACTGTAGGGGCTCAGTCCAGTTATCCACTTGCACAAATAACAATATTTGAAGACCAATTAAGCATGTCCAGGCTGGGGCTGTCGGATGACAAGGACACTGGTGGGGCTGGCTTGCCTGGAACTCCATTCTTGACGCTTTAATCTTTGTTTCTGTAGAATTCTTTGGGTTCTTCATGTCCATACCATAGAGAGGTTCTTTAAATCTTGAAGCACGCTTGAGTCGTGGTCCAGGTCGTCGCCAAAATATGTTGTATCTTACCAGATGTAGCCGAGTTTTATTTTAAGTATTTATTTATTAAGTTCAAGTTGCAGGATGGTAATAATGTACATCTGCTCTTCAGCCTGGCAATCCTTACACACCAGCCCTACCAGGAGCAGCCTGCCTGCTGCTCAGCCCATCTTCCAACTGTCACCACTCATCCACACAGGCACCCAAGCATTCCAAGCATCACAGTCACACCAACATTCCACTGTCAACACTCACACTGGCTGAGCAGCAGGGAGATAGCTAAACTGGGATACATATTCTAATATAAGCAGGATATAACACATTTTGTCTTCTGCTAGCCTTGCATTGCGATCGATGAACACTGTATGCCTATTGGGCTGTTACGCACACTCCGTGTGGGAAATGGTTGCGCAGATGCTGCCACAGGTCCCGGAGGAGGCCTGGACCATTCTCTCCCAAGCAGTACCAGACGGGAGAGATGCAGCAAAGTTCACCATTCGTTGTGGGCTTGACACCACTGACTCGCTGGGCAGAATATTGTCATAAATGGTGGGCGTTTGATGCCACACCTGGCTCAGAATTTCTGGCTTTTCTGGGGATGTCCAGGCTTCCCTTATGGACATGCCCTTTGATGGCCCCTGTCTCTTCGGAGACCAGGCAGACATGGCCCTCGAGCACTTTAAGGACTCGCGGGCTCCGGACAGGTCCTTGGGGCTCTCAGCGTCCACCTGTCCCCGTCTGCTTTTCGTGGCCATGGAAGGGGCTTTCAGCCGCGTAAGCCATATCCCACCCACAAGACTGCGCAAGTTCAGCAACCTCTGCAAGGGCGTGAGTGCTGCTCCTTCGACTCCGTGGGTCAGGCAGTCCAGTCAGTCCACTCCGCCCCCTGCAGCTTCTAAACCTTCCTCATCTGGCCTTTCAATACCACTCCTGTCCAGAATGCTCAAGAAGATAAGGAGCGACCGGGTCGAAGTCATTCTTGTGGCTCCGGACTAGGCATGGAGAGTCTGGTAGCCTGAGCTTCTGCAACTGAGCATCGATCCTCTGATCAGGCTTCCCCTTTGGGAGGCTCTTCTGTCGCAGCATGAGGGGAGGGTCCTCCACCCGAACCTGTCAACTCTACGCCTTCTTGCATGGAGATTGAGCGGCAGCAGTTGACAGAATTCGATCTTCCTCCCGAAGTCTGTGATGTGATTTTGGTAGCCAGCCGTAACTCTGCCAAAACTGTGTATGCCTGCCGGTGGCAGAAATTTGTAAAATATTGAACAGAAAGGTCTATTGATCCCCTTTCTGCTTCCCTCTCTCAAGTCCTTCTCTTTATTTTGACCTCTACCCAGCAGGGCTCTGCTCTGGGCACTCTTAAAGAATATCTTTCAGCCTTGTCTGCCTACTTGAGGCTGGCAGACCAACCCTTTTTATTTAAATCCCCCCTTGTAAACAGATTTATTAGGCTGAAGCGGACGCTACTTGTGTAGGAGGGGAGACACATATCCTAAATACCCTATTTAAAAAAATGAATAGAAACTAGATCCCCTTGGATCCAGAGGAGCAATGCGAATACACGTATTTGTGTTTTCATAGCATATTGTCTTGTTTTAAAACTCAAATGGATCGCACATAAGAATCCTTTAAATCAAATAAAGATCTTAAAATACATCGGAGCCCTGAAGAAGTCCGTATGAGGACGAAACGCGTTGGCAACTGGCGATTATGAATTTTAAGAAATCGAGAAAAGAATAAAGATTTTCATAACTACAATCAAAATCCATCAGCGTTTCTTTACTTTTTGGGAAGATCTTAATATATTGTTATCTGAATGTTGAGTCTTAAAATTTGTGGCGTACAAACAAGTTCCATTCACATGATCTATTAGTTGAGTGCTGGGCCACCCTTTGTTTAATTTGTTCTAGTGGCACTTGTGGCACTTTTTGGAACATATGGAGGTCATGTTCCAGGCCCCTGTGCACCATAAAATGCAACAATAGACCGAGCCTAGATAGGGTATTGCTGACTGGTGCGGAATCTTTAGCCTTGACTCTCCTTTTTCCTTTGAATCTCTTAGATTTATTAAGGGGCTTGTACATATGTTCCCTCCTGCCCCACTCATCATGCCTCAGTGGGACCTTAATTTGGTTCTCACCTTCCTAATGTGCACTCGGTTCGAACCTCTTCACAACTGCCCCCTCCGGCTGCATTTCATCAAAACAGCCTTTTTTGTGGCAATAACTTCTGCCAGGAGAGTGAGCGAATGGCAGGCTCGGTCAACCAAGCCTCCTTACCTGACCATCTTCCCTGATAAGTTGGTGCTTCGCACTAGGGCCTCTTTCTTACCAAAAGAGGTACTGCCATTTGATGTGGAGCAATCAGTCACCTTGCCCACTTTCTATGCTCCTACGCACCCCTCTAAAGAGGAGAAGCGACTCCACCGTCTGGACCCAAAAAGAGCGTTGTTGTTCTACCTTGACCGCACAAAAGAGTTCTAGGATGACCAACTCTTCGTGGGGTACATGGGAGCGAAGAAGGGTCGTGCAGTGCAGAAAAGGACGATCTCTCGGTGAGTCATCCTTTGCATCAAAATCTGCTATGCTCTGGCCAAAAAGAAACCTCCTGAAAGCTTAACGGCTCATTCTACCAGAACAAAAGGCTGCTACCATGGCGTTGCAACGTGGAGTCCCAGTCCTCGACATTTGCCAGGCAGCAACGTGGGCATCTCTGAAAACGTTCACCAAGCACTACTGCCTGGACAGTCAAGTCTGCAGGGATGGCGTTTTTGGCCACTCTGTCCTGCAGGACTTCTTGGTCTAAACTTGTCTGCAGTTCCTCCTCCGGGGATGGTATTGCTTGGGTATCTATTCTTAGATAAGGAATCTGCGACTAGATGTCTCTATCAGATGGACAAGTTACTTACCTTCGGTAACGCCTTATCTGGTAGAGACATAATCTAGCCGCAGATTCCTTACCGACCCACCCATCCTCCCCGCACTGCGGACAGGTTTTTAGGGTGAGGGTTGAACCCTTTCAGGGCCTTAGTTGTTGTAAACACACCACTGTCAGTGCACTTCATGGCTCCGTGCTCCTGGTGTGGAAAGTCGTGAAAAGTAACTGACGTCAGCGCGTCAAGGTGCGACCTATATAGGTGATGCAGGCATCACTTCCGCCGCCGATGACTCCATGCGGAGCCGACTGACGCCACCTACTGGCGTGCAATGGTATTGCTCGAGCAAAAGTCTTCCAGATCCAGCCTGATGCCTGGGATATTCTACGGTAAGGAATCCGCGGCTAGATTATGGCTCTACCATATAAGCTGCTACCGAAGGTAAGTAACTTGTCCTTCTGGTAGTATTAGGATCCCACAAAACCCAGTAGGCCACTGACACCATGTTACATACTCAAAGCTGTGCGAGGGACAGCAGTCCTCTGCCACCATGGAAAGGACACTTTGAGCACCCTTCCAGGTCCAGGACAGCTCCAAGACTGGATTCTCATCAAGGGACAGGCTAAATCTCTTCCGCACAACCTAGATTAGTGTTAGACAGGGGCCTACATTTTATAAACCTGGATATAGAAACTCACAGTTGGGCACTCAGTTCAGGAGACACAATTGTACACCATGCAGAGGACATTCCCATCATAACAAGGAAATGGCAAAAGTTAAGTAATGCAACATGTGCCAGTTTGTTTTTTATCCCAGCCTTACGGGCAGGTACAAACAAGTGTGAGTTTACAATGGAAAGGGGTGAGTGTGACATTTGCACCAGTAACTCAATAAAAAAATGTCAAAATTTGTTAAAATTACATATGAGAACACAATCCACTATGTGATCATTTGTTAGCAAGATTATCAATGAATTTTAGTGATGCAATGAATCAAACATTAAGCAAGTTGTATAGTCTGTACAGTGTCTGCAGATCATGAAGTACATTCCTAGCAAGATGTATCTATACAACATTTAGCCTGAAGTGTTGTTCACTAATCCAGGGTTTAAATATTCATCTTGAATTTATGTATTGCGAAAATTCCTGTATGTTGCCGTCATGCAGTAGATTACATTTGATCATATTTTAAGTTTATTGTAGAATGATTCTTTATTAATTTTGTGAACTGAATGATAGACTTTTTGAAAACAGGAGTCCAGGTGTCCTGCAACCTGTAATACACTGCCAGTGATCCTTGTTTTTGTTTTGGAAATCTTTGCAAATAATTCCTTCAGGATCTTGTGTGGAATTAGCACCAAGTATGCCAGAGCCCTACATTCAATTAATAAGACTAAAGACAAAAAAATAAATAAAAATCCTTGAAAATATTTAATTAAATATGTTTTACATTTTGTAAGAAAAAATATTTGATATGTATAGATGATTAAAGTACCCTAACAGTATATTGAAAAGAAAGCTTCATTAAATGTTATCCAGAAAAAAACAATCAGGAAAAACATTATTCATTGTAAAAAAACTCCCATAAGACAAGAAGAATGTTTCATGTGAGTAATAAATTGATAAAGTCAAAAGAATATAACGAGTCAAAGACTATTTTTGGAGTAAGAAAAGATGTCACAATTACAAAACAAAAGGAAAAAGACTAAATCACCACATTGATGTCTGTTTTAGAGCACTGCGGTGTACAATAGTAAATTCATCATCATCCTCATAATCCTCTGATGCCTCCCCATGCTTGATGTGTTGGATGGTGCAGACACATGTGTAGCTTTCTGAATGGAGGTGACACCAGAGGTTCGTAGTGTAGGTTACATGCCCTCAAAAACATTAGTGAGTCTACTGAACATTACCATACTATCCATGGCAAGGGTTTATTAAAATGACACAAAATAGACCATGTTTTAGTTTAGGACACTCATGTTGGTGATGAAGGAGTCCACTCATGTCTCTAGTTCATGATGGAAATTAATAATCTCTCTCTGTTGTCTCTCTTTCATGGCTTCAGCAATATCAGCTAGAGAATCATCAATGCCATGGAGCCAAGAGTAAGTACCTTTAATGTTCTCAGTCATTATTCTCTTCTTTGTAGTGAAGAAGATTCAGAAGATGCTTGATGGAACATGGGAGACACACTAACATTGTCTTCCCTTGCCAATATCGGTGGATAATTGTCCAAATCATTCATGAGATTAAATAACCTGGCTTCATCCAAGGAGGGCAGCAAGGTCTCTAATGACTAAAAAATGTCATTCTCAGTGGTGAGGTCATTAGAAGCTTTGTCTGGATCTACATGAAAAGAAAATAATCTACATTTGGATTAATGAGCCACGTACAGCCACACTGACGGTGATTAGAAAGCGAGCCAAAAAGCCCCCCCTCTATAGTACATCTAATATTATCAGCAACGGAGATGTCAGTTCCATCCCGCACCATCAACATCTACCAACATGGCAGTAATCAGTAAAATCACTACTCTGCAGCAACAACAAAAAATGTTGTAAATTTAAAAACAGTATTAACTTGTCAGCATTAACTCACATTTTCTTTTTTTAATATGAAGGTCAATATATAAGACTTGATTTTTTTATATTTCTAAGTTAAGCATTTTTGGGAAAATAATGTGCTATGACCCCCTTGGGAGGGATATTGTTCATGATATATACAAATAATGTTGACACTGTTATAGAGTGTGTGCCTTTCATGTCTCTGTGCCAATTTGGGCGTATTTGGTTTATGAATTATGATTGTGGAACTTTATGTATATTGAAAAGGTTTCCCACATATGCTTGACAAGATATGAAACACTAGTAGAGTCTTTGCTTTAGTATAGCTGGAGTCCACACTGTGGAATCATTCATTTTTGTTTCAGTTGACTTAAGCCCCATTTTGTTTGTGCTGACAATAGAATTTCTTTTATGTTTTGTAATGGCTATATCAGGAAGTTGTAAGTTTCACTTCCTTGTAATTGGCATCAACAAAGAGTCAAAATGTGTTGACTCTTTGAAACGTATGTTCCAATAAAAATAACTATGTACAAAAGCAGAGTGGAGTACCAACTTTTTGTAATTTGTGCCAGCTGTCTCACCGCACTAGACCATAATTGGTGGTGCCCTCATGAACTTAGCCTGACATTATATGTACAAACACACACATCAAAACAATACCCTTTAATGCTTAGAGTGCCACATAAATTATGCAAAATAAAGCGGAGAACTCTGGGTAGTTCCCAAGTTTAGGTGGAGCGCAGCTACTGAAAAGAGCAAACTACAACATCAGCAACACTCTGAAGATGCTCACCTCAAATGTCTGTTTTTCTAGCAAAGTATTTAAGTATAAGATTTGCATAGTGCAATCCACACTGAGCTAGAAAGGGGCAAAGTCTTTAAGCATATGATTAGCACAGTGTCATCCACGCCAAGCTATAAAATGACAATAGCCTTTTACCACTCCAGACACAGTATTACAGCCAGGGCTGTGATTGAAAGGAAATTTGGGCTACAGAAAACTCATTTCCAGGGCCTACATAAGAATGGGGGTGCCTTACCACATGTAACAGAAATTACATGCAAGATAGTAGCAGTGTGTGCCATGCTATACAATAATGGCACCAGATTTTTGAGAATGACCACTGGTGGGAGAACCTTAAAAAAGGTCCTCAAAGAGGGGGTAACTTTTATTTTACGGCTCAAGATCTCGTTTCTACTTTTCCTGCCCCCGTCCCTTTTGGGTTTCCTGGCCCGTTTCCCCCTTGGATCTAGGCCCCTCTGTGCTGATTTTAAAAGTAATAGGGGTAATATTGCCTTTGCTAAGGGGAGGGGGGCCCCTGCTTGCTCCGGGTTTAGATCAATATCAACAGCACGTTCTACTAGATTATAGACTTGCTCCTGCTGCCTCTCCGCTCTAAACATGTTAGCCCCTGGTCTTTCTAGACTAACTCCACTACCAGTTGGAGGTATTGCAGCCTTACAAGCAGTCCTCTTTTCGCCTTTCTTCCTCTTGCTGCCCTTGCCATGGAAACACTCTCCCTTTTTCCCTCCTGGAGCTGTGGGAGGCTCTACTCCGTCTGCTGCTCCGTCTGCCGCTGAGGGAGCAGCACTTGTGCTGACGCTGCTCCCGCTGTTCCTGAGGAGACCTTGCGCCGCCGCCCTGCAGCTCTTCCGCAGCTCCAGGGCGGGGAGAGACCAGCAGTTTGCCCCGCTCTCTACCCGTGGCGATTCCCTCCTCACTGAAACCACCTGGGCCGCGGCGAGAACCGAGAACGACTCGGTGAGGCACAACAGGGTGAGGGAGAGGGGGGGTCAAACGCTCGCAGCGGTGGCGGCGTGCTTAGCCTAGCGACCGACATGGTTAGCGGCCGCCATGTTCTCCTTCGAATGCTTGCAGAGGGGGGTGCTATCCACCTAACGGGGCCACAAACAGAATGAATACTAGAAGAAGTGGCAGGCGAGAAAGGGGAGGCCTGGGTGGACAGAAACACACTAGATAAAATAGGGAAACCCCCTCTTCGGATGGGCACCTAAAAAATCGTGGAGACCAGAAGGAAGATGCTGGAGCTGTGGTAGGCTCTCTAGAAGATATGTTTGCCTCACTCTCTGGGGACATCAGAAAAGGTTTTGCAGTGTCAGAGGCAAACCAGAGTGAGATACGTAACTTCTGTGAGGTATTAGAGAAAAAAATAGACTCTCTGACAGCGAGAACTCAGACACTGGAAACTAATGTTGGGGAGCTAAGGGCAGATCTAAATGACAGCAAAAAGGAGATCCTAGCACTGCAGAGGGTGGAACAAGTGCTGCAGGAGAAGGTGGAGCAGCTGGAAAATTATTCTAGGAAGAATAATCTGCGAATTCTGAATGTCCCTGAGGGGCGGGAGGGGGATAATCTGAAATCATTTGTGGTTTCATTAATAAAGGAAGCCCTCCAGATCGAAGAGAGCGAGGACATAATAGAAAAAGACATTCAACAGATACATAGAGACCCCTTTAGGAAAAACTCAAATAAAGTGAAGCCACAGAAAATCCTGCTTAACTTTCAAACGTACGCCCTGAAAGAGAAAATACTTTTAGGTGCACTAAAATTGAAAACTCTAAGGGGGAAGGACTTTTCCTTTGAAATTAGGTCAGATCTGGCCTGGCTACCCTGGATAGACAGTGGGAACTTGGAAAGCGCCTTCAGGAGTTTTGGAAAACAGGAGCATTGGCACAGCTTCAATTTCCAGCTACCCTCAGAGTTATGCATAATAATAAAATGCATTTTCTGCAAAGTGTTAGAGAGGCCGATGATCTTCTGGAAGTAATTAAAAAGGGGAGGGAGGTACCTTGAGACTCACATATAACACAAGAATTGGTTATGAGTTCCCTTTATTAGTTTCAATGTAGGTGATGGTGTGCGACAGTGGGTTGGGAAGAAAATTGGACCTACACTAGGTCCAGTAGGTAGCAGGGGTGGATTCTCCAAGTGGGGGTAGAGGGGGGGTGTACTGGGTGGGGAGCATGTGGGAAAAAGCTACAAAAAAATACCTCAAACACCTCAAATACACAGAAGGTAGATATGATATGTTGTGACACTCAGCATATAAATCGGGAAGATACTGTAGGAAGATGACACAGATACTAACATGGAAGGTCAACGGGCTACGTACAAGGGGTAGAAGAGATAGGATACTACAATATCTTAGAGACTCCCCAGCACTAATCCTGACTTTACAAGAAACGCACCTGGTAAAGGTGGAGTGTATGAAGCTGGTTAAGAAACGAAGATGGGGACAGCAGATAGGGTGTACAGAACAGACAGCTAATATAAGAGGGGTAGCAATAGTGGTGAAAAAACAAGGAGGCTGTATCATGTTATTAAGTACACGGGTTGATAAATCCGGTAGATGGATCATAGCGAACTTAAAAATAGGGGACCGCCCACTAACCTTAGTAGGCTATTACGGCCCAAACCAGGATGATTGTGAACCCTTGAAGTCAGTGTTTACTAACTTACTAGACTTCTCCGGCCCAGTTATAATGGCAGGAGACTTTAATATTATCCTGGATCTAAAGTTGGATAAATCTAGTAATAGTAGGGCTATACCCACTCCATAATCTCGGGCCTTTTTAAAATCTATGATGAGGCAACATGCTCTTAGGGACTTATGGAGAGAGATGGTAGGAGCTCTGCGGGGCACCTCATTCCATAATAAGAAATATGGGCATAGATCGAGGATCGATTATTTTTTGGTAGAGGCGAGCCTTAAACAAGATGTTTTAGACATTGAATAAATGGTAGCACATCTATCGGACCATTCAGCGGCAAAAATAACACTTAGGAATAACAGTCGACCTAAGAATAAGAGGTGGACCTTGGATCGCACTATTCTAGCAGAAATAGAAATAATGGACGCCCTAAAGATAGAAGTGAGTGAGTTCCTAAAATTTAACTGTGGTTCTGCCCCAGTCGGGATAATATGGAACACTTTGAAAGCTTTTATTAGGGGCAAGGTCACAAGCATACTTAGCTAATGGAATAAACAGTACAGACTAGAGCTGGGTAAACTAGAGGCAGAAATGAAAATGCTAGAAATAGATAGAAATATGTTGGCTGACTGTAATATACAGAAGGAAGAGAGATTGTTACTACTCAAAAATCAAGTGGAAGAAACCCTACAAAATAGGATCAGGAAAAGATGGGACGCAAGTAAGCTGGCCCACTTCGAATATGGGGAGGGAGCAGGGAAGCTTTTAGCCTGGAAGATCAAGACAGAACAAAATAGGAATCACATTAACGGAATCAAGGTTGGGCAGTCTGATGTCATGTTAACTAGCGATTCGGAAATGGAAGAGGCCTTTTCAGAATATTTTCGAGATCTCTATTCCGAAGAAGATGAGGTCTCAGAGGAGGAGGCGATAGCCTGGTTAGCAGAATCAGTTAAACCTTTGGATCAAGAGCAGAAAGATAGTCTTAACCAAGATATAACAGAAGAAGAAGTGAAGATGGCCATACATGCATCTAAGGGTGGGAAAGCCGGTGGGCCGGATGGGATACCAGCGGAGCTATATAAGGTCCAAGGGGAAGTCCTAACCCCCTTTTTGACAGTGTTAGTTAAAGAGATTCTGGAGAATGGGATGAGACTCCCAAGATCATGGAATGAAGCGATAATTTTGCTTATTTTGAAACCAGGCAAGGACCCTGCTAACTGTGATTCATATAGACCTATATCCCTATTGAACGCAGATTATAAAATCTTTACCACTATTCTGGCGGGGAGATTGAGCAAGGTTGCCGGGGGGGTAATCCACAAGGATCAGAAGAGATTCATCAAGGGAGGCACATACATGAATTAACGTATGGGCCAAGGAGCAATTGATGTGGCGACATCTTACTCTGCCCCCCTCGTAGTTATTATGTTAGATGCTTCCAAGGTCTTTGATAGGGTCAGGTGGTCTTATCTGCTAGTGGTTTTGAAAAGACTCGAGCTAGGGGACAAATTTTGTAGGGCAGTTCAATTAATATATCAAAATCCCACTGCAAGAGTTTTAGTAAATGGAAACTTAACTGCACCTTTTAAAATCTCGAGGGAGATAAGGCAGGGAGTCGCACTGTCTCCCCTGTTATTTAATCTTTACATAGAGCCCTTTGCCCAGAAACTGAGAATGGCAACCAACATCCCCGCCTTCTCTTGGGGGACCTGGGAAAAGAAAGTTGCATTATATGCAGACGACCTGGTAATCTTCTCCTCCGATTTGGAGGCTGCACTATCTCCTACTATAAAGATAGCTATGGGGTTTGGTAGAATATCAGGTTACTTGGTAAACGAGGCCAAAACAGAAATCATGGTCTGGAACCAGAGGGAAGATAACCTGTTGATTAAAAAGGAGATGAAATATTAGGGGATTAAAATTGTGGAAGATATAAATAAAATTCAGGAAATTAATCTGCTAAGAATTCTTGGGAAAATAGTGCAGCTAATGAAGAGCTGGGTACATCTTCCTCTTACGATTTCCGGTCGAGTTAATTTGATCAAGATGGTGATTCTGCCAAAAATCACCTATCTATTTAACACCATCCCTCTCCACTTCGAGAAACCAATAATGGATAGAATCAAACAGGCAATAAACGTTTTATCTGGGCATATAAAGGGGTCTGGATTTCTTGGAAAAAGTTGCGGAGACGGAGAGAGAAAGGGGGACTATCGTTACCGGACATTCAATACTACGCTTGGGCTTTTCAAATCGCTAACTCTAGAATGCTTTTAAAAACCCCAGATGACACGGATGTAGGAGTTATGTTCTCCGTAATGATAAAAGCGAGCAGGATGGGACCCAAACTTTTTCAAGAAGACTACGTTAAAAATACCACAAACATTTGCCAGCATGTGGTATACGATAAGAAGGCGGCTCAAAATAGACTATTATTCCTTCTCAGCCCCAATTTGGGAGTCTCCAGGGACACCGGAATGCCTCAAGGATAAATTGGCCTTATCAATGAGGGAGGCGGGTGCACTTATCTGGAGTGAGATTGCGCAGGACGGACAGCTAATCACATGGAACGAGATAAAAGATCTCATGGGAGACAAAATTTCCCATTTTAAGTATTTGCAATTGAAGAGCTCGGTGCGGGCACGGAAGACACCACTGGGTGTACCCAATGACTTGGAGAAACAATTTGTTGGTAAAGCCCCTGGTGTGAAAGAAGTCTCCTTTTGGTATTGAGGTCTGCAAGATACCGCCGACGGAGAATTCACTTTGGTAGAAGAACTATGGGGAAGATGCTTGCTGAGCTGCAATTTACAACATATTTGGCAAGTATCGATGCGTACACTTTACACTATTGTTAAGCCTGCTTTTTTAAAAAAGAAACCACTTCTTCTCACTTCATAGGGCATATAAAACACCTGAGAAGCTGTCCAAAATGGGGAAAGGAAAACCGACTGCCTGCGCAAATTGTGGCTTGGAAAAAGCAACAGATGTACATATGTTCTTTCAATGTACACAGATACAGAATTTTTGGCATGAAGTTGAATCAACACTCTCAGGTATTTTGGGGATACATATAAAGGTAAGCCTTTCACAAATTATCTTCGGGGTGATGGAGGGTGTATCAGGAGCTGCTAGGGACCTGTTGTTCTATGCATTATTGCTTGCTAAAAGGGAGCTATGCCGCAACTGGATAAGTGAAATTCCGCCTCAGCATTCAAAGTGGCTAGAATCCATGTTTTATATGTCAAGAATGGACTTGTTGGGAAATGGGTCCAAAAAGAGAAAAAGATTCTGGGATATACTACAAAATTGGGCAGGGCTTAACCGAATTCAATGAACGGGTAAAAAGATAATAAGAAGAACCCTCTGTCCAATGATTACACCGACATAACTCTCTGCTGTATGCAGCAAGGGCCGCTCCAATACACTTTATGCAGCCGCCATATGATCGGACGTTGTCTGAGAGAGATATACCAGAAGGAGGATGGTGTCTTAACCCAGTGCTTTTTTTTTTCTCCCCCTCGTGGGGGTCCATGGTTTCTCCCTCGCAGTGAAAAGGCAAGGGTGTAAGTCATTAAAACCTGGGGTGAATGAGGGGAAAAAAATAATGCCACCACGAGAGGCATGCAGATCACTGTCTCAGAGTCAGAATCAAAGGATGAAGATGCTGGGCCACCTGTTCAGCAGTCTACATATGAGAGTAGAGCAGTAGAGGGAAGAAGGTGCAGGGACCACACTGCCACACATTACTTCTCAAGCTAAGTAATGTGTGAATTACAAGCTAAAACAATATCACCAACACTTGTTTGATCCTTCAAAGTAAATATAACTTTATTGTCAGGTGTTCTGCAACTGTTCGAAAACTATTTGTAACTGTCCCATGCAAATGTTACATAATATCCATTTCAACAATTGGCTACATCACTGAAATTACAAAAGTACAGCAATATAGGAATTCTCTGTCCTGTGCCCTTCATAGCTTCTTGCAGCTGCATCCCGAATGGGATGTGGCCACATGTTGAGCTGCAGAAGTACGGCTGCTGCTGCATCGAAGAGATAGTGCATCTGTGGCAGAGATGCTGCTGACGCTGGATATTTCCTCACTATCAGGAGGTTCTGTAGCTACCCAACTACCTATTCACACAGTTTGTAGAGCCTCTACTGAAGTGGTAATCTGCCCTAAGCCCCTTGATATATCCGTACTGAAGTGGCCATTTCCACCTGGAGAGTTACAGTCCACCTGGATGAGGTAGAGGTGGCATGTGCTAATCTTCCAATTGACCGTGTTAAAACATCCATTTGTGTTGCAGTGCTCCTCTCTCTATTCCTTTGATTAGCGTTATCCTCCACCATTAGTTGGCATAATTGCTCTAGGGCATTTGTTAAACTGTATTATTTTAGTGTCCATTGTGGCTTGGTTTTCTACCAATTAATTGGCCATAGTATTGAAACCTAAAGAAATGCATTGATGAATGTTCTGTAGGTTTTTGTTTACAATTTTCATCTTATGTTGTAGATGTTAAACTTGCAGCATGGAATTCTCAAGGCCAGCGAACAAGGGAGGATTTTCTGTTGTTACTTGAGACAATGGAGCTGGTTGCCATGAGATGTATCACAGTGACAACTGCAAGCATGCGCTGGGAGACACTGCTGTTGTGGCTTTACAACTGTCTGCAGGGTTGGAGTAGGTGGCTGTAGTACCTCATCATCAACCACTGATGGTACCTGTGGGGAGAATGAATCACTGCTACAGTCCCATGAGGTGTAGTTGGCTGACTCTCTATCACTATGGGATCTTCCACCACCACGTGTGACTCATCCTGTCCTGCAACATTTGTCCCATCATTGTCTTCCTCAGGTGGACCTATTTAAAATATGAACATACAATAAATGTTGCTACATGGGGAACATATTTCTTACTATCATTTGTTTAATACATTTCTAACACGAACTACAGTGAGTGACTTCTTGAATACATGTCCCATAATGCACTACAAGGGTTTTTTTTTTTTTTAAGAAAAACTTTACTAATATGTCTGCATCATGTTAATTTATACATGCATGTGGAAGACAGTGTTAGGGTAACAAATTTTAACATAAAAAACACTTTACACTTACTTTGCGATGTTAAAGCTGGTGATGTGTCAATAATGGCAAAACCAGCACTTGCCTCTGGCTCCAATGAATTCTCCATCTTTGATTCCAATGTAAGTGGGTGGGGAACAGTAGAGGGGCTATCTCCTGTTGCCCAGGACTCACTCAGGTGCCTTGCAACCTTTTCGTTTGTGAGGGACCTGAGGTCATACCACCACTTTCTTATTTAATCTATGGAGCGCTAGGTTACCCCTACAGCATTTTTTTTCTGCTGTATCTCCTGCCAGATTTTCCTCTTCTGTGACTCCGGTACAGTCATGGATGACATTCCAAACAGGAGGTCATGATTGTTGCAGCACTCCTTCATAAGAATTTCTAATTCTTTCTCTGAAAACTTAATTTTTCTTTTATTTTTTTCCCTCTGCCTCCTTTTCTGGGACTTGGCTGCCCATTCCTGGGCCCGTATTATGTAAACGGTGCATTTTCATTGTTTGCGCTGGGCGCACCTTTTAAAAGGTGCGCCCGGTGCAAACAATGGAAATGCACCGCATTATGGTGAATGCACTTCCCCCAGGGCAGCCGCGAAATCGGAGTGGCTGCTTTGAAGCTTTCAAAGGGGATTAGAGATCCCCTTGCAGGCGGGTGCAGTCAGTGACTGCACCCGCCTACAAGGGGATGTCTGGGGGGTCCATAGGACCCGTTTTCCCCATCCAGAGGGCTGCTCTCAGGGGGCACACTGACAGTGTGCCTCCTGACAGCTTCTTTGCTTCTGCACCCGTATCTGTAATATGGCGTGGGCACAGAGGCAAAGGGATTCCCTCATTTGCATGGGGCACACCCCCATGCAAATGAGGGAACGCCCCTCACAGATAGCGCTGGTGCTTTATGTACGCCAGTGCTATCGGTATTACAGAAGGGGCCACGCAAGCATCTGAGGCCCCTTCTGTAATACCAAAATGCCCCGGGGGAGAGCAAAGTGGGCGCAAACGCCCATTGCACCCCCGAGGCACTCTCTTTAATACAGCCCCTGGTGTTGTACTTTTTTTGGGGGGGGGGTTTATATAGTGCGAACTCGACCCAAAGGTATCAGAGCGCTTTACATGAGCACCAGTTAAGATACAGACAGACACATTCATTTTGTGGTTGATATTTTGTCCCAGCCCCAAATTGCAAAGGCAGCATTTCTCTACCTCCACTCTGGCTGATTTCCAGGCTTGAATGAGAAGCACTTCTGGCTATGAGTTCATTACCCAGAACCAGGAAGCACTTCTCTGTGTTTGCGACTGCATTCACTATTTGCGACCTCTGTCGCAATTTTGGGAATCACTAAATGTGATTTCCAAAATAAAGAACTGACTAGTTTGCAAAGTCGCTGTTTGTTAAAGTACAGCCTACGTACATTCTGATTTGTGATTACCTAATTCGATTTGCAAAAAATCGCAATTTGGAAATTGCAAATCAGAACAGACATTTATCTTCACATAGTTCTTATATTATGGATACCCAACTTTGATGGGCCTCAGACTCGTAACCACAGGAGTGTGATACCCAACATAGGCTATATCTTTTACACCTTGCTCCTGGGAATAATCTTGATTTATTTTTAGATAAAACATTTACCACAATTACACACACATTCCTGCTTAAAGATAAAGACTACCTACTTCAAATGTTAAAAAAGAAGGAGCTGCAATCAGTCTATTACATAGTGGCATAAGGAATGTCAAGAGATGTACCTGCCACTGGGTTGATGGATGGATTAGGACGTTAGCTGTTATGAGATACTTGCCTGTAGAATGTTATGAGGTCATAGTGTGGTAAACTCAAGGGGAGAATGTTGGGGGATCATTGCTGAGAAGGACAGATGCAGGGATAGTCGGTTCCAACCTTGGTGGTGCCAGGGGTTTGAGTCAGAAGAAATAAACCTTTCAACCAGTGCTACGTGTCGTTTGGTTTATGGACTTAATATTATGTTATATGCCCGAGTTAGGCCTATGTGGCAAAGCTGCACATTTTCTTACATTGTCTTCTTTCTGCACAATAACATTTTACTGTGACCCTTGGCACTTATTTGCGTGAGTGACGATGTTGGATTAGTTTCTCTGAATCTGCTTTGCTTATACATTTCACTTTGCGCAACATTATCATGATGCCTCGAACACTAAGTACAAGGCCTTTACGCAAGATGTACAAATGTCGGTCTATCTTCATCCACGGGGCGACAGGGCTATCTGCATATCCATAACAATGCTAATCTGCATATAAATCGCAAGGATGCTTTTTATTATAAATAAATACGCATTTCCGGGGGTCGGCAGAGGAGACACTTTGGCTGACATCGAGAGGTCCCTGCATGCTGAAGCTTCGTCAAGCAGCTGCCTAACATCTCCATGAGGGGTATCCAGTTCGTGACCAAGACGGGGTCCTAACTTCTGTCCCGCCAGGTAATGGGGTTGGATCATCCGGTGGGGGGATTCTTGGCTCTAGCTATACACACCTACACATACTCTAGACGCACGTAGAGTAGGGATTGCATAGTAGGAGTAAGCCTGATTACTAACTTGTTTTATATGCCTGTATATATACACTGTTTTAGTACCATGGTGGAATTATACCTGTTATTTACTATTTTGGTGCTCATAATCACTTTCATGTGCTTCTGTCTACTGATTATTACAGCACATGTATTTTATACAATAATAACGGTTCAACAACTCTATTAAAGAACGTCCCATTGTGTATTCTGTATATTTCTCTGAGAACAAGAGTGCACGAACGACTGAGTAAAAGGGTTCTCTAGATCCTTTACCACAATCCCTGAGGGGGTCAGGGTTGTCATGTTCAGTGGTTGCCAGAAAACATTTGCTCCCTGTTTGGGTTAGGGGGCTTATGGCGGCACTGTGAGCTAGCTGGTCTTTAGGCCAATATATACTATGGGGATGCATGTAATCGGTCTAAGCACCTTACCCAAAGTTTATGTTGTCCACAAACGCGCACATCCTACAGCTTAGTGGGAACTACACGACAATTAGTCAGGAATCCTATATGTGGGTAAACATATTGAATGAGGAACTGTCAATTGCATTACTGTGTATAAACAATTAAATCATAAACCAGTATATTATAGACCCTGGAGGTCATAAAAACATCAGTGGGCTAATACTGACTTGAGATCACATAGGATGGACAATGTTAAATAGGTTCTTCATGAATTTCATTCTCACTTTTTGGGAGAGTAT
The DNA here is from genome assembly GCA_963921515.1 of Calotriton arnoldi. NCBI lineage: Eukaryota > Metazoa > Chordata > Amphibia > Caudata > Salamandridae > Calotriton > Calotriton arnoldi. The sequence continues at coordinate 273,192 of CAWUFW010006279.1, read as the reverse complement.
AGACTGTGTATTTCGCTGTCCTCAGAAGGGAGATATTTCTGCAAGGTATAGAGTAACTGTAGAGTACTTGAGGCCTTGTTTTGTAAAGTGCAGGAGGTAGGAGAGCAATTTATTGGGCTTTGAAGACAGCTGATGCATATTCCACACATATGCACTGAGACAAAACACCTTCTACTACAGAAAAATGTTTTTGCTGTGGACTGTGCCTTGATCACATTTAAAGTATGCCTACAGTCTTCTATGAGGTCAGCAGAGTCAAACTCTGTCTTCAGGGACAAGGCCATCTGCTGGAGCAAGGCTTGGTCTTGATGCAGTATCTATCCATTGTTATCAGTTAATAGGCAAGGATGCGCTTTGAGGGTGACCGTTTGGCTATGGACCTTTCCTTCAAATCTTTGTTTGGGAACTGATTAGCCCTAACAGGGACTATCAGGGTGAGTGTGTAGTTCTCCCTCTTCACCTTGAGGAGGGACCAGGTTAATGATTGGAAAAGCAGAAGAAAATATCCTGGACACTTGTATCAAAAATGGCCTCTCCAGAGTCACTAGCTTCCACCTCCTACTGGCAAAGAATTGGAACTTCAAGTTCTGTGGAACTTAAAATGATCAAGACTGGGAGGACTCTCCTAATCAAAAATCAGGGTAAGTACCTTTCACGCCAGTCCCATTAATGGCAGACTGTCTTGTCCCTTCTTAGAAACTGCATATGGTTGTAATCCAGTCTTGGAAGGGGCTCAGTGGTCAAAGAGATAACCTATGCTTTTGCCTCGAGACAGCTCTTAAGAGTGACATTTTCTGGAGGCCGGTGAGCATTGAAGCACAGCCTGTGATGGTGTGAGGCCTGAATCTTTGATGGACATATACATAATGAGGTAGGGCAATGGCTCCTGCAAATAGAACAGCAGATTTTAATCACTTTGCCCCAGCTGTAGGGCTTTCTTTAGTTACTGGGCAACATGCAACATTTAATTACAACCCTTCACTGGTCATCTAATTCTTCTTGGATGGTCAAAATGTGAAGCAACAAAGTAGGATGAGGAGGATAATGGATGACATCAAACACAGAGGGGTGTATGACAGTTGTTTTAGCTTATTGCTAAAGAAATATCATGGTTTAAGGAGTGTGACAAGATTTCTCAAAGATGAGGAACAATGCAAATTCTTGCAGAATTCACATGATTATGCAAGTAGATTTTTTTGCCGTCTGTACAGAATATGCTTTCTACAGTCCGTTGACCAGGTACTGGTATATCAGCACCGAAAGTGGGCCATTACTACAGCAATATACTTTGTAAACATCTGAGAAGCTGGTGTCAGGCTAACAGGCAAAACTTTGAATTTGTAGTGTTAGCCATTCACCATGAAAAGCAGATATCGATAGTATCAATTAGACCTGAAAGTAGATATCCAGGAGGTTGATATTGCTGAGACAATAAATCTGGTCTAGTCAAGAGGAAGAATATCTTATAGGAAGGCTATACTGAGGCCTTGCCTTCTCAGAAACTTGTTTAAACTATGATGGTCCTAGTTAGGCCACAGCCTCCTAACTTTTTTTAACAGGAAAGCATTTTGAGTAATATCACCTTCCTCCCTGTACTGTGGAGACCCTTTGTCAATTGCATATTTTTAAAGCATGCCCACCATTTCTGCTTGTGGTACTGATAGTTTTCGATGCTTCTCCCTCCTTAGTGTTGATGGAGTAAGGTTTTTAGGTCAGTTTCAATGAATGGATAAGTTCATCATTGTCCAATACCAATTTGTTGGTTGTATGCCCTTCCACACAACCAAATATTTTCCTACTAATTTCCCACATGGCATGACACCGTAGAGAACAGAGTGAACAGCAGAATCAAGTCTTTCTTGCTTCTTAATTTGTAGTACACCTTGTTTCATTGTTCTGAGCCTAGGTGTCTGAGTCCTTTGCTGAAACCTATGGTAATCCTGTTGGTAACTGTGCTGGAATCAGTGTGTTTTTGCATTGAAAAGAACACAGGCAGCCCTCTGGCTAGAATGTCTTCCGTCATAGTATTGCCTTGGAGGTGTGTTATGGTCCTCTCCTCTGTAGCTAAGTCAATCACTTTGCTGTCTGGTGTGGGCTTTAAAGGACATCAAAGTTCTTGCTGAACAAGCAGGAAATGTCTGCAATTGTCTTTTTAACCTTCGATGAAAAGATGTGTTGCACAGCACACTTCTACAGTGGAGAATTGCCACATTGCCTGACTACCTAAAGTGATTTGTAATTTTGAAGATATCTATGATGGCTGACTGTGGTAGTTTTGAGATGTCATCAGTGATGTCATCAGTAATGTCACTGACCATGTCATAAGGGATGTAATATGTGACATCATCAGCAGTGCATTGCGGGGGCACGAGTAATAGCTCAGCTCACTATAACGGCTGAATTTCACAGGTTTTGTACAAGTGAAATGTCAGCCTAACTCTAACATTCCTGTAACCTGTGATTTTTTCCCTGAAAAAAAAAAATATACATATATGGAAATACTAACACTCTGACCATTTAGTGCAAGTCACAAAGTTATGAACAATAGAATTCATTTTCTTTCAGCAGACCACCTAATTTATGATGGTACTTTTATTATTATCCATCAAAGTAAGCATATTTGCTTATTATGTTATGCACATACTGCATAACAGTATAGCTGTCAATGTTATCAATGATTGTAGTAGACTGCAAATTTACACAAAACAATGTATTCAATTTGCCATTTTTTTGTATACTACAATTATTGATGGCATGGCCAGCAATACCCTGACACATTACGTGCAAATACCCATAATACGCAACTATAATTATGCTTACTTTTATGAAATTCCAGCATTATGTGAAAATAATATTTTTGCAAAATGACTATTTTTATAAATTGATGGACTGCTATTAAGAGTCAAAAATTTTCAAACAATACTATATTGCATGTACATCACTTCACTCTTCATACTTTAGTGTGCAACACGTGTGTCGTGCCACAACAGTGTGAATTACATCTCATGTTACGAATCACCAATTCTAAAGAATTCATCAGTGGTTAAATTTATATTTATATTTAAAACAAATCTTACATTTTGATACTCTCATTATTGCTAGAACATATTTTCAGCCTTAAATTCGTAGCAGACTGCAAGCTGCAGGAGGTGAAACAGATGTAGAATGCCCTGAGTGTAAAAACTATTTGTGTAACCAGCAAAAAACTCTATGAAGAAAAACTAAAATATCATCCTTAATCAAGATGGCCTGCTAAATAAAAAGAAATAGTGCTGTTTATAATTGTATGATTTGCACTAAATAATCAGAGTGTTAGCATTCTGTCATATACATATTCGAAGTTCTCCTTACAGGACAGTGGTCCGACCCGTGGTTCAAACAATTCACAAGGCACTAAAATGTATGCATCTGAGAATAAGTAGCCAATTTAATTCTGGAAGTTTAGAGATTGGGGCCTTTTGTTTTTCCTTTTTTTCTAAGTTCTCCTTTGTGACCCACCGTTAAGATGGAGCAAGTGAAAGAGTGTTTTCCAGAACTACGCAAGAGTTTGTGGGGTAAATATAGGGGCATACTGCAAGTTGATGTGCTGTCTAGGTGCTGAAAGGCAGGACAGGACATTTTAGACAATTTACCTGATCTAGAACAAGGGGCTGCTTATGGAGTAAGTGAATATGATTGATATATGTGTAAGAAACTAGGCAAACGTTACTTACCACATGGAAGCACAACGCCTTAAAAATATAATTTTGGGAAAAGAGAACAGAGTAAGGGAAACAAACTGGAGGACTATGATGAGCAGATTAGAGGTCATTTTCCTCTACATTTTAACAGTGAATGTATACAAGGGAAATTATGGATGAAAGGCAAACCTCTACTATAAGAAATGCACCCACCTGTGAAAAGGGTGGGAAATCGTGAAATATATGGATAGAATTAGTAGAAACAATGTGAAAAATGTTGTGTTGAATTCTGTGAGTACAAAGAAATTTGAGAGTGGTGGAGAAAAAGATGGCAAATTTAAGGGACAGTGTTTCTGCTGTGGCTTGGTTGGACACTTGGTGAATAGAAGAGACTGTCCAGTAGTGAAAGCAAGTTGTAACACAGGTTGGAGAAAAGGGCATTACATAAAGCTTTGCAGAAGTTTATTTTAAGGAAAGAAAATGAAAGATGTGAAAGAAACGTGTAAGAACATTGTGTTACAACTGGGTAATAAAAGGGTGGTAATCCATCAGACTTGTGATAATTGTTGGGAGGAAAGCAGAAATGATGGCAGGTAGAAGATAGTCTGATTCTAGCAATTGAACAATCTATCTGGCATGACTGTGTTACCAAATTAACAGATTTGTATACAGTGAAATCCAGAAAATGGATAACACAATTATGACAAAACCTTCAGATAAGGGTGATAATGATGTAGTGTCATCTAAAGTTCTTTACTTGAAGGGGACACATTCACAACTTAATGACAAAACATGTTATATGAAATTAAATGAGAATCCCATTCCTCACCTACAAAGAAAATTGATTGCACTTATTGACCCGGTTGTCCTAGCCATATATCCTCACCACCAGACTCATTAATGTCTTGTTTCACCCCTGAGTGACCTATTGTTAGTGAAATAGGTGGCTTAATGGCAAAAGTCTTAACACATGTAGGAAGATTTTTTTTATTACTTATGTGATAGCTTTATCCTCTTTTTATCAGGATATTTGATACAGAAGAAGGAAGGGTTAATGATGGAGTATAACCGGTTACTAGTGACACTTGATATTAATTTATTATATACCTTTATTGATCTTAGGAATGTCATTACTGCTTCAAAGTACTTTTTATTGGATATCCTGCCTCCCTTTTATTGCATACCAAGATGCTTTTTTGATTCTGCAAATTTTATTTGAAAGAATATTAAATTCCTGTTTGAAGGTGAATACTTTATGCAATACAGGAGCACTATATTGGGCACTGCCATTGGCCCTTCATATGCAAACTCAAATATGGATTTCTTTAAACTTACCTATGTGTGATCCCCATGTTATAACTGTATTCAGTCTTGAATTAGACATATAGATGATTTATTGGTTATTTAGAGTACCACACCATTGTTCTTATTGAAATTTAGTGACATCCTTAAATGTAATCTGTGGGGTCTCAAATTCACGCATACTGTAGCCCAAGATAGTATTGACTTTCTTGATTCAAGAATCACTGTATTTGATCAAAATTGTCCTGTGTCTTTTGGTTTTTTTTGCAAAGAAACAACTGCATCCTATTCAATATGAAGGGCAAACAGTTGCTAAGCAGGCGCTACTAATCATGTAATCCCATTACAAATATACTAGTGTGAAGGGGAATTACACCTATGAATCCCAATATAGAAACAGCTGATGACATTGCGAATAGGTTTATAGATTGAGGATATTCTGTGAAGAAACTGATGGAAGCCAGGAAAAAAGCAGTGTTGAAAAACATGTGATTTAGTTAGATCTAGTTGTATAAACATGAAACATTCAGTTAAAAAATCAAACACATAAATTAGACTATTTACTCAATACTCTTATGAAAATAAACAAAATTAGGGAATTTCTTAACAAATATTGGCATTTGTTAGAATCTGAGTATGTGTTTAAACTGATAGCCTTAGAGATAAATTAACTAGAAACCTGTACATACCAAACAGTGATTGGAGTATCTGCGAATGTTCCCATGGAAATTTAGCAATAATCAATTACAAGTCGCATATTTTGGATGCCTGTGGTTATATATATGTGACATTAATAAAATGAATTTGAACATGTATTACTTTATTGAAGTTCTGTAATGGTAAGGTGATTGTGGATTTTTTTGTAGGTGACAATTCAAATGTTCATCTTATAATGGTCTTTAAATCACATATAGCACTATTCTGGAATGAATATGTGTGGTTTTTGGAATGATGATAAAGGCAGAGTTAATCCTAAACCATTTGTGGTATTTTCTTTCAACTATGGAATTATGTGTAGTACATACTTACCCTAGTCTTTTCTTTTAATTGAAAAACTTTATTGAACAAATCATATACAAATGTGTAACTATACTGTGAACTGGCCATTTTGAGAATGTCTTCTCCCAACATGTGCTGCAGTTCTCGGATTTCGATTTACCAATGTTCAGAAGTGCCACAACGCTAGTATTGCTTGCCTCCACAGAGAGGCCATGGCTTCTCATTGTAACAGAAATCAAAGCAGTCCATAGAGAGGGGAAAAGGGTAATTGGAAGAGAGAGAAAACACTGATGCGAGGCTTGTCACACTTCCTCCCAGACTGCTATGGAAGTCTGTAGGAAACAATATCAGATTAGTAAAGAACCTTGCTAGGTCTCGCCTGGCGTTAGCAGCGCGCATGCGCGGCTCTCGTCATGCGAGGGCTTCTTGGAATCAATACGGATTCCCAAGCTTTCAGAAGCCCCGCCCATCTTTTTCATTCGCTGGCGTCATCCTCCATGCTAAACGCTGGCTCATGATTGAAAAGGAGGCTTCTTAGTCCCTCCTGGTTACCGCCTTCTCCACTTTTGGCCCCGCCCACCGGGACTGGATCTTTTACTCCGCGGCGTGACGCAGTGTCTTCTAATTGCTCGGTGAGCACTTTCTTTTTTCATTCCCACAATGGCATGGCAATAGCTTTTTAGGTCTCGCTGAGGACCGCGCTTGTTTATTTAATTATGATTTGCTGCGTGATTTGCTTTCACTGCGCTTGTTCTGCCTACCGTGGCTTGTTTATTTCATTATTTAGCCGCGTGATTCGCTGCGCGATTTGCTTTCACCGTGCTTGTTCTGCCTGCCGTGTAGGCTTGTTCTTGTCTTTTCCTGTTTTCCTGTTTTGAGACTCTACGGAGGGTGTTGCAACAGGTTGCAGGGCGTTTGCACAGCAGAAGCACAGTTAGCCAAACTTTGCACGGATACTAGGAGTTGAGGCACACACGCAGAGCTGTTCAGGAAATCACGAGGCACATCTAGAAACCGTGTGACGAAGGGACTGTAGTTCACTACTATGTCAATAATATACTAAAATCGTAGTTAAAACGATTGCACGTTACGGGAAGAAAAGCGCCAACCTCAATCCTCGACAGAAATCGGGATCACAAATATCTGAAAATCACCGGACATACACTGGGATTGTCAATGACCTTCATTTTACAGAGCGTTAAACGTAGTGCGGGTGTTGCAGTATGGTGGGGAGTTGTGGTTGCACTGCCGCCGCCGGCAGACTCTGCTTCACAGGAGCTATGAGCTAAAACGTGTCAGGCACAGCACTGGTTCAGGCTGCTTCGCCATCGACTGGCTTTATTGTTCAGCCCCCCTGCGCCGCTGGATTTTCATGTTGTGCTGCTTTTGAGAGGTATGTACTCGGTGGTTTATCTCTCCCCACCCCCCCTCCCCTTTACGTCCCCTGGGGTGCACAAGCATGCGCTCGGTGAAAGAAACGGAGGGGGAGATGTACGTGTCAGATCCAATCGAGTTTCCAAAAGTAATGTGTCTTAAAGCGGCATTAACATTGCACACGATACATGTGTGTCGTCTTTCCAACAGGACTTGTTTTTAGGGAGCGCCCATATGTCGTCGTTCAATTTAATTCTGTATTGTGAGGCTTAAGGAACATAGGCTCATATTCAGCGCTAGCCTTTCGGGGCTATTGGCACCCTGCATTGACCATCTGGAAAATTATAGATTTATTCCCGCCGGTATGTTGATGGGCTATTAGGGCGCCGGCACGGTCCGGGGGGATTTGCAGTGTGCAGTAATCCACACGATGTTTATTGACTTTAAAGGCATCACCCGTCGGAGCAGTGCCCTCTGTAAACAGCAGATGCAGCCACCTCTATGGTGCAACCCACTGCCCACTCCCAGGGAATGCGAAGCTTTTAGCGCAAAAGACTTTTCCAGATAATGGAAAATGTGCATACATACAAACTACCCAGGTGCTCACTTTTCCATGGTGTACATAATACCATGGAAGCAATAGGTACGCGTGCAATTAATTGCATATATTTATGATGGTAACTGGAAAACTACAAACCCCATAATGCAGTTGGCTAAAACGTTATCTGTGGTTTCTTATATATGCTTCTTAACCCTTCGCACTGGGGCCACGTGATAGTGGGCCACTTCAAGGCTATCAAGGTGCGTCCGTGCTCTCCAACAAGGAGCGCTCTCAGTGTTCCTCTCAGGTGCTTTGAAGCCTTGTTGATCACATACATGCAGAGGTATGGGCACACATGTAGGCTGGGGGCTCTGTCAGCCCCTCAACCTGGGCTATGGGGCAGATCGATCTGCTGTGTGTCACTAGTGCATGCGCTTTTTTTTTATCAGCATACTCGTGCGATTCCCCGGCCACTACGCTTTATATTTCTTGAAGCGTTTACCCCCCACCTTCGGGCAACAGAGGCGGCCGATAGCCGGCAGCGGCGGAATTGCCCCCTCCTCCTCTTCAGCCAACAGCACCGGGGCCCCCGGACACCCCCGGTGGCTGAGCGCCTCTATCACCGGCCCCATGGTCCCTGCAGACCCAGGTGAGTGATCGTCAATGAAACTGTCTGTGCAGGGGCACCACGCTGGTCCCTGCAGCCTCCTCTCTCTCCCTCCCCGGCCAGCCCCCTCCCATCCTTTCACCATGCATCCTCCCTCCAGACTCAAAACACTCAGTCCTCTGTCTTTGAAGCTGAGGCTTCCTGTGCCCTATTACATCTGGTGATACTCTGGTCACCTTCTCGAGCACCCCTTCCCCTTAGTACCCCCTTAGTAATCTCCTGCCACCCCTATCAGTGCTCCTGTTTCTGCCCCTCGCCCACTGCTCCTGTTTAATGTGCTCACATTAGTCCTCTGTTCTAAGGGCAACAATTTGTGGAGGGTGCTCTGTAATACCCCCGACACACACAATCCCTTCCTTTCAGTGCATTCACAATTGCAGCCATAAACAACACCCTTTCTCCAGCTTCCTCTGCTAGAACGAGGTTCCTATGCTTTGCCTAGTGCAGGAGACAAGATTCCCATGTGTGCTCTTCGTGTGTCTGTGTGTGTCCTCATTTCCCCCCAGCCTCTTGCCTTTCCTCCTCCTCCTCCCTCTGGTTCGCTTATGCATTTCCATGTGCTCTCTTACTGGTAAGTTGTTTTATGGGGCTATGTTGCAGATGTTTGCTTTTCTGGGGAAGGGTTGGCTGGGGGCCCGAGCTAATCGACCTCCTGAGGTAGACTTACTAGCTCTGCCCATCATATCCTTTTAAATGCTGTCTTTACTGTAGACTATCAGCGAGACTTCTGAAGATGGTCTGTGTGTGGTGTGGGGGTTGCCTTCTCAACTTTCTAAATCGTCTAACAGCAGTTAGTAAGGTTGAGAAATGGTGAGGTTGTCTTCTGCTTTTCCCAAGTCTAGCTCGTGGGTGAGTTTGGCCGAGCTGTTGTCTTCACGGCTCACTTCGTGCACTGCCTCTGTCCAGGTGGCTCTTTAAACTTTATTTGGCTGCGTTTCGATTTTTTTTTTTACAGCTCACGCTGGGGTGTGAGCCGGTCAGTGTGGATGAGGCGGGAGATCTGCTCTCTCTCCGCTATAAATGCCTGCAGGTGTACAGTGGAGTTCCCCATGGGTCTTTGCAGGCTTTGAACGAAAGCTTTAATGAACTAAATGAAACGATTCGCTGTGGTTTTGAGGGGACCAAGCCTGAATTCCAGAGTATTGCTTTTTGGTAGTTTCTTAGTCTCCGTGCAGGTGTAAAGCCGTAGGACTCGTTAGAAGCAACACTGCAACTTGAGTTGCATAGATCCGCATTTTCACTTTAATCAGGTGAACTGTTTGCTTTTCCCCCCAATGCTAGTGTGACAAACACAGTGATTATTGTCGTTTTGGGTCTCAACAATAATGTTAACCTTTCCTTTCAGGGCGTTCAAGCAAAAAAAAAAATTCTTGTGGTAATTTACATGTTAAAGCCTAGGGCTATAACCCCTGCCTCTCACCCTCTCTTACCCCTCTATGTAGCCGAAGACCCTAATTCCCTCCACACAAACTCTTTCTCCTTCTCAGATGCAAAATAAGTGCAGATAAGCCTGACAATGCTTCAATCCATGGCGGCACAGCACGGGCTGCATCACTAACCACTTATAAGATCCCAAAGGCGAGACCTATTGGCTATGCCAATGCTTGTATTATCAGTACAATTAACAATCCATCTACCTAATTACCTTATGTAACAAGTCTTCTAACTCAGCCCTTTCTTCACTGAATTAAGATGCTTCGGGAAGCAACGAGACTCCAACTCCATTCTCATTTTATATGATAACATCCAAGATGATCGCTGATTCTGAAATCCGCTTCAAGCAAGATTTAAGTGAATTTTGTTTTGTTGCAGCTTCATAGCTGCACACGATACCTTCCTCAGATACTGACCATCATCATATATAGCACTTCAATTGCGGTAATCATTCTGCAAACACCATTTAAACATGCTATTTCCTGCAACTTTAAAATTGCTGACACCACTATGCCATGTAATCATGATAACACTCCCCTCTTTAGGGTCTACTTTAGGTTTTTCAGATTTGTCTTAATAGGATTTCTTTATTGCTTGAGGGGCATGCATATTTTTTTACTGGCTTCCAAGAATTATTTTCTACACCATAACTCTTTCAGTTGACCAAATATTGCAATTTCTCTCTTACCATTTAAGAGTCCTGGACAGCCTGTCCCGCATATCTAATTTCAGAGTCTTGAATCATAGGATAAGGTGGTTTTTCAAGTTTAGTACCCTTCTTAACTGGTTTAATGAAGAAACATGAAATACTGGGTGACTATTCATTGTCTCTGGTAAAGTCAGTTTTATAGCTAGTAGGCTAACCATCTTCCTTATAAAGAAGGGTCCAATAAATCTGGGCTGGAATTTTCTTTTACCATGCAATGTAATTTAATGGCTGGAGAGTCATACTGCATCTCCTATTTGATACTGAGGTTCTTTTCTTCATTTTGCATCTGCCTGTATCTTCATGTTTGGCTTTCATTAAATTGTCTAATACACACTCAGAAATGTTATCTAATTCCTCAATTCTTTCTTCAACAGATGGATTGTTTGAAGTTGTGAGTGGTATATCAGCTATAAAATGTGGATGGAATCCTTGACCATGCCCAGTTAAAGAATGAATGGTGTTATTGTGACAAAATTCAGCTAACCATAAATGATACAACCATGATTTCAGATCTTGGATAACGTATCTCAAATATTTTTCCAGTTCTTGATTAACTCTTTCAGTTTGGACATCAGTCTGAGGATGGCATTCAGAGAACAACATTTTTTTTTACTTTCACATTTTTACAAACATCTTTCCAGACTCTTGAGATTAACTGTGCCCCACGATAATAAATTACTACTGTAGGCAACCCATTACGTTTTACTACATGTTGTAAAAACAAAAGGCTAGTCTCTGATACTGACGGTAACACTTTTGTAGGTACAGTGGAACATATTCGAGAAGGAAGCCACAATTACAAGAATGGCTGTGAAACCATTATAAAATGGGAAATCTACAATATAATCCATGGAATTAATTTACAAGGGTTTTTTCTGGGACTTCCAATGGTGATAACAATCCAATTGGCTTCTGATGATCATTCTTGTTTCTGTAGCAAATGTCACAAGTGGAAACATACTAGTTTATATCTGTATTTATCTTCTCCCACCAAAAATGTATTTTCATTTATTCAATTGTATTAGCTATACATGGATGACCTGAAAATAGGGAATCATGCATTTCCTTTAATGCCTGATTTCTAATCTCCATCCAACTTATTTCTCAGCATTATCAGCCCAATCAATCATTTCCTCACAGGACACATCTCTTTTCATACTCTCAGAAATAGATAACAGAAAAAGTTTCCCCTCTGGAATTATTGGATAAACCTTATGTTCTTTTTCACAAGAGTCATGATTTCTACTAGACAACAAGTCGGGTTTCTGATTTTGTTGCCCTGGTCTGAAAGCTATAACAAAATTATAGCCTGAGAAATATAATGACCATCTCATCTGTTTGACTTTATGATCATTCAAAGCATTAACAAACACCAAATTATGGTGATCTGTATAAACTGACTGGAACTTGCATTCCAAACAAATAGTGTCTCCACTCTGGAAACACCACTTTAACAGCCACTAGTTCTTTCTCAGAAATAGTGTAACTCTTTAGTGGAATCATTCAATGTTTTTGGATAAACAGGTCACCCGGTATAATTAATCTGTATCTGGATGACACTATGATAATACTGCCCCTAAAGCTACATCTGGTGCAGCAACTTCGACATAGAAGGGCAGATTAGTGTCAGGATGTCCAAGTATCCGCCCTGATGTAAACCTGGTTCTTAATTTTTTTAATGCTTCTTCTGCCTCCTGATCCCATTTGAATGAAACCCCTTTCTTTAACAGTCTAAAAATTGGTGATATGACCTGAGAAAAATTCTTTATAAAACATCTGTAAAAATGTGCAAAGCCTAAAACTCTGAATGTGTTTAACTGTCTTTGGAGTAGGCCATTCATAGCCTACATTTTCTTGTTGTCCTTCTTCAACCCTTCTGGTGAAATTACAAATCTTAACAATTCCACCTGAATGACATCAAACTCACACTTTTCAGCTTCAGCATTAAATGATTTTCTTGTAACTTGTGCAATACGCTGTATACTTGTTGAATGAGTTCCTGTCTGTCTTTCAAAAATATGAAAAGATCATCAATATAAACAATGACAAAAAATGAATTTTCTTAGAATGTCCTTAATAAAACACTGAAATGCTGTGAGGCATTACACAACCATATGCCGTAACCTGATTTTTATAAAGCCCAAATTTGGTACGGAATGCCATCTTCCACTCATTCCCCATCACGTACCCTTATCAAGTGATATTCGCCTCTTAGATCGATCTTTGTAAAACCTTTAGCATCTCTAATCTGATCTAACATTATCAAGAACAAAGGAAGAAGCTAACGATTTTAATGGTAACATTGTCCAGGGCATGACAGTGAATGAAGATACAAAGATCACTCTATTTATTAGGTACAAAAAATAAAGGTGAAGATACAGGAAATTGTGAGTGTCTGATAAATCTATTGGCCAGATATGTATCCATTGTTTCAAATGCTTAGCCCTTTATCCGTCAGTGCATATATTCTACTGCATTCTGCTGCATGGTAATTTGGCCCCATGCTCAAGATCAATCATAAAATCAGACTCTCTGGGTGGTAATTTTTCTGCTTATTGTTTACTAAAGACGTCTAATGTAGGAAGCTGGGTTTCTGTTGCAGTAACCCCCCACTTTTTGCCAGACTACTGATGCACTTTGACTTGATGTGCCCTGGGTCCCTGCCAATCAGGTTCCAAGGGCCTGTGTTCTTTCCCAAAACTGTACCTTGTACCTCCAATTGGCACCTCTCTGGCCACATGTCAGTCCCTTGTAAAAGGTACCATGGATACCAAGGGCACTGTGGCCGCGGAAGGCCGCTAAGGGCTGCAGCACTTATTGTGCCATCCGTAGAGGCCCTGTACCTTTGCACACACACACTGCCAGTGCAGGCTGCGTGTTTTGGTGCAGAACAAAGGGAAAAGTCGACATGGCACACATCCCTGTGTGCCATGCCTACAACCCACTGCCCTGGCATAGGTCAGTCAACCCTCTAGCTGGATGCACTATACCAGTGGTGAGGGTACAGGTGCATGAGCCCTGTACCCCTACAGTGTCTAGACCAATTCTTAGACATTGTAAGTGCAGTAATGCCATTAAGAGTATATGGTGCTGGGAGTTTGTCATTACGAACTCCACAGCACCATAATGGCTTTACTGAAAACTGGAAAGTTTGGTATCAAACTTCTCAGCACCTTAAAACCACAATGATGCCAGTGTGGAATTTAATAAGAAATGTCCTCAGAGTGCATCTTAGAGATGCCCCCTGAAAAACGACCAGCCTCTGGTGGGTTCCCTGATTGGTACAAACCAGCCTGCCACCACAAGACATGTTTCTGGACCCCTGGGGTGGGAGCCTTCGCTCCCCGAGCCCAGAAACAAAGCCCTTCCTGGGCGGAGGTAGTCAGACCTCCCCCAGGTCAGGAAGAGCCATCTGTGGCAGGGGAGTTTCAAAGGCCTTGCCGTCTTTGTAATGCGGCCCCAGCCTCTCCTGCTATAAGGAGCAGGCCCCCTTCCTATCTCCCCTCCTTTGAAGGGGGGAAAAAGTAGCACAGCCCAGAAGGTGTGCCCTACTCTGCCAACCCCACCCCTCAGGTGGGGGAGGGGAGGTGAAGCCCACTCTTCAGTGCCCGCCATCTTGCAGATGGCAGGCACTCTCCAATCAGGATTAGGGATTGTGCCCACCGCCCCACGTGGGGTGAGCACACCAAGGGTGTAGTCACCCTAAGATCAGTAGCACATTGGCTACTGACCTTGAAACCCCTAAAACGCCCCCTAAATACAATATTTAGGGGGCAGCCCTGAACCAAGAAGACAGATTCCCGCAACCTACGAAGAAGAACGAAAGAGGATGGCCAGTTGAGGAGACTGCAGAGAAGAACTGACTTGGCCCGAGCCCTACCGGCCCATCTGCAGTTTCCAGGGATCCTGTGCCAAAAGTCGCCTTGTCCTGCAGCCAGCGACCTCCCGAACCCCTGGGAGGACTGACTGCCTTTCACAAAGACCGGATCTCCTGTGAACAGCAGCTCTGTTCAAAAGAAACAGTCAAGAAAGACTCCGAGCCTGCTGAGGACAAAGAAACCCGATGCCTGGAAGCACCACTGCACTCGACCCCTACGGCCCGAATCCGGGTGGCCCACTGGTCCCAGTGAGCTCCCCAAGCGCTCCAGAGTCCCAGTCCACAGTGGGTTGACCCCTCCAGGACTCCCCAACGTCGCCAGCAGCCTCTGCGGGAGACCCCCCCAACTGCGAGTGGCCCTGTAAGGTGAAATCCGACCTCAAAAGACACCCCTGCATCCAGCCACCCTGTGCCCAGGAGAAGAGAACCCGAGGTGCACCTATGTCCCCGAGCCCTCCAGCTTACCTGCCCAGCTGTTGGTTCCTCCCAGAAGTCTTCCTGGACCGAGCCTGCAGCCAAAATCCAAAACCAGCAACTCCCTTTGAAAACAACAGGGCACCCGACACCAAAACAGCACCCTGCACCCAGCCGGACCTGAGCCGCTACACCTTGTGTGCTAACTCGGATCCCCCTTTACCCTGGGCCTAACACCAGGAGCTTTGCTACCACAACCTAATGCCGCTGAGGGTTTTTTGAGAGTGCATCCTTGACCCTGAGGGAACCCTGGTTTTAACCCCAGAATACCAACTCCCACAAATAACTACTTACCTGTAAACCGATAACTCAATTTCCTTCCATAGGATTGCATTGACTGTTTTTCTTGAAAATTGTTCTGAGTGGAGTTGGTTTTGTATGAGAACTTGAAAAACTGTGAATAACTAAAAACTGCTTTACTTACCTTTTCTCTAGGAAATGTCCCAGTGTGATATCTAGGCATATCACACTGAGTAGAAAAAGTAATCTATAAAGTAATCTGAAAAGTAATCAAAAGTAATCTAACAGTAATTTCCACTGTATTGAAAGCATTTACAAACATGTAACAAAGTTATTTTCATTCAGCTTACTTGTATTGTTCAACTTGCCTTAAAAAGTACCATTTACACTTACCTGTACCAGGCTTGCTTGGCTCTAGAAAATAAATATAACTAAATGATATTTTTATACAAACAAATTTGTCTGAGTTCAGTGTGTGACATAATTTGCTGCCTGAGTGTGTACAACATATGCTTTCTCTGATAAAGCCTTACTGCTCGCCCACACTACCACAAATAGAGAGTAAGGTGCTATCTACTTTTACCTCTGCCTACCTTTGGGGTTCCACTGGACTCTGTGCACACTATACCTCATTTTGGTATAGTATATACAGAGCCAGCTTCCTACATTGGTGGATCAGCGGTGGGATATACAACTTTGCATTTGTTGGACTGACTTTGTCAACACTTGATCACACAACAGAACTCCTAAATTGTCTTTAGAAATTCTGAGTTTTTGAATTGACAAATTTTTCCAAATTACTAAAAGTCTTGTTAGGGCCTTGGTTAAGTCCCTTTAGAAATTTTGAAAAATAAAAACTCACCATAGCTAGGGGTAAGAGGGGTTAGAATTTTTAGAATGTCTCTTAACAAGAACCCAACTGTTAGTGAAAATATAACTAATGACATAGAGAATATGGTTGAGAAGCTCGACCTCACCCCTTATCTCCACTTAGAATTTAGGGAGCTAAGGTCTCTATGTAAACTTAAAAACATAACTGTAGGAAAGTAGGATATGCTTCAATGGTTACCCCCATTTTTTGCCTGGTGCTAAGCTGTATTTGTATACACAAACAAGGGGGGAGTTAGAGGATATTTGGGCTGGGGCTACCCTCCAAAGCCTGATATATGAAGACAAAACAAAGGACCCATCCTCTTGCTGCGTGGAGTTCTTAGTTTCCTTGTTCCTTCACTTTAGGGGAAAAAACTTAAAGTTTTCCGTGAAACCCTCACCCACCAGGGGTGGCATGCTTCATCATAGGGTCCTTCCCGTTCCGCTACGGAACGGGGCGTGCTGCGACCAGACGAACTATGCGGGAGCACTGTATGTAATGACTTTTTGAGGTGTGCGTTTAAAAATACCTGGCTAGTGGGTGGTGCTACTTTTATTTTTACCCCCAGTCGGTATGATTAAAAACAGGGGGAAAACTTAGGACTCGTGGGATTTAATGTGCCCAAATCCTAAAGGTCGACATGTTTCTAGCCTACCCCTATGGCTATTCTTCAGGACCTAGTATCTGATATTGGTGTACCTAGTTCCACTACTACAGTTAGTCTGCTAAACCCAACTCAAATATAGTGCCTCAATCGCACAATTACACCCAGGTGCAGTACAAATTCAATACCACCTGGTAATCCTACTGTAATCAATCTGAAATGAAAAAAGCAAAGGAACAATAGTTATAATGTCTCCACAGTAGTTCTAGTTGTGCTGTAAGGGGGTTTTCTAAAGCCCCTCCTTACTAGGTGGACACCTCTTTGGTGAAAAAGACCAACAACAAGTGACTTATTGTCATTGTCCTCTCGGTTTTTAGTACAAACATACAACGCATTATCTATAATTATAGATTCAGTCGCCATCACTACTACCTTACAAAATTCCCCAACGGTATGTTGTCGTTTAGTCCCAATATATGTGTTTTTAATTAAAAAAACCCATCTTTGTTCCTTCTCGAACAGCTTAGTCTCCACGATCTCATTGTTTTCCATTGCTTCTAGGACCACCCACTTGAGGTCATGAACGGTGTGCTGTTTCTCAATGTAATGGGCCGCTATTTTTGTGGTCGCTCTCCCACAGCGTACATTACTCCTGATATTACAGCTGGGCAGTACCAACATACACTTATGGGCACATTACAATCACTCATGTCTTCATGACACGCATGTGTCAAAATAAGTAAATTGTTTTCAGACATTCCCCATAATGGTTCTTAAACATCATAATCACCTTTTTTCTCGCTGAACTCTAGATTTGAAAATTACAGTTCTGTAATTTACAGCGATGGAAAACACATAAGGGTTCCCCGTAATGGTTACGTACATGAATCTATAATTATAGATAATGCATTGTATGTTTGTTTCCAACATCAGGATATGATATTAATAATATGTATTTTCCTTGGAGTGGGCTCCATTTAAGCAACACTGGAAAGAGGAAGAATCGATTATTACCGTAATCACCTTAATCGCGGGCTCAGGAGGAATTGATTACTACCATAATCATTTCCAACACGGGCTCTGAAAATAATGATATGCCCATCAAAACACCTTTTGTTCTCACTTCCTGGTTATGCCAGAACAGGGCGGCCATTTTGGAATTTTACACACTAGTCTCTACACGTCCGATGCAACACGCTTTCACGTAAGCATGCACACAGTTGCCTTATAGTCGGAATCCACATCGGATCAAGCAACACTTGAAAGAGGAGGAATCGATTATTACCGTAATCACTTTCATCACGGGCTCATGAGGAATCAATTACTACCGTAATCATTTCCATCGTGGGCTCTGAAAGTAATGATATGCCCCTCAAAACACCATTTTTCCTCACTTCCTGGTTAGGTCAGAACAGGGTGGCCATTTTGGCATTTTACGCACTAGTCTCCACACGTCCGATCTAACACGCTTTCACGTAAGCGTGCACACAGTTGCTTTATAGTCGGAATCCACATCGGAACCAGCAAGATGCGGTTCCCGAGCGGATCACTTGAAGGTATTCGGACGAAGTTCAGGCTTTGACGAGATGAGTGTTTGGCACGATGGTGCCGCCCGATCGCCTGTAATTGTACTAAGAACCTTTTCCATCAGGGTTTCCCAGCCGCATTCAAACCTTTTCCAAATTACGGTTTTTCCCAACAGTGTGTGACTAAAAGCGGAACTTCCCGCCGGGTGAACCATGGAGCCTAGGCTTCAACAGTAATAAGTACGTGTTATCTGTGGTGTGTTTGTGTGTTTCATGTTGTACGTCCTTTTATGCTAGAGCTTACAAGTGTCTAAAAACCATGGGAATAGACACTGACAGCCACAACAGTGAATGAAAGTAACATCTCACGAGTGACAACGTTTCAAGTGTGTAAGTGAATCACTACTTTTACTTGATCACCATACTAGATGTGCCACTGCTAATCATTAGAGGACAATGAGAATAAGACACTTGTTGGTCTTTTTCACCAAAGAGGTGTCCACCTAGTAAGGAGGGGCTTTAGAAAACCCCCCCTTACAGCAAAACTAGAACTACTGTGGTGACATTATAACTATTGTTCCTTTGCTTTTTTCAATTCAGATTGATTACAGTAGGATTACCAGGTGGTAATAAATGTTCTGCACCTAGGTGTAATTGTGTGATTGAGGCCCTATATATGAGTTGGGTTTAGCAGACCAACTGTAGGAGTGGAACTAGGTACACCAATATCAGATACTAGGTCCTGAAGAATAGCCATAGGGTTAGGCTAGAAACATGTCGACCTTTTGGATTTGGGCACATCCCATGAGTCCTAAGTTTTTCCCCTGTTTTTAATCATACCGACTGGGGGCAAAAATAAAAGTAGTACCACCCACTAGCCACGTATGTTTAAACGCACACCTTCCTTTACCTCACTCCTCCCCAGCAGAACCACCTGCCTCACATAGTCATTACATACAGTGCTCCCGCGTAGTTTGTCTGATCGCAGCACGCCCGTTCCGTAGCGGAACGGGAAGGACTCTATGATGAAGCTTGCCACCAAGGGGTAACCCTGGTGGGTGAGGGTTTCACGGAAAACTTTAAGTTTTTCCCCCGAAGTGAAGGAACAAGGAAACTAAGAACTCCACGCAGCAAGTGGCTGGGTCCTTTGTTTTGTCTTCATGCTAAGCTGTATTTGACCAGTCTGACTGGGATCCTGATAATCAGGACCCCAGTCTATCTGCTTTCTCCCTAAATTGTTATATTCAGTACTTAGGTACCCCCCAGATTGGATACTGAGGTAGCCTTATAAGTCCCTAGTATATGGTACCCAGGGCATAGGTACCACAGAGGTCTCCCATGGGCTGAAGCATGGATCATGCCACCCATAAGAGACCATTCAAAATGGAACTACAGGCCTGCCATTGCAGCCTGTGTAAGTTGGTGCTTGCACCACTTACTAAAGATATAGGTTTCCTATATCTAGGGTCACTGCACTTAAAACCTATAAGTCACCCCTCTAGCAGGCCTTT
Source organism: Calotriton arnoldi (assembly GCA_963921515.1). NCBI lineage: Eukaryota > Metazoa > Chordata > Amphibia > Caudata > Salamandridae > Calotriton > Calotriton arnoldi. The sequence continues at coordinate 253,383 of CAWUFW010006279.1, read as the reverse complement.
ACAATCCTGAAGGCAGGGTGCTTGGTTGTAAGTGAGAGGGTGCCCCTGCATGAGCAGGGCACCCCTGCAGCCTATGTAGTCAATTCTCCTGGGTTGTCAGTGAAGCAGCCATATACCATATAGAGGGGCACCGTGTAAATACGCGATGACCATCTCAAAACTGGCTGCAACGAATCCTATCATGTTTGGTATCAAACATGTTGGAATCATACCCACAACACCGTAAACCATGTGGGGGTAGGATTCCAAGCACTGGAAGAGCCCTCCGTTAGGCTCTCAGTGTTCCCAGTAGCAGTCTTCTTGAACTGGACAGCACAAAATGGTTGCTGCCGACCAGAGACACGATTCTGCCCTCTTGCTGCTGAGCCAAGCTCGAGCAGGGGAAGGCAGAACAATAGGCATCCTGTCACAGGGAGGTGTGACCAACTTCCAGACAGGATTTAGTGTCTTGGGGTACGGTGGGTGTACTTGCCAGCGCCACTCAGTCTGAATGAGGGGCACATTTGGTGTCTTCGTGCATGGTCCAGTTAAAACCAGTCCTGGGAGCCGTTGGATCCCGTTCTGGTGCAAGACTGGACAAAGGACATGGGAGTAACCTCCCCCCTGTCCAGACCCTCCCCTGGGATGGTCCCCTGAATCTTCCCAACCCTTTCCCTAGGGTACTTAAGGGCTTACCTGGATGTAGGTCCCTAGATTCGTCGTTGGATAAGATTCAGATCAGACACCACTTCTTCTTCTACCGTCTGGGCACCCTGGACTTCGTTGGGCCTGAATTCGTCTCCCTTCCAGTCTACTGCATTGTCTACGCCTGTGCATCATACAGGAACCCTCCAAGGCCTGTGAAGCATCAGAGACACTTGAAGAAATCTCCCTTGGAGTGAAGGAGTCACTCCCCTGCATTCTCAGGCACCGCAACTAAGTCAACCAATCTGCTGATCCTGAGCTCCTCCAGACTCCGAAAGGTTCTGCAACATAGGTGGTGGTTTTCCACAGCTCCCGAGGCCTGCCAGCCCTCTCACTAAGTTTGAGGCCAGTATCCCTCGTGGGGGTTGCAATAACTGAACCCCTGTGCACCGCGTCAACTTGCAGTTGCAAAGGCTTGTTGACTTCTTTCCAAGAAGATCTTCGGGCTCCAAGTAGCCCCAACCTCAAGCACCTCCAGTCATCAGAACCTTCAGCCACACCGCATCGTGTGCATCGTGGCCTGCATCTTTTGATGAGCTGCTTGAGGTCCTCTAGCGACTCCAGTGCCTCCAGCCTGTTGGTCCATTTGAGGGTCACACTTATTTCTTTTGGGCTCCCCTGATTGCACAGGGCCTGCCCTGACTCCCCTGCTTTTGGTGAGTCCCCTGGACCTTGCTGGTCCCGACGTTGCTCCTTCTTTGATTCCTGCATTGGTTGCATTTGCCAAGACTTGTTGGTGCTCCCGCCAGACACCGACCCCTCAGCACTCGACATCCTTCATGGGACAGCTTGTGCATGATGCCTGGTCCTCACAGCTGCAGAGTCAAGGTCATCGTCATCCATCCTGCAACACCCGACATCGGAGGGCATTCGTCTTCCAAGTCTCCTGGTCACTTCTGAGTGACATAGACTCTGTCCCCTCTTCTTGCAGGTACCTCTCATCTTGAATCCACCTTCGGATTCCACCAGACACTTTCTCCTCTTCAAGCAGCAGCACTTTCCTGAGGTCCTCCATTGGGTTCAACTGCGGTTTCTGACACATCTACACACGTATGCACCCGGCTTCCCTGGTGTAGGTAATGTGGGTACTAGGGTATACATGAGTGGGGTGGCTCTCCAACCTTCTGTCTTCCACAGGGTTTCTTCAGGGTCCACTGGGAAGGGTCCTTAAACTTTTAAAAATCCAACAGCAACTTACTCGTAGAGTTGTATGGAGCACACAGCCGTGTTCCCACACTGCACACACTCTCTGTGGGGTCCCTATCTACTCACCTTGGGTGGTTCCTTGGGTCCCCAGCACTTCTACGTCCTCTCGACATTGTCTTGACCTGAGTCGTGGTTCTTATACCACTTTCTTAGTGTATGGTTTGGTCCCCCTCCCCTGGGTCCACTGTGTATTTCGTGCTATTTAGTGTGTTTTTTTTTACTAAAGTATTGTGTGCATTGTGTTTATCTCCGTGTAGGAGATATTTGAACATACTAGAGAGTATTATATAATAAATACATCTTTTTTTAATTCTTGGTGTGGTTCTTTTCACTTAATATATACTATAAGATTGCGTTCTGGTAAAACAAGCTGCTTTACACTCCTTCTGGACTAAGCCTGAAGGCTGCTCTCCACAGCTACCACTTAGAGAGCTTTCTAAGGTTGTCTAAGACCTCTTAAATCACCATAAGGGCTGTCTGGACTGGTGCAAGGTGCCCACTTACATAAGTGGACATCATATACCAGGCCAGCTCCTCACATTGGTGGCAGCGGTGGGATTCAAGCCTGCATTCTTTTGCCAGATAAATCTTTGTGTTGATTAATTGAAAAACCATCACTAATACTAGGCACATATATAATATAATCTTAGAATAAGTAAGTTCTACTGAACTTAGGGTTGGGTAGTTAAGGGTACAGCACACCCTTTCTCCAACCTCAGAGAGTTTATTTCCTACTAGGTTAGGTAGGTGCAATACCACACCACACTTAGTATGTCTTCCAAAGGAGATGCCAGTGGCTCTCTGACTACTAGATACAGTGAACTTTCGTTCCAAGAACTGAAAGCACTGTGTGCCTCTAGAAAGTTGAAGACAGGGAAAGGAGCCAACACTCAACACCTCCTAGAGGTGTTACTGTTAGATGACCTAAGGAGAACCACTGGGTCAGATGAACAGGAAAGAGTGGATGGGGCAGAGCATGAAGGTAGGCCAGGAGGGGAGCCCCTCTTTGACCTAGAATCTAACGCTGACTAGATGAAGAATGATGACTCCCACCTGGACAATTCAGACCTCCCAGAGGAGAACACAGGTGGCCATGAGGAGGCCCCCTTTGATCCTCCTGGGAAGGTGTAGAGTAGACCAAGGAGGTCTAGATCCTCCTCTGCAGAATCCAATGGCTCAGGACATTCAGTAGGGACCTCCATTTCTAGTCAGAGAGGGAACTCTTTGGATAGGGAGTACCAACTTCTTGAGCTTGAGAAAGCTAGGCTTAGGCTCAAGCAAGAGCAGTTGGCCCTTGACAGAGAGTCCCTGGAATTCCAGATATCAAGGAAAAAGTTGGGACTAGATTCCCATGGTGGCAGCAAAGGTATCCCTAGAGTTAAGGAACATTCCTTTGAACATAGGAACCTGAACAAGATTGTCCCTCCCTACCATGTTGGGGATGACATCCACAAATGGATAACTGCTTTAGAGAAGGCCTGTAAAGTTCAGAGGATCCCTCAAGAGCAGTGGGCAGCTATATTGTGGCTCTCCTTTGCTGACAAAGGTAGAGATAAGCTCCTCACTTTAGGGAAGAGGACGCTGATAATTACTCAGTTTTGAAAAGTGCTCTCATTGATGGGTTTGACTTAACCACTGATTAATACAGGATTAAGTTCAGAGACACCCAGAAAGCACAGACCGAGGACTGGATAGACTTTGTGGATAGTGCTATTAAGGCTCTGGAAAGTTGGTTGCTAAGCAGCAAAGTGCATGACTACCAAGGATTGTATAATTTGATTATGAGGGAGCAGATCCTTAATAATTGTCAGAACCAGCTTTTGCATCAGTACCTGGTGGACTCAGATCTGACTTCTCCACAAGAGTTGGGAAAGAAGGCAGATAAGTTGGTCAGAACCAGGGTGAACCAGAAAAAACAGAACAATAATGGGTACCAGAAGAAACAGGATTCTTCAAAATCCCAGGTGGGGACAAGGGCAAATACAAGAAAGAGTCTTCTCAAGGGCCCCAAAAAACCTGCATCGGGGGGGGGTGTCACAAACATCCAAGAAAGGCAAGAAGAAACCTTGGTGTTACTTTTGTAAGGTGAAAACCCATTGGACAAAAGATGCTGATTGCCCAAAAGCCAAGGAGAACACTCCTACTACCACTGCCCCTAAGGCACCTAAGGCAACTGCGCCCCCCACAGGTACAAGTGGTGGTACAGGGAACAAGGGATTAGTAGGGTTAACCTTGGGTTCTGCAATGGGTTCTGACGTAGTCAAAACTCCAGCTCAGGCTGTGTTGGTTTGTGATGGTGGCATAGATATTGCCACCTTACTTGTCAGTCCCAGTAATCTGGGCAAGTACAGACAACAGCCTTTGATTAATGGAAAATAGGCTATGGCCTACAGGGACACAGGGGCAGGTGTCACTATGGTGACAGAGAAACTTGTGTCTCCTCACCATATCATACTTGGACAAATGTACCAAGTGACCAATGCTAACAATGTCAGGACTGACCATTCCTTGGTAGTTGTTAACTTCAGCTGGGGTGGGGTAACTGGACCTAAAAAGGTTGGGGTAACTGGACCTAAAAAGGTTGTGGTATCTTCGGACCTACCTGTAGATTGCTTGTTGGGCAATGATTTGGAAACTTCAGCCTGGGCTGAGGTAGAGTTCAGGACTCATGCAGAAATGTTGGGCATCTCTGCAAGTGTGTTTGCTGTGACCAGGTCACAAGCAAAGCAGCTTTCCACTGAACAGGCCCAGGATCCTGGAACAATGGACCAGGTGCCTTCCAAGAAAAGGAGCAGAAAGGGTAAGGCTGGGCCTTCCCCCAAACTCAGAGTGAGGATCAGTCTTTTGAGGGAGATGATCTGAGCATCTGTGAAGGAACTGCCCCAGATGAACTGGAACCTGATCAGGTTGAGTTCTTGGGGGCAGGGGGCCCTTCCAGAGCAGATTTGAGTTTGGAGCAGCAGACTTGCCCCTCTCTTGAACCCCTCAGACAGCAAGCTGCTGCTGATGCTGCTGGGAATGTCAGTGGGTCCCATAGGATCTACTGGGATGAAGGACCTCTGTACTCAGAGGGTAGACATCCCAAGCCTGGTGCCACCAGGAGATTGGTTATACCCCAGAGGTTTAGAGGCTTCCTACTCACCCTTGCACATGGCATTCCCCTGGCAGGACACTTAGGGCAAAGTAAGACTTGGAACATGCTTGTCCTTCACTTTCACTGGCCCCATATGTCTGAGGACACAAAGGAGTTTTGTTGCTCCTGTACCACCTGCCAAGCCAGTGGCAAGTCAGGTGGCATCACAAGGGTTGGGATTGATATTATTGGTCCCATGAACCCTCCAACTGCATCTGGGCACAGTTATATTCTCGTGGTGGTGGACCATGCCACTAGATACCCAGAAGCTATTCCCCTTAGGACCACTACAGCTCCTGTGGTGGCCAGGGCCCTCTTAGGAATATTTTCCAGAGTGGGCTTTCATAAGGAGGTCTTAACTGACAGAGGTACAAACTTCATGTCAAGGTATACAACTGCAATGAAGAAAGAGTGTGCAGTGAATTAGAAATTCACCACACCCTACCATCCTCAATGCAATGGGTTGGTTGAAAGATTCAACAAAACCCTAAAGGGTATGATCATGGGCCTCCCAGAAAAGCTTAGGCGAAAATGTGATGTCCTTCTGCCCTGCCTTCTCTTTGCCTACAGAGAGGTCCCTCAGATGGGGGTTGGCTACAGCCCTTTTGAACTTCCGTTTGGGCATCCATTTAGGGGCCCCTTGTGTCTGGTAAAGGAGGGGTGGGAGTTACCTCTCAAACCTCCCAAACAGGACATAGTGGACTATGTACTTGGTCTGCGCTCCCGCATGGCTGAGTACATGAAGAAGGCCAGCAAAAACCTTGAGGCGAGCCAAGAACTCCAAAAAGCTTGGCATGACCAAAAGGCTGTCCTGACTGTTTATCAGCCAGGTCAGAAGGTGTGGGTGTTGGAGCCTGTGGCCCCAGCAGCTCTCCAGGACAAATGGAGTGGACCTCACACCATACTTGTACAATAGGGTGAGGTCACCTATTTGGTGGACCTTGGCATTCCCAGAAGTCCCCATAGGGTACTTCAAGTGAACAGGCTAAAACCTTTTGTTGACAGGGCTGACATGGGCTTGCTCATGGCAACTGATGAGGGACAGGAAGAAGAGAGTGACCCTCTCCCTTATTTCCTCTCACAAAACCCTGATGATGGATCAGTTGATGGAGTGGCCTTGGCAGGCAGCCTCACTGATCAACAGCAGATTGATTGCAGGAAGGTCCTCAATCAATTCAGACATATGTTCTCTCTGACTCCAAGTCAGACCACCTGGTGTACCCATGAAGTGGACACAGGTGAGAGTCTACATGTCAAGAATAAAATCTACAGGCAGCCTGACCATGTCAGAGATTGCATCAGGACAGAGGTCCAAAAGATGCTGGAGTTGGGAGTAATTAAGTCCTCAGATAGCCCTTGGGCTAGCCCAGTAGTCCTTGTACCTAAACCTCACACCAAGGGTGGAAAAAGAGAGATGAGGTTTTGTGTAGACTACAGGGGACTCAATGCAGTCACTAGGACTGATGCTCACCCAATTCCTAAGGCAGATGAGCATATTGACACTTTGGCTTCAGCCAAGTTCTTGAGTACATTTGACCTTACTGCTGGCTATTGGCAAATCAGACTAGCTGAGGATGCCAAACCAAAAACAGAATTTTTAACCCCGAGTGGGCATTATCAATTTATTGTAATGCCCTTTGGCTTGAATAATGCACCTGCCACATTCCAAAGGTTGGTGAATAAGGTTCTCACAGGCCTGGAAGCCTATAGTGCAGTATATCTAGATGATATAGCTGTCTTTAGCTCCACCTGGGAGGATCACCTGGTCCACCTAAAGAATGTTTTGGAGGCTCTGCAGAAAGCAGGCCTCACTATCAAGGCTACTAAGTGCCAGATAGGGCAGAGTACAGTTATGTACTTGGGCCACCTGGTAGGTGTAAGCCAAGTACAACCACTACAGAGCAAAATCCAGACCATAATGGAATGGGTTGCTCCAACTACCCAGACACAGGTCAGAGCTTTCTTGAGCCTGACTGGGTACTACAGAAGATTTGTGAAAGGATAAGGGTCCATAGTGACTCCCTTGAATGATCTTACATCAAAGAAAATGCCCAAGAAAATTCAGTGGACAGTTAGCTGTCAGAAGGCATTTGATGACCTTAAGCAGGCCATGTGCACTGCTCCCATTCTGCAAAGTCCTGACTACTCTAAAACATTCATTGTCCAAAAATATGCATCTGAGTTGGGGTTAGGGGCTGTGTTGTCACAACTTAATACAGAGGGCCAGGATCAACCAGTAGCTTTTATCAGCAGAAGGTTGACCCCAGAGAAAAACGTTGGTCAGCTATAGAGAGGGAGGCCTTTGCTGTGGTCTGTGCCCTGAAGAAGTTGAGGCCATACCTGTTTAGCACTCACTTCATTGTTCAGACAGACCATAAGCCCCTCTTATGGCTTAAACGGATGAAGGGTGAAAACCCCAAATTTTTTAGGTGTTCCATTTCCCTACAGGGGATGGACTATACCGTGGAACATAGACCTGGGAGTAACCATGCCAATGCAGATGGACTCTCCAGATATTTCCACTTAGCAAATGAAGACTCAACTGGGCAAGGTTAGTCTCATCTCCTTACGTTTGGGGGGGGTGTAGGAAAGTAGGATCTGCTTCTATGGCTACCCCCACTTTTTGCCTGGTGCTAAGCTGTATTTGACTAGTCTGACTGGGATCCCGCTAATCAGGATCCCAGTCTATCTGCTTTCTCCCTAAATTGTTATGTTCAGTACTTAGGTACCCCCCAGATTGGATAATGGGGTACACTTATAATTCCTTAGTATATGGTACCCAGGTACCCAGGGCATAGGTACCCCAGAGGTCTCCCATGGGCTGAAGCATGGATTATGCCACTCATGAGAGACCCTTAAAAATGGAACTACAGGCCTGCCATTGCAGCCTGTGTAAGTTGGTGCTTGCACCACTTACTAAAGTTTTAGGTTTCCTATATCTAGGGTCACTGCACTTAAAACCTGTAAGTCACCCCTCTAGCAGGCCTTTACAATCCTGAAGGCAGGGTGCTTGGTTCCAAGTGAGAGGGTGCCCCTGCATGAGCAGGGCACCCCTGCAGCCTACGGAGTCCATTCTCCCGGGTTGTCAGTGAAGCAGCCATATACCATATAGAGGGTCACTGCGTAATTACGCGATGACCATCTTGAAACTGGCTGCAACTAGTCCGATCATGTTTTGTATCAAACATGTTGGAATCATACCCCCACACCGTTTGATTCCAAGCACTGGAAGAGCCCTCCGTTAGGCTCTCAGTATTCCCGGTACCAGCTGTCTTGACCGGAACAGCACAAAGAGGTTGCTGCCGATCAGAGACACGATTCTGCCCTCCTGCTGCTAAGCCAAGCTCGAGCAGGGGAAGGCAGAACAATAGGCATCCTGTCACAGGGAGGTGTGGCCACCTCCCAGACAGGATTTAGTGTATTGTGGTAGGGTGGGTGTATTTGCCAGCGCCACTCAGTCTGCATGAGGGGCACATTTGGTGTCCCCGTGCATAGTCCAGTTCAAACCAGTCCTGGGAGCTGTTGGCTTCCGCTCTGGCACAAGACTGGACAAAGGACATGGGAGTAACTTCCCCCATGTCCAGACCCTCCCCTGGGAGGGTCCACTAAATCTTCCCAACCCTTTCCCTTTGGGTACTTAAGGGCTTACCTGGGTATAGGTCCTTAGATTTGTTGGTGGGATAAGATTCAGATCAGACACCACGTCTTCTTCTATCGTCTGGGCACCCTGGACTTCGTTTGGGCCTGACTTCATCTCCCTTCTTGTCTGCTGTATCGTCTGTGCCTGTGCATCACACAGAAACCCTCCGAAGCCTGTGAAGCATCAAAGACACTTGAAGAAATCTCCCTTGGAGTGAAGGAGTCACTCCCCTGCATTCGCAGGCACAGCAACTAAGTTGACCGGTCTGCTGATCCTGTGCTCCTCCAGACTTCGAAAGGTTCTGCAACACAGGTGGTAGTTTTCCACAGCTCCTGAGGGCTGCCCTGACCTCTCACCAAGTTTGAGGCCAGTATCCCTTGTGGGGGTTGCAATAACTGAACCCATGTGCAACACGTCAACTTGCAGTTGCAAAGGCTTGTTGACTTCTTTCCAAGAAGATCTTCCAGCACCAAGTAGCCCCAACCTCGATCACCTCCAGTGACCAGAACCTTCAGCCACACTGCATCGTGTGCATTATGGCCTGCATCTTTTGGTGAGCTGCTTGAGGTCCTCTCGCGACTCCAGTGCCTCCGGCCTGTTGGTCCATTTGAGGGTCACACTTATTTCTTTTGGGCTCTCCTGATTGCTCTGGCCCTGCCCTGACTCCCCTGCTTTTGGTGAGTCCCCTGGACCTTGCTGGTCCCAACGTTGCTCCTTCTTTGATTCCTGTGTTGGTTGCATTTGCCAAGGCTTGTTGGTGCTCCCGCCTGACACCGACCCCTCAGCACTCGACATCCTTCGTGGGACAGCTCGAGCATGGCTCCTGGTCCTCCTCAGCCTCGCCTGGTCCTCACAGCTACAGAGTCAAGGTCATCATCACCCATCCTGCAACACCCAACATCGGAGGGCATTCGTCTTCCAAGTCTCCTGGTCACTCCTGAGTGACATAGACTCTGTCCCCTCTGCTTGCAGGTACCTCATCTTGAATCCACCTTCGGATTCCACCGAACACTTTCTCCTCTTCCAGCAGCGGCACTTTCCTGAAGTCCTCCATTGGGTTCGACAGCAGTTTCCGACACCACTTCACACGTAAGCACCTGGCTTCCCTGGTTTAGGTAACGTGGATACTAGGGTATCCACGGGTGGGGTGGCTCGCCAACCTTCTGTCTTCCACGGGGTTTCTTCAGGGTCCACTGGGAAGAGTGCTTAAACTTCAAAAATCCAACCGCGACTTACACGTGGAGTTGTACGGAGCACGCGGTCATGTTCCCACACTGCACACGCTCTCCGTGGGGTTCTTATCTACTCACCTAGGGTGGTTCCTTGAGTCCCCAGCACTTCTACGTCCTCTCAACATTGTCTTGACCCGAGTCATGGTTCTTATATCACTTTCTTAGTATATGGTTTTGTCCGCCCCGCCCGGGTCCACTGTGTATTTCGTGCGGTTTACAGTGTTTCTTTGCTAAAGTATTGTGTGCATTGTGTTTATCTCCATGTAGGAGATATTTGAACATACTAGAGAGTATTATATAATAAATACATATTTTTATAAATACTTGGTGTGGTCCTTTTCACTTAATCTATTAAATAAGATTGCATTCTGGTAAAACAAGCTGCTTTATACTCCTTCTGGACTAAGCCTGAATGCTGCTCCCCACAGCTACCACTTAAAGAGCTTTCTAAGGGTGTCTAAGACCTCTTTAATCACCATAAGGGTTGTCTGGACTGGTGTAAGGTGCTCACTTACATAAATGGACATCATATACCAGGCCAGCTTCTCACAATAACCATGGGGTCCCATCCCTCCAGCTGGAGCTGATGGCAGGGTATGCTAAGGACCATCCCTCTGAGCAAGGTGAATACCTCTCAGATGGGGAAGAGGATGAAGGGGATGAGGATAACTTCCAACACCCCCCCACTTCTTAGGAAAAAAAGGGACCCAGTGGCCCTGACTCCAAGAATACACCTCTCAGCACCTAGAGCTCACACAGGTGGGTCAGGTGCTTCTGAGGACATTGAGGACAGCCTCAATGAAGAGACCAACCTTTTAGTAAGGTTGGCTAAAAGATGAGGCCTAGAGACCAGACTCCTGACTCTAGGAAAAGAGATGGACCTAGCACCCATCAATGGTGGCAGCAACTTAATAATTAGGGACAGAGAGCAATCTTATGATCCCAAAATCCCCAAAGGGGTTGTCCCTAAATTTGAGGATGGTGATGATATCACCAAGTGGTTCACAGCCTTCGAGAGGGCTTGTGAAGCCAGAAAAGTGAAGAAAACTCACTGGGGGGGGGGGGCACTCCTTTGGGAACTGTTCTCTGGTAAGTGCAGAGGCAGACTTCTGACCCTTAATGGGGCAGAAGCAGAGTCCTATGAACTCATGAAGGGCACCCTGATTGAGGGATTTTGACTCACTACTGAGGAGCATAGAATTAGATTCAGGAGGCTCAGAAAACCCAGAGTCAGCCCTCGGTGGAATTTGTAGACTACTCAATGAAAACACTAGGTGGCTGGTTGACTGGAAGTAAAGTGTAAGATTATGATTGTCTTTATAATTTGTTTGTAAAAGAACACATATTAAGTAATTGCATTGATGAAAAGTTGCATCAGTATCTGGTAGACCTAGGTCCAATTTCTCCCCAAGAATTGGGAAAGAAGGCGAACCACTGGGTCAAGACAAGGTCACCAGGACGTTCACTGGGGGTGACCAAAAGAAAGGGGTTACAAAACCTCCCCAGAGGAAAGACAGTGAGCATCCTAAAGATAAAAGTAAGGAGTCCCAGGTAGCCCCCCAAAAACTTGTCCAGGAGGGTGGGCCCAAAGACACCTCACAAACTAAAACTGGGTACCAAGGTAAGAGTTGGGATCCCAACAAGGTATGGTGTCACAACTGTCAAAAGACAGGACACCACATCAAGGACCCTAGCTGTCCTAAAAACCAAGCCCCTAGTGTAGCTCAAGGGGTGGCCAGTGTAGCTTTGGAGGGTGGTTCCTCAGATGAGGAAGTCCTCCTAGCCTTCAACTGGAAAATGGGCCCAAAAGGTGAGTTGGAGATTCCAGAGGGGAGTAGACACTTCCACCACCTACTGGTGAATGGAATCCCAGCCACTGCCCTGAGAGATACCTGTGCCAGTTACACTGTGGTGCATGACAGGTTAGTACTCTCAAACCAGTATGTCCCAGGGGAAACAAAAAGAGTAAGGGCTATCCCAGGGGAGGTCACTGTTAGGCCTGTGGCTGTAGTGCCCCAATAAATAGCTGGGTCCCTTAGTTGGAGAAAGGTGGTAGTCAATAAAGACCTCTCCCTTGATTGTCTCCTTGGGAATGACCACCCAGAGGTTGGTCTGAGCAAAGGAGAGGTACTGGTCCAGTGCCAGACCTCATACAAGGAACCTGGGGGGACTGAACCTGCAGTCAGTGCAGATTAGCCCCAAAAGAAAAAGAAGAGACAGTGTAGGAAAGGCGGACAACTGTTAGCCACAGTTCCAGTGGGCCAGGGAGATTCTATCCCAGTAAGGGAGAACTCCAAAATTGGCACTGGTGAAGTCCTCCCTAGCCAACAAAAAGACCTGACTAGTCAGGCAACTGTCCAGCCTGAGTTGGTGGCTCCTCAGCTGACAGAACAGAGGGTGGAAGAAGGGTGTTCACTACAAAGTGTAGTGGCCCCCTACCCTAAAACAGCAGACAGGCCACCCTGAACCCAAAGAAGCCTGTAAGGTAGCCACTTCACCTACAAGTGAAGAGCTAAAGGTGTGGTTCTGGGCACTGACAGCTGTCAGTAGCCTCTGCTGGGCGTTAGCCTTCATGGCAGCACTGTCCTTGGCATGGTGGCCTAGCCCCCTGCCAAATAGCAAGTTAGGCCCCCTTACCCTATTGGTCATGGTGGGGTTACTCAAGCTGTGGGTAACCTCTGTGGGTAAGCTGGGTTTTGCCCTAGCTAAGTTAGAATTTGCAGAGGTAGGCACCTCTGAACCCAAACTAACAAGATGGGATAAAGAAACTAAAGAGATAGGAAAGGAGCATTGGGAATTAGGTCCTGAAATGGTTGAGGTATGCCAGCTCCACAAAGGGACAGACCTGGACAGAAGGATGTAAGGCAGAGTAGGCGCTGCAACTTTTAAATCACTTCCTCTACTCTTCCTCGCCTGAAAGACTAGGAAGACTCTCTCAGGTTTGGCTGAGTGTCCTGGCCTTTGGGCTAGGGGGGGCTTGTGTAGGAAGCTGGGTTTCTGTTGCAGTAACCTCCCCACTTTTTGCCAGACTACTGATGCATGTTGACTTGATGTACCCTGGGTCCCTGCCAATCAGGTTCCCAGGGCCTGTGTTGTTTCCCAAAACTGTATCTTGTACCCCCAATTGGCACCTCTCTGGCCACATGTCAGTCCCTTGTAAAAGGTACCATTGGTACCAAGGGCACTGTGGCCAGATAAGGCCTCTAAGGACTGCAGCACTTATTGTGCCACCCTTAGAGGCCCTGTACCTTTACACACACACTGCCAGTGCAGGCTGTGTGTTTTGGTGCAGAACAAAGTGAAGAGTCGGCATGGCACACATCACTGTGTGCCATGCCTACAACCCACTGCCCTGGCATAGGTCAGTCACCCCTCTAGCTGGGTGCACTATACCAGCGGTGAGGGTACAGGTGCATGAGCCCTGTACCCCTACAGTGTCTAGACCAATTCTTAGACATTGTAAGTGCAGTAAAGCCATTAAGAGTATATGGTGCTGGTAGTTTGTCATTACGAACTCCACAGCACCATAATGGCTTTACTGAAAACTGGGAAGTTTGGTATCAAACTTTTCAGCACATTAAACCCACACTGATGCCAGTGCAGGATTTAATGAAAAATGCACTCAGAGGGCATCTTAGAGATGCCCCCTGAAAAACGACCAGCCTCTGGTGGGTTTCCTGACTGGTACACACCAGCCTGCCACCACGGGACATGTTTCTGGACCCCTGTGGTGGGAGCCTTCACTCCCTGAGCCCAGAAACAAAGCCTTTCCTGGGCGGAGGTAGTCACACCTCCCCCAGGTCAGAAAGAGCCATCTGTGGCAGGGGAGCTTCAAAGGCCTTGCCGACTTTGTAATGCAACCCCAGCCTCTCCTGCTATCAGGAGCAGGCCCCCTTCCTGTCTCCCCTCCTTTTCAGCAGGAAGACAGGCAGGAAAAATTAGCACAGCCCAGAAGGTGTGCCCACCTCTGCCAACCCCGGGTGAGGGAGGCGGGGTGAAGCCCACTCTTCAGTGCCCGCCATCTTGCAGATGGCAGGCACTTTCCAATCACGATTAGCGATTGTGCCCACCATCTTGCAGATGGCAGGCACTCTCCAATCAGGATTAGGGATTGTGCCCACCTCCCCACGTGGGGTGAGCACACCAAGGGTGTAGTCACCTTAAGGTCAGAAGCCTATTGGATACTGACCTCGAGACCCCTAAAACGCCCCTAAATACATAATTTAGGGGGCAGCCCTGAACCAAGAAGACAGATTCCCGCAACCTACGAAGAAGAAGGACGAAAGAAGATGCCCAGCAGAGGAGACTGCAGAGAAGAACTGACTTGGCACCAGCCCTACCGGCCTGTCTGCTGTTTCCAGAGATCCTGTGCCAAAAGTCACCTTGTCCTGCAGCCAGCGACCTCCAGAACCCCTGGGAGGACTGACTGCCTTCCACAAAGACCGGATCTCCTGTGAGCAGCAGCTCTGTTCAAAAGAAACAGCCAGGAAAGACTCCGAGCCTGCTGAGGACAAAGAAACCTGACGCCTGGAACCACCACTGCACCCCACGACGAATCCAGGTGGCCCACCAGTCCCAGTGAGGTACCCCAGTGCTCCTGAGTCCCAGTCCACCATGGGTTGACCCCTCCAGGACCCCCCGACGTCCCCTGCAGCCTCTGCACGGAGACCCCCCCAACCGCGAGTCGCCCGGTAAGGTGAAATCCGACCTCAAAAGACACCCCTGCATCCAGCCGCCGTGCGCCCTGGAGAAGAGAACCCGAGGTGCACCTACATCTCCGAGCCCTCCAACTTACCTGCCCAGCTTTGGTTCCTCCAGAAGCCTTTCTGGACTGAGCCTGCAGCCAAAATCCAAAACCGGCAACTCTGATTGAAAACAACAGGGCACCCGACGCCAAAACAGCACCCTGCACCCAACCGCCCCTGCGCCGCTGCTGGTGCACCTTGTGTGCTAACTCGGATTTTACCCTGAGCCTAACACCAGGAGCTTTGCCCCCACAACCTTGTGGCCTGCTCGTGAGCAGCCACAAACCGGAGGTCCCCTAACCCCCATTGGATAACATTGGGCCTCAGCACTCTGCACCTGGCCGCCCTAGTGCTGCTGAGGGTGTTCTGAGAGTGCATCCTCGACCCTGGGGGAACCCTGGTTCTAACCCCAGAATACCAAATCCCACAAATAACTACTTACCTGTAACCCGATAACTCAATTTCCTTCCATAGGATTGCATTGACTGTTTTTCTTGAAAATTGTTCTGAGTGGAGTTGGTTTTGTATGAGAACTTGAAAAACTGCAAATAACTAAAAACTGCTTTTCTTACCTTTTCTCTAGGAAATGTCCCAGTGTGATATCTAGGCATATCACACTGAGTAGAAAAAGTAATCTATAAAGTAATCTGAAAAGTAATCTAACAGTAATTTCCACTGTATTGAAAGCATCTACAAACCTGTAACAAAGTCATTTTCATTCAGCTTGCTTGTATTGTTCAACTTGTCTTGAAAAGTACCATTTACACTTACCTGTACCAGGCTTGCTTGGTTCTAGAAAATAAATAAAACTAAATAATATTTTTATACAAACAAATTGATCTGAGTTCAGTGTTTGAGCGTGTGACATCATTTGCTGCCTGAGTGTGTACAACAAATGCTTAACACTACCCTCTGATAAAGCCTTACTGCTCGCCCACACTACCACAAATAGAGAGTAAGGTGCTTTCTACTTTTACCTCTGCCTACCTTTGGGGTTCCACTGGACTCTGTGCACACTATACCTCATTTTGGTATAGTATGTACAGAGCCAGCTTCCTACATCTAATATATCATGCCATTCCTTGGGAATCTTTTTAACTAAATAAATCTATTCTTCAGATTTTCCCGTAGATACTTTGGCTGTCATTTGTAAATGGGCACTAATATTCTCTGATGCCAAAGCTACTTGAATAATAACTAGTAATGAATCAGTGTAATGGGTGATTAATCCTTATGTTAACTCAGTAATGTCTACCGCTCTCACTTGTTCAGGGTTGTTCTTAACACTCTGTAATTTCAACTTCCTAATAGGCTTCCAATCTAAAACATTCCCAGTAGCCCTTGAATCAATTACTGCTGTAAAATGTGAAAACAATCGTAATTTTCCTGAAATTTAATGTTCAAACAAACATTTGCTGTACTTGGCTGTAATGTGTTCCTACTTTTCTGAGGGGAACCTACTGATCAATTGCTCAATGGATCCCTCCTCACTTCAGTTGAGCATTCTAATTTTCCTGATGCCTTTTCAAGGGTTTCTGCTTGCACTGTCTGACATATGTTAATCAGAACCACAATATAAACACAACCCTTGCTCCCTTCTCTTTTTCCTCCTTAGTTAGGGGTGGATGCACAGTACCTAATTGCATGAGCTCAGGAGAGGGAAGGAGGTTTCTTACTACCTCTGGGTTTCTCTCAAACAATTATGTTCTAAATTCAGATCTTCTCTTTTCATATCATCTGTCTGTTAATCCTTTATTGGTTCTTATAATTAAATCTATTAACTTTTCTAGACTTTTAGGGAGGTCTGAATTCGGAGACAAGATAGCTTTTAATTCATCATTTATTCTCTCTTTTCCTCAAACCAATTGGATTCGAATATCAATTTCATAAATTGAGTCACATAATGTAATAAATCTTTTTTACCTTGCATAAGATCTAGTAATTATTGATAAGCCACTTGAATAAATGTTCTTCTATCAAAAATTCTCCTTAACTCTTTCTTGAATGCATCAAGATCATACAACGGGCATTTTCTTGCTAATAATGTCATAGACCAGTGGCCCATGTGCGTCTGCGAAGTCTACTAAGGGGGTCATCGACAGCTTAAAAATTCAATAATATTAGCAGATTTTCATTTTTTTCCAGGGTGTCCTGCGAAGACTTATATGAGCAGATTAATAAAATTTATAGGAATAAAGAAGCAAAATTGAAAATTTTAAAACGTTTTATAAATGTGATGGAATTTGGAATTGGTTAAAAATTAAGTTAGTATATTCAGATTGATTAGTGGGAGCAGTGCAAGTGCATCAAAGAAGAATTTAAACAAGCTCCAAACTTCGAATTAAATATATTCTTTTTTATTATATTTGTTTGTAAATGAAATAAAATATTTCATAATTTGTGTATTTTTTTAATGAATGATTGTTTCAGTTTTTTTTTTGCTTATTGTTTTGCTGTTCAAATCATCGAAAATTATTAGGCTGGTGTCGCTGGCTTCCAGTAATGACTCAGTGGAGGTCCCAGAATTCCAATAAAGATTCAGTGGGGGTCCTGTGTTCCACTAATGATTAAGTGGGGGTCCAAAGAAGTCAAAAGGTTAATAACTGCTGTCATAGACCAAGATGCCGCGTCTCCTGGTAAATAGGATAATATTGATGCAACCTTAGATTCTGATATTGGAAAGGACTGAACTTACAGGATAAGAACTTAATGGTTACTAAGTTTTGTGAGTAACCATTATACCTTTCTTGGGGAGCTAATGGTGTGGGTACAGTTACTACACTGTGAGAATTCTCTTCAAAGGTACTACCCATACTAATTTCGTATTCTAGATTTTGACCTGATCTTGAGGCCCCATTAATACTCATTTGATTAATTTGATTTTACATATTTAATACTTGCTGTTTAAGCAACTCTCACTCTAAGCTTCCTTCATGCCCTTTCATAAATTTAAAACTGCTTTCTCAATGTCATCTAGAGAAAATGTGGAGGGATTCATGGCATCTGGGCAGATAAGCCAACGTGGGCTTCCCCACAGTTTACCAATTAGCAGGATTGCCACAAAACTAATCCTATTCACCTCCAGAGAGAAACTATGACTTCTAATTGTAACAGAAATCACAACAGCCCACAGCATGCAGACAAGAAAAGGGGAAGAGAGAGAAACACTGATGGGAGGCTCCTCACACTTCCTCCCAGAATGCTATGGGAGTCTGTAAGGAACAAAATCAGATTAGTAGGGAATCTTGTATTTTCAGTATAATATATACAATCCTTCTACCTAATTACTTTAAGTAAAAGGTCTTCTAACTCAGCCCTTTCTTCTCTAAACTGAGATGCAATTCTCTCACTGAAAATCTAGAAAAACTATGCTTAATATATAACTAGAGAGATCAATGCACAGGAGTCCAAACTATTTAATTCTTGAAAATCCTGGAAATGACAATATGTACTATAGCAGTGAAGAAAACAGGAAAGACACCAAGTGCAAAATAAGAATGTGCCCCAAAAAATGAAAATGTGATAAAAATAGAGTGCACAAATACATATTCAAATACACAAGACCTTGAAAATCGTTACCAATCACAAGTACGATCTGAATGGGCAAGATATTGCAAAAAAAAGGAAGTCAAAGTTCCAAACAGACACTTTTACCATAAGATACTGACTCTTCAATAATCGTCAAACGACTGCCACCCACGGACTGGTTGCCGATTCGGAAATCTTGTTTTCCGCAAGATTCAAGTTATTTTTGTTATGTTGCGCCGTTTACTGCTGCGCACAACACCTTTCCTCCGATCCCGATCATCATTATATCTAGCACTCCAATTGCGGTAAGCATTCTGAAAACACCATTTCAATTTGTTATTTCCTGTCATTTTAAAGTACCGGACATCCCTATGTTGTTTAACCATGATAGTATCATGACAGCATGCATTGTGTTGGGTAGTTCAAACATGCTTTTTATTCATGGTTTTAAATTGAATGCTCCTGCTACTAATTAATCATGTTGGTTTTAAATAGGCCAATGATTATGTTGCACCATAACCTTGAGAAAGCCCATGAAGGTGGGAGGAACAATAGTATTTGAGTGCCTGCTGTCTCTAACCTTTTTTCTTTATTTTGTCACATAAGCACCAGCATTTTATAAAATGCAATTTCCATAAAAAATGACTTTAGTAAATCTGGAAATGCACCAAAATCCATGGGTGGATGCATAACACCCATGCTTCACCCAGGGAATGCCTCCCTAATGCAAAGTATCGCAAGGCAGCACTATGTATTGCCTTGAGTTCCTTTTGGGGCAAAGCCACGCAAATCTGATTTGTGTGGCTTTGTAAATCACAAATAACACTGCATCCTAGCTGCGGAAAAAAGGGTGAATCCACTACGTAAAATGTTAGTAAATCTGCCTGTTTGAATCCTGTTCCAGCTTGACAATCATTTCAAAGGATGTGTTTTAAAAAATTTGAGTGGGCTATTAAGTTACAGGAAATGGATGTCAGGCCATGAGGCTATAGGGACCAAGAGATAAAGATGAAGAAATATTTTCTGGTTGCTGTAGAATTTCACAACAGAATAGTGATTTCTCACCCTATAGACCACCCTTCATATGGTAGAATATAGATTTTGAGAATATTCTTCCAGTCTTTTTAAAGCAGAGTTGGGATGTTTGGAATCATATGTACACAAGATAAGGTTGGAAAAAGAAGCAGTGCACATTGTTTCTAAAGTAAGGAGGTTGCCTGTCATTGTATATGAGACAATGTGCATGGAATTGTTGATATTTTATCAGTCTGGGATAACTGTCCTCCAGAGGCGACAGAGTGGTTAACCACAGTTGTGGTGAGCAAGAAGGCAAGTGTAGAGAATTCCTTGTGTGTGGATTTGAAAGTACTTATACAAGAAGTGGTTGTGATCAAGTACCAACTACCAAATATATCATAGAAAATATCAATGTTAATTAGTGCCAAGATTTTTACAACTGGCATCTGCATACCACCAGATTCTATTGCATGAGGAGTCACACAATCTTACTTTATTTATAACTCCAATATGAGCATCTATGTTTGTGTGAGTGCCCATTGGACTTGTATCTGCTCCTCAGTTTTTCAGAGGGCATGACTTTAATGTTAGGAGACACAGCAGGCGTAAAATATTTTCAGAATGACGTATGGGTAAAGGGAGTTTCTTGGAAGGAACATAATAAGCATGTCAGAAAGGCTCTAGAGAAATTCAAACATTACAAAGTAACATTGAGAGCTTTTCTTGTGGCACTATCATCTTAAACGGTCCAAATGGCACTGTAAGAGACATAACAAAGAAATTTAAACATAGTTCCTCATACTCAGTTCCTCCGCATTGGGTAGTCTGTATGCGGCGAGGATAACCAGTGCCATGTCAGATGATCTAAGTTTCCTAACTGTCTGGCAAAATCTAATCTTTGTACATATGTATATAGGGCCCTCAACATATAAGGCTCTGTGGGTGTGGCACAGGAGCTTAAAAATACAACACTTCCTAACAGGTTGCCAATGAAAGAAAAAAACAAAAAACAACCTCAGAACGGGATCTACATAGGTGCCATGTTGAATATGGGAAACCAATCTGGCAGTTGTATTCTGGACCACTTGCAAGCATGACAGTAAAAACTCATTTACTGCAACCAAGACAACATAAGAGCCAGTATGATGGTCTTCCTACAGTTTGAAGGAAGCCAGGAAAAGACCTTCCTGAGCATACGAAAAATTCCAATGCTGCTGACTGCTGTGACTTGATTTACAATATTAAGCTTGTCATCCAGCAGAATGCCAAGATTTTTTTACAACTCTTTTTGGATGAGGAGGATTGTCCTGTACTTTAGGCCACCAATCATCCAACCAGATCAGGGTGGCTTTGCAAAATAATAGAATTTCTGTTTTTCCTCGGTTTAGTGGAAGGCAACTCTGCTTCATCCAAAATGCGACAGCATGCAGGCAGTCACAGAACCTCACTCTTGTCAGTTCCTGGTTATGTCCAATCATACCACTAATTGGGTATCACCAACATAGGACAGAATCTCCAAGTCAAAGTCCACAACAACCTTTGCCAATGAGGCCACACAGATGATAAAGAGAGTAGAACTCAATGAAGGTCCCTGTGGCACACCACAGGTTTTTTACGACAGCCCTAGATTTAAAAGGGGGATAAATACCGATTGAGATCTATCCTCTAGGTAGTCTCTCAGTCTAGAGCCTTATGAGGGAACATCGATGTCAAAGAACCTTTCAGTCAAAACCGCATGAGAGACCATGTCAAAAGCTGCGGAAAGATCTAAAAGTATAAGCGCAACAGAATTTCCTTCATCGACACTGGTCCTGATTGCATTAGTGACTGCCAAAAGAGTGGTTTCTGTGCTGTGGACTGCCTGAAAACCCGTATGAGAGGAGCTCAGTATATGATTGGTCTCTAAGTAGTGGTATAGTTGCTTATTAATAATGTTTTTTATAATTTTGGTGGGGAACAGCAACATGGAGAGATTGGCAGGGTCTGCAGTAGGTTTCTTTAGAATTAAGGAGCCATGGGCATGTTTCCAGATTCTTGGCACCTTTGCCATTTTTTGTGAGATGTTGAACAGATCAGTAAATTAAGGCACAAAGATTGAAAAGAGGAAAACAGATGAGGCAGGCATAGATCATTAGGAGACCCAGACTTAAATAAGGGAATCATGCCACTAACTTCCTCTGGGTAAATTATGGCAAAACTTCCCAGATTAAAAGATTTTTCAGGAGGTGTTTGACAAGACTGAGCTTCCCTGGAATGGGGCTCTCTATCTGTTAGTCAAATTTCTCATTGATTTTATTGATCTTGTCATGAAGAAATGACAAACATTTGCACAGCTCAGGTTAGGCAGAGATTGGTAGCCTGCAATAATCTGGCTGTGTGAAATCTTTTAAGGAATTAAAGGTCTGCTTAGCAGAAGAACCTGTTTTCTGAATCCTATCAGCCAGAAAACTCACACATGCCTCTCTTTTGATATATACTTGAGGTGTTTTTGTAAGAGTGCTTGCGCTGGGAGGATTTGGAATGATGCCAGGCTCTCTCAAGTTTCTTGCACCCTTGTAGTAGATGATAGCATCTACTACAAGTAGATGAACGGTATGAAACCTTTTTAGCTAGTTAGGGCACACCTGGGTGCAAAGGCGTAAAAATGTTGTTGTTCCTATTTCCCTGAAGGGAAAGTTAATTTGGCTTGCCCAAGTGGGGCTTCTGAGTGTGGTGAAGACCACCAAAGAGAGAATACAGTTAGACTTCAGGTGGCCATGTTTAGACTTGGAAGTGGAGAGAGCAATTCATAATTGCAGTGAATTTTGTAGCAGAGACAAGATTCCTAAATCCATACTCCTACACATTGTCATACTCCACCTGAAAAACCTTGGGAAGAAGCAGCCCTAAATATTGTGGGACCTCTGAGAAGTGAACACTCCACTTCCTGTCATTTTTTTTATGACTGACCTGTTCTCCAGTTTTCCCAAGATGTTGTGAGTTAGGAACATTAGTTCAAAAGTGTGCTAAAATGTTTGGAACTAGTTTTTCGTAAAGAAGCCTACCAATATCCCTCTTAACAAATAATGGGACACAGCTTTGCTCAAAGGAGGTAGAAGCATTTCTTAGTGAGTGATGAACGAGGCATAAGAAGAGCACATTATACCACTTGGAAACAAAAGGTGCTGTCAAAAGGTTTTTAAAAACCACGATTGCAAGAGTGAACAGTCTGAACAAGGAGGAGGAGTTACAGAGCAGATTGCTGGTGAACAGATTGTCACCTCACAGGACAGCTGGTAAAACTCTATTTTAGTTATTTAAGTGCAGGAGACCTGGCACAAGTCTCACTCCAATTTTGATGAAAGGCACAAGGGATGGGTTTGTGTGTCTGTATTATGTGTTATGAGTGAAGGAGGAGAGAGTATACTCCACAATGGAAGAGGAAGAAAAATTATGATAGGAGAAAAAGTGTAGGAAGCTGGCTCGGTATATACTATACCAAAGTAAGGAATGTGTGCCGAGTCAAGGGAGTCCCCAGAGGTATAGCAGAGGCTACATTAGGTAAGTACTAACCGCTCTCTTTGTGGTAGTGTGGGCGAGCAGTTAGGCTTATCCAGAGGGTGTGTTAAGCATTTATTGTATTCACTCAATCAAGACTGAGAGCCTATAATATGGGTTCCAATGGGAGAAAAATGGTTATCGGTTTCACAGGTGAGTAAATGTCTTACAAGTGGGAGTTTCGGGGGTTAGGACCAAGGTTTCCCAAGGTCTAGGTTGGCACTCGAGTTCCACCACCAGCTGCAATGGGGCGGCCGGGTGCAGGGGCCCAATGTTAGCCAATGGGGCATCAGCGCATACTGCAACACCTTAGGGCTATTGTCAATAAAGATAGAAGCTATCCTGTAGCGTGGCACTTTGAGAAAGTGCATCAAAGTGATCCAACTAAATTGACATACAGCTGTTTAGCGCATGTGCCCGCACAGAAAAGAGAAGGGGATAGGGAAAAAGACCTGCACAGATTGGAGACCCGCTTCATACTGGAATTAGATAGCATGGAACCGCACAGTTTCAATTTTGATGAGGAATTATATACTTGTCTAGGATAGCCAACTCCTATTCCACACACATACCTGTATGTACATCTTTTCTTCTTTCTGACTAGGTATACACACAGTACTCTTATTTTTCCCTTTTTCTAGATTTATAAATGCTTTATGCTATATCCATTAATGAGATAATGGGGCTAGGATGATTTTTCCCTGTTTTAGAACTGATTGTAAACTATTATATTACTCTCTGGCACTTGACTTTGGCCTACATGTACTCTACAGGAATTTATACAATAAGATTATTTAAGCACTTGAACTTTATTGTTGAGGATACGTATGAGGCACTTTGGTATTTACTGTACCTATGTAGGGTAAATTAAAGAATACTATTGCACTTGCATGTTAATAATGTCAGATAATGAACTTTCAATGTATTAATGACATGATGTAGGTACCATCGAAATGAACAGAATATCTCCAAACATAATATGTATACAAAGTCAAAACTGATAATTGTCGAGTGCTGTGGATAGAACATTGTAGAGAAATACTGTATCTCAATGGATATGTAGCCACTCAAAGATGGCGGTGATGTTTACTGTGAAAAGCCTTTGTCAGTCTCTAGTTTTTTTTTACAATCACATGATATATATGGAGGGATTGATGATGCTTCTATGTCGTAAACAAAATTGTGACGTACAACCGAAACGCATTGACTAGCGTTCATCTTTAATAAAATTGCGAGGAGCCACGTTTGGAGTGCCGTGCCTGTTTTGTCAGTATGAACAGGAGCTACTTAATAGATTTGGAGGAGTCGGCGGACACCTCCCTCTGCGGCACCACCGGCGCTTTGGCAGCACGCCAGCATCCGCCATTGGAGGTTATATATATATATTCACTGAAAAAACCATAGGTTTCAGGCACGTTATAGTTAGAAATTAGCATTTAAAAAACCTTAGAAATTCACTGAAAAAACCATAGGTTTCAGGGGCGTTATAGTTAGTTGGACATTTCACTCGTACAAAACCATAGAAATTCCCCCGTTATAGTTAGTTCAGCTAACTATAACTCGCGCGCCCGCAATGCACTGCTGATGACGTCACATATTACATCACTCATGACATGGTCAGTGACATCACTGATGACATCTCAAATGACATCACTGATGACATCATCTTTGTGATAGAGTGGCAGACCTCCTCTCACCCTAATATAACCTTTGATACACACACTCAAAAATACAAACTAACATTTTCAAAACAATGGACATACCAATACCAGTTACAACACACCTATTCAGTAATTCCAAGATCTACACACACATCCACTCATTCACCAGCAGTCCCTATACAGTCACCCATACATGTACTCACTCATCATATGTACTCATACACCTATACATCCTGTTACATACCACCACTCATCCATAGAGTTACTCACACACAGTCACACATGCAAACAAAGTATCAAACATCCATTTACTTGCATATACATTTATACACACACTACCACACTTACTTCTACAGAAACTTACACATACTTACTCTCTTAAACAATCACTTATAAAAACACCTACTTATTTGTACAGGAACTCTTCCAATCTCTCACTCTCACATATACTCACTTATATACACCAATACTCACATATACTAGTTTAAAACATATGTAGTTACTCATAAAGACACTATTGAGACAGTCATTCACTCACTAACACACCCATACACATACTCATCCACCTATACAGTCCTGCACACATGCTGTCTTCAACACATACAAACAGTGAGTCACTCATTCATGCATCTATGCACTAAGTAATACCCCCACCGAACCATACAGACACTCAGACACTCATACTGATACTCAAAAAACCAACTAATAACCCATATAGACACTCATGTAGCTACTCACCAACACATGCAGCCACTTATACACAAAGTGAGAGACTGATACAGATATTTTCATATTTAAACATTACTCACTAACCCATGTATTCACTAAGATACACTTAGTCAGTTATACAATCAATTTTACAAAAAAATCATCCATTTAGACACTTATATACCCATTTATTCTTCCATCGACCTTGAGATATACATATATAAAACATATTTAATTTTCAGAAAAACACACATTCACTGGATGATGTCATCCGTGATGTCATCAGTGATGTCATTTGAGATGTCATCAGTTATGTCATGAGTGATGTCACTGACCATGTCATGAGTGATGTAATATGTGATGTCATCAGCAGTGCATTGCGGGCGCACGAGTTATAGTTAGCTGAACTAACTATAACGGGGAATTTCTATGGTTTTGTACGAGTGAAATGTCCAACTAACTATAACGCCCCTGAAACCTATGGTTTTTTCAGTGAATTTCTAAGGTTTTTAAATGCTAATTTCTAACTATAACGTGCCTGAAACCTATGGTTTTTTCAGTGAATATATATATATTTATTATACTATGTATACATGTGAAAATGTCTCGGTCCCCTGTTTGCCTCGGTGGCACGGAAAAAATAGGTGGAACTGACATCAGCACGCCGACAAGGTCGTCTTATGGCTCCGATGACGTCATATGGTGTCGCGAGCGGAGCCGTGCTCGTTGATGTGGGAGAGCTAGGAAAGAATTTCCGTGGAATGCTGGTGCAGGGGATATTCACCTAAGTGTTCAGGCTAGTCCTTTGGGATCAACTGTTTATGTTGCCACTCCAGAAACCGAAACCGAAACCAGTGATCCGAGGGCAGAGGCCCTGCAGATGGCACACGAGGTGGGGTGCCCAGTCATGTGCACCAGCGGGGCAGCGAAGTGACAACCACCACAACCCACAAAAAAGGTAACAAGGGCACTGAATAACACAGGATCTTCTCTTTGTATCTGGCAGGAACAACGAAGTTAAAATGCCCTAGTACCAAAATGTAGAATTAGTGCTACAACGGTCTTCAAGAGGACCTGCGATGCCGCTTCTGCCTCCCTTACCCTGGAGGCGGCACATGGGTCACGCTGTACGGTCATACTGCGGTGGGACGCACACTCGTTGACCTCTCATGGCACTGCTCCACACTTCAGGGAGGACGCTTTCCATTAGCTATGTTTTCTGATGACATGTCGCGCCGGCCCCGTCCAACAACAGAACTCCTTTAGATCCAAACAGACTCTTCCACTCTCTCACCGGAAGTGAAACCAGGCCACGCGGACACTTTCACAATACAACAGCCGGGAATGCACTTTTCGGTAAAAAACCACATTCCTTCCTCCTAATTAATCAAGTAAACGTCTCACTGAAGAACAGGGGCCAGCTTCGATCGGTAAACAGCCGTTACAACGACTTTTTACTTTCCGATACCATTACAACGCATGCATTACTACGCATGCGTTGTACATCACGAAGTCATTACTACGCATTTTTTAGAACGCATGGTCATTTACCACGCATGCCTTTACAACGAATTTTGTTGTAAAGGTATGTATGGTAAATGACCATGCGTTCTAAAAACATGTAGACGATCCATGTCGTTGTAAGGAAACAGAGGCTGTTCCGTTTCCTCACAACGACGTGCACCGCCCTCAGAGATGACGTGGAAGCAGGAACCACGAGGAGAGAGGAACCATGAGGAGTGAGAGGTAAGGGGGATTGGGCATGGGGTGGGAGTGTCTTTTCTAGGGTTTAGGGTAGTGCAGTGGTGTTTGGGTGGTGTAGGGGGTCGTGCTGGGGGTAGTGTTTTAGGGTTTAGGGTAGTGCAGTGGTGTTTGGGTAGTGTAGGGGTCGTGATGGGGGTAGTGTTTTAGGGTGTAGGGTAGTGCAGTAGTGTAGGGGGTCGTGCTGGGGTAGTGTTTTAGGGTTTAGGGTAGTGCAGTGGTGTTTGTGTAGTGTAGGGGGTCATGCTGGGGGTAGTGTTTTATGGTTTAGGGTAGTGCAGTGGTGTTTGGGTAGTGTAGGGGGTTGTGCTGGGGGTAGATTTAGGGTTTAGGGTAGTGCAGTGGTGTTTGGGTAGTGTAGGGAGTCATGCTGGGGGTAGTGTTTTAGGGTTTAGGGTAGTGCAGTGGTGTTTGTGTAGTGTAGGGGGTCATGCTGGGGGTAGTGTTTTATGGTTTAGGGTAGTGCAGTGGTGTTTGGGTAGTGTAGGGGGTCGTGCTGGGGGTAGGTTTAGGGTTTAGGGTAGTGCAGTGGTGTTTGGGTAGTGTAGGGAGTCGTGCTGGGGGTAGTGTTTTAGGGTTTAGGGTAGTGCAGTGGTGTTTGTGTAGTGTAGGGGGTTGTGCTGGGGGTAGTGTTTTAGGGTTTATGTTAGTGCAGTGGTGTTTGGGTAGTGTAGGGGGTAGTGCTGGGGTAGTGTTTTAGGGTTTAGGGCAGTGCAGTGGTGTTTGTGTAGTGAAGGGGGTCATGCTGTGGGTAGTGTTTTAGGGTTTAGGGTAGTGCAGTCGTGTTTGTGTAGTGTGGGGGGGGTGGTTTAGGGTTTAGGGTAGTGCAGTGGTGTTTGGGTAGTGTAGGGGGTCGTGCTGGGGGTAGTGTTTTAGGGTTTAGGGTAGTGCAGTGGTGTTTGTGTAGTGTGGGAGGTCATGCTGGGGCTATATTTAGGGTTTAGTGTAGTGCAGTGGTGTTTGGGTAATGTAGGGAGTCGTGCTGGGGGTAGTGTTTTAGGGTTTAGGGTAGTGCAGTGGTGTTTGGGTAGTGTAGGGAGTCATGCTGGTGGTAGTGTTTTAGGGTTTAGGGTAGTGCAGTTATGTTTGGGTAGTGTAGGGTGTCGTGCTGGGGGTAGTGTTTTAGGGTTTAGGGTAGTGCAGTGGTGTTTGGGTAGTGGAGGGGGTAGTGCTTCAGGGTTTAGGGTAGTGCGCCCAACCAGCCCCACTATCCGTGGACAAAGGGGATCCTGACTCTTTGGAACGCTCCGTCAATTGAATAATTTGGGTCAAGGGCCCTACCACGTCCAAGACCTATCAATTCCTTTCTTGGGATCCCTCATATACTTGGAGAAAAAGGTACATAGTTTCTCATCAATTTCAGGCGTGTGTGCCACCTTCCCCTTCAGTGAGGGCCTGGGGCATTCTCCCTCATCCTATTCCTGACCTCCCTTTCAAGGGGTTGATGGATTTTCCCCACCACATACTCTGCCACTTTGACGTCAGGTGTCCACTCTGCCGACCTAGGATGGTAAATTTGGGTAGGCTCGAACATGTCCGAGTGGACCCCGTCCCCAACCGGGGACTGAGAGGAGTGGGACTCTGGACGCCAGGGACGCCCCGAGTCCTTATCCTCATTGGAGGAGAAATCGTTCTCCGATACACCCTCTCCCTCTAAGGGAAACCCGCCGTCGGGGTCTACAATAGTGGTGACAGTGTCGCAATTTTCTCCGGGCCCCTCCTCCTCCCGGCAGGGTGCATGTTTTAGCATTCACGCACTCTTGAGGAAGGTCTCTGTAAGTTTATCAAATCCTTCCAAGTGCCCCGTGTTATGCTTAACGGCCCTTTTATTCCCCATCTGGGAGCTACTTGGACCCGCCACCACCAGATCTGGGTCACTGAACACCCCAGGGATGCTTTTCGCCAGCTTATCAACCTGATCCCTAAGAGGAGCCAGCGCCCTAGAAATAGCCAGAGAGAGGGCTTGGTCCACTGCTGGAGGGAGAAGTTGGGGGGCCATTCCTCCTCCACTTCCTGGTAGGAGGAGTAAAAATGGTCTTCTGGAGAAGACATGATAGCAGAGGGTGTGAGCACAGAACAAATGCCCTTAAAATCCTTAAGACAGCCCCCTCGCCGGTGCTCCAACAGCTGGGCTTTCCCCGAAGCTGTTATAAGAATAGACTGAGGCGCAATACCAATTACCACCACCAGGTGGCGCTGGTCACTAACGTGGCCGATTGGGGAAATCACCGCGTAGCGGTGTCAAAATTAGGCGAGGGTTGGTCGGGAATCAAGCGGACACTAAAGCAGTGACCGGATTCCCAAACGCGTGTAAAGACCAGCGGGAGCGCTCGACGGAGCTGCCTCGCTCGGACCAGACGCGCCTGACAGGATCTCACCGCGCGCAGAGCACACAGCAGGAGAAACTGCGAGGGGGAGAACGCGCTCGGGCAAGAGCCTGCTGCGCAGGGAATATGAAACAATACCATGGCAATAATGCTAATAACGTGCACAAGAAACCGCTATACAAACAGCAACAACGTCAGATTAAGCCAAGAATGTAAGGAATGCACTTAACTGACGAGCAGTGAAGAAAGAGGAAGCGGAAGGGACGTCACGATATTATATACGATGGACTGTGATATGATTGGACTATAATTGCCTTGGAGACTACCCCCTAATGGTTCATGGGTTGTGTAGTCTTTTGTTTAATGATTGTTGTGTTACGTTTTCTTTGAACTGCTATGCAAATAAAGTGAGGAAAGATATGCATAATACTCGCCTCCGTCCTGCCATAGAATTCATTAAACTTTATTTGATCTGATTTAGAAACATAGATCATAAAAGTGTACATAAGAACAGTAAATCCTCTTTCCTAATACAATACAGTGAGAATTAATTAAAACCAGTAGGTAAAAACAGGTGTTACAAAGCCCGGTTCAGAGCAACTTCAGGTTAACAGAATCGTAAAGTTCAATGTTTCGCAAGATCAATCTCATGTACTTAGTGCAAAATACGCAATAAGGGGTCCAAGTAAGATGTAACGCTCCAATACCTGACCAGTTTGCACTATATAAAAACTGCAGAAAAACTAAAAATAAAAAGTGTTTTGCACACTTCTGTCATTGGGCTATATGTGGGCTACATCTGGGTGATATTTGTGCTACATTTGGGCTCTTTTTTCTCTGGTGGCCATCTTGGGAGACTTATTTGTTATGAAGTTTCCTAATTTCGTCATTTACTGCAGTCTCCTCAGTAGGAAATGCTTTCAGTTTTTTACTTTGATTCCATCAAGAAGGCATTCAGATGTGTCACACATTTGCCATAAATTCAGAATGTTAGCACTCTAGTTGTTCATTAGATCACTGTAGTAAAGCTACTGCTCACCAGGGAGTTAACTGGAAGTCTACTGCTGGTATTGAAAGTGATTGTTTCAATCTGCATGTCAGAATTTTCTAATGAAATAGAAGAGGATTTGAGATCTCACTTAAAACATGCCCTAAATTTTCTTTCTGCAGCACTAACCATAATTTCTATGACAAAATGAACCTCCTCATTTTGTTCCTTTTTAAATTAAATGTTTTAAGAGTTACCAGTTTATTCCAATCAAGATGGCTTCAGGTGTGCCATACTTTTGTCATAAGTAAGACTGTTAGCTCTCTAGTTGTTCTTTAGAACACTCTGGGAAGCTGCAGTAGAACACAAAGGCATCAACTGACAGGCTGCTCCTGTTGAAATATAACAGGAAGATATTTGAGATCTCACTTAAAACATGTCCTAATTTTTCTTTCTACAGCACTAACCATAATTTCTATGACAAAATGAACCTCCTCATTTTGTTCCTTTTTAAATTAAATGTTTTAAGAGTTACCAGTTTATTCCAATCAAGATGGCTTCAGGTGTGCCATACTTTTGTCATAAGTAAGACTGTTAGCGCTCCAGTTGTTCTTTAGAACACTCTGGGAAGCTGCAGTAGAACACAAAGGCATCAACTGACAGGCTGCTCCTGTTGAAATATAACAGGAAGATATTTGAGATCACACTTGAAACATGTCCTAATTTTTCTTTCTACAGCACTAACCATAATTTCTATGACAAAATGAACCCCATCATTTTGTTCCTTTTTAAATTAAATGTTTTAAGTGTTACCAGTTTATTCCAATCAAGATGGCTTCAGGTGTGCCATACTTTTGTCATAAGTAAGGCTGTTAGCACTCTAGTTGTTCTTTAGAACACTCTGGGAAGCTGCAGTAGAACACAAAGGAATCAACTGACAGTCTCTGCCCTTGTTGGATGTACATGTTTTACTGAGAATGTCAGACTTCATTCTCACATGACTGAGAAAGATAATGTGAATTTACAGAAAATATGCTCTCATTTTAGCTTCTGGAGCACCTTCCAAAACTGTATGGGACAAGCATGTGAAAATAGTTCTCTCAAAAATGATTCATGATATCCAAGCAGAAGGTTTTTCACAGGGTAAAATCACCTTAGAACACACCACAATTCCTGAAATTAGTATGGTACCATCAACAAATGAATTCTAATGTAACTAAAGTCTGTTATCACCCTTTATAGTTCTCCTTTTGGTAACCCTAAAAATCTTCGATTCACTACAATGCATTTCAATGGGGTACTATCATTTATATTGGTCCCAAGATGGCTGCCAGCAATTCCAGGATGAAGTGCTGACAGCCAATCAGATCTCACGATGACATGTGTGGTTAGGCTCTGCCCAGGTATATGTGTTTTCTTTTTCAAATTTCTCAGGAACTACTGAACGGATTTACACCATTTAACCAAAAGGCACGACTCTGAACCAAGGGCTACCTTTTTGCCAAATTTGGTGTAATTCCGTTCAGCAGTTCGGGCTGTAGCTGCGACTAAAGGTTCCTATGGAAAATTGCATGGGGAAAACACGTTTTGGGACCCCCCTTTTTTCTCGGCCCCCACTTGACGAATCACCCCGAAACTTTCAAGATAGAAGCGGACCGGAGCGGGCCATAAGTTTTGAGAATTTCGCGAAGATTCGTCAACCGGCGCCAAAGGTATTGGAAATAGAATGTTGCGAATTTCCTATGGAAAATAGGTCCTAACTATAACTAACTACTGGCGACCGCCAGTAGATTATATATATATGTGTGTAATGGGTCTGTATGTTCCTGTAAAATACTTAAATTTCGTGGTAAAGGCATGCATGCTAAAGATGTGTTGTAAAATTAATATTGGTAAGTATTAACTACATATATTTTTATATATATTATCTACTGGCGGTCACCAGTAGATAGTTATAGTTAGGACCTTTATCCATAGGAAATCCGCAACATTCTATTTGAAATAACTCTTGCGCCGGTTGACGAATCTTCGCGAAAGCTTCCAACTTGTTGGGGCGCTCCGCTCCTACCCTGAAAGTCTCAGGTTGATTCGTCAAGCGGGGCCGAGAAAAGGGGGTCCCAAAACGCGTTTTCTCCGTTTTCTCCATGTTAATTCCCATAGGAAATTTTAGCCACGGTTACAGCCCGAACTGCTGAACGGAATTACACCAAATTTTGCAAAAGGTAGCGCTTGGTTCAGAAAGCGACCTTTTTTTTAAATGGTGTAAATCCGTTCAGTAGTTGCGGAGAAATTCAAAAAATAAGAGTGAAAAAATCGATTTTCCATAGGAAACTTTATGCAAGGCTACAGCAAAACCTGCTGAACGGAATTACACCAAATTTGGCAAAAAGGTAGTGCTTGGTTCAGAAAGCACCCTTTTTAAAAATGGTGTAAATCCGTTCAGTAGTTGCTGAGAAAATCCAAAATAAACGTTTCGATATTTAGAGGCACAGAGGATCCGCACACCCTCCCGACCACGAGCTGCATGCTAATTGGCTGTCAACACTCCAAACCAGGAAGTGTTGGCAGCCATCTTGTTCCTCGGTAGAACCGAGGGACAAGAAAAGACAAAAACAAGGGCGCAAAACGCAAAAAGGGGGCAGGGTAGAAACACCCTGACCCCCTAGCCCTGCTCAGGGCTAAATAAAATCGGCAGAAAACGCGCTGGGTGCGCGGATCCTGCCGATAAAAAAAAAAACAAAGCGCGGCTCCCGCGCTTCGTGGTTAATTGGCCCCCGGGTGGGCCAAGTCCCGGGGGCATGCGGGGCTTTATTATTAATTATTTGGGGGCCTCTAAGGCCTCCAAGCCCCGGGGACCGCCACCCCGGGGCTTTAAACAAAATGGTGCGGGAGGGCTCTGAGCTCCTCCCGCAGCCCCGGGGACCGCCACCCCCGGGGCTTCTTTTTTAAAGTTAAATAACCTGTGTGGGGTGGCTCCAGCCCCCCCACACGCCCCGGGGACCGCCACCTCCCCGGGGCATTGCAGATTGGGAGGGGGGCCGCGCGGCCCCCCCTCCTGGAGCCATTGATGGCCCTGGGGACCGCCACCCCCAGGGCCGGCTCCTGCAGTGTCCCGGGGTGCTCACCCCCGGGACACTGTAGTTTGCAATGACAGGACGGAGCCTCGCGGCTCCGTCCTGTCATTGCAAACTGATTTGCTTCATTGAAGCGAGAGCAGGAAACCTGCTCTCGCTTCAATGAAGCAAAGCAGATTGCTTTCCACATGGGGAGCTGCATGTCAGCAGCTCCCCATGTGGAAAGCAATCCTGGCTCCCGAGGGATGCGGGAGCCGGCTGGGACCGTAGGGGATTGGGGACCCCCCACGGTCCCCAACGGAGAGGGCCAGCCCCGGGGATGGGGTCCCCAGGGCAAGTAGTGGCCCAGGAGAGGGGCCACGCAGCCCCCTCCCCAAAAAAAAAAAAAAAGGCCTGCCCCGGGGATGGGGTCCCCGGGGCAAAAGGAGGCCTGAGGAGGGGGCCACGCAGCCCCTCCTTAAAAAAATAATAAAAGAGTGGCCATGCCCCTCCCCGTTTTTTTTGTTGTTTTTTTTTAAAGAAAAAAAAAAAAAGGGGTAAGGCCCTGGGGGATGGGGTCCCCAGGGCCCAAAAAGGAAGAAGGAAGGGGGTCACACAGCCCCCTTTGGGGGAAAAAAACAAAACGATCGGGCCGCAGGCCCCGCCCCTTCCTTTACCACTCTGCAAACGCGCCCCTGGCGCGTTTGCAGAGGGGCGAATTCCCCTTGAATACTGGGGTCCCTGGGGCCAACTAGCCCACCAGGAACCTTCCAGTATGCGCCAGGTCTGCGTTGCAGAGAGGTGTGCAGAGGCCACGCCCCTTTTACACCTCTCTGCAACGCAGCTCTGTGGCGCTTACTGGAGGTACCTGGTGGCATAGTTGGACCCCAGGGACCTCAGGATTCAAGGGACTTAATCCCCAACTTAAAACGCGCCACGGGGCGCGTTTGCACAGTGGTGAAGGGATGGGGCGGGGCTTCAGGTGACATGTGTGCAAACAGGCCCCATGGCGCGTTTTAAGTTGGGGGATTAAGTCCCCTTGAATCCTGAGGGTCCCTGGGGGCCAACTAGCCCACCAGGTACCTCCAGTAAGCACCACGGAGCTGCGTTGCAGAGTGTTGTAAAAAGGGGCGTGGCCTCTGAACACCTCTCTGCAACGCAGCTCTCTGGCGCATACTGGAGGTATCTGGTGGGCCAGTTGGCCCCTAGGGACCCTCGGGATTGAGGAGGAATTAATTCTCCAACTTAAAACGCGCCACAGGGCGTGTTTGCAGACATGTCACCTCAGGCCCCACCCCCTTCCTTCACCATTGTGCAAATATTCCTCTAAAATCAGCCTAACTACGAATTCCGATTTACTCACCTGTTATCAGGAGAGTCCTCAGTGCTGCATCTTTGAGCCCAGTACTGATCCTGAAAAGTAATTTTAACCGTACTTACCAGTAACTTGAATTTCCTTCCATAGGATATCATTGCCTGCTTTTTGCTGAAAAAGTTTCTAAGTGTCGATTTTTGAAACATACATATATTCCTCTAAAATCAGCAGAACTACGAAATCCGATTTACTCACCTGTTATCAGGAGAGACCACAGTGCTGCATCTTTGAGCCCAGTACTAATCCTGAAAAGTAATTCTAAAAGTACTTACCAGTAACTTGAATTTCCTTCCATAGGCCAACATTGACTGGTTTCACTTGGAAATTCTTCTAGGTGTTGAGTTTTGGAACTTTATAATATTCCTCTAAAATCAGCTGAACTACTGAAATCCGATTTACTCACCTGTTATCAGGAGAGAACCCAGTGCTGCATCTTTTAGCCCAGCACTGACCCTGAAAAGTAATTCTAACCGTACTTACCAGTAACTTGAATTTCCTTCCATAGGCTAACATTGACTGGTTTCACTTGGAAATTCTTCTAAGTGTGGAGTTTTGGAACTTTATAATATTCCTCTAAAATCAGCCGAACTACAAATTCCGATTTACTCACCTGTTATCAGGAGAGAACCCAGTGCTGCATCTTTTAGCCCAGCACTGACCCTGAAAAGTAATTCTAACCGTACTTACCAGTAACTTGAATTTCCTTCCATAGGCTAACATTGACTGGTTTCACTTGGAAATTCTTCTAAGTGTGGAGTTTTGGAACTTTATAATATTCCTCTAAAATCAGCCGAACTACGAATTCCGATTTACTCACCTGTTATCAGGAGAGAACCCAGTGCTGCATCTTTTAGCCCAGCACTGACCCTGAAAAGTAATTCTAACCGTACTTACCAGTAACTTGTATTTCCTTCCATAGGCTAACATTGACTGGTTTCACTTGGAAATTCTTCTAAGTGTGGAGTTTTGGAACTTTATAATATTCCTCTAAAATCAGCCGAACTACGAATTCCGATTTACTCACCTGTTATCAGGAGAGAACCCAGTGCTGCATCTTTTAGCTCAGCACTGACCCTGATAAGTAATTCTAACCCTACTTACCAGTAACTTGTATTTCCTTCCATTGGAATCCATTGTCTGGTTTTCCGCAGAAAAGTTTCAAAGTGCCGTTTTTCACAAACTACAAATATTCCTTACAAATCGCCTGTATGACTTAAACGCATTCTTTCAACTGTTTACAGGAGATGCACCAGTGCTGGATCCAGGATCCACCACTGAGTAAGAAAAAGTAACGATAACACTACTTACCTGCTAAGTGAATTTCCTCCCATAGGATAACATTGGTGATTTTATGTGAAAAAGTTTCTAAGTGTCAACTTTTAAAATACAATAATATTCCTTAAAAATCACTACTGTAACCAAAACGCTTTTACTCAACTGTTTACAGGAGATGTCCCAGGACTGAATCTAGGATCCAGTCCTGTGGTTAGAAAAGTAATCCATAAAGTAACTAATTGCATTTAACTAGAAATTCACATTGAGCTCAATGTTGCATTGTGTTTGAAATTGTGTTGCCCATTGCAACAACTGTAACTACTGTACTTAAAAGTCTATTGCCTATTTGCAAAGTATTTAAACTAAAGTAATTCATTCTGAGAAAGTATATTTTGTAATGTAATGTATAATGTAATTACAATGTAATTTAAAAATAAAATATCTAAAAATAAATAGTTTAAAAAAATGTAGTAAATCAGTATCAAAAAATAAATATAACAATTAATACATTTAAAAACTGTCATTTACAAAACCTTTGAAATTCACTGGAAAAACCATAGGTTTCAGACATGTTATAGTTAGGAATTAGCATTTAAAAAACCTTTCAAATTCACTGAAAAAACATAGGTTTCAGGCACGTTATAGTTAGAAATTAGCATTTAAAAACCTTTGAAATTCACTGAAAAACCATAGGTTTCAGACACGTTATAGTTAGAAATTAGCATTTAAAAAACCTTAGAAATTCACTGAAAAAACCATAGGTTTCAGACACGTTATAGTTAGAAATTTGCATTTAAAAAACCTTACAAATTCACTGAAAAAACCATAGGTTTTAGGGACAGTTATAGTTAGTTGGACATTGCACTCGTACAAAACCCGTGAAATTCCCCCGTTATAGTTAGTTCAGCTAACTATAACTCGCGCCCCCGCAATGCACTGCTGATGACGTCACATATTACATCACTCATGACATGGTCAGTGACATCACTGATGACATCTCAAATGACATCTCAAATTACATCACTGATGACATCATCCACGTGATAATCTGATGCACCTCCTAACACCCTAATATAACCTTTGATACACCCACTCTAAATTACAGACTGCCATTCGCAAAACCATAGACACTCCAACACCAATAACTACATACCCACTCATTGATTCTTAGGTCTACACACACATTCACTCACTCACCTGTACAGTCACTCATACTTATGGTCACTCAGTACAGGACTATCATATGCACTCATACTCCTATATAGACACTCAAACACCGCCCCTCATCCATAGAGGTACTCACACACCTAGTCAGTCATGCAAATAATTAAACACACTGCCATTTACTCACCTATACAGTTATACACACACCAGCTCACTTACTCATACAAATACTAGCACATTCTTACACTCTTATACAATCACTGATGCAAGCACACACTCATCCATACAGTCACTCTCACAATCACACACTCTCGCTTATAGCTATTTATATACTCCAACACACATATATACTGCCTTTCACATATGTAGTTACTCACACATGTACCACTGGGAAATACATTCACTCACTAATACACTCTTACACACACTTACCCACCCATACAGTCTATCACAGATGCACTCTTGAAACCATCCACCAAGTGAATCACCCACTCACACATCTATGCACAGAGTCGCACCCACCCCACCCACACAAACACTCAGGCACCCATACAGATACTCAGACAACCAATCAATAACTCATATAGACACTCATGTAGCTATTCACAAACCCATGCAGCCACTTACACAGCAACAGACAGACGGATACAGACATTCACCCAGTTTAGTCACTAACCCATGCATTCAGTAAGATACGTTTAATCACTCACTTATAGAGTTAGTCACGCACCTACTAAATCATCCATACAGACACTTATACACCCACTCATTCTTCAATACGCCTTTCCCTATATATATTAAAAATATTTAAACTTTACAGAAACACACAGTCACTGGATGATGTCATCAGTGATGTCATTTGAGATGTCATCAGTGATGTCATCAGTGATGTCACTGACCATGTCATGAGTGATGTAATATGTGACGTCATCAGCAGTGCATTGCGGGGCGCGAGTTATAGTTAGCTGAACTAACTATAACGGGGAATTTCACAGGTTTTGTACGAGTGCAATGTCCAACTAACTATAACTGTCTCTAAAACCTATGGTTTTTCAGTGAATATATATATATATATATATATATTCACTGAAAAAACTATAGGTTTCAGGCACGTTATAGTTAGAAATTAGCATTTAAAAACCTTAGAAATTCACTGAAAAACCATAGGTTTCAGGGACGTTATAGTTAGTTGGACATTTCACTCGTACAAAACCATAGAAATTCCCCGTTATAGTTAGTTCAGCTAACTATAACTTGCGCCCCCGCAATGCACTGCTGATGATGTCACATATTACATCTCTCATGACATGGTCAGTGACATCACTGATGACATCACTGATGACATCTCAAATGACATCACTGATGACATCACTGATGACATCATCCAGTGACTGTGTGTTTCTGTAAAGTTTAAATATGTTTTAAATATATGCCAAGGTGTATTGAAGAATGAGGGTGTATAAGTGTCTGGATGAAGGATTTAGTAGGTGCGTGACTGACTGTATAAGTGAGTGATTAAATTTGTCTTACTGAATGCATGGGTTAGTGACTAAACTGTCTGAATGTGTGTATCAGTATGTCTGTTGTTGTGTAAGCTGCTGCATGTGTTGGTCAGTAGCTACATGAGTGTCTATATGGGTTATTGATTGGTTGCCTGAGAATTTGTATGGGGGACTGAGTGTGTGTGTGGGTGGG
This sequence comes from Calotriton arnoldi, assembly GCA_963921515.1. NCBI lineage: Eukaryota > Metazoa > Chordata > Amphibia > Caudata > Salamandridae > Calotriton > Calotriton arnoldi. Next base: position 214,654 of record CAWUFW010006279.1, on the reverse strand, counting down.
TGGGAGGTGTGTGACTGTGCATAGATATGTGAGTGGTTGATTCACTGGGTGTATGGGTTCAAGAGTGCATGTGGAAACAGCTGTATGGGCGGGTGAGTGTGTGTATAGGTGTGTTGGTGAGAGATTGGATGTCTCAGTGTACATGTCCAAGTAACTACATATGTAAAAGGCAATGTATGTGAGAGTTGGAGTATATAAATGACTATACGTGAGAGTCAGTGATTGTGAGAGTGGCTGTAGGGATGAGTGTGTACTTGTATCAGTGATTGTATAAGAGAGTAAGTATGTGTTAGTATATGTTTGAATAAGTGAGGTGGTGTGTGTATAACTGTATAGGTGAGGAAATGGGAGTGTGATTGATTCTTTGCGTGACTGACTAGGTGTGTGAGTAACTCCATGGATGAGTGGCGGTGTGTGAGTGTCTGTATAGGTGTATGAGTGCATATGATAGTGTTGTATTGATGAGTGACTGTATGTATGAGTGATTGTATGGGTGAATGAGTGGATGTGTGTGTAGACCTAGGAATCAGTGAGTGCGTATGTAGTAACTGGTATTGGTGTGTTGATGGTTTCGAGAATGGTAGTCTGTATTTTACAGTGGGTGTATCAAAGGTTATATTAGAGTGTGAGGAGGTGCATCAGATTTTGACGTGGATGATGTCATCAGTGATGTCATTTGAGATGTCATCAGTGATGTCATCAGTGATGTCACTGACCATGTCATGAATGATGTAATATGTGACGTCATCAGCAGTGCATTGCGGGGGCGCAAGTTATAGTTAGCTGAACTAACTATAACGGGGAATTTCTATGGTTTTGTAGGAGTGAAATGTCCAACTAACTATAACGTCCCTGAAACCTATGGTTTTTTCAGTGAATTTCTAAGGTTTTTTAAATGCTAATTTCTAACTATAACGTGCCTGAAACCTATGGTTTTTTCAGTGAATTTCAATGGTTTTTTAAATGCTAATTTCTAACTATAACATGCCTGAAACCTATGGTTTTTTCAGTGAATTTCAATGGTTTTTTAAATGCTAATTTCTAACTATGCCTACAAAGTTAGGACATGTGAAGAAAGAGGAAGAAAAGCGCAGAAAGAAGCAAGACAAATGCAGAAAGAGGCAACAGAAGTCCAGAAAGACAAAGAAAAGTGCAGGAAGAAGCAAGAGATGTGCAGAAAGAACCAACAGAGGAGCAGAAAGTAGTCCTGTGCCCCCAACTTTTTACTGACGGGTACTGGTGGTAACTGACTCTGAATAACCAGGACCGGAGCCAGTGCTATGCTAAAAGACACTTAGAATACAGTGAAAACACCTACATACACTAGGAAACACTATGCGTTGGGGTACCCCTGTAATTAGCATGACCTCCTCTGTATTTGCCATGAGTTAGTGCCTGGGTCATTGCATGAGTACATGAGTAGTGACTGGATGATTAGAGTACTGCAAGGACAGTGCATGGTGAATTTATAAGTGCCTGGGTTTTGGCGGAGTGATTGGATAAGTACATGGTGCGCGCTGGGTGATTGGAGGAGTGCATGGGTAGTGACAGGGCGACGGCTGGACTGCATGGGTACTGCTCAGGGTATTGTAGCAGTGCATGAGTTAGTGCATGGGTCATTGCATGAATGCATGGGTAGTGACTGGATGATTAGAGTGCTGCAAGGAGAGTGCATGGTGAATTTATAAGTGCTTGGGTTTTGGCGGAGTGATTGCATAAGTACACACATGTCACATCAGGCCCCGCCCCCTCCCTTCACCACTGTGCAAACGCGCCCCTGGCGGGTTTTAAGTTGGGGATTAATTCCCCTTGAATCCTGAGGGTCCCTGGGGGCCAACTAGCCCACCAGGTACCTCCAGTAAGCGCCACAGAGCTGCGTTGCAGAGAGGTGGTCAGAGGCCACGCCCCTTTTACACCTCTCTGCAACGCAGCTCTGTGGCGCTTACTGGACGTACCTGGTGGGCTAGTTGGCCCCAGGAACCCTCAGGATTCAAGGGGACTTAACCTCAACTTAAAACGCGCCACAGGCGCGTTTGCACACTTGTCACATCAGGCCATGCCCCCTCCCTGCACCACTGTGCAAACGCGCCCCCTGGAGCGTTGTAAATTGGGGATTAAATCCCTTGAGTCCTGAGGGTCCCTGGGGGCCAACTAGCCCACCAGCTACCTCCAGTAAGCGCCACAGAGCTGCGTTGCAGAGAGGTGTAAAAGGGGCATGGCCTCTGAACACCACTCTGCAACGCAGCTCCCTGGCGCATACTGGAGGTACTACCTGGTGGGCTAGTTTGCCCCCAGGGACCCTCAGGATTGAGAGGACTTAATCCCCCAATTTACAATGTGCCAGGGTGCGTTTGCACACTTGCTATGTCAGGCTCCGCCCCTCCCTGCACCACTGTGCAAGCGCCCCCTGGCGCGTTGTAAATTGGGGATTAATTCCCTTGAGTCCTGAGGGTCCCTGAGGGCCAACTAGCCCACCAGGTACCTCCAGTAAGCGCCACAGAGCTGCGCTGTAGAGAGGTGTAAAGGGGCATGGCCTCTGAACACCTCTCTGCAACGCAGCTCCCTGGCGCATACTGGAGGTACCTGGTGGGCTAGTTGGCCCCAGGGACCCTCAGTATTCAAGGGGAATTAATTCCCATCCTACAACGCGCCAGGGGCGCGTTGCTGAGTGCTGCAGGGAGGGAGCGGGGCCTAGCCGCGATGCCGGCTTTTAAAAAAAAAACAATTTAAGAAGGGGGGCTGTGTGGCCCCCCTTCTCTTACCTTTTTTTGGGCCCTGGGGACCCCATCCCCCAGGGCCTGACCTCTTTTTTGTTTTTAAATGTAAACGGGAGGGGGGCCGCGTGGGCCCCCCTCCCGTGGCCAATTCCGGCCCCGGGGACCCCATCCCCGGGGCATGGCAACATATATTTTTTTTAAAGGAGGGGGGCTGCGTGGCCCCCCTCCTGAGGCCTCTATTGGCCCCGGGACCCCATCCCCGGGGCCGGCCTTTATTTATTTATTTTTTATTAGGGGAGGGGGCCACGTGGCCCCCTCCCGAGCCACTTCTGGCCCGGGGACCCCATCCCCGGGGCCTGGCCTCTCTGTTTTTTTTTATTAATATTCACAGGGGAGGGGGGCCGCGTAGCCCCCCTCCGGGGCCACTTCTGGCCCCGGGGACCCCATCCCCCGGGGCCTGGCCTCTGTGTTGGGGACCATGGGGGGAGCCCCAATGCCCCCACGGTCCCGCCTGCTCCCCGAGTCCTGCGGGAGCCGGCATTGCTTTTCCACACGGGGAGCTGCTGACATGCAGCTCCCCGTGTGGAAAAGCAATCCTGCTTTGGATTTTGGAAGCGAGAGCAGAAAACCTGCTCTCGCTTCCAAAATCCAAAGCAGAGTTTGCTATGACAGGGTGGGAGCCGCACAGCTCCCGCCCTGCCATAGCAAACAGCAGTGTCCCGGGGGTGGGCACCCCGGGACACTGCAGGAGCTGGCCCTGGGGGGGTGGCGGTCCCCAGGGCCATGGAGGGCTCCAGGAGGGGGGCTGCGCGGCCCCCTCCCTGCATTTCAAAGCCCCGGGGAGTTGGTGGTCCCTGGGGCCGGTGGTCCGCTACGGACCCACAAATCTCAATATTAAGTGCCCTGGGGAGGTGGTGGTCCCCGGGGCAGTGTGGGGGGACTTGAGCCCCCCCACACTAATTATTTTTTTAGCCCCGGAGAGGTGGCGGTCCCCGGGGCTCGGGAGGGCCGCGGGGCCCCCGTCAATTATCATAAATGCTCCGGGGAGGTGGTGGTCCCCGGAGCAGCGTGGGGGGGTTGGGACCCCCCACGCATTTCTTTAGGTAGCCCCGGGGAGGTGGCGGTCCCCGGGGCTACTGGGGGGCTGCGTGCCCCCCGCATTTATTTTAATAAGCCCCGGGGAGGTGGTGGTCCCTGGGGCTGCGGGGGCCCCCGCAACATTATTTATAAGTGCCCCCGGGACCTGGCCCACCCGGGGGCTTTTTGAATACGAAGCGTGGGAGACCGCGCTTCGATTTTTTTTAAAAATTTCGTCCGGATTCGCGCACCGAGCGCGAATTCGGCCGATTTTTTTATTTTTTAAATGCGTTTTTTGGCCCTGGGGGTCCTTGTGGGACCCTCTGAGCAGGCCTAGGGGGTCAGGGTGTTTCTACCCTGCCCCCTTTTCTTAATTTTTCACCTTTGTTTTTCTGTTTTCTTGTGACTCGGTCTACCGAGTCACAAGATGGCTGCCAACACTTCCTGGTTTGGAGTGTTGGCAGCCAATCACAGTGAAGCTCGTGGTCGGGAGGGTTCGCGAATCCACCGCAGCCAGAAGATATCGAAACTTTTATTTTTTGAATTTCTCACCAACTACTGAACGGATTTACACCATTTAAAAAAAAAAGGACGCTTTCTGAACTAAGCACTACCTTTTTGCCAAATTTGGTGTAATTCCGTTCAGCAGTTCGAGCTGTAGCCGTGTCTAAAGTTTCCTATGGGAAATTGATTTTCCGACCCCTATTTTTTTAATTTCTCAGGAACTACTGAATAACAAAAAGGACTCTTTCTGAACCAAGGGCTACCTTTTTGCCAAATTTGGTGTAATTCCGTTCAGCAGTTCGGGCTGTAGCCGTGTCTAAAGTTTCCTATGGAAATTAACATGGAGAAAACACGTTTTGGGACCCCCTTTTTTCTCGGCCCCCGCTTGGCGAATCACCCCGAAACTTTCAAGACAGGAGCTGACCGGAGTGCCCCACTAGTTTTGAAAATTACGCGAAGATTCGTCAAACGACGCTAAAGTTATTGGGGAAACAAAAAATGCTTTTCCTATGGAAAATAGGTCTTAACTATAACTACCTACTGGCGACCGCCAGTAGGTAATATTTATATATATTTATATATATATATATATATATATATATATATATATATATATATATATTCACACACACACCCCTATACTCACTGTGTTATAAATTCCCTTTCGACCCAAAAACCTGCACCCTCCCCAAACCTTAAAAATTCCCTTTCCACCCAAAAACCCACACCCACTGTAAAACTACCCTTTCAATCCCAAAAACCCATACCTACCCTAAACCCTAAAATTACTCTTGCCACCTAAAAACCCACACCCACCCTAAAATAACCCTTGCCCCCCAAAAACCCATACCCACCCTTAACCCTAAAAATACACTTGCCACACAAAGACCCACACCCACCCTAAACCCAAAAATTCCCTTTCCAGCTAAAAACCCATACCCACCCTAAACCCTAAAAACACCCTTGCAATCCCAAAAACCCATACCCACCCTAAAATTACCCTTGATGCCCAAACCCCATACCCACCCTTAACCCTAAAAATACACATGCCACCCAAAAACCCATACCCACCCTAAAATTACCCTTGCCACCCAAAAACCCATACCCACCCAAAACTTAGAAATTACCCTTGCCACCCAAAAACCCATACCCACCCTAAATCCTAAAATCACCCTTTCTACCCAAAAACCCATACCCACCCTAAAATTACCCTTGCCACCCTAAACCCTAAAAATTCCTTTGCCACCCCAAAACCCATACCTACACTAAACCCTAAAAATACCTTTGCCACCCAAATACCCACACTCACCCTAAACCCTAAAAATATCCTTGCCACCCAAAAACCCATACCCACCCTAAACCCTAAAATTACCCTTGCCACACAAAGAACCACACCCACCCTAAACCCAAAAAAACCCTTTCCACTCAAAAACCCATACCCACCCTAAACCCTCAAAACACCCTTGCAATCCCAAAAACCCATACCCACCATAAATCCTAAAATTACCCTTGCCACCCAAAAACCCATACCCACCCTAAAATTACCCTTACCACCCGAAAACCCATACCCACCTTAACCCTAATAATAAACGCCACCCAAAAACCCATACCCACCCTAAAATTACCCTTGCCACCCAAAACCCCATACCCCCCAAAACCTAAAAATTACCCTTGCCACCCAAAAACCCATACCCTCCCTAAAATTACCCTTGCCACCCAAAAACCCTTAAAAATACACTTGCCACCATATATATATAAATATATATGGTGGCAAGTGTATTTTTATATGTATGTGTAATACACGTAATACTTACCTTTAATACTTACCAAAATACTTACATTTAAATGACTTTTTTTTACTACGAGTATGTCTTTACCTTTAATGCATTTACAACGAAATTAGTTGTTAAGACATTCGTGGTAAAGGCATACTCTTAAAAAAAATCATTGTAATAACATTTGTTGTTAAGACGTTGTCGTTGTTCAGCCTTCGTTGTAAAGGATGTTTCCCAAACAGTAGGTGTCCTCTTCTTTCTGGATCAGCACGGCTCTTTTGGTGCTTCTTTTTTCTTCCTCGCATCTAAGGGGGCAAGGTTCAGGGTGGCCCGTAAATATTAATTTTATGGGGCGTTAAAAGGGGGTGGGCAGGTCGGGACCAATGGGTCCCTTCCTTGGGGTGGATACACCCCCTTGTGCCACCCTCCAGTGGGAGGGGGGCGTGAGCCTCTTCCTGATTGCTTGTGTCCCCTAATCTTTAAGATGGAGGGGACTGAGATGTGTGCTTCTCCTTGCCTCCCCCACCTGAGGGGTGGGGTTGGCAAAGGTGGGCACACCTCTCCTCCTAGCTTGATTTTCCTGCCAATTCTCCCACCTAAAGTGGGGGGCAGAACCGGTGGGAGCCAGTTGCTGGGGGAAGCAAAAGGCAGGGACAGCTCCCAAAGGAGGCAGGACCAAGCCCATCCTGGCGGAGGAGGCAAGACACCTCTGCCCAGGATGGACTTTGTTTCTGGACCCAGAAAGTGGAGGTTCTCTACCCAGGGGTCCTGAAACCTGTCTGGTGGTGGCAAATGGCAGGCAGCCATTCAGGAACCACACCAGAACTTGTCGTTTTTCAGGGTGCATCTCTAAGATGCCCTCTGAGTGCATTTTACATTAAATCCCACACTGGCATCAGTGTGGTTTTAATGTGCTGAGAAGTTTGGTACCAAACTTCCCAGGTTTTAGTAAAGCCATTAAGGAGCTGTGGAGTTCGTAAAGACCAACTCCCAGACCATATATTCTTTATGGCTTTACTACACTTACAATGTCTAAGAATGGACTAAGACACTGCAGGGGTACAGGGCTCATGCACCTGTACCCTCACCTGAGGCTAGTGCACCCTGCTAGAGGGGTGGCTTACCTAGGCCTCAGGCAGTGGGTTGTAGGCATGGCACACAGGGATGTGTGCCATGTTGACTCTTCACTTTTCTCTGCACCAAAACATGCAGCCTGCAATGGCAGTGTGTGGGTGTTAAGGTACAGGGCCTCTAAGGGTGGCACAATAGGTGCTGCAGCCCTTAGAGGCCTTTCCTGGTCGCAGTGCCCTTGGCACCCATGGTAACTTTTACAAGGGGCTTAGCTTTGGCCAGGGATTTGCCAATTGTCAGTACAAAGGTACAGTTTTTGGTAGGATTTTGGTAGGTCAAATCAGGTTGCATCAGATATCAGGCAGAAAGTGGGGGGTAACCATGCAAAATGCAGCACTTCCCTACTGAAAGCAAAAAAAGAAGTTTAGGGTGTGTTGGGTAACTGAGTAAGAATAAAATCTCTGGTTGGATGTGCTGCCTAGTCAAAGTTTTACAAACCATTACGTGTTTTAAAGCTATTCAGGAATGCTTTGAAAACTGCTAATCGGAAAATTTGGAATTTAAATCATGCTTGTGTAAGTCGACATGAGTCGGTGGGCGGAGGATGGGATTCTGGATAGGTTTATGTCCTCCACAGCTGATGTTCTGGGACATGTGTTTGATTCAAAGTATTTTCTGAAGTAAGACACGTTCCAAATGAACAAATACCTATATGAGGTGCCAAGTCCATGGATCCCTTGGGTTAGGTAACCTCCATCAAAAGCAGCCAGTCTTTCTATCCTTCCATTGGTGAAATGAATCAGTTATCCAGTTGCAGAGCTAAAGGTAGCAACACGTCTCCTGTCTGTGCCCTCCTTCGTTTTGTTGTTCACTTTGTGAGCCATAAATGTATTGTGTTCTTTCCTAGTGTAAACAGTAGGTCTAGGAGGTACTTCTAGAGGAGTTGGTCGCAGTTGGTTAGTGGGCACGACAACAGATCCCAGACAGACTTCATTTAATGTTTTTAGGTGAGCCTGCTGGTACTAAATTTGTTGACATGTATATGTGGTCTTGCAAGTGAATCCCCGAACAGAGGCGTTCTTAACAGACATTAGGTGGAAGACAAGAGGAGTGTACACTTTCACAATTTATCATCCAACAGGCCATGTTGGCTGGGTTGCGCTACTGATGAACTGGCTCATATGGGTCAGCAGGGGCGTAGCTCAGGTGGGTGTTTGGGGTGTTACCCCCCCCCGCCAATAAATGTATTTTCTGCTAAATAGTTGTGTACAGGTGCTTTCAGTCGGGTATTGTGAGGTGTCTGTCAGATTTCAACAGGACTTTTTACCTACTCACAGACACAAACGCGCACACACACTTTTTCCTTTCTGTTTTGAAAGTCTTCAACAATGTTGACTATTTTACAAAAAAGTGTTTTCTCTCACTTAGTACCCCTACCAATCCGCATTTGCCTCCCTTTCCATTGTCCTTCTAGCTCTTCTCATGCAACCTGTTTGTCGTATAATGTATTTTAGTTTGTTGAAAAATCGGAAGCTTTCATTCCCCCAATCTTACTGACCAAGCTACGCCCCTGTGGGTCAGTGCTCCCCTCATATGTTAGATGATGTTACTCACAGACAACCTTGGAAGGGAGTTGCCATCTTGGCAGTAACTGCAGCTTGGTGGGATATGGTCTTTTCTCTATTTTCTTTAGCTAAATAGGCCCTTTCCAGCATAAATTATTGAATACATTTGCATACTTATGTAATTCCATACTTTGGTGGTGGGTACTTATGTATGAATTTAATTACTGAAAAGAAGGTAAAGTATTTCATTTTAAACAGCCTTTATTGACTTTGCATGAAGTTATTTGTTCCCCTCTATTAAATGTGTGTTCGACTGAAGGCGTCTTTGTCCCGTCCCAATTGATAACCACAGGGAAACCAACAGCTTCTCCTGCGGGTAGCTCTGTTTGATTACCTGATGCTCAGACTATCGTTTAAATCACCAGGGAGGCAACACCCACCCTTTTCTATTCCAAATTCCATTACATCATAATAAGACGCTTTCGCTCATTACTGGTTGACTGACTGAAGTCCTAGAAAGTCAGGCATGGTAAAAAGAAATACTTCTGACCATTCCGTGCTCAATAAAGGAAATGTTTTTACAAATAGTTCACAAATAAGCAGGCTGGCCATAAACGAGGTGGTGGCTTTTAGAAATGGAAAATATTGCTGGCTCCTAACTCACTAGGGGGCTTCTCCAATGGCGATCAAAAACTTCAGAGACTAATTTGTTGTTTTTATTTGAATTTGCATTAATTCGCATTTTAAATAGTACGATCTGCCAGTGTAGTGTGTACATTATTGATTACAGAAATGTTTAGGGCAAACAACCCTGTATTTAGCACTTTGCACTTTGGGCGTGTTGTTCCCACTTTTGTATTATTTTTTATCACGATAGAGCCATGCTCAATGAATTACGTTCAAGACTACGCTAACGCGAATTTTAAATATTGAAATTAGGTTTACTGTGTTTCTTTAACACAAAACGTACACATCAGTCGAATTGAGCTCGAAAACATCATGTGGAACGCGTCCAGCAAATTTTGGCTGCACGCAATCCGTCCATGACCAACTGTCCAACCCACCCACTTCAGGAGTGACGCAGCAGCGTATTCGCAGGCTTACTTACAAAAGGCCAAGACAAGATTTGGGTATCTCGAACTCTGGTATCCGGAGCTTAAACTAGCTTGTGTAACGTGTTACTGAAATCAGATGCACTCAGCTTCAAGGCTGAAAAAATGATTTACGAAAGTAGGAGGCTTAAACCAAAATCCGTTTTACAGCCCGTCTCCAAGCATGTTAAATGCGTACTTACTCAGGACGCTGAAGGGGGAGAAATGGAGTCTCGCACACCATAAATAAGTGTATTTGTACAGTTAGCAGCTCCAATTTGAGCCGGCAGGCCGAGTAAACCACACATCGGCGGCATGGTAAGAATCCGCGTATCTGCTACGTTCAGTAGAGCCCAGCTAGCTATCCATCTTGCGGCCGGTGCCTGCTCTGAGGAGGCGGGCTACATCAAAAACAGTCACGCATTCAAAGCATTCTGTCATAACGCAGAATGATTTATTTTTATTCCGATCTGGCGGCTTATTGGACTGACAAATGGGATTTTCTTCCCCTCTGGTTAACCATATCCTTTACCGGTTGATCACCAACCAAACATGAAGTAAAATGTTACCTGATTAAAGTCGTAGAGGTTAAATCGTTGGGAGCACGCGCAGCAGATCTCAAAATCAAGTCAAGATGTGGACGGGAGAGAATTATTAGAGGGTTTATGAAATCTGCTCTGAACAAATTAATTCATCGGAGAAGCCAAGGGCCTGTCAATGAATTTCAGGACCCTGTAAGAAACAGCGCGGGCGAGAAAACACATCTGTTGCGCATTTAAAGGTCCTGTTTTAATGTGAACAGAGAGGATTACACTTTCCGAGAGAGGATACACAGTTTACATAAATGTATTTCAATTTTAATTTGGAGTTGCTCTAACGTCTTGGAGGAGCAAGGTTAATCTGGTGGGATTTTAGAAATGACAGCTGTCCCCTCCCACTCGGACCGTCACTGAATGGGTTGAACTGAGCTAGGCCTCAAACCCGCAGGCTTTTTGAGGTGAGATATGTAAAATATATCGCCCTGTGCATTTTTTGGGAGGGACGTGAGCACAGGCCTCAGGGTACTAAACTCCTTGAAGCTGGCAGACTATCCCCGACCTCCAATTAACTGTAAATGCAAATTCAGAAGTAATGAATCACCAACTGCCTGCGCTTTGATTGCCTTGCCTGGGAGAGAGAGACTACACCTCCCAGGATGCACCAGACTTGAGGAGGAGGTGGATGGGGGCACCTTCTAAAGTGATATAAAGCACATCTTCATTGTAATTGCATTTATATAGCACTTAGTACCTTTGATGAGGTGTCGAAGTGCTATTCGGTAAGTAGCACGCAACTACGGAACCCAAAAAGGATTAGTGGTGAATTAGTATAGGGAAATATGAAATTAATTTGAGCGGTGGACATGTTTGTCTGTTATTTGGATTGAAAAAGGATAGTGGAGGGCTAGAAGAGGGAAGCGTTTGCATGTATATAGCGCTTGGTACCCCTGATGAAAGAGGGATAGAAGAGGGAGGGTCTAGAAAGTGTTTTTTTGAAGATCATAGCAGCAGGCAGCGGCGTAACATGAGCAATCACAGCCCCCGCGGCGCGGGACGGACCCTCAGCAAAAGTGGTAGGTGGTGAGCTGAGGAAGGGGGGGGGCCCTCCGTGTAGTTTGCATGAGGCCCCCTCAAGTTTCATTACACCACTGGCGGCAGGAGGTTTGGGATGAGGGGAGGGAGGAAGAGTCCGAGGGAAGGGGTTGGAAGGCTTATTTGGGAGATCTGAATAGTAAAATAGGTTTGAGATGATGCAGGGAAAGGTAGAGGAGGGAAGAGTCTAGAAAGGGTATTTTGAGGATCATAGTTGTAGAATGTGGTTTGGGATGAGTCAGAGAGTGGAGGTAAAGGATATATTGAGAGAGGTATAGGGTGAGATTTAGGGTAGTGCATTGGAGATGCTGAATTAGGAGTAAAGCAATAAATATAAACATACATAAGTACATGGAAGGTATATATGTATAAGTATGGTAATATATCTAGATTTAAGTTGTATATAATAAACTCAGACTTTTCAAGTGTTGCTGTACTTTAAGCTAATTTATTTGTTTTTCTAATTGTTTTTATTCAATAGTGAAGCAATTGTAGATGAATAGTTATGAGAAAAATGTACTTATTTATGAGGTGACCTATATACAAGCTAAACGTAGAATAATATAACCATATGTAATATTTACATTTGTTAGGCAGAACTAACGAATATCTATATATTTATAAACATGATTATACAAATTTATTCAAAGAAATACACATATCTATGTACACATATATAATCCAAATACCTGCTTATATACACAGGGATATACTGTATATTTATGTTTGATAATGGTGGTTATGTGGGGAAGAGTAAATTCTTGAGTAGTCTTCTGAAGATAATGTCGTTATCCGTGGATCTTATGTTTGGGGGTAAAGAGTTCCTTAGTTTGGCTGCTTGAACAGAGAAGGATGTGCCACTTATATATTTTTTCTTCTATTCTTGAATTTTGAGGTGCCAGTCTAGAGTGGATGTTCCTTTGTTGAATGTATATGGTGATTTTATTCCTGATGAAGAACAGGCCTATTCCATGTATCGCTTTGTGGGTGATACAAAGCAGCTTGAATGTGGATCTTCTGGCAATCGGTAACCAATGTAGGGCCTTCAAGGCAGGAGAAATGCGGGCTTGTGGTTTTATATGTAAGAGTAGTCTGGCAGCAGCGTTCTGAATCTGCTGTAGTATTTTCATAGTTGTTAAAGATGATTCGTGGTAGAGGCTATTGGCGTAATCAAGTTTAGACAGAACAAGAGAGATAGTAGCCTGGACCGTTTGTGAATTCCCAGGTGTGGGAAGATGCATCACAGAGTTTTTAAAGTAATTAAGCTTGATCTTGCTAATTTGTCCATTTGGGCATTCATTGATAGCTTGGAATCCATGGTAATTCCGAGGTTTCTTCCTTCCTTAGATACTTTAGGCGGTGTTCCCAGATCGTCAGGCTAGGCGGCGTTTGGGTCATAATTTTTCCAATCGCCACATGTGAGTATTTCCCTTTTGGAAGCATTCAATTTGAGATGGCTCCATTTCATATACTGATCCACGGCTCTGAGAAAACTGAAAATTTGTGAGTTTCTAATGTCTATGGGGATTTCCAGTTCAAGGAGTATTTGTGTGTCATCTGCATGGTTATACAATGTGAGGTAAAATTCATTGATCAGTGCGGTAATGAGTTCATGTAGATTTTGAAAAGCCTGGATGAGATGATAGAGCCTTGAGGGATCCCTGCTTTTGTGAAGTATGGTTTAGATGAGAAAGGGGGGTATGGATGAGATCTGTTCTGTTTTGAAGGAATGATGTGATGCAGTCGAAAGCACTCCCCTCTATGCCAGCTTCGTGGAGTCTGCGAGAGACACCAGATGCCTTCACTTTGCTTTCCTAGCCTAAGAGACAGCGACTGCACATCCCAGGGTGAGCCTGGACATGACAAAGGGGGGAGGATGAGGTGGAAGAGGCACCTCCCAAAGTGCTATGTAAAGCACAGCCCGGATTAATGTAAACCTGACTCAAAGTGTTGTACTGAGTTTTACTATCAAACGCAAATAAGGATTTGAGTTGGATAATTTCCCAAAAATAATGCTAAGTTGCGCAATGCGATGCTTTGCATTACTTTGCGTCGAAGGGGCATTCCATGAGTGGTACATGTGCATTCCCATGCAACTACCCATGGGTTTTGACGCATATCCTTACCTACAATTATAGATAGGGATTTCACCAAAATCTTATGCCTCCTGAACTAACAAGAAGAAATTGTTTTATTTTTCCTCGTTTTCCTACTTTGCATGCATGCATGCTCCATTGTGCAAGACACATGCAAAGCAGAAAAGGTGTTAAAGGATAGTTTTTGTACTGGAAAAAGAAAAATGCCAAGGGAGCTCTAAACAAAGAAATAGCATAGACTACTCACCGCCTCAGTATTTTGCAAGGGGCAGTTTCTATTGATGAATCTGCCATCCACACTGATTCAAATGTTTCATCACATGTATTATGTAAAGATGCCTTTCCAAATCTAATCGGAGGGGATAAAGGTGTGGCCTTTTCAAATTGTTGTCAAGGTTCATTGATCCGTGGACGATGCTATCTGGTGCCCTTGTAACAAGATCTTTATTGGTATGACTATGCACTGGGATAAACCTATTGCCTCTCGGAAATTGTTAACATCAGCTGAAGTGAAGGCCATGAAAAGGTTTGACTATAGATTTGGCAGCTATACTTTTGAACCATTAAGTAGGTGATCCAGGGTAAATGTATTCCTCAGACTGTTTATGGTGCTGAGGTGTTAGCAATGGATAGGCGTGCCCCATGGGAGAGCCTAGAAGGTTGTATCTTGAAAATGCTCCCAAACGTGCAATGATTCAAGCTATAAGGAGGGAGCTAGGTACTGTTGCCTGAAGTGCCCTGGCAGATGCAAGAGCCTTGTGCCTTTATTTTATGATTACAAATGAGGTTCAGGCCAAAAAGCTATCGGCTCTAATCCTCTCTGAGGTATTGTAAACCTTCTCTTGCAAGCGTAATCCTGTGTCAGTAATGCTAGGGCACCTGGGGGTCCTTGACTTACACCCGGAGGAAGGTAAAGTTTTACATATCAGTTGAATTTAAATGCTCCCTTAAGGAAATGTGTCATGGAAACTAGTCAAAGGGAGAATTTGCACTATCTTAAGAACAAGAGCTCTCTTATTGCCTTCCTTACTTTCCAGGATAGTATGGAACATTTTCCATATCTATATAAAATCCTGGATAGGTCCTTGAGATATTAAATTTTGCTTTTAAGGATTGGCATTGACCCCAGATGGCGGAATCCAGGTCTGAAGTTGAAAATTATGGAGAACCTAGGCCAGTCTCTTTCCCGGCGGGCTCGTAAGTACTCAGTGAGTCATATTTTGTTGGACTGTGCACTCTTCCTTGAGGAAAGGAGGAAGTTTCTACGCCCTTTTTAATAAAATATGGTACTTGGACACATGATGAGGGACTTAACCTGATATGTGGTCTCAGGTTTCAGGATGTAGCTATTGCTACTGGTCAAATCATGTGGAAGATTGTAACCTTCTATGCCAGGCCTTTCTGTTGTCAATTGATTCAGACTGAGGGTAGGATTTGTACTCCCTGTTTCGTAGGGCCTTACTTTTATTATTTGACAGACCAATCCCAAGTATGCTAGGTGGCTGCTCGAAGGGGAGGCCTGGGGTTGTGATAGTTGTCCTGCATACTATACATTATAATGATGTTTGGCAAAATTAGATGTATGCTTCAGGCTATTGCCAAGTTTTCTAAATGCTGCTAACAGGTATGCAAAAATAGGGTTGGGTTGTATGCTGCACTATACATTGCTCAAGCTAGTGAAATGAGTTGTTGGCCTAGGGTAATATATTTCCCTCTTCTAAGAAAGTATGGCCCTGCACTTTGCACTTTACAAGGTTTTACCTGCTTAAATGAATTACATGTGTTGGGGGATTAATGATATCTTAAATGTCCTAAACTGGTATTCGTTAATGTTATGACCCTTGATTGAGTTTTAACACAAAGAAATTTAAAATTTTATATTGTGTATCCTTTTACTTGAGGCTGACAATAAGGGCCGGATTCCGATCTCGTTCGGAAGGCCATCCCAGAGCTGTCCGGAGCCGGACATTACAAAGAAATTGTACTGGGATCCGGTTCTACCAAACGAAGAAGTAAGATGCCCAAAACCCTTTACTTACCGAACAACTCGGTCACTCTGATTCTGTCCTCATTTTCAAAACGAGAACCCTCCGGAAACACAGAATGGAGTCGTCCGGAGGCATTTCCAAAGCCGATTCCGAACGCCCAAGTACGATGCGTACTTCCTATGCGCCAAACCGGTCGCCACAACCAACACGTCAGAGCATCTGGAAGGGGAGTATTTCAGCTCTGAATCCCGCCACAACACGAATCCAGCAAACAAGACGGTGCAGCCATGTATCCTGTCGTGCATGACATCCCTATACTCTACCTATTTGAGCACTACTACAACCGCAACCAACGCATTCGTGGCAGAAGGTACGTCCGACACCTAACCATACAAAATAACTTAACAACCCCGCGAAAGACAACACAATAGAAAGCAGGGGCGTAACTACAGCCAAAAGGGGGGTGAAGAATACTTCCTGCATTGCAGTGTCAAATTGGTGGATGTGGGGCAAATACCCACAGCATGTAGAACCAATATGGGGGGTGGCAAATACCCACAGCAATGTAGAGCCAATATGGGGGGTGGCAAATACACACAGCAATGTAGAGCCAATGTGGGGGTGGCAAATACCCACAGCATTGTAGAGCCAATATGGGGGGGTGCAAATATCCACAGCAATGTATAGCCAATATGGGGGGGTAGCAAATACCCACAGCAATGTAGAGCCAAGGGAGGGGGTGGCAAATACCCACAGCAATGTAGAGCCAAAATGGGGAGTGGCAAATGCCCACAGCAATGTAGTGCCAATATGGGGGTGGCAAATACCCACAGCAATGTACAGCCAATGGGGGGGTGACAAATACCCACAGCAATGTAGAAGCAAATCTGTGGTTTGGGGGCAAATACCCCATTCATGTAGATGCAAATCTGTGGTTTGGGGGGCAAATACCCCCATTCGTGTAGATGCATATCTGGATTAGGGGGCAAATATCCCCATTCGTGTAGGTGCATATCTGTGGTTTGGGGGGCAAATACCCCCATTCATGTAGATGCAAATCTGGGGTTTGGGGGGAAATACCCCATTCATGTAGATGCATATCTTGGTTTTGGGGGGCAAATTCCCCCATTTGTGTAGAAGCATATCTGGGTTTTGGGGGGGAAATACCCCCATTCGTGTAGATGCAAATCTGGGGTTTGCGGGGAGATACCCCATATGTGTAGATGCATATCTGGGTTTTGGGGAGCAAATACCCCCATTCGTTTTGATGCATATCTGGGGTTTGGGGGTAAATACCCCATACGTGTAGATGCATATCTGGGGTTTGGGGGTAAATACCCCATACGTGTAGATGCATATCTGGGTTTTTGGGGGGCAAATACCCCCATTCGTTTAGATGCATATCTGGGTTTTGGGGGGGCTAATACCCCCATTTGTGTAGAGGCATATCTGGGTTTTGGGGGGTAAATACCCCCATTTGGTAGATGCAAATCTGGGGTTTGGGGTAGAAATATCCCATACGTGTAGATGCATATCTGGGTTTTGGGGGGCAAATACCCCAATTCGTGTAGATGCATATCTCGGTTTTGGGGGGGCAAATACTCCAATTCGTGTAGATGCATATCTGGGTTTTGGGGGGCAAATACCCCCATTCGTGTAGATGTAAATCTGGGGTTTGGGAGGCCAAATAGCCCCAGCAATGTGGACATGAACAATGTAACTTGGCTCAAGCAAAGTGCCTTAATTCCTACAGGTGGAGTACATGCTGCAGGAATGTCTACATAAACAAACACAAAGGTCTTTTTCAATGAAATGCATTCCCATACTGTTGCAGCAAAAGTAACTGGCAACATTGAGGAATGGGCAGAGTGGAGATGCAAGTACTCCAGGGACCGTTAACAAACAAACAAAGACTCATCATCTACTAAATGGTCTCTTACACACCTGTGAAAAACTGGGGGCTGATGCGCAAACAAGACAGACCAGCCAGCTACAGCAGCTCAAGGACTGTATGTGTGTGTGGGGAAGCTGTCTCAGCCTGGGATGACACACACGACGGGGGGCTGAAGCCCATAGACCCCTATGGGTGTTGAGATCCAACCAGAAAGTGTTCAGCATACCCTTGGATTGGCCATGATGGCAACTGCGCATTGGTCGATGGGCAGGTGCACCAGGGTCACCTGTGGGCCTTGGTTTTGGGGGTCTTCGTATACCACACCAATGGACTTACTCACTAACACAGTCCCCACCAGGCCACTGCAACATGGTGCCAGGATTTCCCTGACTCACCAGCTGTACTGTAAATAGAGGCTGGGGGACAGCCTTTGGAGCATAGCCACCATGGTGCACTGCCTTACATGCCTTGACAGAGGTAGTGTCATCTCCACCACACAAGCATCACTTTCAGGTCATGGCAGGTGCAGGGAGGTTGCGTTGTATGTAGGGGCCTTGCAGGGAGGCAAGTCACAACTGGACAGTCTGACCTAAATACCACCCCCTTGATCAGTAGCAGTGTGCATTTTACAATAAAACCTTTGACAGGTAAAAAGCACAGAGGCCAGCTTCAGGAGATGATCACAGAATGTGTGCCAATTACTTTCTGAGGGCCTGAGCATTATTGTGATCACAATCGGAACATGGGTCAAAAGCATGTCGTGTATGTATAATGAGGGAAAATCATCATCAGGTAGGTACAGTTAGCACGCTAAATACTGGGGGAATCACACATTTGACGCTGGACCAGGAATTGCAATAACCACACATATGTGTGCATCACAAAGTAAATGCATGAGTCCACCACAACACACACAGGAAAAATTGCAGGATAATAGAACTATGATGTACTCACAATAGTATGACATTGTGATGCATCTGTGTACAGTAAAGCACAGAGGATATAGGCCCAGACAATACACATGTCCACAGACACAGCCACTCAGTACTGATTTCAGTGTCTCCAACTACAACAACACAGAAGTGGTTGTGTCACAGTCGTCAGGGAAATATCTGTAGTCAAAATCCATATTGGTTTTGAAAGAAGCATGGGCCAACAACAATGTAGGATGCAGTCCCCATGTGTGGACTGGTGTAGCTGCACACAATTCCCAATCTGCATGTGTCTACGGTCATTAATTGGAGAATGTCATTCGCAACTAATCTGCATCTAGCCCCTCAAGCTGTAGTGTGTGCCGGAAATTAATATTCCCATTTTGAATGTTTAAATTGTGTCCGGCAAAGTAGTAGGAGTACGCATGAGTGTCACGACGTAGGATCATCAAACAGTGTGGGTGTGTCTAGTGCACAGCTCATTGTGTAAGATAAGCTGCCAGCACGGGTGAGGATGCTGGGGTGGTGGCTCAATCTGTGACTCAAAAACACAATTGACACAGTCATCCTGAAGCCAGGGGGTATGGGTACATCTTGTGAGA
This sequence comes from Calotriton arnoldi, assembly GCA_963921515.1. Taxonomy (NCBI): domain Eukaryota; kingdom Metazoa; phylum Chordata; class Amphibia; order Caudata; family Salamandridae; genus Calotriton; species Calotriton arnoldi. Next base: position 195,711 of record CAWUFW010006279.1, on the reverse strand, counting down.
ATGAAAGACATGTGCAGAATTAAGTCCGCTTTGTCCACATTTGGCACTGAAACAATGTCCAAAAATCTATGGAAACATCAAGGAGACTTCAACAAACACATATAACCATCGGGCCCTAAGGCAGTATTTAATGTGCACAATGGAAGCCCTCATGGACACACAGAAGGGCGACCCTTGCAAAACCAGATCAGAGGTAACAAAAGTTCTGAGAATGCAAACACTCATGGAACTGGGTGTCTTGTTCCAGTGTCAAATGTGTGTTTGTTTACAGTGCAATGTGTTTTCCTCAGCACAACCAGAGACATCATCACAATGACTCCATCTCCCTTGGTGTCACCATACCTCGGACATTCAAAGTCAGAATGCCAGCAATAACCATGCATGTGTAGTGTACTGGCAAGTGTGGGCATGCGTACCTGGGGTAGTCTTACCCCAGGTGGCACCACAACACACATCCATTACTTGAGCATTGATGGGGCTGTACCCCTCAAAGGAATGGACTGCCATCCAATGTTCCAAAATCATGACATTGCAAATGTAGCAGTCACCACATCTATCCCATGGCACTTTCCAAGGCCAAGAATGACCAATTGATGAGTACAACTACCTACAAAGTGTGAAATGCCACATATGCCAACACACAACTCAAACAAGGCAAGGCTAGGTGGAGCCAACTTTTCCAGTGATGCCTATAGGTCTTGCATATGACAGTGTACTCAAAGTGGCCATTCACACAATCAGTCATGAAAATCCATTGGCAGACAGCAAGCTGCGGACAACACATTCCACATCTTCATATTTATTTTGCCAATTGTATTTGACTTCTTACATACACAAAATCTACACATATGTACATATCAACATTACCTCATGGCCTGCATGAACTCTACTTGTGCAGGTATGACCCCTCTCACATCCACCCAAAGTACATGCTCAACTTTCAAAACTATCAAACACACAAGCATTTCATAAGCCACCTCTGCTGCAGCTAGATGGAAAAACATGTCTGCCCCGCAAGCTACAGCCTTGGACTCAAACAGTTCAAACCCAATTCTCACAATCTCACTCTGGAGCTCACACACACACCTATATGCACAGCACCACTCTTCATCACAATGTACACAACAACTCTCACATACATGACATGCACACAATGTACTGTACTCATCACCTCATCAAACATCAAACGTAACATGTAAAAAGGAACACGCTCCTCACCAGTTACACCCTCTGTAATGTCTTGGACTCCACTCATATCACAACTTGCAGCATCACTGCCCACTCTGAAATGCACACTTTACACATCACCACATCTCACAACAAGACACTTACATTGCTCAATGGATATGTCCTCAGTCAGTCACAGATCACCACACACACACCCTACTCTGCTTAAGTTCAACAGATTGTTATTTCTGAAACACATGCAAACACAACATACATCAACTATACAAAACCACACATTTTACAGTTCTGCACACCAAAGTACACAACTGGAGTATACCCTTAAAATACACTTATCCACTTTGTCACAAATGACAAGTTGAACCTTGTCTCACTGGGACCCTGTCACATCCACATATGACTTACATGCTCTATACAACCATTGACGTATGCACATCAACAACTATCCTCACTCATTACAAATGCCTGGTTACAGTCATCCCTCACTGTAGAGGCACAGACTACAGCTCACCTCCTGCCAGATTACAACCATGTCTAAGTGCTTTAACACCTATCACATCTACCTATTCATCCCATACCTTGCACAGGACTTAACCAGTTGCATAATCTGAATCACATTATTATATCTGTAAACACTCACGTAGGGTGAATGTGGATACCTCATGTCTCCTACACAAGATCTGCCTATGCACTCAGCTCATACCTCACACTCTCTGACAATCACTAAATTCGTCATGCCACCATGACGTATGTATCTCCACTCAAACCAAAATTTAAAATACTAGTCACTCTCACCTTAACCCTTGTTTAAGGTAGCTCAGCACATGCAACATGAACCCTTGACTATACATCTGCAGCCAGGATGCATATTCCCATTGACACATCCTCCCATGTGTGCAAACTAAGAGTATGGTGGAGACTCCAGATCTTGGAGCATCTGCACAGTAGGCAGACACACATCCTTTCTGTGCACTCACTGTCCACTGCCTTACCACATGTACCACCTGGCAATTCAGCAGACTTCACAGCACTCATAGTTCAGCTTGGTGTGACATGGAACAGCATCAATCTAAGCTTAAATCAACACCCTTGTCAGTCATCCACAAAATACAAATAACACACAATTCATATGCTCAACTACGACGGGTGTGGTTGCAAAATGAAATCCAAGCTGGGACAATCCATAAACACCATACTTTTAATGTCACAAAACAAAAGCAGGATTGCATGAACGACTTGTAAATGAGTAAGCAATAGACTATTAAAACAACACACACTTTGCCTAACAAAAATCCCTGCAGTAATTGGAGTCCTTTCGAGGCAGAGGGTCGGAAGACTGTGAGAATACTGCTCACCTTAAACTCACCATGGGCTCAGGAAATCACCAGATGTGTTCACAGCCATGATATGTTTTTGCCCACAGTGGCATGACACCTGATGCTAGGTTGCCTTGCCACTATTCTACAAGATCTGAAGAAGACACAGACATTGATGCACCACTTTCATGTCACATACAAGTATTGTAACATCACTTTGTGTACATGGGTGTATACAAAGTCACTGCCATGCAGTCAACATCCATATGTATCCAGGTGAATAGATGAGACAGGTGCCTTTCTGCACATCACAAACATGTGCAGCATGCTTCGCCTAAACTGTTGCACTTTAAGACACTTGCACTATGTTGACAAATGAAAGCATGACCTATGTGTAAGTGTGCTAAAAAAAATTAAATGGTTTGTGACTTCATGTCACACTCTTATCCAAAACTGAAGTTGGCAATGACACCCAGGAAATGTAGACGTAACATTCTTCAATACATACTGTCAAAGTGCTCATACTCCATGGAACATATGCAATCCATGCCATACTAACATCATTGTACATGTAAATTACTGATTAACATGTTATACAGTTAACTCAAAAACAAGTTGGTGGACACAGAAATTTGTAAACAAAAATGAAAACATGCTTTATTCAGCCTCAAAATCAAGCTTCAATGAATAGCAAAAGGTCATTGGCCAGTCCATCAATGTTCATTCTTCTGATGAACCAAAAAACATCATGCCCATCTAGTCTTGCCTGCACAAGTCCTGCTAGGGGACACCTCCCCTGGGAGAGGCATCTATGGGGCATGCCAGGCACCAAAGGGGACAAACTAATGGGGACTGGATTGCGTTTTGGGAGGGATGGGATCAGGAGGGGTGTGAGGGGCCACTTCAGTGATAGATTCTGATGGCGTCGGGTGGGACTCCACTGCAGTGGTTGTCTCTAATTGTGAGGGTGGGGCAGCTGTAGTGGTATGGGCAGATGGAGCCGGGGATGGTGTGACCTGAACTAATTTGGGAATTCTGAATTTTTTGAGGGGTGTGTCGGTAATGGGGATGGGAGAGGTCTTTTTAGTGGGGTTTTGTTTGAGACAGAGGTACTGGGTGGCAGGTCTGGGGAGCTATGGGTTGCAGGAGTGGATGTTTTATTCTGGGACCAGGGGCATTTTCTGATGGGAGTTGTGGGTTTCTGTCGTTTCTTCTGAATGGGGCAGATGCTGATGCCGGGTCAGGTGGGAGGTACTTTCTCTTCTTAGGGGGTGTGTATGTTTGGTAAGGGAAGAATTCCATGGGAACAATGGTGTGTGCCTGGGCTGAGGGGGGAACAGGAGAGGAAAGGGTCGGGGTTGTGGGGGCAGAGGGTTGTGAGGTATGCAGAGTGTCTCTGGATGCATGTGTGTTGTGTGCTGTCACATCCCTGGTGGAGAGTGTGCTGTCTGTCCCCTGAGTGTGCATGGGTGTGGTTTGCAACTTCTGTCTGCGTGCTTGTGTGCTGCGTTTGGATGCTGAGGTGTGTGCATGTGTGTGTTTGCATGTGCTTGGGTCAGGGAGGGTAGTTGGAACAGTGAATGAGGAAAATGTAGGAGGGGGAGGTACTGCTGGAGAAGGGACAGTGCTGTCATCAGTGTAGAGACACGTTAGCGTGAATGCCCTCCATGAACGACGACATTTCTGTCAAAAGAGTGGTATGTGCATGGAGGACATTCAGCATGGATGTCTACCCCACAGAGATCTGCCTCAGGAGGTCATTGGCCTCCACACTGAGGGCAGCAGGGGAAACAGGTGCAGGGGGTGAGCTGCCTGGCCCAAAGGAAATGCCTCCCCTGCCACTGGAGCGGCCACGGACACTGGTACTGGGAGTAGCTGGGAGGGTGGAGATGGTAGTGGTGGACTCTGAGGTTGTTGATGCAATCACTGTGTCCCCCAGCACCACATGGGAGTCGTCACTGGAGCTGTAATCTGCTTCGGACCCTGCTGATGGAGTTGCAGAGCCACTCCCAGTGAGGCTTCACTCACCCTCTTCGTCACGGGGTCCCCCTTCCGACGACTCTTCACTGGACCCAGACTGACGTACTGCTCCCACCACATCCATGGCACTGTCTCCTCCGGTGGCTGCTGATGATGCTGTGACCAAGAATAAAAAAGAATTTCATAAGTCATCCATATGTACTTGACACATAGGTAACATCACAAATGTTCACAGATCCAAGATATTAGATATAACATTGAGTTATGTTATTAGCTCTTGCTACATTAACATACATCACACTTGTTAGTCTGCCAGCTAACCATTGCTCAATCACACATGATGTGATCAGCAACATTAGGTGTATCAACATAAAATTACATAACCACAAGGTTGACTTATGGAGTATGTAGCAGGGGATGTTTCGTCTTGTGCTCATGACGGTCTTATGTCCTGACATTTCTGTCTGCTCTCCTGCAAGTGAGTATAGCCTTCACAATGGGAATATTAATCTCAGATTTGAATTGAGACATGGTAAACATTCTGCTATCCTTAGTCATCAAATGTGGAACCATTGGCTCATATGTCACAGCTCAAATATCTACCCTGTCAAACATTCACACTGCATAATCATTGCATGAGTCATGTCACACAGTTAACAGTGATTGATCACATTTGTCATGTAGCTTTGCTTCTCTACTGTCAGTTCACACATATGACTGTTATTGGGGAGACACCAAGGCAGTACGCATAGCTGGGCTGACAGGCATGTGGCACACTGTCCTGTGTCATCTATGCACGGTGTCATGTAGCAGAATTCGAATGATTTGCACATTGAAAACAGCTCAGGTTTCACAGATGTAAAAATAGTCCACAAACTTCCAAGTCTGATCACTGCAGCTTCACAATGTCTCAGGTGGAACACCATTCCACGGGCACATCTGGGTGCGATGATGAAGAGACTCTTGTTACTGAACCAATATCCATCATGAGTACAGTCAACACTGTGGAATAATCTTGGCTAGACTGCACAAGTCCCCATTTGTATGGACCAAGTCTGAATGTCCCTCACTTCGATTACACATTATGCACACTTTGTACAGCTGATATTGCTCCTGTTTAACATCTCATTTGGGTAAGAAACTCAAATTTGATGCATATTTGACATCTCTGAATCAGACAGTGATGCATCAAACACATTGTTTACGAAGCCATCATGTTTGAATAGTCAATACCATTTACACACAAGTCAACTGTTGTGACTGTGTACCTCACATCATACCTCACAAGTGCAGCCATGTTGCGATCAGTGACAACCTGTGTTTGACACTGAATGGCTTGTGTTTTCACCCTTACAAAGTCCCACACATGGACTCACTCTTTAGAATGGTGAGTATGGAATTTTCAACAATATCATACGTAAGGTCAGTGTGACATGTGACCAGAGTTAGCCTAGCTGTGACTGCTCCATGGGATACATCTGATTATACTTAGCAGAACGGCTGGGACCAAACAATGGCACACGGACCAAGCCAAACTAACCTAGGCCTGATCATAGACAACACATTCTGCCAAAATGTTTAGCATGGGATTTACATAATTGAGTGCTCCAATCACAACATACTTCAATGATTTGTTCAAACCACTCTGAGAACAGGCTCATCCATCAGTGAATGTGCAGACACATGTCAAGCTATGGGATTCATGCTGAAGCTCATCTACATGTGTTCAGAATTTTGGATGAACAGATGTGCATGGCACTACTGTCACTACCCTGAACATAACTCACTCACATGTCCCTGATGAAAGGGACATTACCTGCCATCTATTGATCCTTCTGCATTTGCATCTTGTGAAAATAACTGCACAGTTGGCAGACTTACGACATGTAAAAGTGCCATCAAGCTAAGATCTTACAACATGCATGATTAAAGATAGAAGTGCAACAAGGCACATACTCACTCCCTTCTTGCTGCGGTTTGGCCTTCAAATGCCCATCCAGGTCAGGGAAGACCACCGCTAGGATGCAGAGCATGTGGGGGGTTGTGACAGGCCCAGCTGGACCTCAGCTATCTTCTTGGCCCAGCCACGAAGGTCCTGCCACCTCTTGCGGCAGTGACAGACACGACAATATATGACCCCCACGTCATGCACCTGCTTGGCGATGGTCAGCCACATCCTCGCCTTCTCATGGGAGTTGACCTGTAAGGATGACATGGTGACAGTCCCTTAGTTCACATGCTACATGTTTCTGAATCAGACACTTCTACGCATAGGTCATGGTCAGAGTGGCAAAAATATTCAAGGGGAATACATATGGCATCACGGGCATTAGTCCTGTGTTCAATGACAACTCTGTCCCATGAGAACAGTGATGATATGCTTGCCCCAGTACACAAACTTCTACAGCAGTGTATTTGCCCAAAACAGTTCCCTACATACATTTAAACTTGCAAAAACCCTAAATGAATATTTACAAATGAGATTCCTAATGCCAGTGATGCACGGTTATTGCACATGTCCAAGGGCAATGCACTGTTATCCTCACTCACCTGCTCCTCTGGTTTGCCATACATCTGGCTGTGCAGTGGCAGGAGTGTGTCCAGCAGGGCCTGGTTCTCCTCCTCTGAGAAAGCTGGGGCCCTGGGCTGTGTCCGTGCCATAGGGGCTACCAGAGGATGTGGTCACAGCAGCAGAGAGATGCGGAGGTGCAGGAATGAAGCAGGTAGTGCAGGCAAGTGCAGTCTCTAGGGAACAGAGAGACTTGTATCTCAACAGCAGAGGCGGTCTCAAATCCATGCATCAAAGGTGATAGGTCCACGTTGGTCGCATTGTCCGAATCGGTCCAATGCATAACATTGCTTGCAAACGACACGCTTACCGCAACGTTCAAACTCTCATCATCGCACCACGATTGGCTTTGATACATTGGCGATGGGAGGTAACCGAGTTGGTTTCCACACGCTGAAGACATGAGCCCAAACGCGTGTCGATCACCATAACAACAAACAGCCAATGGCTGTGACCGAATCGTTTTGGATGCAGCTACCGCATCCTCTGAATGCTCACCCGCGTCGCTCAACATGACAACAAACAGAAAATGGCTGTGACCGAATCGTTTCGGATGCGGCTACCGTGTCCTTTGAATACTCACCCGCGTTGTTCGCCATAACAACAAACAGCCAATGGCTGTGACCGAATAGTTTCGGATGCGGCTACTGCGTCCTTTGAATACTCACCGCGTCGCTCACCATAACAACAAACAGCCAATGGCTGTGACCTAATCGTTTCGGATGCGGCTACCGCGTCCTTTGAATAATCGGTCGTCAGAGCACACACTGTTGTGATGTATTTTTGTCCATTACATGTGTGGATGCACTTTTAAATAATAAAAGTGACCTTGAAATGGATGAGACACACTCCCATGAGGAGCTAAACTTGAGGGGCACATGACACACTGTTTTATGGGCAAATACAAGCATGTTGGGAGAAAAATCCAGTTATCCGCATAGTATTGGTCACAGTGCCCATTATTTTTGTGTGGATGTACATGTACATTCTTGCCTTGTCACTGCATTTGTGGACTGTATGACCCATTGTGCAATTGTTGTCATTTCAGACTGTAGATGTCTGTTGTGTAAGTAATGGCTAAAGCTTTAAGCTTTGGATGAGTAGACAGTGAAATTATTATGCATCTTCAGCTTGTTTGTGAAATGTGAATTACTAGTCTATCTGTGTGACCAAAACTGCAGTGTATTCTGTTGCTACATATTTTAGCATCATCAACATTGAACATAGTCTGTGTATGTGTAATGTAGACATAACTACATGGCAGTGACCAACCTGTGACAGTGGTGTGCCTGATTATGTGAGATGGTGTGTATATCAGGTGTCATACATCTTTTTTATTACATGTTCCTAATCTGTCTACCTATTGACCATGTAATTGTTCACAAAAACATAAAAGTATAATAATTTTTCTGTGGAACATTTGAGTATGTGATGCTTGCTCATGTTGATGATGTCAGACACTAGTGATTTGTACACAACACCACTCTAATTGCTGTGTCACCATACCTTGGTAACATGTCTGGGTAGGGTACTGATGCTGTGAGATGTATCTAAGGTCATAATTGTTAAATGAAATCTGTATTTCAAATGATCTGTAGCTTCAGTTGTGTTCACATTTCATGTTCTGTTTGTCTGAATGCAGTTTGCTTTGTACATTGTGATCTGACACCAACTGTGTTTACACTCTACACATAGGTATCGCAGATGACCTCCTGTCCACAGGCCCTTTCCAGACCTACAGACCATGGAAGAACGTGACACCATCAGGAAGTACCGATTCACCAGGCCAATAATTGAACAGTTATCTGCGCAGTTGTCACCTCATCTGCAGCCTGGTCGCACATATCCTACTGCACTGACGCCCAAAGTGAAGGTTATGGCAGCTCTACATTTCTTTGCCACTGGTTCATTTCAATACACAGTGACAACATCTGGTGGAATGTCACAGACCATATTCAGCCGTGTTGTTTTGCGTGCATTGCTCCGTTACCTGGGCCACTACTTTAAGTTCCCAACACCTGGAGAGTTAGCAGACATCATAGTGGAATTCTATGCATTGGGACGGATACCCCATATCATTGGCTCCATTGATGGCACACACGTTGCATTGGTACCACCACAGGCAAATGAGGTTATGTATCGCAACCGTAAACATTACCACTCCATCAATGTCCAGGTGATATGTTTGGCTGACATGTCCATCTCCCACGTCTGTGCACATTTTCCTGGATCAGCACATTTTGCATATATCATGAGGAACAGCGCCATCCCCTGTTTGATGTCTCAGCTACAACCTGACTGTGCCTGGCTTGTTGGTAGGTGATGTGGCATGTGTGTGGTGTGTTGTGTGTAGATTGTATGTCAGATAAGGCTCTTTTAACCAACAACTGATTCTATTTTCTGTTATCAATGTAGGAGACTCTGGGTACCCTAACCAACCTTGGTTACTGACACCACTCCGTAACCCAGCCACCCCTGCAGAAGTGCGCTATAATGAGGTCCATGGTAGGAGCCGGCGAGTCATTGAGAGGACTTTTGGCCTCCTGAAGACAAAATTCCGCTGTCTTGATCGGACGGGAGGTGCACCATTGAAGGTGTGCGATATCGTCACCGCTTGCTGCATGCTCCACAACCTGGCTATACGGAGGGAAATACCACTCATACAGGACGACGGAGACCAGCAGCCGCCAGCGAGGGAGGATTCTGGGCTGGGATATGATGACAGTGGGGATGATGATGATGGCGTAGATTTGAGACGACAGCTCATCTAGAACTTTTTCACATGAGTGTACGTATGCAATGAAAGTAGGGGACTACCCCCAAGTGTTTGTTGTTATGTTGCTGGTGGTCAATGTGTATGTATGCTTGTGAGTGTATGAAAATTGCTACGATGTTAGTTGTGTGATAAGTTTTTTGTGAGATAGAAAAGTTGACATGTACAGTGAATCATAGCTAGTGTCCACACTGTAAATCTTGTGCTTCATATGACATTGTTTGCTAAATTGAACATGCCTAGTCCTTTGTGCCTGACTCTCTTCTATGTTTCTCCTTACCAGGGTACGTTGCCGTGTCAACCCGCAAGTTGTGACTTCACCAGACCCCTGATGCTGTGACCTAGTCCAACATTGGACTGTTTTTGTAAATCCATGGCACACACTTCCTTTTGGACTGATGGACATTTATCTTTACTTTAGAGCATTTTGTTAATGTGTGATGTCCTTTGAAATTGGGTTAAGGCACCAGGTTGTATCAGGAGAATAAACCTGTGCTACACAATGGGTTGTGCATTGTCTGTTTTCCCACATCCAAAGGTTATTTTGAAACAAAACATGCTCCATGATGAACTTGTTTGCTAACAATGTTTGTTGGTTGTGCTTGCAAATAGTGCTAGTATTTTAAGCAATAGACTTGCATTGCATCTCTAACATGTCCTATGGGTTGTGTCATGACCTGGTTGTCCCTATCATGCTGTGACAAGGTACATATACTAACAAGCCAGTAATGAACTTCTTTGAAGTGATGTGTTACAAATGTTGTAGACACTTTCTTCTTTGGGTTTTTCAACATCATTTCAATTCTTACATTTGGCATTCAAAGTCACAACATGACCAATTTTTGGGTGCAGAGGGATTTATTTTAGTGTATAATGTGATGTAATCAGTCCACATAATGGTGGTGTACTCAACCCAAAAAAAAACTTTAAAGAAAACGTGCAGATAGGAGTTGGTAGTGTTTGTAGATGAGCGATTCCAAAGTAGATCCACAGTTATTTGAGTCCATAGTTCAACTTAGACCCTCCAGCCAATGTGGGAGAGTTCAGTTACAGTCAACAAAGTGCATGCTTGGCACACAATGGAGGATATCAGGAGCAGGTAGTCACTTCCTGGGGGTGATGCGTAGCCATCTGTCTCTCACCGTTTCTTCTTCGGATGCCGACTCCACATTTTTCCGGGGGATCCCTCAGGTGCAGGCAGTGGTGGTGCAGGGTGCTCTCCGCCAGAGTCCACATGGACATGTTGGTGGCAATCTGGTGGAGGCAGGTTACAATGTCCCTGTGCACCGCAGTCAGGTCATCAATTTTTTCCAAGAACCTGTCCAGTTTGTCATTTTGGGCTGCCTGCTGATGTTGGATGGTCCTGAGGATCCCAACGACTTGGCTAACATCTCCTTGTGAATCCTCATATGCATGGAGGAGTCTGGAGAGGTTTTGGGTCTCCTCATCAGCAGCACCAGCTGCATGATGGTGCCGGTCCCCACAGCCCCTCCCACCACTCCTACCTACCCGAGCAGGACCAGTTGGTGCTGGCACAGTCGACACAGAGCCTCCTTCATCGTTGGCAGTGGTGTTGTTGTTGGGCAACTTAAGAGTGCCCCGTGTTGCTGTGCTGTTGGTGGTATCCTTGGCTGCTGTGTCCGTGCGGGTAGGGGTCAGCTGGGTGTTGTCAGCTGAGGTGGGAGTGGTTGCAGAGGATCCAGATGCTGCTGCTGCTGGTGCTGAGGGGTGACCCAAACCAGAAGAGCCAGGTCTGTCCTCGTTGTCCGAAGAATGATGAGTCATCAACGTGAGGGCTCCTGGTCGACCTGAGTCTGGGCCTGGCTGTCCTGGATGGTTCCAGTGGTGTCCCCACCTGGCCCTGTGGGTACAAACATAACACAATGACTGCTGTGAATGTCCACTGCCCCTCAAATCATACACATTACATAGGCTACTGAACCTAATGATGAGTTACTGTAGATAGATTGGACTCCTTCATCCACGATGCTGGCCTATTTTTTGGGATGACTATGTATTTGGGACAAGAGGGGATTGATGGACATGTTCAGGTATGTGCATAAATTGGCCTGTTGTGTTTAGTTTACATTACATGCCCAAAGACATTGATTGGTTCTTGACACCCTGTGAATGGCACCGTGTGTTTAGGTTGTCCACATCTTTACCTTCCAGTGAGATACATACACTTTCTCTCCCTATGTAGGTTCTTTTTTCTGCCTGTCTACTGGTGTTAGTGCATGTCTTTAGCAGTCACATTGGTGTGGCTGCCTACACACTAACATTCTGTTAACTTAACCAGAAAGTTGTGGGAATTGAGTGATTGAGGTGCTTCTTTTTATGATTTCATTCTACACATGTGAATGGCTGTGAGTAGCAACATTGTGTGACTAGTTAACTTTGTGGCTACACAGATCATGTACTTTCTACATTGACTACATGGTCAAATGATTTCAGAAACTCAGCATTCTGCAATTTTGTGACAATGAATTATGAAAATCTGATGTTTGAGTGCTTCTTCTCTATTTGTTAAACTTACACCCCTCCTCCCACCCAGCCCCACCAGGCCACCAGGAAGAGTGTTGTCCAGACAATGTTTGTAAGTGTACTTGAAAGATATTTGACTATGTTGGCTGGTCTTTGTAGCACATAGGCAAATGTGGCAGTTGTGATAGGTTCAGACAGCAGTCCCCAGTGTCTGCCATCTTGCTAGTACACAGGAACTCACTGTGCGATAGACATAACCCACGATGAACTGGTTGTGCTGTGTGTGGAGTGTTTGCTGTTCTTCCAAGTCCCATCAGGCCCAGCCTTACATGCACCTTTTTGCCCAGCGCTAACAGGCCGACAGGACATAAGCTCACCTCACAGTGTGTCAGAATGTCCATGCCGGCTGTCTGGCACTGGGAACTGGTGTCTGACTTGAAGACAACTCCCCTCATGGCCTTGTGCACCACACAGCAGGCCACAGTCTCTGCCATTTTATAGTTGGATGTCCACTTACTGTCAGGTAATCACAGTTCTTAGTGGTCTTGTATGGCTGTTTGCGCGGATGAGTGTTTACAATGGCCAGACATCCCATCAGGCCCTGTACTACGCACACTCTTTCCTGCATGCAGATACAGCACACCTGGAACTATGCTTTCATGTGAGTGAGTGAGTGGATATGTGCTGACAAAGCTGAATGACACTGGTGCCTTGTTTTTGAGCACAAGTCACTGTTGTTATATGTGGAAAAGGCAGACCAGTGCCCAGTGTCATGCATCCTGCTAGTACATTCACAATCACTGTGTGTACGCTTAGTTCCTGTTGGTCTGTTTGTGATGGTAGGGAAGGTGTATGTTGGACAGGGCCTGATGGGAGTTGTAGGCTTTTGAAATACTCTTCCTCCCACCAGCCCACCTAAGTCCTCAGAGACTACGGCTAACTGGAAGTGAGGGTAAGTGTGCTGGCAAGGATGCTGACACTGGTGAATGGTGTTAAACTTGAATCCAAATCCCAACAAAGCCTTGTGACCAAAACACCATGCACCAGTGTCAGGCATCTTGCTGTTGCACTTCCATTCACTGTCAGGTAGGCATAGGCCCAGATGAAGTGGTTGTTCGTGGTGGGTGTAGTAGTGTTTACCATTACTCTGACTCACACCAGGCTCTGTCCTTCACACATTCTTTCCACCCAGAGAAAACTAACCACATGGCAGAATGGTTTCCTGACAGTGATTGGAAATAGATTATCAAGATGTGTGACACTTGTGCCTGGTCTCTTATTTTTCCACAAATCCCAACAGGGACTTGTGGTCCAAACACCAGTCCACATTGTCAAAGATCTTGTCAGTACATACCACTCACTGTCATGTAAGCAGAGTTTCTGGTAGGCTATTTGGGCTGGGTGGGAAGAGTGTTTGTATGACAAGGCCTGATGTGAGTTGTAGCCATTGCAAATACACCTCCTCCCACCCAGACCTGCTAACTCTTGTGTGCCTATATTTACCTCACAGTGAGGGTAAGTGTACTGGCAAGGTGGCTGGAACTGGTGCATGGTGTTGAATTTGAAGCCAAGTCCCATCAGGGACCTGTGCTCCAAACACCATGCAACAGTGTTAGGCATCTTGCTAGTCCACGTCCCCTCACTGTGAGGGTGGCTTAGGCCCAGAGGAGTTACCTAGTCTGGATGGGAGGAGGAGTCTTTGTAATGACTGCAAGTTGCATAAGGCCCTGTCCTGCGTACACCTACCCACCCAACTCAAACAGCCCAGCATGTACTCTGCTTACCTCACTGTGGTGCAAAATGTCCCAGCCGGATACCTGACACTGGTGCCTGTTGTTTGACTTGACTGCAACACCCAGCAAGGCTTTCTGCTCCAGACACCATGCAGCAGTGTCTGCCATCTTGGCAGCACATTGCCACTGTCAGGTAAGCAGAGTTCCAGGCAAGCTATCTGGCCTAAGTAGAAAGATGTGCAGAGGCCAGTGCCTGATGGTAGATGTAGTCAGGGCAAACACTCCTCCTCCCAACCAGCACAACCAGCTCATCTGTGGCAATGGCTACATGACAGTGAATGGAAGTGTACTTACAAGATGGCTAATTTTAAGAGACAGCGGTCCCTTACAAGGTGAGTAAATATAAATAGCCACAAAATTGTAATCAATATTGGGTCTAAATTTTTCTGAATAGGCAATGTTTTAATATTTAATTAACAAAGAATAACAGCAAAAACAATACAAAATCAGTGAGTGAGCAGGGCGTGAAGGGGTATTGGGAAATCAGCCGATTTCCTTACCACAGGCAGGTGATTTAAAAGTGACTTTCGGAGTGAAAAATGCAAATTAGTAGAAGTCACAAATAAAAAACATCTAGTACTCCACAAAATTATTAATTGTCAGTTTAGAGTTTAAGATGTAGGTGTCGACGACGTTTCGATCCCCAACAAGGTTATGGGATCATCATCAGGACTGAAACATAAAGCAAATGCCTGGGAAGTTGCCTGGATAAGCATGGGAAAGGAAAATAGAAAGGGGGGTTGGGAAAACAAGGGAAAGAGTTAAAAGATTCGAGGTATGGTCACAAGGTTCAATTAAACGCGCTGGAAATTAGGTATAAGGCGGTATTCAAAACAGCCACAACCTGGAGCCCCAGTGTGGCAGTAATGCGGTAAGGAAGGGAGGGTAACCAGCCCAATGTATTACGCATGTGTGAGACAACACAAATAGCAAGGAGAAAATTACAGAGAGATGATGAAGGTTAGTGATTAATGTATAGCGCGGTCAGGACAGGGGTCTAAGCCAGGGGAGCAACCCTTGCTGTGCTCGTAAGAAAATAGGTGAGTTGCATGTGAAGCTTACTTGAAAGAAGGCTTTGGCAAGTCGGTCCCAATTAAGCGCTGAATTGCGTGTAATCAAGGAGTCCGCAATGAATGCAACTGAGAGGAAGAACCGGCGGCCTAAAATAAGAGGAAAACGGGTGAGTGAGGGCCCACGAGGATAGGGGTGAGAATGCTACGTGGTGCGTATGGCGGTAACCGTACGCTTACCGGAGGAGGTACGTGTGGCTGGTCAGATTCGAACAATACGGTTGCCCTGTAATAGTCCGGTGAGGCCGAGCGGGGCTACGGGAGTCCTCGGAGTAAATAATCCGATCGAAGCCAGTCAAGGCAGAACAGGGTATGGTGAATGGACTGGAGGAAAAGGGTGGAGCGGGTGACGAGTAATTCCAGAGGCGTTATAGCCGGAGAGTACTACCGCGCCTGCAGGGTAAGGAGGAGACACGGGTAAGGGTGTGGACGGGGAAGGAGTCCCGCGTGGGGAATGGTGAAGGTGAGAGGGGTGCTTACTTGGGTCCGGGAAACCATGATGTCGGATCAAGAGCCGCCTGGAACAAGGCTCGGTGGCGAGTTCAGGTGTGTGCGCTGCTCGCAGCTAGTCGGAGGCTTCTTACGCATGACGTGGTGCGATGTGCGCATGCGTGGAGGCAAAAGGGCTGGACCGGTAACTGGCGAGAGGAGACCGCCCTGTTAGGGGTGAAAAGGGGTGGTGCTGTGTGCGACAGTAATAAAAGTGGGGTCGCGCCGAGACAATGTGCGCTGTGGGAAAACGGATCAAGGAGAGGAAAACGTCCGCTCGAAGTAGAGACAGCATAATGAAACAGTTGGGGTAACCATATAATAGCTGGGCGTAAATCGACTATGCATAGTATCAAATCACAAGCAAACATATGACCTAACAACAGGGCAATACAGTGACAGAATGATTACAGTAGCCCAGACATATATGGAGACAAGGTAAAGATGGGCATCAGTGAATTAAATGGAAGCGGTGATGACGTTGCGCACAGTAGAAGGCAAATACAGAACTTGTTATGAAAGGTTAGACCAGTGTTACGTGCGATTTAGGCCTGTGTGGAGGCTGTCCGTGCGAATAATCCATTTTAGCTCTTCTTTGTTGAGGATGCCGGTGATGTTGGAGTCTCTGGGAGGTTGCTGAATCACATTAATTACTTGCCAGCGTAGGTCATCTTCAGTATGGTTGTGAGCAATGAAATGTTCAACCAATGGTGCATTGGGTGTTCTGCAACGCACTCGGCTTCTATGTTGACAGATCCTGATCCTGATTTTTTGTGTAGTTGTGATTGCATATATTACATTTTGAGAAATGCAATTTGAAAAGTTAGTCAAGGTAACATCAATATTAGCATGCACAAACTTTTTGGTATCAGAGGTTAAGTGGCAGACGCTACATCCATTGCATTTATAATGCCCCTTAATCGGTGGGAGACCCCACATCTCAGTGAGTGTTTGTGTACTTGTTTTACTAGCAAGGGCTGCTCTAACCAAATGGTCTTTGATGCTCTTGCTTTTCTTAAAAGCAAAGAGTGGACGTTCTAGATTGAGTTCCGCAGCATTAAGTATGGGCCAATGCTTCAAAATGGACTTTTTCACTGCATTTGAGACAGGGGAAAATGTGGTTACACAGACAGTCTTATCCCCATTGCTTCCGGTCTTAGGACTCAGAAGTAGTTCGCGTGGGCAATACCAGGCTCGTTTGAGGGAGTTCTTAACCAGTTTGCGAGGATAACCTCTATTCGTGTGTTTTTTGGACAAAGTCTTGGCCTCACTGAAGTAGTCCTCCTTACGGTAACAGTTGCGTCGAATACGGAGAAATTGTGAGTAGGGAAGAGAGTCCCGTAAGGCTCGTGGATTGTTGCTATTGTATGCTAACAAGGTATTTTTCTCTGTTGGTTTGCGGTAGAGTGTAGTGTATAGTGTTCCATTATGTGCTATGATAGTCAAGTCAAGAAAGGCCACTTCTGTTTTGCTCTTTGTTAGAGTGAAGTTAAGACCATTGCTATGAGCATTCAGCCAGTCCTGAAACTGAAGAAGTGATTCTTCAGTCCCTTTCCAAATAAGAAAAATGTAATCTATGTACCTTTTCCACTCCAAAATGTTAGTGAGAAATGGGTTGAGGGGGACAATATCCTTTGTGTTTCAAGCCAATCCATATACAGTATGGCAAAGTTGGGCGCAAAAACTGCGCCCATGGATGCGCCCTTCACCTGTTGGTAGAAACTACCATTAAACAGGAAAAAATTCCAGGTGAGACATATTTTCAATAAGTGGAGAATAAATGAGGTGGGGACTGGATGAGGTTTGGGCCTGGAGTTAAGGGTAATACCAATAATATCAATACCTTCCTCCTGGGGGATGTTAGTGTATAGCGACTCAACGTCAAGTGTGCACAATATACAATGCTCAGGATCAAAGGAAGTCCCTCAAACAAATTTACCATCGCCATGGTATCCTTGATATAGCAAACCGTGTCTGGCACAAAATCCTTGATAAAGTAATCAACATATCTGCCCAAGGGCTCAAGGATAGACCCACACCCAGATACAATTGGACTGCCCGGGCGGGGGGGGGGGACAGCATTTTTGTGTACCTTGGACAAGGTGTATATCACGGTGTACGTGGTGATTTGGTGTTTAAATATAAAAATTCATTCTTACTCAGGAAGCCCTGTGATCTCCCTTCTTCTGTGATGTCATGGATGAGCAACTGAATCTCCTTAGTGGGATCAGATGGGAGTCTTAAGTAGTGGTCTGATCTGGACAGTTGTCTCTGGATTTCCTGTGTGTAGGTGTCTAAATCTTGCAGTACAATCTCGCCTCCCTTGTCCGCTGGTTTGATAATGAAATTTTCAATCGGTTTTAAAGCATTTTTCTCAGCCAGTGGAAGATTGTAAGGAATGTATCGATGTTCTTGTTCCAAGGCCTTGATGTCTTTAAGGACTAGTTTTTCGAATGTCTGTATTTCAGTGGGTATGCTGTTTTGTGGTGGGGAAAAGGTCAAAGGTGGGCGAAATGATGTGTAGGCTGAGGATGGTGTGTATGGCTTATCTAGGAAAAAAGCTTGGAGACGTATCTTTCTGAAGAAATGAAGGAGTTCAATCTGTAACTCCAGAAAATTGGGTTTGATGGTCGGGAAGAAGGATAATCCCTTGCTGAGTAGTGCAATCTCCTTTTCTGACAGTTGATAATGGGATAAATTAAAGATCGGGATAGAGTCTGGATCGAGCATGTTGTCGGTATCGGTGGTCATGGGAGTATCTGTATTGTCTCTAGGTCATCTTACCATTGGTAATATCTCTGTCGTGTTTGTCTGTCTCCTGGTGCATTGTACCAACGTGGGGGGCGCGTGGTACCCCGGTTGGCTTGGCGTCCCTGGTCTTTGTCTAAAAAATTAGCGTTATTATTCCTATTCCTGGATGTACTTGGGCCTTCTCCAGAGTCTGAGTTATCGGAGGACTCGGCGGAGGTGTCAGAGAAACCTACAATGTTCTGTTCTTGTTAAACCGGCCCCATGGACGTTGGGTTCGGGGTCCTGAGTATAGTCTATTCAAGTAAAAGTCATCCACTACATATGGGTAGGTTCTCTCAGTCTTGTAGTTTTTGACGTCTCTCCTGACTTTGGTCGTTTTTTTATTTTGTTCTATTCTATGGAATTCAGAGATGGTTTTTTCTACTTTCTCCAAAAGTGTTTTTGCGTCTTTAATATTGCTATTCTCTTTTATCTGTTTCTCAATGTCTTTTATTTCTATCTCAAGTTTGTTAATTTCTTCTGTAGCTATGTCGATGCCCAAGACCATCCAGTGTCTTGAGCAGGTTGTCCCTATGTAGCTGAAACCAGTGAGATATGTCTTGCTTTCAGTGAAGACTCCGGGGATATTGCGTACTTGCAACCCCACAGGTATAGTGTCTGTTTTCAAATATTCAGCGAGCATGCGTACCATTAATTGCAATCTAATCAGTTTTTGGGTGGATTTTTCTAACTGGTCAAAAATGGAACTTTCAGTGCTACTAGGTGTTTCAGATGTTTCAGAAAAAGGGAAGGCCCCTCCAAAATCTTTTTAATGTATTCGTCAGTATACAGGGGAGCGTGGTGTGACATGCCTTGCAGTGAGTTAGGTAAGGGAGGGAGTCGGGGTGAGGGGAGGAGGACAGGGGGCCCACAAAGTACTAGTAGGATGGATATCGTACTCCCTTGCAATACAGCGATTGCGCTCAAGATCAGGAACAAAAAACAAGGGAACCCTTGTAGTCAGAAGGGACCAAGGGTAGTAGTTAATTTTAAGAGACAGCGGTCCCTTACAAGGTGAGTAAATATAAACAGCCACAAAATTGTAATCAATATTGGGTCTAAATTTGTCTGAATAGGCAATGTTTTAATATTTAATTAACAAAGAATAAGAGCAAAAACAATACAAAATCAGTGAGTGAGCAGGGCGTGAAGGGGTATTGGGAAATCAGCCGATTTCCTTACCACAGGCAGGTGACTTAACCCCTTCGCTGCTTCTGTCGGCCAACGGCCGTCGCGAGCACTACCTCCGTAGTGCTGCGCACGTCCGTTGGCCGACGCGGCCCCGCCCACTCCGCTAAACCGCCGCACCGCGGCGGAATTGCCGCCGCGGTTAAGGGGTTAAAAGTGACTTTCGGAGTGAAAAATGCAAATTAGTACAAGTCACAAATAAAAAACATCTAGTACTCCACAAAATTATTAATTGTCAGTTTAGAGTTTAAGATGTAGGTGTCAACGACGTTTCGATCCCCAACAAGGTTATGGGATCATCAGGACTGAAACATAAAGCAAATGCCTGGGAAGTTGCCTGGATAAGCATGGGAAAGGAAAATAGAGGGGGGTTGGGAAAACAAGGGAAAGAGTTAAAAGATTCAAGGTATAGTCACAAGGTTCAAATAAACGCGCTGGAAATTAGGTATAACGCGGTATTCAAAAAAGCCACAACCTGGAGCCCCAGTGTGGCAGTAATGTGGTAAGGAAGGGAGTGTAACCAGCCCAATGTATTACGCATGTGTGAGACAACACAAATAGCAAGGAGAAAATTACAGAGCGATGATGAAGGTTAGTGATTAATGTATAGCGCGGTCAGGACAGGGGTCTAAGCCAGGGGAGCAACCCTTGTTGTGCTCGTAAGAAAATAGGTGAGTTGCATGTGAAGCTTACTCGAAAGAAGGCTTTGGCAAGTCGGTCCCAATTAAGCGCTAAATCGCGTGTAATCAAGGAGTCCACAATGAATGCAACTCAGAGGAAGAACCGGCGGCCTAAAATAAGAGGAAAACGGGTGAGTGAGGGCCCACGAGGATAGGGGTGAGAATGCTACGTGGTGCGTATGGCGGTAACCGTAAGCTTACTGGAGGAGGTACGTGTGGCTGGTCAGATTCGAGCAATACGGTTGCCCTGTAATAGTCCGGTGAGGCCGAGCGGGGCTACGGGAGTCCTCGGAGTAAATAATCCGATCGAAGCCAGTCAAGGCAGAACAGGGTATGGTGAGTAGACTGGAGGAAAAGGGTGGAGCCGGTGACGAGTAATTTCAGAGGCGTTATAGCCGGAGAGTACTAGCGCGCCTGCAGGGAAAGGAGGAGACACGGGTAAGGGTGTGGACGGGGAAGGAGTCCCGCGTGGGGAAAGGTGAAGGTGAGAGGGGTGCTTACTTGGGTCCGGGAAACCATGATGTCGGATCAAGAGCCGCCTGGAACAAGGCTCGGTGGCGAGTTCAGGTGTGTGCACTGCTTGCGGCTAGTCGGAGGCTTCTTACGTATGACGCGTCGCGATGTGCGCATGCGTGGAGGCAAAAGGGCTGGACCGGTAACTGGCGAGAGGAGACCGCCCTGTTAGGGGTGAAAAGGGGTGGTGCTGTGTGCGACAGTAATAAAAGTGGGGTCGCGCCGAGACAATGTGCGCTGTGGGGAAAACGGATCAAGGAGAGGAAAAGGTCCGCTCGAAGTAGAGATGGCATAATGAAACAGTTGTGGGTAACCATATAATAGCTGGGCGTAAATCGACTATGCATAGTATCAAATCACAAGCAAGCATATGACCTAACAACAGGGCAATACAGTGACAGAATGATTACAGTAGCCCAGACATATATGGAGACAAGGTAAAGATGGGCATCAGTGAATTAAATGGAAGCGGTGATGACGTTGCGCATAGTAGAAGGCAAATACAGAACTTGTTATAAAAGGTTAGACCAGTCTTCCATGCGATTTAGGCCTGTGTGCAGGCTGTCTGTGCGAATAATCCATTTTAGCTCTACTTTGTTGAGGATGTTGGAGTCTCTGGGAGGTTGTTGAATCACATTAATTACTTGCCAGCGTAGGTCATCTTCAGTATGGTCGTGAGCAATGAAATGTTCAACCAATGGTGCATTGGGTGTTCTGCAACGCACTCGGCTTCTATGTTGACAGATCCTGATCCTGATTTTTTGTGTAGTTTGTCCGATGTAGATCAGATTGCATGGACAAGTGATTGCATACATTACATTTTGAGAATTGCAATTTGAAAAGTTAGTCAAGGTTGCATCAATATTAGCATGCACAAACTT
The DNA here is from genome assembly GCA_963921515.1 of Calotriton arnoldi. NCBI lineage: Eukaryota > Metazoa > Chordata > Amphibia > Caudata > Salamandridae > Calotriton > Calotriton arnoldi. Next base: position 174,000 of record CAWUFW010006279.1, on the reverse strand, counting down.
TTTGGTATCAGAGGTTAAGTGGCAGACGCTACATCCATTGCATTTATAATGCCCCTTAATCGGTGGGAGACCCCACATCTCCGTGAGTGTTTGTGTACTTTTTTTACTAGCAAGGGCTGCTCCTACCAAATGGTCTTTGATACTCTTGCTTTTCTTAAAAGCAAAGAGGGGACGTTCTAGATTGAGTTCCGTGGCATTAAGTATGGGCCAATGCTTCAAAATGGACTTTTTCACTGCATTTGAGACAGGGGAAAATGTGGTTACACAGACAGTCTTATCCCCATTGCTTCTGGTCTTAGGACTCAGAAGTAGTGCGCGTGGGCAATACCAGGCTCGTTTGAGGGAGTTCTTAACCAGTTTGCGAGGATAACCTCTATTCGTCAGTTTTTTGGACAAAGTCTTGGCCTCACTGAAGTAGTCCTCCTTACGGTAACAGTTGCGTCGAATACGGAGAAATTGTGAGTAGGGAAGAGAGTCCCGTAAGGCTCGTGGATGGTTGCTATTGTATGCTAACAAGGTATTTTTCTCTGTTGGTTTGCGGTAGAGTGTAGTGTATAGTGTTCCATTATGTGCTATGATAGTCAAGTCAAGAAAGGCCACTTCTGTTTTGCTCTTTGTTAGGGTGAAGTTAAGACCATTGCTATGAGCGTTCAGCCAGTCCTGAAACTGAAGAAGTGATTCTTCAGTCCCTTTCCAAATAAGAAAAATGTCATCTATGTACCTTTTCCACTCCAAAATGTTCGTGAGAAATGGGTTGAGGGGGGACAATATCCTTTGTGTTTCAAGCCAATCCATATACAGTATGGCAAAGTTGGGCGCAAAAACTGCGCCCATGGATGCGCCCTTCACCTGTTGGTAGAAACTACCATTAAACAGGAAAAAATTCCGGGTGAAACATATTTTCAATAAGTGGAGAATAAATGAGGTGGGGACTGGATGAGGTTGGGGCCTGGAGTTAAGGGTAATACCAATAACATCAATACCTTCCTCCTGGGGGATGTTAGTGTATATCAACTCAACGTCAAGTGTGCACAATATACAATGCTCAGGATCAAAGGGAAGTCCCTCAACCAAATTTACCATCGCCATGGTATCCTTGATATAGCAAACCGTGTCTGGCACAAAATCCTTGATAAAATAATCAACATTTTCCCCTGTCTCAAATGCAGTGAAAAAGTCCATTTTGAAGCATTGGCCCATACTTAATGCCCATACTTAATGCCGCGGAACTCAATCTAGAACGTCCCCTCTTTGCTTTTAAGAAAAGCAAGAGTATCAAAGACCATTTGGTAAGAGCAGCTCTTGCTAGTAAAAAAAGTACACAAACACTCACGGAGATGTGGGGTCTCCCACCGATTAAGGGGCATTATAAATGCAATGGATGTAGCGTCTGCCACTTAACCTCTGATACCAAAAAGTTTGTGCATGCTAATATTGATGTTACCTTGACTAACTTTTCAAATTGCAATTCTCAAAATGTAATATATGCAATCACTTGTCCATGCAATCTGATCTACATCGGACAAACTACACAAAAAATCCGGATCAGCATCTGTCAACATAGAAGCCGAGTGCGTTGCAGAACACCCAATGCACCATTGGTTGAACATTTCATTGCTCACGACCATACTGAAGATGACCTACGCTGGCAATTAATTAATGTGATTCAACAACCTCCCACAGACTCCAACATCTCTGGCATCCTCAACAAAGAAGAGCTAAAATGGATTATTCGCACTGACAGCCTCCACACAGGCCTAAATCGCACGGAAGACAGGTCTAACCTTTCATAACAAGTTCTGTATTTGCCTTCTACTATGCGCAACGTCATCACTGCTTCCATTTAATTCACTGATGCCCATCTTTACCTTGTCTCCATATATGTCTGGGCTACTGTAATCATTCTGCCACTGTATTGCCCTGTTGTTAGGTCATATGTTTGCTTGTGATTTGATACTATGCATAGTCGATTTACGCCCAGCTATTATATGGTTACCCACAACTGTTTCATTATGCCGTCTCTACTTCGAGCGGACCTTTTCCTCTCCTTGATCCGTTTTCCCCACAGCGCACATTGTCTCGGCGCGACCCCACTTTTATTACTGTCGCACACAGCACCACCCCTTTTCACCCCTAACAGGGCGATCTCCTCTCGCCAGTTACCGGTCCAGCCCTTTTGCCTCCACGCATGCGCACATCGCGCCGCGTCATACGTAAGAAGCCTCCGACTAGCCACGAGCAGTGCACACACCTGAACTCGCCACCGAGCCTTGTTCCAGGCGGCTCTTGATCCGACATCATGGTTTCCCGGACCCAAGTAAGCACCCCTCTCACCTTCACCTTTCCCCATGCGGGACTCCTTCCCCGTCCACACCCTTACCCGTGTCTCATCCTTTCCCTGCAGGCGCGGTAGTGCTCTCCGCCTATAACGCCTCTGGAATTACTCGTCACCGGCTCCACCCTTTTTCTCCAGTCCAGTCACCATACCCTGTAATGCCTTGACTGGCTTCAATCGGATTATTTACTGCGTGGACTCCCGTAGCCCCGCTCGGCCTCACCGGACTAATTCAGGGCAACCGTATTGCTCGAATCTGACCAGCCACACGTACCTCCTCCGGTAAGCTTACGGTTACCGCCATACGCACCACGTAGCATTCTCACCCTTTTTCCTCTTATTTTAGGCCGCCGGTTCTTCCTCTCAGTTGCATTCATTGCGGACTCCTTGATTACACGCAATTCAGCGCTTAATTGGGACCGACTTGCCAAAGCCTTCTTTCGAGTAAGCTTCACATGCAACTCACCTATTTTCTTACGAGCACAGCAAGGGTTGCTCCCCTGGCTTAGACCCCTGTCCTGACCGCGCTATACATTAATCACTAACCTTCATCATCGCTCTGTAATTTTCTCCTTGCTATTTGTGTTGTCTCACACATGCGTAATACATTGGGCTGGTTACCCTCCCTTCCATACCGCATTACTGCCACACTGGGGCTCCAGGTTGTGGCTTTTTTGAATACCGTGTTATACCTAATTTCCAGCGCGTTTAATTGAACCTTGTGACTACACCTCAAATCTTTTAACTCTTTCCCTTGTTTTCCCAACCCCCTCTTTCTATTTTCCTTTCCCATGCTTATCCAGGTAACTTCCCAGGCATTTGCTTTATGTTTCAGTCCTGATGATGATCCCATAACCTTGTTGGGGATCGAAACATCGTCGACACCTACATCTTAAACTCTAAACTGACAATAATTTTGTGGAGTACTAGATGTTTTTTATTTGTGACTTCTACTAATTTGCATTTTTCACTCCGAAAGTCACTTTTAAGTCACCTGCCTGTGGTAAGGAAATTGGCTGATTTCCCAATACCCCTTCACGCCCTGCTCACTCACTGATTTTGTATTGTTTTTGCTGTTATTCTTTGTTAATTAAATATTAAAACATTGCCTATTCAGACAAATTTAGACCCAATATTGATTACAATTTTGTGGCTATTTATATTTACTCACCTTGTAAGGGACCGCTGTCTCTTAAAATTAACTACTACCCTTGGTCCCTTCTGACTACAAGGGTTCCCTTGTTTTTGTTCCTAACAAGATGGCTGACACAGTTGCATGATGTTTTGTGCACAGGTGCTTGATGGGAGTTGGTTTCAAGATCAACACCATGCAGCAGTGTCAGCCACCTTGCCAGTACACTTCCCCTCACTGAGAGGTAAGCATAGGCCCAGAGGACTTGGCATGGCTGGGTGTGAGGGTGAGTATTTGCAATGGCTACAAGTCACATCAGGCGTTGTCCCACACACACCTTCCCAGACAGCATCAAAAGCCGACCTGTAACTCAGCTTCCCTGACAGTGAGTGTGAATGTCCGTGCAAGTTGTCTGACACTGATGACGGGTACCTAATTGTCCTCAACTCCCAGCAGGCCATCATTGTCCAAACACAAGTCCATAGTGTCAGCCATTTTTACAGTAGGTTTCCACTCACTATTAGGTAAGCATGGTTCATGGTGGTCTGTTTGTGCTGTTTGGGAGGTGGAGCAATCTTGGCTAGACTGCACAAGTCCCCATTTGTATGGACCAAGTCTGAATGTCCCTCACTTCGATTACACATTATGCACACTTTGTACTGCTGATATTGCTCCTGTTTAACATCTCATTTGGGTAACAAACTCAAATTTGATGCATATTTGACATCTCTGAATCAGACAGTGATGCATCAAACACATTGTTTACGAAGCCATCATGTTTGAATAGTCAATACCATTTACACACAAGTTAACTGTTGTGACTGTGTACCTCACATCATACCTCACAAGTGCAGCCATGTTGCGATCAGTGACAACCTGTGTTTGACACTGAATGGCTTGTGTTTTCACCCTTACAAAGTCCCACACATGGACTCACTCTTTAGAATGGTGAGTATGGAATTTTCAACAATATCATGCGTAAGGTCAGTGTGACATGTGACCAGAGTTAGCCTAGCTGTGACTGCTCCATGGGATACATGTGATTACACTTAGCAGAACGGCTGGGACCAAACAATGGCACACGGACCAAGCCAAACTAACCTAGGCCTGAACATAGACAACACATTCTGCCAAAATGTTTAGCATGGGATTTACATAATTGAGTGCTCCAATCACAACATACTTCAATGATTTGTTCAAACCACTCTGAGAACAGGCTCACCCATCAGTGAATGTGCAGACACATGTCAAGCTACGGGATTCATGCTGAAGCTCATCCACATGTGTTCAGAATTTTGGATGAACACACGTGCATGGCACTACTGTCACTACCCTGAACATAACTCACTCACATGTCCCTGATGAAAGGGACATTACCTGCCATCTATTGATCCTTCTGCATTTGCATCTTGTGAAAATAACTGCACAGTTGGCAGACTTACAACCTGTAAAAGTGCCATCAAGCTAAGATCTTACAACATGTATGATTAAAGATAGAAGTGCAACAAGGCACATACTCACCCCCTTATTGCTGCGGTTTGGCCTTCAACTGCCCATCCAGGTCATGGAAGACCACCGCTAGGATGCAGAGCATGTGGGGGGTCAAGGTTCACCACCCGCCTCTCTTGCCAGGTTGTGACAGGCCCAGCTGGACCTCAGCTATCTTCTTGGCCCAGCCACGAAGGTCCTGCCACCTCTTGCGGCAGTGACAGACACGACAATATGCGAACCCCACGTCATGCACCTGCTTGGCGATGGTCAGCCACATCCTCGCCTTCTCATGGGAGTTGACCTGTAAGGATGACATGGTGACAGTCCCTTAGTTCACATGCTACATGTTTCTGAATCAGACACTTCTACGCATAGGTCATGGTCAAAGTGGCAAAAATATTCAAGGGGAATACATATGGCATCACGGGCATTAGTCCTGTGTTCAATGACAACTCTGTCCCATGAGAACAGTGATGATATGTTTGCCCCAGTACACAAACTTCTACAGCAGTGTACTTGCCCAAAACAGTTCCCTACATACATTTAAACTTTCAAAAACCCTAAATGAATATTTACAAATGAGATTCCTAATGCCAGTGATGCACGGTTATTGCACATGTCCAAGGGCAATGCACTGTTATCCTCACTCACCTGCTCCTCTGGTTTGCCATACATCTGGCTGTGCAGTGGCAGGAGTGTGTCCAGCAGGGCCTGGTTCTCCTCCTCTGAGAAAGCTGGGGCCCTGGGCTGTGTCCGTGCCATAGGGGCTACCAGAGGATGTGGTCACAGCAGCAGAGAGATGCGGAGGTGCAGGAATGAAGCAGGTAGTGCAGGCAAGTGCAGTCTCTAGGGAACAGAGAGACTTGTATCTCAACAGCAGAGGCGGTCTCAAATCCATGCATCAAAGGTGATAGGTCCACGTTGGTCGCATTGTCCGAATCGGTCCAATGCATAACATTGCTTGCAAACGACACGCTTACCGCAACGTTCAAACTCTCATCATCGCACCACGATTGGCTTTGATACATTGGCGATGGGAGGTAACCGAGTTGGTTTCCACGCGCTGAAGACATGAGCCCAAACGCGTGTCGATCACCATAACAACAAACAGCCAATGGCTGTGACCGAATCGTTTTGGATGCAGCTACCGCATCCTCTGAATGCTCACCCGCGTCGCTCAACATGACAACAAACAGAAAATGGCTGTGACCGAATCGTTTCGGATGCGGCTACCGTGTCCTTTGAATACTCACCCGCGTTGTTCGCCATAACAACAAACAGCCAATGGCTGTGACCGAATAGTTTCGGATGCGGCTACTGCGTCCTTTGAATACTCACCCGCGTCGCTCACCATAACAACAAACAGCCAATGGCTGTGACCTAATCGTTTCGGATGCGGCTACCGCGTCCTTTGAATAATCGGTCGTCAGAGCACACACTGTTGTGATGTATTTTTGTCCATTACATGTGTGGATGCACTTTTTAAATAATAAAAGTGACCTTGAAATGGATGAGACACACTCCCATGAGGAGCTAAACTTGAGGGGCACATGACACACTGTTTTATGGGCAAATACAAGCATGTTGGGAGAAAAATCCAGTTATCCGCATAGTATTGGTCACAGTGCCCATTATTTTTGTGTGGATGTACATGTACATTCTTGCCTTGTCACTGCATTTGTGGACTGTATGACCCATTGTGCAATTGTTGTCATTTCAGACTGTAGATGTCTGTTGTGTAAGTAATGGCTAAAGCTTTAAGCTTTGGATGAGTAGACAGTGAAATTATTATGCATCTTCAGCTTGTTTGTGAAATGTGAATTACTAGTCTATCTGTGTGACCAAAACTGCAGTGTATTGTGTTGTTACATATTTTAGCATCATCAACATTGAACATAGTCTGTGTATGTGTAATGTAGACATAACTACATGGCAGTGACCAACCTGTGACAGTGGTGTGCCTGATTATGTGAGATGGTGTGTATATCAGGTGTCACACATCTTTTTTATTACATGTTCCTAATCTGTCTACCTATTGACCATGTAATTGTTCACAAAAACATAAAAGTATAATAATTTTTCTGTGGAACATTTGAGTATGTGATGCTTGCTCATGTTGATGATGTCAGACACTAGTGATTTGTACACAACACCACTCTAATTGCTGTGTCACCATACCTTGGTAACATGTCTGGGTAGGGTACTGATGCTGTGAGATGTATCTAAGGTCATAATTGTTAAATGAAATCTGTATTTCAAATGATCTGTAGCTTCAGTTGTGTTCACATTTCATGTTCTGTTTGTCTGAATGCAGTTTGCTTTGTACATTGTGATCTGACACCAACTGTGTTTACACTCTACACATAGGTATCGCAGACGACCTCCTGTCCACAGGCCCTTTCCAGACCTACAGACCATGGAAGAACGTGACACCATCAGGAAGTACCGATTCACCAGGCCAATAATTGAACAGTTATCTGCGCAGTTGTCACCTCATCTGCAGCCTGGTCGCACATATCCTACTGCACTGACGCCCAAAGTGAAGGTTATGGCAGCTCTACATTTCTTTGCCTCTGGTTCATTTCAATACACAGTGACAACATCTGGTGGAATGTCACAGACCATATTCAGCCGTGTTGTTTTGCGTGCATTGCTCCGTTACCTGGGCCACTACATTAAGTTCCCAACACCTGGAGAGTTAGCAGACATCATAGTGGAATTCTATGCATTGGGACGGATACCCCATATCATTGGCTCCATTGATGGCACACACATTGCATTGGTACCACCACAGGCAAATGAGGTTATGTATCGCAACCGTAAACATTACCACTCCATCAATGTCCAGGTGATATGTTTGGCTGACATGTCCATCTCCCACGTCTGTGCACATTTTCCTGGATCAGCACATTTTGCATATATCATGAGGAACAGCGCCATCCCCTGTTTGATGTCTCAGCTACAACCTGACTGTGCCTGGCTTGTTGGTAGGTGATGTGGCATGTGTGTGGTGTGTTGTGTGTAGATTGTATGTCAGATAAGGCTCTTTTAACCAACAACTGATTCTATTTTCTGTTATCAATGTAGGAGACTCTGGGTACCCTAACCAACCTTGGTTACTGACACCACTCCGTAACCCAGTCACCCCTGCAGAAGTGCGCTATAATGAGGTCCATGGTAGGAGCCGGCGAGTCATTGAGAGGACTTTTGGCCTCCTGAAGACAAAATTCCGCTGTCTTGATCGGACGGGAGGTGCACCATTGAAGGTGTGCGAGATCGTCACCGCTTGCTGCATGCTCCACAACCTGGCTATACGGAGGGAAATACCACTCATACAGGACGACGGAGACCAGCAGCCGCCAGCGAGGGAGGATCCTGGGCTGGGATATGATGACAGTGGGGATGATGATGATGGCGTAGATTTGAGACGACAGCTCATCTAGAACTTTTTCACATGAGTGTACGTATGCAATGAAAGTAGGGGACTACCCCCAAGTGTTTGTTGTTATGTTGCTGGTGGTCAATGTGTATGTATGCTTGTGAGTGTATGAAAATTGCTATGATGTTAGTTGTGTGATAAGTTTTTTGTGAGATAGAAAAGTTGACATGTACAGTGAATCGTAGCTAGTGTCCACACTGTAAATCTTGTGCTTCATATGACATTGTTTGCTAAATTGAACATGCTTAGTCCTTTGTGCCTGACTCTCTTCTATGTTTCTCCTTACCAGGGTACGTTGCCATGTCAACCCGCAAGTTGTGACTTCACCAGACCCCTGATGCTGTGACCTAGTCCAACATTGGACTGTTTTTGTAAATCCATGGCACACACTTCCTTTTGGACTGATGGACATTTATCTTTACTTTAGAGCATTTTGTTAATGTGTGATGTCCTTTGAAATTGGGTTAAGGCACCAGGTTGTATCAGGAGAATAAACCTGTGCTACACAATGGGTTGTGCATTGTCTGTTTTCCCACATCCAAAGGTTATTTTGAAACAAAACATGCTCCATGATGAACTTGTTTGCTAACAATGTTTGTTGGTTGTGCTTGCAAATAGTGCTAGTATTTTAAGCAATAGACTTGCATTGCATCTCTAACATGTCCTATGGGTTGTGTCATGACCTGGTTGTGCCTATCATGCTGTGACAAGGTACATATACTAACAAGCCAGTAATGAACTTCTTTGAAGTGATGTGTTACAAATGTTGTAGACACTTTCTTCTTTGGGTTTTTCAACATCATTTCAATTCTTACATTTGGCATTCAAAGTCACAACATGACCAATTTTTTGGTGCAGAGGGATTTATTTTAGTGTATAATGTGATGTAATCAGTCCACATAATGGTGGTGTACTCAACCCAAAAAAAAACTTTAAAGAAAACGTGCAGATAGGAGTTGGTAGTGTTTGTAGATGAGCGATTCCAAAGTAGATCCACAGTTATTTGAGTCCATAGTTCAACTTAGACCCTCCAGCCAATGTGGGAGAGTTCAGTTACAGTCAACAAAGTGCATGCTTGGCACACAATGGAGGATATCAGGAGCAGGTAGTCACTTCCTGGGGGTGATGCGTAGCCATCTGTCTCTCACCGTTTCTTCTTCGGATGCCGACTCCACATTTTCCGGGGGATCCCTCAGGTGCAGGCAGTGGTGGTGCAGGGTGCTCTCCGCCAGAGTCCACATGGACATGTTGGTGGCAATCTGGCGGAGGCAGGTTACAATGTCCCTGTGCACCGCAGTCAGGTCATCAATTTTTTCCAAGAACCTGTCCAGTTTGTCATTTTGGGCTGCCTGCTGATGTTGGATGGTCCTGAGGATCCCAACGACTTGGCTAACATCTCCTTGTGAATCCTCATATGCATGGAGGAGTCTGGAGAGGTTTTGGGTCTCCTCATCAGCAGCACCAGCTGCATGATGGTGCCGGTCCCCACAGCCCCTCCCACCACTCCTACCTACCCGAGCAGGACCAGTTGGTGCTGGCACAGTCGACACAGAGCCTCCTTCATCGTTGGCAGTGGTGTTGTTGTTGGGCAACTTAAGAGTGCCCCGTGTTGCTGTGCTGTTGGTGGTATCCTTGGCTGCTGTGTCCGTGCGGGTAGGGGTCAGCTGGGTGTTGTCAGCTGAGGTGGGAGTGGTTGCAGAGGATCCAGATGTTGTTGCTGCTGGTGCTGAGGGGTGACCCAAACCAGAAGAGCCAGGTCTGTCCTCGTTGTCCGAAGAATGATGAGTCATCAACGTGAGGGCTCCTGGTCGACCTGAGTCTGGGCCTGGCTGTCCTGGATGGTTCCAGTGGTGTCCCCAGCTGGCCCTGTGGGTACAAACATAACACAATGACTGCTGTGAATGTCCACTGCCCCTCAAATCATACACATTACATAGGCTACTGAACCTAATGATGAGTTACTGTAGATAGATTGGACTCCTTCATCCACGATGCTGGCCTATTTTTTGGGATGGCTATGTATTTGGGACAAGAGGGGATTGATGGACATGTTCAGGTATGTGCATAAATTGGCCTGTTGTGTTTAGTTTACATTACATGCCCAAAGACATTGATTGGTTCTTGACACCCTGTGAATGGCACCGTGTGTTTAGGTTGTCCACATCTTTACCTTCCAGTGAGATACATACACTTTCTCTCCCTATGTAGGTTCTTTTTTCTGCCTGTCTACTGGTGTTAGTGCATGTCTTTAGCAGTCACATTGGTGTGGCTGCCTACACACTAACATTCTGTTAACTTAACCAGAAAGTTGTGGGAATTGAGTGATTGAGGTGCTTCTTTTTATGATTTCATTCTACACATGTGAATGGCTGTGAGTAGCAACATTGTGTGACTAGTTAACTTTGTGGCTACACAGATCATGTACTTTCTACATTGACTACATGGTCAAATGATTTCAGAAACTCAGCATTCTGCAATTTTGTGACAATGAATTATGAAAATCTGATGTTTGAGTGCTTCTTCTCTATTTGTTAAACTTACACCCCTCCTCCCACCCAGCCCCACCAGGCCACCAGGAAGAGTGTTGTCCAGACAATGTTTGTAAGTGTACTTGAAAGATATTTGACTATGTTGGCTGGTCTTTGTAGCACATAGGCAAATGTGGCAGTTGTGATAGGTTCAGACAGCAGTCCCCAGTGTCTGCCATCTTGCTAGTACACAGGAACTCACTGTGCGATAGACATAACCCACGATGAACTGGTTGTGCTGTGTGTGGAGTGTTTGCTGTTCTTCCAAGTCCCATCAGGCCCAGCCTTACATGCACCTTTTTGCCCAGCGCTAACAGGCCGACAGGACATAAGCTCACCTCACAGTGTGTCAGAATGTCCATGCCGGCTGTCTGGCACTGGGAACTGGTGTCTGACTTGAAGACAACTCCCCTCATGGCCTTGTGCACCACACAGCAGGCCACAGTCTCTGCCATTTTATAGTTGGATGTCCACTTACTGTCAGGTAATCACAGTTCTTAGTGGTCTTGTATGGCTGTTTGCGCGGATGAGTGTTTACAATGGCCAGACATCCCATCAGGCCCTGTACTACGCACACTCTTTCCTGCATGCAGATACAGCACACCTGGAACTATGCTTTCATGTGAGTGAGTGGATATGTGCTGACAAAGCTGAATGACACTGGTGCCTTGTGTTTTGAGCACAAGTCACTGTTGTTATATGTGGAAAAGGCAGACTAGTGCCCAGTGTCATGCATCCTGCTAGTACATTCACAATCACTGTGTGTACGCTTAGTTCCTGTTGGTCTGTTTGTGATGGTAGGGAAGGTGTATGTTGGACAGGGCCTGATGGGAGTTGTAGGCTTTTGAAATACTCTTCCTCCCACCAGCCCACCTAAGTCCTCAGAGACTACGGCTAACTGGAAGTGAGGGTAAGTGTGCTGGCAAGGATGCTGACACTGGTGAATGGTGTTAAACTTGAATCCAAATCCCAACAAAGCCTTGTGACCAAAACACCATGCACCAGTGTCAGGCATCTTGCTGTTGCACTTCCATTCACTGTCAGGTAGGCATAGGCCCAGATGAAGTGGTTGTTCGTGGTGGGTGTAGTAGTGTTTACCATTACTCTGACTCACACCAGGCTCTGTCCTTCACACATTCTTTCCACCCAGAGAAAACTAACCACATGGCAGAATGGTTTCCTGACAGTGATTGGAAATAGATTATCAAGATGTGTGACACTTGTGCCTGGTCTCTTATTTTTCCACAAATCCCAACAGGGACTTGTGGTCCAAACACCAGTCCACATTGTCAAAGATCTTGTCAGTACATACCACTCACTGTCATGTAAGCAGAGTTTCTGGTAGGCTATTTGGGCTGGGTGGGAAGAGTGTGTGTATGACAAGGCCTGATGTGAGTTGTAGCCATTGCAAATACACCTCCTCCCACCCAGACCTGCTAACTCTTGTGTGCCTATATTTACCTCACAGTGAGGGTAAGTGTACTGGCAAGGTGGCTGGAACTGGTGCATGGTGTTGAATTTGAAGCCAAGTCCCATCAGGGACCTGTGCTCCAAACACCATGCAACAGTGTCAGGCATCTTGCTAGTCCACGTCCCCTCACTGTGAGGGTGGCTTAGGCCCAGAGGAGTTACCTAGTCTGGATGGGAGGAGGAGTCTTTGTAATGGCTGCAAGTTGCATAAGGCCCTGTCCTGCGTACACCTACCCACCCAACTCAAACAGCCCAGCATGTACTCTGCTTACCTCACTGTGGTGCAAAATGTCCCAGCCGGATACCTGACACTGGTGCCTGTTGTTTGACTTGACTGCAACACCCAGCAAGGCTTTCTGCTCCAGACACCATGCAGCAGTGTCTGCCATCTTGGCAGCACATTGCCACTCTCAGGTAAGCAGAGTTCCAGGCAAGCTATCTGGCCTAAGTAGAAAGATATGCAGAGGCCAGTGCCTGATGGTAGATGTAGTCAGGGCAAACACTCCTCCTCCCAACCAGCACAACCAGCTCATCTGTGGCAATGGCTACATGACAGTGAATGGAAGTGTACTTACAAGATGGCTAATTTTAAGAGACAGCGGTCCCTTACAAGGTGAGTAAATATAAATAGCCACAAAATTGTAATCAATATTGGGTCTAAATTTTTCTGAATAGGCAATGTTTTAATATTTAATTAACAAAGAATAACAGCAAAAACAATACAAAATCAGTGAGTGAGCAGGGCGTGAAGGGGTATTGGGAAATCAGCCGATTTCCTTACCACAGGCAGGTGATTTAAAAGTGACTTTCGGAGTGAAAAATGCAAATTATTAGAAGTCACAAATAAAAAACATCTAGTACTCCACAAAATTATTAATTGTCAGTTTAGAGTTTAAGATGTAGGTGTCGACGACGTTTCGATCCCCAACAAGGTTATGGGATCATCATCAGGACTGAAACATAAAGCAAATGCCTGGGAAGTTGCCTGGATAAGCATGGGAAAGGAAAATAGAAAGGGGGGTTGGGAAAACAAGGGAAAGAGTTAAAAGATTCGAGGTATGGTCACAAGGTTCAATTAAACGCGCTGGAAATTAGGTATAAGGCGGTATTCAAAAAAGCCACAACCTGGAGCCCCAGTGTGGCAGTAATGCGGTAAGGAAGGGAGGGTAACCAGCCCAATGTATTACGCATGTGTGAGACAACACAAATAGCAAGGAGAAAATTACAGAGAGATGATGAAGGTTAGTGATTAATGTATAGCGCGGTCAGGACAGGGGTCTAAGCCAGGGGAGCAACCCTTGCTGTGCTCGTAAGAAAATAGGTGAGTTGCATGTGAAGCTTACTTGAAAGAAGGCTTTGGCAAGTCGGTCCCAATTAAGCGCTGAATTGCGTGTAATCAAGGAGTCCGCAATCAATGCAACTGAGAGGAAGAACCGGCGGCCTAAAATAAGAGGAAAACAGGTGAGTGAGGGCCCACGAGGATAGGGGTGAGAATGCTACGTGGTGCGTATGGCGGTAACCGTACGCTTACCGGAGGAGGTACGTGTGGCTGGTCAGATTCGAGCAATACGGTTGCCCTGTAATAGTCCGGTGAGGCCGAGCGGGGCTACGGGAGTCCTCGGAGTAAATAATCCGATCGAAGCCAGTCAAGGCAGAACAGGGTATGGTGAATGGACTGGAGGAAAAGGGTGGAGCCGTTGACGAGTAATTCCAGAGGCGTTATAGCCAGAGAGTACTACCGCGCCTGCAGGGTAAGGAGGAGACACGGGTAAGGGTGTGGACGGGGAAGGAGTCCCGCGTGGGGAATGGTGAAGGTGAGAGGGGTGCTTACTTGGGTCCGGGAAACCATGATGTCGGATCAAGAGCCGCCTGGAACAAGGCTCGGTGGCGAGTTCAGGTGTGTGCGCTGCTCGCAGCTAGTCGGAGGCTTCTTACGCATGACGTGGTGCGATGTGCGCATGCGTGGAGGCAAAAGGGCTGGACCGGTAACTGGCGAGAGGAGACCGCCCTGTTAGGGGTGAAAAGGGGTGGTGCTGTGTGCGACAGTAATAAAAGTGGGGTCGCGCCGAGACAATGTGCGCTGTGGGGAAAACGGATCAAGGAGAGGAAAACGTCCGCTCGAAGTAGAGACAGCATAATGAAACAGTTGGGGGGTAACCATATAATAGCTGGGCGTAAATCGACTATGCATAGTATCAAATCACAAGCAAACATATGACCTAACAACAGGGCAATACAGTGACAGAATGATTACAGTAGCCCAGACATATATGGAGACAAGGTAAAGATGGGCATCAGTGAATTAAATGGAAGCGGTGATGACGTTGCACACAGTAGAAGGCAAATACAGAACTTGTTATGAAAGGTTAGACCAGTGTTCCGTGCGATTTAGGCCTGTGTGGAGGCTGTCCGTGCGAATAATCCATTTTAGCTCTTCTTTGTTGAGGATGCCGGTGATGTTGGAGTCTCTGGGAGGTTGCTGAATCACATTAATTACTTGCCAGCGTAGGTCATCTTCAGTATGGTTGTGAGCAATGAAATGTTCAACCAATGGTGCATTGGGTGTTCTGCAACGCACTCGGCTTCTATGTTGACAGATCCTGATCCTGATTTTTTGTGTAGTTGTGATTGCATATATTACATTTTGAGAAATGCAATTTGAAAAGTTAGTCAAGGTAACATCAATATTAGCATGCACAAACTTTTTGGTATCAGAGGTTAAGTGGCAGACGCTACATCCATTGCATTTATAATGCCCCTTAATCGGTGGGAGACCCCACATCTCAGTGAGTGTTTGTGTACTTTTTTACTAGCAAGAGCTGCTCTAACCAAATGGTCTTTGATGCTCTTGCTTTTCTTAAAAGCAAGAGGGGACGTTCTAGATTGAGTTCCGCAGCATTAAGTATGGGCCAATGCTTCAAAATGGACTTTTTCACTGCATTTGAGACAGGGGAAAATGTGGTTACACAGACAGTCTTATCCCCATTGCTTCCGGTCTTAGGACTCAGAAGTAGTTCGCGTGGGCAATACCAGGCTCGTTTGAGGAGTTCTTAACCAGTTTGCGAGGATAACCTCTATTCGTGTGTTTTTTGGACAAAGTCTTGGCCTCACTGAAGTAGTCCTCCTTACGGTAACAGTTGCGTCGAATACGGAGAAATTGTGAGTAGGGAAGAGAGTCCCGTAAGGCTCGTGGATTGTTGCTATTGTATGCTAACAAGGTATTTTTCTCTGTTGGTTTGCGGTAGAGTGTAGTGTATAGTGTTCCATTATGTGCTATGATAGTCAAGTCAAGAAAGGCCACTTCTGTTTTGCTCTTTGTTAGAGTGAAGTTAAGACCATTGCTATGAGCATTCAGCCAGCACTGAAACTGAAGAAGTGATTCTTCAGTCCCTTTCCAAATAAGAAAATTGTAATCTATGTACCTTTTCCACTCCAAAATGTTAGTGAGAAATGGGTTGAGGGGGGACAATATCCTTTGTGTTTCAAGCCAATCCATATACAGTATGGCAAAGTTGGGCGCAAAAACTGCGCCCATGGATGCGCCCTTCACCTGTTGGTAGAAACTACCATTAAACAGGAAAAAATTCCAGGTGAGACATATTTTCAATAAGTGGAGAATAAATGAGGTGGGGACTGGATGAGGTTTGGGCCTGGAGTTAAGGGTAATACCAATAATATCAATACCTTCCTCCTGGGGGATGTTAGTGTATAGCGACTCAACGTCAAGTGTGCACAATATACAATGCTCAGGATCAAAGGGAAGTCCCTCAAACAAATTTACCATCGCCATGGTATCCTTGATATAGCAAACCGTGTCTGGCACAAAATCCTTGATAAAGTAATCAACATATCTGCCAAGGGCTCAAGGATAGACCCACACCCAGATACAATTGGACTGCCCGGGCGGGGGGGACAGCATTTTTGTGTACCTTAGGCAAGGTGTATATCACGGTGTACGTGGTGATTTGGTGTTTAAATATAAAAATTCATTCTTACTCAGGAAGCCCTGTGATCTCCCTTCTTCTGTGATGTCATGGATGAGCAACTGAATCTCCTTAGTGGGATCAGATGGGAGTCTTAAGTAGTGGTCTGATCTGGACAGTTGTCTCTGGATTTCCTGTGTGTAGGTGTCTAAATCTTGCAGTACAATCCCGCCTCCCTTGTCCGCTGGTTTGATAATGAAATTTTCAATCGGTTTTAAAGCATTTTTCTCAGCCAGTGGAAGATTGTAAGGAATGTATCGATGTTCTTGTTCCAAGGCCTTGATGTCTTTAAGGACTAGTTTTTCGAATGTCTGTATTTCAGTGGGTATGCTGTTTTGTGGTGGGGAAAAGGTCAAAGGTGGGCGAAATGATGTGTAGGCTGAGGATGGTGTGTATGGCTTATCTAGGAAAAAAGCTTGGAGACGTATCTTTCTGAAGAAATGAAGGAGTTCAATCTGTAACTCCAGAAAATTGGGTTTGATGGTCGGGAAGAAGGATAATCCCTTGCTGAGTAGTGCAATCTCCTTTTCTGACAGTTGATAATGGGATAAATTAAAGATCGGGATAGAGTCTGGATCGAGCATGTTGTCG
Source organism: Calotriton arnoldi (assembly GCA_963921515.1). NCBI lineage: Eukaryota > Metazoa > Chordata > Amphibia > Caudata > Salamandridae > Calotriton > Calotriton arnoldi. Next base: position 157,031 of record CAWUFW010006279.1, on the reverse strand, counting down.
GGTATACCGACAACATGCTCGATCGGTGGTCATGGGAGTATCTGTATTGTCTCTAGGTCGTCTTACCATTGGTAATATCTCTGTCCTGTTTGTCTGTCTCCTGGTGCATTGTACCAACGTGGGGCGCGTGGTACCCCGGTTGGCTTGGCGTCCCTGGTCTTTGTCTAAAAAATTAGGGTTATTATTCCTATTCCTGGATGTACTTGGGCCTTCTCCAGAGTCTGAGTTATCGGAGGACTCGGCGGAGGTGTCAGAGAAACCTACAATGTTCTGTTCTTGTTAAACCGGCCCCATGGACGTTGGGTTCGGGGTCCTGAGTATAGTCTATTCAAGTAAAAGTCATCCACTACATAAGGGTAGGTTCTCTCAGTCTTGTAGTTTTTGACGTCTCTCCTGACTTTGGTCGTTTTTTTATTTTGTTCTATTCTATGGAATTCAGAGATGGTTTTTTCTACTTTCTCCAAAAGTGTTTTTGCGTCTTTAATATTGCTATTCTCTTTTATCTGTTTCTCAATGTCTTTTATTTCTATCTCAAGTTTGTTAATTTCTTCTGTAGCTATGTCGATGCCCAAGACCATCCAGTGTCTTGAGCAGGTTGTCCCTATGTAGCTGAAACCAGTGAGATATTTCTTGCTTTCAGTGAAGACTCCGGGGATATTGCGTACTTGCAACCCCACAGGTATAGTGTCTGTTTTCAAATATTCAGCGAGCATGCGTACCATTAATTGCAATCTAATCAGTTTTTGGGTGGATTTTTCTAACTGGTCAAAAATGGAACTTTCAGTGCTACTAGGTGTTTCAGATGTTTCAGAAAAAGGGAAGGCCCCTCCAAAATCTTTTTAATGTATTCGTCAGTATACAGGGGAGCGTGGTGTGACATACCTTGCAGTGAGTTAGGTAAGGGAGGGAGTCGGGGCGAGGGGAGGAGGACAGGGGGCCCACAAAGTACTAGTAGGATGGATATCGTACTCCCTTGCAATACAGCGATTGCGCTCAAGATCAGGAACAAAAAACAAGGGAACCCTTGTAGTCAGAAGGGACCAAGGGTAGTAGTTAATTTTAAGAGTCAGCGGTCCCTTACAAGGTGAGTAAATATAAACAGCCACAAAATTGTAATCAATATTGGGTCTAAATTTGTCTGAATAGGCAATGTTTTAATATTTAATTAACAAAGAATAAGAGCAAAAACAATACAAAATCAGTGAGTGAGCAGGGCGTGAAGGGGTATTGGGAAATCAGCCGATTTCCTTACCACAGGCAGGTGACTTAAAAGTGACTTTCGGAGTGAAAAATGCAAATTAGTACAAGTCACAAATAAAAAACATCTAGTACTCCACAAAATTATTAATTGTCAGTTTAGAGTTTAAGATGTAGGTGTCAACGACGTTTCGATCCCCAACAAGGTTATGGGATCATCAGGACTGAAACATAAAGCAAATGCCTGGGAAGTTGCCTGGATAAGCATGGGAAAGGAAAATAGAGGGGGGTTGGGAAAACAAGGGAAAGAGTTAAAAGATTCAAGGTATAGTCACAAGGTTCAAATAAACGCGATGGAAATTAGGTATAACGCGGTATTCAAAAAAGCCACAACCTGGAGCCCCAGTGTGGCAGTAATGCGGTAAGGAAGGGAGTGTAACCAGCCCAATGTATTACGCATGTGTGAGACAACACAAATAGCAAGGAGAAAATTACAGAGCGATGATGAAGGTTAGTGATTAATGTATAGCGCGGTCAGGACAGGGGTCTAAGCCAGGGGAGCAACCCTTGTTGTGCTCGTAAGAAAATAGGTGAGTTGCATGTGAAGCTTACTCGAAAGAAGGCTTTGGCAAGTTGTCCCAATTAAGCGCTAAATCGCGTGTAATCAAGGAGTCCACAATGAATGCAACTCAGAGGAAGAACCGGCGGCCTAAAATAAGAGGAAAACGGGTGAGTGAGGGCCCACGAGGATAGGGGTGAGAATGCTACGTGGTGCGTATGGCGGTAACCGTAAGCTTACTGGAGGAGGTACGTGTGGCTGGTCAGATTCGAGCAATACGGTTGCCCTGTAATAGTCCGGTGAGGCCGAGCGGGGCTACGGGAGTCCTCGGAGTAAATAATCCGATCGAAGCCAGTCAAGGCAGAACAGGGTATGGTGAGTAGACTGGAGGAAAAGGGTGGAGCCGGTGATGAGTAATTTCAGAGGCGTTATAGCCGGAGAGTACTACCGCGCCTGCAGGGAAAGGAGGAGACACGGGTAAGGGTGTGGACGGGGAAGGAGTCCCGCGTGGGGAAAGGTGAAGGTGAGAGGGGTGCTTACTTGGGTCCGGGAAACCATGATGTCGGATCAAAAGCCGCCTGGAACAAGGCTCGGTGGCGAGTTCAGGTGTGTGCACTGCTTGCGGCTAGTCGGAGGCTTCTTACGTATGATGCGTCGCGATGTGCGCATGCGTGGAGGCTAAAGGGCTGGACCGGTAACTGGCGAGAGGAGACCGCCCTGTTAGGGGTGAAAAGGGGTGGTGCTGTGTGCGACAGTAATAAAAGTGGGGTCGCGCCGAGACAATGTGCGCTGTGGGGAAAACGGATCAAGGAGAGGAAAAGGTCCGCTCGAAGTAGAGATGGCATAATGAAACAGTTGTGGGTAACCATATAATAGCTGGGCGTAAATCGACTATGCATAGTATCAAATCACAAGCAAGCATATGACCTAACAACAGGGCAATACAGTGACAGAATGATTACAGTAGCCCAGACATATATGGAGACAAGGTAAAGATGGGCATCAGTGAATTAAATGGAAGCGGTGATGACGTTGCGCATAGTAGAAGGCAAATACAGAACTTGTTATAAAAGGTTAGACCAGTCTTCCATGCGATTTAGGCCTGTGTGCAGGCTCTCTGTGTGAATAATCCATTTTAGCTCTACTTTGTTGAGGATGTTGGAGTCTCTGGGAGGTTGTTGAATCACATTAATTACTTGCCAGTGTAGGTCAACTTCAGTATGGTCGTGAGCAATGAAATGTTCAACCAATGGTGCATTGGGTGTTCTGCAACGCACTCGGCTTCTATGTTGACAGATCCTGATCCTGATTTTTTGTGTAGTTTGTCCGATGTAGATCAGATTGCATGGACAAGTGATTGCATACATTACATTTTGAGAATTGCAATTTGAAAAGTTAGTCAAGGTTGCATCAATATTAGCATGCACAAACCTTTTGGTATCAGAGGTTAAGTGGCAGACGCTACATCCATTGCATTTATAATGCCCCTTAATCGGTGGGAGACCCCACATCTCCGTGAGTGTTTGTGTACTTTTTTACTAGCAAGGGCTGCTCCTACCAAATGGTCTTTGATACTCTTGCTTTTCTTAAAAGCAAAGAGGGGACGTTCTAGATTGAGTTCCGTGGCATTAAGTATGGGCCAATGCTTCAAAATGGACTTTTTCACTGCATTTGAGACAGGGGAAAATGTGGTTACACAGACAGTCTTATCCCCATTGCTTCTGGTCTTAGGACTCAGAAGTAGTTCGCGTGGGCAATACCAGGCTCGTTTGAGGGAGTTCTTAACCAGTTTGCGAGGATAACCTCTATTCGTCAGTTTTTTGGACAAAGTCTTGGCCTCACTGAAGTAGTCCTCCTTACGGTAACAGTTGCGTCGAATACGGAGAAATTGTGAGTAGGGAAGAGAGTACCGTAAGGCTCGTGGATGGTTGCTATTGTATGCTAACAAGGTATTTTTCTCTGTTGGTTTGCGGTAGAGTGTAGTGTATAGTGTTCCATTATGTGCTATGATAGTCAAGTCAAGAAAGGCCACTTCTGTTTTGCTCTTTGTTAGGGTGAAGTTAAGACCATTGCTATGAGCGTTCAGCCAGTCCTGAAACTGAAGAAGTGATTCTTCAGTCCCTTTCCAAATAAGAAAAATGTCATCTATGTACCTTTTCCACTCCAAAATGTTCGTGAGAAATGGGTTGAGGGGGACAATATCCTTTGTGTTTCAAGCCAATCCATATACAGTATGGCAAAGTTGGGCGCAAAAACTGCGCCCATGGATGCGCCCTTCACCTGTTGGTAGAAACTACCATTAAACAGGAAAAAATTCCGGGTGAAACATATTTTCAATAAGTGGAGAATAAATGAGGTGGGGACTGGATGAGGTTGGGGCCTGGAGTTAAGGGTAATACCAATAACATCAATACCTTCCTCCTGGGGGATGTTAGTGTATAGCAACTCAACGTCAAGTGTGCACAATATACAATGCTCAGGATCAAAGGGAAGACCCTCAACCAAATTTACCATCGCCATGGTATCCTTGATATAGCAAACCGTGTCTGGCACAAAATCCTTGATAAAATAATCAACATTTTCCCCTGTCTCAAATGCAGTGAAAAAGTCCATTTTGAAGCATTGGCCCATACTTAATGCCCATACTTAATGCCGCGGAACTCAATCTAGAACGTCCCCTCTTTGCTTTTAAGAAAAGCAAGAGTATCAAAGACCATTTGGTAAGAGCAGCTCTTGCTAGTAAAAAAGTACACAAACACTCACGGAGATGTGGGGTCTCCCACCGATTAAGGGGCATTATAAATGCAATGGATGTAGCGTCTGCCACTTAACCTCTGATACCAAAAAGTTTGTGCATGCTAATATTGATGTTACCTTGACTAACTTTTCAAATTTCAATTCTCAAAATGTAATATATGCAATCACTTGTCCATGCAATCTGATCTACAACGGACAAACTACACAAAAAATCCGGATCAGCATCTGTCAACATAGAAGCCGAGTGCGTTGCAGAACACCCAATGCACCATTGGTTGAACATTTCATTGCTCACGACCATACTGAAGATGACCTACGCTGGCAATTAATTAATGTGATTCAACAACCTCCCACAGACTCCAACATCTCTGGCATCCTCAACAAAGAAGAGCTAAAATGGATTATTCGCACGGACAGCCTCCACACAGGCCTAAATCGCACGGAAGACTGGTCTAACCTTTCATAACAAGTTCTGTATTTGCCTTCTACTATGCGCAACGTCATCACTGCTTCCATTTAATTCACTGATGCCCATCTTTACCTTGTCTCCATATATGTCTGGGCTACTGTAATCATTCTGCCACTGTATTGCCCTGTTGTTAGGTCATATGTTTGCTTGTGATTTGATACTATGCATAGTCGATTTACGCCCAGCTATTATATGGTTACCCACAACTGTTTCATTATGCCGTCTCTATTTCGAGCGGACCTTTTCCTCTCCTTGATCCGTTTTCCCCACAGCGCACATTGTCTCGGCGCGACCCAACTTTTATTACTGTCGCACACAGCACCACCCCTTTTCACCCCTAACAGGGCGGTCTCCTCTCGCCAGTTACCGGTCCAGCCCTTTTGCCTCCACGCATGCGCACATCGCGCCGCGTCATACGTAAGAAGCCTCCGACTAGCCACGAGCAGTGCACACACCTGAACTCGCCACCGAGCCTTGTTCCAGGCGGCTCTTGATCCGACATCATGTTTCCCGGACCCAAGTAAGCACCCCTCTCACCTTCACCTTTCCCCACGCAGGACTCCTTCCCCGTCCACACCCTTACCAGTGTCTCCTCCTTTCCCTGCAGGCGCAATAGTGCTCTCCGCCTATAACGCCTCTGGAATTACTCGTCACCGGCTCCACCCTTTTTCTCCAGTCCAGTCACCATACCCTGTAATGCCTTGACTGGCTTCAATCGGATTATTTACTGCGTGGACTCCCGTAGCCCCGCTCGGCCTCACCGGACTAATACAGGGCAACCGTATTGCTCGAATCTGACCAGCCACACGTACCTCCTCCGGTAAGCTTACGGTTACCGCCATACGCACCACATAGCATTCTCACCCTTTTTCCTCTTATTTTAGGCCGCCGGTTCTTCCTCTCAGTTGCATTCATTGCGGACTCCTTGATTACACGCAATTCAGCGCTTAATTGGGACCGACTTGCCAAAGCCTTCTTTCGAGTAAGCTTCACATGCAACTCACCTATTTTCTTACGAGCACAGCAAGGGTTGCTCCCCTGGCTTAGACCCCTGTCCTGACCGCGCTATACATTAATCACTAACCTTCATCATCGCTCTGTAATTTTCTCCTTGCTATTTGTTATGTCTCACACATGCGTAATACATTGGGCTGGTTACCCTCCCTTCCATACCGCATTACTGCCACACTGGGGCTCCAGGTTGTGGCTTTTTTGAATACCGCGTTATACCTAATTTCCAGCGCGTTTAATTGAACCTTGTGACTACACCTCAAATCTTTTAACTCTTTCCCTTGTTTTCCCAACCCCCTCTTTCTATTTTCCTTTCCCATGCTTATCCAGGTAACTTCCCAGGCATTTGCTTTATGTTTCAGTCCTGATGATGATCCCATAACCTTGTTGGGGATCGAAACATCGTCGACACCTACATCTTAAACTCTAAACTGACAATAATTTTGTGGAGTACTAGATGTTTTTTATTTGTGACTTCTACTAATTTGCATTTTCACTCCGAAAGTCACTTTTAAGTCACCTGCCTGTGGTAAGGAAATTGGCTGATTTCCCAATACCCCTTCACGCCCTGCTCACTCACTGATTTTGTATTGTTTTTGCTGTTATTCTTTGTTAATTAAATATTAAAACATTGCCTATTCAGACAAATTTAGACCCAATATTGATTACAATTTTGTGGCTATTTATATTTACTCACCTTGTAAGGGACCGCTGTCTCTTAAAATTAACTACTACCCTTGGTCCCTTCTGACTACAAGGGTTCCCTTGTTTTTGTTCCTAACAAGATGGCTGACACAGTTGCATGATGTTTTGTGCACAGGTGCTTGATGGGAGTTGGTTTCAAGATCAACACCATGCAGCAGTGTCAGCCACCTTGCCAGTACACTTCCCCTCACTGAGAGGTAAGCATAGGCCCAGAGGACTTGGCATGGCTGGGTGTGAGGGTGAGTATTTGCAATGGCTACAAGTCACATCAGGCGTTGTCCCACACACACCTTCCCAGACAGCATCAAAAGCCGACCTGTAACTCAGCTTCCCTGACAGTGAGTGTGAATGTCCGTGCAAGTTGTCTGACACTGATGACGGGTACCTAATTGTCCTCAACTCCCAGCAGGCCATCATTGTCCAAACACAAGTCCATAGTGTCAGCCATTTTTACAGTAGGTTTCCACTCACTATTAGGTAAGCATGGTTCATGGTGGTCTGTTTGTGCTGTTTGGGAGGTGGAGCAATCTTGGCTAGACTGCACAAGTCCCCATTTGTATGGACCAAGTCTGAATGTCCCTCACTTCGATTACACATTATGCACACTTTGTACTGCTGATATTGCTCCTGTTTAACATCTCATTTGGGTAACAAACTCAAATTTGATGCATATTTGACATCTCTGAATCAGACAGTGATGCATCAAACACATTGTTTACGAAGCCATCATGTTTGAATAGTCAATACCATTTACACACAAGTTAACTGTTGTGACTGTGTACCTCACATCATACCTCACAAGTGCAGCCATGTTGCGATCAGTGACAACCTGTGTTTGACACTGAATGGCTTGTGTTTTCACCCTTACAAAGTCCCACACATGGACTCACTCTTTAGAATGGTGAGTATGGAATTTTCAACAATATCATGCGTAAGGTCAGTGTGACATGTGACCAGAGTTAGCCTAGCTGTGACTGCTCCATGGGATACATGTGATTACACTTAGCAGAACGGCTGGGACCAAACAATGGCACACGGACCAAGCCAAACTAACCTAGGCCTGAACATAGACAACACATTCTGCCAAAATGTTTAGCATGGGATTTACATAATTGAGTGCTCCAATCACAACATACTTCAATGATTTGTTCAAACCACTCTGAGAACAGGCTCACCCATCAGTGAATGTGCAGACACATGTCAAGCTACGGGATTCATGCTGAAGCTCATCCACATGTGTTCAGAATTTTGGATGAACACACGTGCATGGCACTACTGTCACTACCCTGAACATAACTCACTCACATGTCCCTGATGAAAGGGACATTACCTGCCATCTATTGATCCTTCTGCATTTGCATCTTGTGAAAATAACTGCACAGTTGGCAGACTTACAACCTGTAAAAGTGCCATCAAGCTAAGATCTTACAACATGTATGATTAAAGATAGAAGTGCAACAAGGCACATACTCACCCCCTTATTGCTGCGGTTTGGCCTTCAACTGCCCATCCAGGTCATGGAAGACCACCGCTAGGATGCAGAGCATGTGGGGGTCAAGGTTCACCACCCGCCTCTCTTGCCAGGTTGTGACAGGCCCAGCTGGACCTCAGCTATCTTCTTGGCCCAGCCACGAAGTTCCTGCCACCTCTTGCGGCAGTGACAGACACGACAATATGCGAACCCCACGTCATGCACCTGCTTGGCGATGGTCAGCCACATCCTCGCCTTCTCATGGGAGTTGACCTGTAAGGATGACATGGTGACAGTCCCTTAGTTCACATGCTACATGTTTCTGAATCAGACACTTCTACGCATAGGTCATTGTCAGAGTGGCAAAAATATTCAAGGGGAATACATATGACATCACGGGCATTAGTCCTGTGTTCAATGACAACTCTGTCCCATGAGAACAGTGATGATATGTTTGCCCCAGTACACAAACTTCTACAGCAGTGTACTTGCCCAAAACAGTTCCCTACATACATTTAAACTTGCAAAAACCCTAAATGAATATTTACAAATGAGATTCCTAATGCCAGTGATGCACGGTTATTGCACAAGTCCAAGGGCAATGCACTGTTATCCTCACTCACCTGCTCCTCTGGTTTGCCATACATCTGGCTGTGCAGTGGCAGGAGTGTGTCCAGCAGGGCCTGGTTCTCCTCCTCTGAGAAAGCTGGGGCCCTGGGCTGTGTCCGTGCCATAGTGGCTACCAGAGGATGTGGTCACAGCAGCAGAGATGGGGAGGTGCAGGAATGAAGCAGGTAGTGCAGGAAAGTGCAGTCTCTAGGGAACAGAGAGATTTTTATCTCAACAGCAGAGGCGGTCTCAAATCCATGCATCAAAGGTGATAGGTCCACGTTGGTCGCATTGTCCGAATCGGTCCAATGCATAACATTGCTTGCAAACGACACGCCTACCACAACGTTCAAACTCTCATCATCGCACCATGATTGGCTTTGATACATTGGCGATGGGAGGTAACCGAGTTGGTTTCCACGCGCTGAAGACATGAGCCCAAACGCGTGTCGATCACCATAACAACAAACAGCCAATGGCTGTGACCGAATCGTTTTGGATGCAGCTACCGCATCCTCTGAATACTCACCCGCGTCGCTCACCATGACAACAAACAGACAATGGCTGTGCCCGAATCGTTTCGCATGCGGCTACCGTGTCCTTTGAATACTCACCCGCGTTGTTCGCCATAACAACAAACAGCCAATGGCTGTGACCGAATAGTTTCGGATGCGGCTACTGCGTCCTTTGAATACTCATCCGCGTCGCTCACCATAACAACAAACAGCCAATGGCTGTGACCGAATCGTTTCGGATGCGGCTACCGCGTCCTTTGAATAATCGGTCGTCAGAGCACACACTGTTGTGATGTATTTTTGTCCATTACATGTGTGGATGCACTTTTTAAATAATAAAAGTGACCTTGAAATGGATGAGACACACTCCCATGAGGAGCTAAACTTGAGGGGCACATGACACACTGTTTTATGGGTAAATACAAGCATGTTGGGAGAAAAATCCAGTTATCCGCATAGTGTTGGTCACAGTGCCCATTATTTTTGTGTGGATGTACATGTACATTCTTGCCTTGTCACTACATTTGTGGACTGTATGACCCATTGTGCAATTGTTGTCATTTCAGACTGTAGATGTCTGTTGTGTAAGTAATGGCTAAAGCTTTAAGCTTTGGATGAGTAGACATTGAAATTATTATGCATCTTCAGCTTGTTTGTGAAATGTGAATTACTAGTCTATCTGTGTGACCAAAACTGCAGTGTATTGTGATGTTACATATTTTAGCATCATCAACATTGAACATAGTCTGTGTATGTGTAATGTAGACATAACTACATGACAGTGTCCAACCTGTGACAGTGGTGTGCATGATTATGTGAGATGGTGTGTATATCAGGTGTCACACATCTTTTTTATTACATGTTCCTAATCTGTCTACCTATTGACCATGTAATTGTTCACAAAAACATAAAAGTATAATAATTTTTCTGTGGAACATTTGAGTATGTGATGCTTGCTCACGTTGATGATGTCAGACACTAATGATTTGTACACAGCACCACTCTAATTGCTGTGTCACCATACCTTGGTAACATGTCTGGGTAGGGTACTGATGCTGTGAGATGTATCTAAGGTCATAATTTTTAAATGAAATCTGTATTTCAAATGATCTGTAGCTTCAGTTGTGTTCACATTTCATGTTCTGTTTGTCTGAATGCAGTTTGCTTTGTACATTGTGATCTGACACCAACTGTGTTTACACTCTACCCATAGGTAGCGCAGACGACCTCCTGTCCACAGGCCCTTTCCAGACCTACAGATCATGGAAGAACGTGACACCATCAGGAAGTACCGATTCACCGGGCCAATAATTGAACAGTTATCTGCGCAGTTGTCACCTCATCTGCAGCCTGGTCGCACATATCCTACTGCACTGACGCCCAAAGTGAAGGTTATGGCAGCTCTACATTTCTTTGCCACCGGTACATTTCAATACATAGTGGCAACATCTGGTGGAATGTCACAGACCATGTTCAGCCGTGTTCTTCGTGATGTTTTGCGTGCATTGCTCCGTTATCTGGGCCACTACATTAAGTTCCCAACACCTGGAGAGTTAGCAGACATCAAGGTGGAATTCTATACATTGGGACGGATACCCCATATCATTGGCTCCATTGATGGCACCCACGTTGCATTGGTACCACCACAGGCAAATGAGGTTATGTATCGCAACCGTAAACATTACCACTCCATCAATGTCCAGGTGATATGTTTGGCTGACATGTCCATCTCCCATGTCTGTGCACATTTTCCTGGATCAGCACATTTTGCATATATCATGAGGAACAGCGCCATCCCCCGTTTGATGTCTCAGCTACAACCTGACTGTGCCTGGCTTGTTGGTAGGTGATGTGGCATGTGTGTGGTGTGTTGTGTGTAGATTGTATGTCAGATAAGGCTCTTTTAACCAACAACTGATTCTATTTTCTGTTTTCAATGTAGGAGACTCTGGGTACCCTAACCAACCTTGGTTACTGACACCACTCCGTAACCCAGTCACCCCTGCAGAAGTGCACTATAATGAGGTCCATGGTAGGAGCCGGCGAGTCATTGAAAGGACATTGGCCTCCTGAAGACACAATTCCGCTGTCTTGATCGGATGGGAGGTGCACCATTGAAGGTGTGCGAGATCGTCGCCACTTGCTGCATGCTCCACAACCTGGCTATACGGAGGGAAATACCACTCATACAGGATGACGGAGACCAGCAGCCGCTAGCGAGGGAGGATCCTGGACTGGGATATGATGACAGTGGGGATGATGATGATGGCGTAGATTTGAGACGACAGCTCATCTAGAACTTTTTCACATGAGTGTACGTATGCAATGAAAGTAGGGGACTACCCCCAAGTGTTTGTTGTTATGTTGCTGGTGGACAATGTGTATGTATGCTTGAGTGTATGAAAATTGCCATGATATTAGTTGTGTGATAAGTTTTTTGTGAGATGGAAAAGTTGACATGTACAGTGAATCCTAGCTAGTGTCCACACTGTAAATCTTGTGCTTCATATGACATTGTTTGCTAAATTGAACATGCTTAGTCCTGTGTGCCTAACTCTCTTCTATGTTTCTCCTTACCAGGGTACTTTGCCGTGTCAACCCGCAAGTTGTGACTTCACCAGACCCCTGATGCTGTGACCTAGTCCAACATTGGACTGTTTTTGTAAATCCATGGCACACACTTCCTTTTGGACTGATGGACATTTATCTTTACTTTAGAGCATTTTGTTAATGTGTGATGTCCTTTGAAATTGGGTTAAGGCACCAGGTTGTATCAGGAGAATAAACCTGTGCTACACAATGGGTTGTGCCTTGTCTCTTTTCCCACATCCAAAGGTTATTTTGAAACAAAACATGCTCCATGATGAACTTGTTTGCTAACAATGTTTGTTGGTTGTGCTTGCAAATGGTGCTAGTATTTTAAGCAATAGACTTGCATTGCATCTGTAACATGTCCTACGGGTTGTGTCATGACCTGGTTGTGCCTATCATGCTGTGACAAGGTACATATACTAACAAGCCAGTAATGAACTTCTTTGAAGTGATGTGTTACAAATGTTGTAGACACTTTCTTCTTTGAGTTTTTCAACATCATTTCAATTCTTATATTTGGCATTCAAAGTCACAACATGACCAATTTTTTGGTGCAGAGGGATTTATTTTAGTGTATAATGTGATGTAATCAGTCCACATAATGGTGGTGTACTCAACCCAAAAAAAAACTTTAAAGAAAACGTGCAGATAGGAGTTGGTAGTGCTTGTAGATGAGCGATTCCAAAGTAGATCCACAGTTATTTGAGTCCATAGTTCAACTTAGACCCTCCAGCCAATGTGGGAGAGTTCAGTGACAGTCAACAAAGTGCATGCTTGGCACACAATGGAGGATATCAGGAGCAGGTAGTCACTTCCTGGGGATGATGCGTAGCCATCTGTCTCTCACCGTTTCTTCTTCGGATGCCGACTCCACATTTTTACGGGGGATCCCTCAGGTGCAGGCAGTGGTGGTGCAAGGTGCTCTCCGCCAGAGTCCACATGGACATGTTGGTGGCAATCTGGCAGAGGCAGGTGACAATGTACCTGTGCACCGCAGTCAGGTCATCAATTTTTTCCAAGAACCTGTCCAGTTTGTCATTTTGGGCTGCCTGCTGATGTTGGATGGTCCTGAGGATCCCAACGAATTGGCTAACATCTCCTTGTGAATCCTCATATGCATGGAGGATTCTGGAGAGGTTTTGGGTCTCCTCATCAGCAGCACCAGCTGCATGATGGTGCAGGTCCCCATGGCCCCTCCCACCATTCCTACCTACCCGAGCAGGACCAGTTGGTGCTGGCACAGTCGACACAGAGCCGCCTTCATCGTTTGCAGTGGTGTTGTTGTTGGGCAACTTAAGAGTGCCCCGTGTTGCTGTGCTGTTGGTGCTATCCTTGGCTGCTGTGTCCGTGCGGATAGGGGTCAGTTGGGTGTTGTCAGCTGAGGCGGGAGTGGTTGCAGAGGATCCAGATGTTGCTGCCGCAGGTGCTGAGGGGTGACCCAAACCAGAAGAGCCAGGTCTGTCCTCGTTGTCCGAAGAATGATGAGTCATCAACGAGAGGGCTCCTGGTCGACCTGAGTCTGGGCTTGGCTGTCCTGGATGGTTCCAGTAGTGTCCCCAGCTGGCCCTGTGGGTACAAACATAACACAATGACTGCTGTGAATGTCCACTGCCCCTCAAATCATACACATTACATAGGCTACTGAACCTAATGATGAGTTACTGTAGATAGATTGGACTCCTTCATCCATGATGCCGGCCTATTTTTTGGGATGACTATGTATTTGGGACAAGAGGGGATTGATGGACATGTCCAGGTATGTGCATAAATTGGCCTGTTGTGCTTAGCTTACATTACATGCCCAAAGACATTGACTGGTTCTTGACACCCGGTGAATGGCACCGTGTGTTTACGTTGTCCACATCTTTACCTTCCAGTGAGATACATACACTTTCTCTCCCTATGTAGGTTCTTTTTTCTGCCTGTCTACTGGTGTTAGTGCATGTCTTTAGCAGTCACATTGGTGTGGCTGCCTACACACTAACATTCTGTTAACTTAGCCAGAAAGTTGTGGTAATTGAGTGATTGAGGTGCTTCTTTTTATGATTTCATTCTACACATGTGAATGTGTGTGAGTAGCAACATTATGTGACTAGTTAACTTTGTGGCTACACAGATCATGTACTTTCTACATTGACTACATGGTCAACTGATTTCAGAAACTCAGCTTTCTGCAATTTTGTGACAATGAACTATGAAAATCTGATGTTTGAATGCTTCTTCTCTATTTGTTAAACTTACACCCCTCCTCCCACCCAGCCCCACCAGGCCACCAGGAAGAGTGTTGTCCAGACAATGTTTGTAAGTGTACTTGAAAGATATTTGACTATGTTGGCTGGTCTTTGTAGCACATAGGCAAATGTGGCAGTTGTGATAGGTTCAGACAGCAGTCCCCAGTGTCTGCCATCTTGCTAGTACACAGGAACTCACTGTGCGATAGACATAACCCACGATGAACTGGTTGTGCTGTGTGTGGAGTGTTTGCTGTTCTTCCAAGTCCCATCAGGCCCAGCCTTACATACACCTTCTTGCTCAGCGCTAACAGGCCGCAAGGACATAAGCTCACCTCACAGTGTGTCAGAATGTCCATGCCGGCTGTCTGGCACTGGGAACTGGTGTCTGACTTGAAGACAACTCCCCTCATGGCCTTGTGCACCACACAGCAGGCCACAGTCTCTGCCATTTTATAGTTGGATGTCCACTTACTGTCAGGAAATCACAGTTCTTAGTGGTCTTGTATGGCTGTTTGCGCGGATGAGTGTTTACAATGGCCAGACATCCCATCAGGCCCTGTACTATGCACTCTCTTTCCTGCATGCAGATACAGCACACCTGAACTATGCTTTCATGTGAGTGAGGGGATATGTGCTGACAAAGCTGGATGACACTGGTGCCTTGTGTTTTGAGCACATGTCACTGTTGTTATATGTGGAAAAGGCAGACCAGTGCCCAGTGTCATGCATCCTGCTAGTACATTCAAAATCACTGTGTGCACGCTTAGTTCCTGTTGGTCTGTTTGTGATGGTAGGGAAGGTGTATGTTGGACAGGGCCTGATGGGAGTTGTAGGCTTTTGAAATACTCCTCCTCCCACCAGCCCACCTAAGTCCTCAGAGACTACGGCTAACTGGAAGTGAGGGTAAGTGTGCTGGCAAGGATGCTGACACTGGTGAATGGTGTTAAACTTGAATCCAAATCCCAACAAAGCCTTGTGACCAAAACACCATGCACCAGTGTCAGGCATCTTGCTGTTGCACTTCCATTCACTGTCAGGTAGGCATAGGTCCAGATGAAGTGGTTGTTCGTGGTGGGTGTAGTAGTGTTTACCATTACTCTGACTCACACCAGGCTCTGTCCTTCACACATTCTTTCCACCCAGAGAAAACTAACCACATGGCAGAATGGTTTCCTGACAGTGATTGGAAATAGATTATCAAGATGTGTGACACTTGTGCCTGGTCTCTTATTTTTCCACAAATCACAACAGGGACTTGTGGTCCAAACACCAGTCCACATTGTCAAAGATCTTGTCAGTCCATACCACTCACTGTCATGTAAGCAGAGTTTCTGGTAGGGTATTTGGGCTGGATGGGAAGAGTGTGTGTATGACAAGGCCTGATGTGAGTTGTAGCCATTGCAAATACACCTCCTCCCACCCAGACCTGCTAACTCCTGTGTGCCTATATTTACCTCACAGTGAGGGTAAGTGTACTGGCAAGGTGGCTGGAACTGGTGCATGGTGTTGAATTTGAAGCCAAGTCCCATCAGGGACCTGTGCTCCAAACACCATGCAACAGTGTCAGGCATCTTGCTAGTCCACGTCCCCTCACTGTGAGGGTGGCTTAGGCCCAGAGGAGTTACCTAGTCTGGATGGGAGGAGGAGTCTTTGTAATGGCTGCAAGTTGCATAAGGCCCTGTCCTACGTACACCTACCCACCCAACTCAAACAGCCCAGCATGTACTCTGCTTACCTCACTGTGGTGCAAAATGTCCCAGCCGGATACCTGACACTGGTGCCAGTTGTTTCACTTGACTGCAACACCCAGCAAGGCTTTCTGCTCCAGACACCATGCAGCAGTGTCTGCCATCTTGGCAGCACATTGCCACTAACTGTCAGGTAAGCAGAGTTCCAGGCAAGCTATCTGGCCTAAGTAGAAAGATGTGCAGAGGCCAGTGCCTGATGGTAGATGTAGTCAGGGCAAACACTGGCTCTGTCCTCCATACACCTTCCTACCCATCCTAAATATCTTACCTGTTACTCTACTTTCCTGGCAGTGAGTGGCAATGTGCTTCCATGATGTCTGACACTGGTGACTAGTGTCTGTTTTGTTCTAAACTCAACAAGTCACTTGAGCTCCGAACATCAGTGTGCATGGCCAATCATCTTGCCAGTACATTCTCAGTGCATGTCAGGGAAGTTGGATGCTATGTGGGCTTGTTGGTCTGTGTGTGAGGATGAGTGTTTGCACTGACTTCAACTCCCATCATGCCCTGTCCTACACACACCTTCCCAGCCAGCACAGCCAACAGACCTGGGACTATGCTATCCCTGATGGTGAATGTAAATGTACTAGCAATATGGCTGACACTGGGGACTGGTGTGAGGCGCACAAGGCCATGATGGGAGTTATGGTGAGGCTGACACCATGCAGCAGTGTCAGCCATCTTGCTAGTACATTTCCACTGACTGTGAGGCTCGCATAGTTCCAGTGGGTCTGTTTGGGCTGTGTGTGGGTAGGAGTGTTTGCTGAGACTACAAGTCCCATGGGGCCTGTGTCCACACCCACCTTCCCAGCCATCCCAAACAGCCTACCTTTGGCTCAGCTTACCTGTGAGTGAGTGGAAAAGTACTGTCAAGATGTCTGCCGCTGGTGCATGTTGTTTGACTTGACTAAAACACCCTTCAGGCCTTGTGCTCCTGACACAATGCAGCAGTGTCAGCCATCTCTCTAGTACATTTCCACTGACAGTGAGGCTTGCATAGTTCCAGTGGGTCTGTTTGGGCTTTGTGTGGAGAGGAGTGTTTGCTGCGTCTACAAGTCCCATGGGGCCTGTGCCCACACCCACCTTCCCAGCCATCCCAAACAGCCTACCTTTGGCTCAGCTTACCTGTGAGTGAGTGGAAAAGTACTGTCAAGATGTCTGCCGCTGGTGCATGTTGTTTGACTTGACTACAACTCCCCTCAGGCCTTGTGCTCCTGACACCATGCAGCAGTGTCAGCCATCTCGCTAGTACATTTCCACTGACTGTGAGGCTCGCATAGTTCCAGTGGGTCTGTTTGGGCTGTGTATGGGGAGGAGTGTTTGCTGTGACTACAAGTCCCATGGGCCTGTGCCCACACCCACCTTCCCAGCTATCCCAAACAGCCTACCTATGACTCAGATTTCCTGTGAGTGAGTGGAAAAGTACCGGCCAAGATGTCTGACACTGGTGCAAGCTGTTTGGAGCACATGGCCTTGGTGTGAGTTTGTGAGACGTATGTACATGGTTATAGTTTATTGCATTTTCAATTTCTTTGCAGGCATTTTTGTTATCAATCTGACATACACATCACATGCTCTTTGAATCAATTTCTTTTCTATGTTAATACTGTCATTTGTTTAACTGTATCCTTTACAGTGATGTCTCTAGGGGTGTAATTAGTAACTTTATTAGAATGTGGATTGTGTACTTACCAGTCTCTGGTGCTCCTGGTATTCCATAAACGCCCTCTGGCGGAAGGATGTCACGCACCTTCTCCTCCCAGGAAGTGAAGTGGACAGGTTGTGAAGGAGGGCCACCGCCAGTCTCCTGGCTTTGGGCATGTTCCCTGCCCATCAGCTTCTTGACCCTCCTTCGCACATCGTAGTACAAATTCCTGATATTATCCATTGTGCGCATGCAAGGTGCTTGAGCATTCACCTTGTTAACTATTGTCTCCCACATTTAATTTATCTGGGAAAGGGTGGTCTGTTGAACTTGGTTCCCAAATAACTGTGACTCTACTCTTGACAATTTCATCTACAAGCACTTCCAACTCCTTTTCTGTAAAACGTGGCTGCCGCCTTTTGGCCATGGTGAGGGTGAATGTAAAGGTGAGTGTGAATATGAAAAAGAGTGTGTGTCTGTGAGAATTAGTATAAACTAAAATCTGTGCAAGTTGTGTGGTGTGTGAAGTGTGAGTGTGTGAGGCAGAGAGCAGGAAATGTGTGGTGGTGGCTCCTTGGACCTATTAGCAGTTGTGGCAAAGGATCATGGTCATGGTGTTGGCCCTTTTTGTGGGTGTGGCTGTGTTTTTGTTGTTGTTTTTTTGGAGTTGCCAGTGGTTGTTTTGTCTGTTTTTGACTCGCCCCCCCCCCCTTGACATTTGATACACAGACAGACACGGTTCTGAAACCGAGTCTCATGCATCGTCATCTACTCATGTGTTAATACAAGTTGGATTCGTGACCGACATGCTATTCTTGAGTGTTTCCAAATGAGTCGGTCGCATCGGTGCTGTTTCCGGACGCTTTGTTCAGAGGTATAGCGGTCCATACAACTCGGTTGAGGTTTAACATGGGCTGCATCGTACTCCGTCGCTCGGAGGGCTTGTGGTCAAGTTGTTCGGAAAGCATTCTGGATCCGATTCGTTCGGAATGCTTTAAAAACAAGATCGGAATCTGGCCTATGTGTCGAGGGATTCATCACATTAAGTGTTATGCATGGATTTTATGAAGTTTGTAATTGTGTAAGTCAAATGAAGTCTATGTAATATTTCTACAAGAATGTATTTCTTAGAAATAAAGGAGTTTGACTCGACTACGCAATATGTTCACAGTAGGATACTGCAACAAAAGAGCAGAATACAGTTTAGTACTCAAGGTGCCCCTCTTGTTGAACATTACCAGCGAGTGGGACATTCACATCAAGATCTGAAATGGCAAGTGGTTGAACAAGCCTCTCGCAACACAGAAGATACCAATTTACAAAGGACTTTGTTATTCTTGGAATGCAGATGGATAGACCGCCTAGACTTATCAGTTACAGGTCTCAATATTAATGACAAAATTATGCTGATATTATCAACTTATATAATTCGATTTTTGTCATTTACATGTTACATAAATGATTAATTTTTCTGTTGCTTTTTTATGAATTCTTCTTTCTATTTCTTTTTCCATTTACTTTCTTTGGTTTGTGAGTCTTTTTTTTTTAAATTCTTTTTATTAGCATATTGATGCATAGCGAAACATCACAAGTATAGGTCAACTTTGTCCCTCCCCATACATTCTTAACCGAGTTATTGATCTCTGATAATTCCCTCGTCCCTTGTGGTTTGTGAGTCTTAATCACTTATAGGTATTAGAATATTCAGAATCCCTTGTATTAGTGTGAATTGGCTTTCTGTTGATTATTTATCTGCTTGCTGTGTTCTTCACCCTCTACTCAATTGGCATGGGATTTCACTTTCCATTGTTTTTCCTTGTTTGTCTACGTGAATGAATTGTCATAACCCATTTGTATGTGTTTTTTTCATTAGTTGTTTGGTTATGTGTGTTCAGCCAGCCTGGGTCTACATTTCTTTCTCTTACAGTATCTTTTTTTATGATGCACACGTCCTTGTTTTGATGCGTTCTAGACCTCCCATGTAGCTTATTTGACTTCAATTGGGTTTAGCCAGCATGGGACTACATTTTCCATCTTTCCTTCTACTGATTCACTTTTATGACACTACTATTTCTTATCGTTATGCCTTAGTGATTGTATCACTTGCCTTGAGATGTGTTCAGTCAGCATTGGACAACAGTTCCCATCTTTCCCTTTACGTGATCACTCATCCTTGTTGTGATGAGTTTTTGACCTCCTGTTTAATTGACTACAAATCCCATTTTTCAATTGTTTCCTTCTCACATGATCGCATCACTTGCTCTGACTAAGTCAGATCGCTTCACATTTCTCATTTATGCTGGTGTTTTTACACGGTATTGTTCACTCTTTATTACTTAGAGTTGATTGGTCTGTTATTTAGAGCCTCTTATTATAATTAACTTCTGTCTTCTCCCATATTGCAGTTCTGAAACCTAGTACTTTGTTTGGCATTTATATACATCCTGTCAGGTTTCTGCTTTTGCAAGTCGGCTGTCCCTTTCAGTGGGATGTTTTTTGCCTATTGGACTAGGCTTCCTTGTAAGTTCTCAACTAAGGGGATGATTACGATGGCGTAAGGCCCGCCACTGCAAGGCGTGCAGTGGCGGGCCCTCCGCCATCTGACAACGATTTTCCCCCTGCCAAATTACGATGGCGGGGTCAATCGTGTTAGGGCCACGGCGGTCGCAAAGACCGCCCGCCACGCTTCTGCCACAGGCAATCGTACTGATTGCCTGGCGGAGCGGTCAGCATCTTTAAAATGGTGGTGGCGCTGTCCGCCATATTACGATGCTGGCCGCAGCCAGCCTTTCCGTGGCGGGTAAACCGCCATTGAAAAGCTGGCGGAGAATGCATTCTTGGACCCGTTGTGGGCCCCCCTTGTGTTGGGGAGAGGTGGTGGTGCTACATTTCCATGCACTAAGTGGCAGGCACCACGTGGTGCCTGCCATGTAGTGCAGGGAAACGCACTACATACATTTTTAACATTGCGACGGGTGCTGCAGCCAGCAGCACCCGGCGTAATGGTAAAGATGCAAGATGCAACCGCCACGGTGGCGGTCGCATCGTGATTCTATGTGCGGGACTGCTGCCATACAGACGGGCGGTCCCATTCACCACCACGATGGCGCCAGACTCAAGTCCGCCCGCCATCGTAATGACCCCCTAAGTTCTTTATTATTTTTTGCATGTGGTTGGTGCCTTGTTAGACATATCAATTTTTACAAAGGCCTCCCTTTGTGTTTTCTGTTTTCTAGAGTTATTCCTAGAAAATGTTATACCACTTCAGTTTGGTTCTTCTCAGGTACATTATGGTTTGTACTATGGCAGACATTGTGTAAGCTGTTGTGTTTTTAGGACCTAGATTGTTTGTCAATTAATTTTTCTTTTTCTAGGTTTATGTTACATTTCTCCTTGGGCGCTAGAGGTTGTTTTCCTATAAATTTTCATATTTGATACCTTTGATATTCTTTTAGGTAAGCCTTTTGGTCAAGTTATTTATGGTTTTGTGTTTTTTAGTCATTTATACACGATTGATGATCACTCTATGTTTCTTTTTCTGATTTCTTAGGTTGCTTTTCTTTTCAAGTGTCTTCGACAACTGTCCTGATGATGATCCTGGTCAATTTAACCATTGGGGTTAAATTGTCGACTTTCTAACGCTTTGCAACATGACTGCAGTTTTGACTATTATTAGTACTTACATGCTTTGATATTCTTCTCCTTTTTTTTGTTTGGAATTCGATAACTATAGGACACAATAGTTTATTGCAGACTATTGCATGTGTAATAAGACTTGTATTTTGTTATAAATCTTTGCACTTTTTTTCGTTCACCACTTTGCACTGCACCATTACACTCAATGCCCTTACTGAGTATTGTTATAATACATTAATAACAATCTTTGTATGACTTTTTTGCTAAACAACCCTTCTTTTTGCATTGTCTTTACATGTTTATTTATTTGTAGTTTGACCAAAAGATTAAAAATTCTTCTGTCTGTGCTTACCTATTTGTATACATTCCTTTCTCCCTCACCTCCTCATCGTGAGTTTTTATTTCTCATTGACACCGCACGCAGCAAAATATGCACCGTTTATTATGCATGAAATTTTGTTCTTGAAGAACTCTCTGGAGGAAGCCATTGAACCTTTCTGAGGCTCTACCTGCTAGCACACTCTTTTGCATTAATTCATGATTCTTTTCTGTTTTAATGTAACTGGTTTGTTCTGACACGGGCAGGTGACATCAGGTCAGAAGGGGCAAATTAATATCCATGTAATGGGACAGTGTTAAGACGGTAGGATTATAAGACATTTTAAAATGTTGAAATTTGATTTGTTAAAATAATGGTACTTTTGCTCGCACGATGCTGACAGTGCAGTTGCTATCATTTTCTATGGTGAAATTGGCACTATAAACGCTCGCAAGAGACTATTAGGTTTCTCCTTGATTCTCTATTGATTTGCTGCACTTTTGAGGCTTAGTCTATTTTTTAGATTTTGCTTAGTGCTGTATTTTACATAAACTCTGAGAGCTTTTACGGCAATTGCTTTCTATGTACTTTGACTGATTCAAAGATACTGCTACTGCATTTTCATATTTAATTTTCCTGCATTGCACTTTAACATTTTAATAAACCTTCATGGTTTTCTAAATTATTGATCTCAATTTTTGTTTGAATCATTCTTCATTATTGACTGTATTTTGAAATGCTGTTTTGAATCTCGTTTTTAGGGACATACTGCCTCATCTATTCTTTAGGACAACAACATCCCCAACACACCTAAGAGTATTTTGACTATCATGGCGCCCACACTGATGACCGTTCAACTTTGAAATATTACTTTAGGAGGACATAACAGGAAAGTGAAATTCAGTATAGACCTTAAGCTTTGTGCTACAAACATGATTGTTGATAACGTATTTTATAAACATAAGCTCAGGTTTGGTAAATATTTTGACAAACTGACATAATTGGAACAGAGGATCATGAGTTTTTAACATTTTCCATTATCAGTTATCTTATGCGATCAGTCTGCTCAGACAGATACTATGCCTTCTGTGTTGTCATTGTCTGTAACATTCTTCTGCTCCCATAGGCAAATCAAGCAAAAATGTTATACATTTTGTGAGAGCACATACGCATAATCCTCTAAGCCCCTTCAACTAGTACAATCTAATATGTGTAATCATGATGGTAATGGTCCTGTTGGCAATCTAGATATTTTGAACCTTTCACTGTCCTCATCTCAGCATAAAAGGACTATCTGCAATTAATAAACAAGTAATTAATTGGCTTAACGCTAACTGTAGGAAACTGCCGGGTACTCAGGTTTTTCACAGTGATGTCAAAAGTTTAAAACTGCACTACAGTCTGCAGTAGCAGGCATGAGACATGTTTTAAAAGGCTTCTTTGGTGGGTGGCACAATGAGTGCTGCAGCCTACTAGTAGCATTTAATTTACAGGCCCTGGGTACACGTAGTACCATTTACTAGGGACTTACAGGTAAATTAAATGTGCCAATTAGGAGTAATCCAACTGTACCATGTTTTACGGAGAGAGCACAAGCACTTTACTATTGGTTAGCAGGGGTAAAGTGCATAGAGTCCTGATGGCAACAAAATGAGTTCAGCAAAGTAAGGGAGTGAATGCAAAAGGTTTGGGGGAATACCACGCCAATGAGGTCAGGGCTAACAGAGATTTTAATATGAAGCTGAATAACTCATCCAAAGGCCTGGGGGTTACTTATACATTAGATGATGATAATAACCTATCACTTGTGGTGTGCCCTAAGTTAGAAGCAGAGTATATTATATTAACTGAATGTTTATTAAAATATAAAGTCAGGAACCCAAACCACCAAATCATCCAATCTCTCTGAAGCCTTCTCTTCGGACGATTCCTGCAAAACCTTCAAGCACTCTGAACTTGGCTGACCTTCTAAGGCCAGGACCGTGCACTGTCTGATGCAGCATGTAGTTGGGGCTTCCTTGGGCATATGACAGACTTGAGGTAAAAAAAATATATTACTTCAGACCTACTGGGTAAAAGGGTGTCCTTCCTCTTTTGGTATGGGCCTCCCATGGGGAGTAAAAGCTCTGTTTGCAGCCAAAACTTTGTCAGGCAGAAATCTCACAAGATTATGGCCACCACAGTTAATGGCAGACATCTTGGAACCGAGCCTTGCTATTTAGATAGACTGTGCCCAATACTAACCGCCAGGCAATGAGGATTTGACTGCGGTAGCAGCGGGCTGAAGTGGTTTAAAAAAAAAAAAGAAAGACGTTGGGGGCGGAGCTTGCCTGACTCCAAGATGGCTGCGAGTTAGGGTAGCTCTCCCGATCGCCACCAATAATCCAGCAAAATCTGAGCATAAATCCTGATTGCAACCCTGCTGAGAGGGGTCGCCATCTTACTGTCGCTAAGCGCTATTCAACGCACCCAGCGGTTTCCAAATTGGTGCGGTCAAACGGGAGTTTTCGGCAGTGTCGCACATCGCCCGCAGAGGAACGCGAGGCCCTCCGACTTCGCAGCCAACAATCACGCCCCAATTTGTAGCGAGAAGGCTGGGAGAGCGTCCCCTCGGTGGGGCATCGTGAGCCTCGTGAGAGACATTTGAGGCGTGCCTGGTGCAGTAACGGCGAACGGGCAGCATAGCGAACGACGTGCTCGGAGCCGCAGGGTGGCGGCAGTGACTGAGAGTCCGGGCTGGGAGCTCTCCCGGAGGCATCCGCTAGTACAGTAAGCGGCAACACACAACGGAGGGCACCCGCTATTCAGCAGCAGCTCCGCTCCCGTGGGTCGCGGGATCCCCGGGGGGGGGGGCGGATACACCGACAATCAAGCATCGACGTGAGGGCCCGGAATTGAGAAGAGTGGCAGCCCCGCGGTGCACATTAAACCGGGAGCTGGGCCGGCACAGGCTCACGCAGGGGTGAACGAGTTGCTTGGGGCAGCCGGACAGAACTCCTGGGAGCACGGGAGCTAAAGCAGAGCACACGTCGAGTCTCGGAGAGCCAGGAGAGAACGACCAGGTGATACAGTGGTGTGTAAGTTGCACAGTTCTACACAGGCCCGCATGTGGTGACCCTCTCGAGTGTGGGATGAAGCCGAGGTGAGGGCATCAGTAAGCGACATGGGGATAACTACTGCTCTCATTGAAGGATGCAGAAGGTGAGCTGCGAGAGTTGAAAAGTGAATGTGGGGGACGACCCTGAGGCCCAGCACGATCCTCGAAAATCGGCAATATTAGGCCCCCGGAAAGTATTGCTACGAGTCAGCGTCCTAGTCGCGCAACTCCCCACATCATGGGCAAAACGGACAAGCTTCAGTCTAAACTGCACTTTGATCTACGTAAAACCCCTAGGTCGAGAGATCCCACGCCCACTGAGCAAGATGCTGCTTCGGACGATCAGGAAGCGGGGGCAGATATAGATGTGAAGCAAGCGTTCTGCACCATACAGCAAGGTCTCTCAAAAATATACAGCAAAATTGACGCATTATCGTTCCGCATGGACAGGATGTCAGAAAGGCTGGACAAGCACGGGGACAGGCTCGACACGGCGGAGCAACGCATATCCGACATGGAAGATGTTGTACGTGCGGAAGCAGAGACCGACAAAGAAAGGGACAAGATTTTGCGGGCGCTGCAGGCAAAAGCGGAAGATCTCGAAGCGAGATCCAGGCAGAACAACGTCCGCATTTTGGGGGTGGCCGAATTGTCAAATATCGGCAACATGGAACAGTACGTAGAGAAGTTGCTTGTTACACTACTGGGCCGGAATACTTTCTTGGACATACTTGTCGTAGAACGAGCTCATCGCTCCTTGGTGCCTAGGCCGATTCCAGGGGCGGCCCCTCGGCCTATCATAGCGTGAATGTTGAACTATAGGGATCGAGATGCGGCCTTGCGAAAAGCACGTGAACTGGGAACTCTTCGTCATGAGGGTGCAGAAATATCTCTATTCCCCGACTTCACAATACAAGTACAGGAAGCGCGACGGCTCTTTGTCCCAGCGAAAAAGAAACTTCGTGACCTGAACCTGGAGTACAGCATGCTTTATCCTGTTAAGTTAAGGGTCAGAATGGACGGTAAAATGCACTTCTTCACTGACCCCAAGGCTGTCCTGCGCTTTATCAAAGACAAAGAACAGCGCTTGAAACGACAGGGTTTGACGCACACCTCTCGGTCACACACGGAGAAATCCCCAGGCGTTCACGAAGAGCAGGAGCAAGAAGAGTGACTGAATGGACAGTAACGAGATGGGCAACACATGGAGTAAAACAAGACAATGAGGGTAACAAGAGCGCCATGTGGCACTGGGGTAGTAGGCATTAATTAGTCGTGTAGCATCTTGAGTGCTTAGGTTGGGGAGGAACTGAAAAACTCTCTTGGGTAAAAAGGCTGACTGATTGATACAGGTGCGACTCCACTGGGTGCATAGAATATGTCATGAAGTCCCTCACAGCGATATCTGCTTAGGTTGTTTGTGAATGGGAGGGTAGACAGGGTGGCGTAGGGAGACAGAAAGGATGGCAACATCTGCCCCCAAGTGTATCACACTATTAGTATTGTTTTCTTTGGGGTTTCTGTTTGTTTCTAGGGAATGGGGAGGGGGGGAATTCAGATAGCCGCGACTGTTGTGGGTTCTCGTGGCGTGGGAGGGAAGGTTAGTTTCACATGTAAGGTTGCGTGTGATGATGAAAAATTGCTACGATATTTTTACACAGTGCATACCGCAGGCATAGGGGTCCGTTCACAGCAGTGGTTATTCCCATGGAATGGCCTCTGAGGGTGAGAGAATGCAGGGTCTTCAGCTCATGACTTGGAATGTGCGTGGCCTAAATAATAACAGGAAGGTTCGAAGAGTAGGTGCCTATTTAAAGAGACACTCTGTGACTATTGCAATCCTGCAGGAGACGCATCTCACCATGGAACGCAGTGGGGAGGCACACCGTAAATTACAGGGGACATGCTGTTCTGCAGACTACACCTCCCATGCCAGAGGGATCTGGATATGGATAGATAAAAAGGCGGGGGTGGAGATGACAGGCTTGCTTAGAGATCCACAGGGTTGGTTCGCGGTAGCCCTCTGCAAAAAGGGTGATTTGAAATTCCTTTTGGTGGGAGTGTACGGCCCGAATTATGATGATCCCCAATTCTATAGTTCACTGGCGGCCAAACTGGTGCAGTGGAAGTGTGTCCCACAGGTGTGGGGAGGTGATTTTAATTGTATATTAGACCCAAATATAGATAGATCCCAAGGCCCGCCCAGGCGCCCAGCGGCTGCCGCAGTAGCTTTACAGGACATAATGCACACAGAAGGCCTCATAGACATCTGGAGACACAGATCTCCTAGAGAGAGGGGTTACACGCATTACTCCTCTGTCTA
This sequence comes from Calotriton arnoldi, assembly GCA_963921515.1. Classification (NCBI taxonomy): domain Eukaryota; kingdom Metazoa; phylum Chordata; class Amphibia; order Caudata; family Salamandridae; genus Calotriton; species Calotriton arnoldi. Next base: position 130,144 of record CAWUFW010006279.1, on the reverse strand, counting down.
CGATACTCACACCCGTATAGATTTTTGGTTAGTATCCGGGAGGTTGGAGACTAGAGTCATGACATGAACGCAGCTTCCCCGAACTTATTCTGACCACTCCCCGGTTCGGCTCGTATTATGATACAATGCGCCACGAATTCCGGCATACACGTGGCATTTCCCACCTTACTCATTATTAGGTTTAGGTTTAGGGGATTTATAAAGCGCGTGACTACCCTTGCTCATCTCAGCGCTGAAGTGATACAGGACAGGCAGATGTTAGCACAAGGGATTAGGGGAAGAGCCAGGTTTTAAGTCTTTTTTTGAAGGACACTTCGTTTTCAATTAATCGGAGTTCTGGATCCATACTGTTCCACAGTTTGGGTACCAGATGAGTGAATGACCTTCCGCCCCATCTGGCTCTCTTGAATCTGGTAGAATTCATCAGAAAGTTAGAGCTTGACCTAAGGTGGCGACGGGGTGAGTAATGTGAGACCAACTTTTGGACCAGGGAGGGGCCTCTCCCATACATGGCCCGGTGAGCCAGGCTTAAGGACTTAAATTTGATCCTGGCTTGGACCGGAAGCCAATGAAGCTCCCTCAGTGAGGGTCTGGCTGAATAGTGTCTGGGTATATTCAACAGCAATCGGGCAGCTGCATTCTGTACGTCTATTTGTAACGTATTTAGGAGAGCCCAGAAAGAGAGAGTTGCCGTAGTCCAGCCTCGATACCACCAAGGCTTGCACTACAGTCTGCCTCGACTTCTCTGGGAGCAGGGCCATTATTTTTCTGATCATATGGAGTATCCCATAGCAGGTGCTTGAAAGTTTTCTGACCTGGACCTCCATCGTCAAGTTCTGGTCCAGCCGCATACCTAAGTTTATTATGGCTGTTTTAGGAGTGGGTGGCGGCCCCCAATTGGCTGGCCAGGGAATCTCCGAGCGAGGGCTGAAGTTGCTGCCCAAGATCATTAGCTCGGTTTTGTCCCCATTCAATTTGAGGCTGCAGTCAGCCATCCAAGATCCTAATTTTTCCAGGCAAGGGACAAGTTGTCTGTGGTCCGAGTTAAGGGAGTCTGAGATTGAGGCCACTAGTTGCGTGTCATCCGCATATGACACGATGGAGAGGCCAAATTCCTGTATAATGTGGGCCATGGGGCTAAGATATATGTTAAAGAGTGTTGGACTTAGGGAGGATCCCTGAAGGACTCCCCAAGGAGCTGAGAGGGAGTCTGACGTGAATCCGGCCTCCTTGCATTGGAAGGATCTCTCACTCAGGAATGACGCAACCCATTGGTTGGCTGTTCCTCTAACTCCAACATCCTCAAGCCTTTGGATAAGCACTGTGTGGTCTACCGTATTGAACGCCACGCTTAAATCCAAACGTACGAGGGCCGCAGATCTCCCTTGGTCTAAGATGTATTTGAGTTTTTCAGTGACCACAAGCAATGCTGACTCCGTGCTGTGTTTTGGTCGGAATCCCATCTGGGTCTGGTGTATGATGCTGTTGTCTTCCAGAAAACTGGAGATCGTGCTGTTCGCGTGTTTCTCTGCAATCTTGCCTAGAATAGGCAACAGGGATATTGGGCGATAATTGGCCAGAACTGCAGGGTCTAGTTGTGGCTTTTTTAGCAGGGGTTTGATGATGGCGTGTTTCCACTCTTTGGGTACTTTGCCATTTTCAAAGGAGAGATTGATTAGATTGGAAAGTTGGCTAAGAACAGCTTTCCCACCCTGGGTGAGAATATGGGGTGGAGCCGGGTCTAACGGGGAACCTGATTTAATATTCTGTAATATGGAGCACCCCAGATCTTCACTCATTTTCGGAAAGGACAGGAGGGCAGGGACGGCGGGGTGGGGAGGTCCTGCTCGTTCACTCTTCCTTGGGGAGTTTAAAGTGCTATGGGGGTCCTCTGGGGTACCTAGTGTCTTGGTGGAATTAGGGTGGAGAGAATTGTAGATATTTTCCACTTTGCTCTTGAAAAATGAGGCTAACCCATTGCATCTTTCTTTGGAATGTTGGGAGCTGTTTGTTCCGGGGTCAATTGTGGTAAGGGATTTGACAATTTTAAAAAGCTCCTTAGAGGAGTTGGAAGACTTTGCTATTTTTTCTTCAAAGAAGGCTGCTTGTGCTTTCCTGATGCTCTTGTGGTAGAGCTGTATGGCTAGTTTGTAAGCTATTTTGAGCTCTGGGTCATAAGATTTCCTCCAGTTACGTTCTAGTCTCTTACAGCTCTTCGTTTGAGCGACCAGCGTAGGGCAAAACCAGGATGATCTATTCAAGTTTTTTTGCATCAGTGGGCCTGGCTTCCTGAAGTTCCGATCAATGGAACTATTTATCCAAGTTAGCCAGTTGCCATGGGCCTCTTCCCATGGTTAGACACTGCATTTAAAGCGGGGCTAGTAACGGCGATAGAAGATTTCTTTACCAGTAACCTGGGCTCAGTACAATCATTTGCCACAGTCTGGGAAACATTCAAAGTATATATTAGGGGGGTGGTGATCTCCATGCATGCGGGAGTACTGCGCTCTATTCGAGGCAGATTAGAGACCTTAGAACGGGAAATAGGACACATGGAACGAGATATAAATGAGGCGGGGGCTGCCCAAACTACTGCAAACCTCAAGCAGAAATTGGTGTAGTTGCTAGATACAGCTAATGAGGAACTCAAGCACATGGGGAAATATGCAACGGCATGCAGTTATGGGGAGCGGGAGAGACCAGGCGCCACACTGGCGGGGATATTGAGGCCCAAGAGGGAATTTGATAAAATGGTAGGCATGGTAGACGAGAATGGGAGTCTGCTGCGCACCACTGAGGAAATTGCAGCTCATTTTCGCTCTTATTATCAGAAGCTGTACTCTTCCCAAATCTCATCAGACAGCGATGCCCTGGAGGAGTACCTGTCATATATTAAAATGCCGTGGCTAGTGACTGAACATAGGGAGCATCTGATGGCACCACTGAAGTCTGATGAGAAAAGTGACGCGCTGCGTGGGATGGCAGCGGGGAAGGCCCCGGGGGCGGATGGTCTCTCGGTGGCCTTCTATAAAGAATTTCAGGATTTATTGATTCCTTATCTTAAAATGCTTTACGAAGAGATGGCGGAGTCTGGAATTATGCCGCCCTCTATGCGTGAAGCAGTCATTGTCACTCTGTTAAAGCCGGGAAAGTCACCTAGTAATTGCTCCTCATACAGACCCTTGTCCTTGCTTAATGTGGACGCCAAGGTCTACGCTAAAATCTTGGCCAACAGGCTGACTCCATTATTACCCGGTATTATTCGACCAGAACAGGCGGGGTTTGTTCCTAGTCGTAATTTGTCTCAAAACCTGAGAACCTTGTTTGGAGTGGTGCAGAGATTGAACCCAGAAGTCAAAGCTGCGGCAGTATTTCTCGACGCCGAGAAAGCTTTTGACTCGGTCGAGTGGGGCTTTATGTTTGCGGTACTGCGCAGGATGGGGGTCGGGGATGTATTCCTTAGTGTCAGTGTTATACACATCGCCCACTGCCAGAGTGAGAATTGGGGATGATGTTTCCCAGTCATTCAATATTACACGGGGAACACGACAAGGCTGCCCTCTGTCCCCGCTGTTGTATGCGATAGTTGCTGAACCATTGGCCTGTGCCATCCGGGAGTATCACACACACAGAGGGCTAGGGTTTCCCGAGTATACACTGAATATTTCCAGCTACGTGGATGACACTTTGCTATACATTTATAACCCGGAGATAAACTTGTCCCCCATACTGTGAGAGGTGGTCCAGTTTGGTGGCCACTCGGGATTACGAATAAACTGGGATAAGTCCATCATATTCCCCCTCATTCCCACCACCGCGGAGCCGACCATGGAGTTTCCGCTGCGCTGAACTACTGAGGCGGTGCGGTATTTAGGCATTCAATTTCACACCGACCCTGCACTAGTGATTCGGGAAAATTACGGTCGGGCCACACAACAACTAACGGAAGATGTAGATAAGTGGATCAGGCTCCCGCTCTCATTAATGGGGAGCATCGCTATTATGAAAATGGTGATTCTACTAAGATTCCTCTTTTTGTTCCAAAACATACCTATTCTCCTACCAAAACACCTATTCAAATACTGGCGTACACAGTTGATACGGCTCGCCTGGGCCGGTAAACAGCCTCGCATAAGGTGGGATTCCCTCACTTTGCCCTATGAATTAGGTGGTTTGGGGGCCCCAGATTTAGAGAAGTATTACAGAGCTGCAAATAGTACTTTCGCCCATTACTGGATACATGGCCCACAGGATACACCTTTTTTATATCTGGAAAGGAATGCGGCGGAACCGCTCGCTACCCCAGATACTTACCCCTCCAGCCTCCAGGCGACTGCGAGTCTTTGATTCCCTAGCTGTCACTGCACAAGCCTGGCAGACACTATTACACATGCAGGCGGGGGCTTTCCTGTATTCTCCAGAGATGCCTCTTCATTGGTGTTTATGGTTCCCGCTGGGTCAAGATGTGGGGGCAAGGCAGGCACTGCAAACTATAGGTATCAATACAATGGGAGACTTCTTCAAAGAGGGTACACTAGTTACTTGGGAGGCTTTGCAGCGGCCGGGTATGCAGCTGGTAGGCACAGCACTGTTTCATTTCTTCAGGGCCAGGCACACGTGGCGTGCCCTTCTGGGCGAAGACTTGCTGGAACCGCAGGCTATGGGGGCATTTACCACCCTTATCAAGGTTAAAGAACCCCTTAAACTGATCACTAAATTTTACACTAGTCTGCAGGAAACTCGTCGATCTGAAGTTCTCAGAATTAGACTGGATTGGCAGCGAGATTTGGGCACTCCACTTAGTGACAAAGAGTGGCAGTATTGCTGTTCCCGCACCCGGTCGGTTTCTCTTAACGGGAGACACAGACTTATCCACTTTAAAATCTTACATAGGGCTTACTGCACCCCTGAGCGCCAGTTTCGGCGTGAGTTAGTAGAGAACTCCCGCTGCCACAGATGTGGTATGGAAGAAGCGGGATTCTGGCACTTAGCTTGGAAATGCCCTGGGATTCAGTTATTCTGGGGCAAAGTGTTTCAGGAGTTGGGAACCATTATTAGTGCAGACCTAGAACCGGACCCAAAGATGGCACTGCTAGGGTGGGATCTCTCTGTAGATAAGACAGTGCGTCCTTTGCTAGCCATCGGACTTCTCCTGGCCAAACGCCGGGTGGCATTGCACTGGATGGGCGGCCCGCTACCGCTGATTAAAGAATGGCACGCTGATATGTTGTATTGTAATACACAGGCCGATATATATAATGAGCTGCTCCCACCCAGAAGCCGTCCCAGGAACTGCTGGGGACCATACCAATCATATCTCTCAAGTAAAACTGCTGGTGTAAATTCAGACCCACAGATTGCTGCTAATGAGGGAATGTCACAAGAGGTGGGAACATTGAAGAATACGGAGTCCACAGGTGGTGGCAGGGTTCCCTCAGCCGAGCTTCAGAGTAAGAGTCGGACCTCATATGAGACTCTGGTCAGCAAAACAGAATGGTAAAACTGCATGGGTGGCGATTGTTTACATGGATGTTATTGTATAAACGGAATTCCTTAAATGCCCTATACATGTTTTTGAGTATTAATAACCATGTGTATTGGTATGCCTTGATATGGTGTAACTGTGTCCTAAGTTGTATGTATATTGTTTTAAAAAGACGTTAGTCAAGTTAAGAAAAGTATCCTTGACCATTTTAAGAGCGGGGGCAGCTGTTGCAAGCAAAATTGCTAATTACAGAAAGATCTACAAGCAGCACTTGCTGAACCTTATTGCCTCTGGAGTAAGGAGTGGTTCTAACTCTCTAATGTTCTCTTTGAACTCGAGGTACTCCTTGATTTCCTTTTTTTAAACTCTTCATCATTTGAGAACCATGATGTTATGTGACTTGAGAAAAGTTTAAGATTTGTGCATGAGGCAAGCCTTGTTTCACAACTGGGCAGAACTTCACAGACCTTCTACTAAAGGTGCATCAGCAAAAACACTAAACATTCGGTGGCCTTTATGAGTGATTTCTATTTTAACTGCAATTAGTTTCTATAGGGTTTCGGCTCTGCCAAGAATTCCTCAGATAGTTAGTTTCACAAGTCCGCATCAGGAGTGTGGTCATCTCATCTTACGGTTTTATTTATAAGGATTCACATGGGAAAAGTGATACCTCTTAACTTGTCTCACAAAAGTCCAGTTGAAGATTAGTAGTAATAGCATCTCCATGTCCATAGGATCTACTCTCTGGAGTCCCTACCATAATCCTCTACCCCAGAGTCTTGTCGTGGTCAGCCATATGATTTAGTACTGTGACTACTGCATTAACGTTGGGTTGGCGACAGATTTCAATCTGCTTCCATGTAAGTATTCTGGCCTAAACGTGTAATATATTAAATATAAACAATATTTTTTACACTCTGCATTTACCAACTTTTTCAACAGGATGCTAAAATAGCACCATTGTTTCCTCCAGCTCACATTTGAAATATTGAGCTGATTTTAAGGCCAAACCTAGTTTATATAGCGATCACAATCTGCTCATGTTGAGCTTAAGAATTGACCGCAATGTTAAAGGATACCCTAAAATTATCCCATGTTCTGAAACTATTGCTAATGATGGCAGAAGACTTCGCTGGAACTTGGTGACCCCTGAGATGTTTGAAAGTAAGTTAGTGACTGGAGCATTGGCAGATTGAAGATTGGGCTGATGAAAAGGGGTTAATCACTGAATGTCAATATGGGTTCTGTGTTGGCATGAGTACAACAAAGAAGCGCCTCAACCTACATCTTCTAAAATGCAAATGTGTGAAAGTAGTGGGTGGTTCCTATAGTTTGGGATTCATGGTTCTGACTTCTGCTTTTGACCGGTTCAACAGGGCAAAACTATAGATGATCCTGAGTAACATGGGTGTGGTTATGGCTATGGTGGATTTTCTGAAAAACTTGATAATGGCTTAAAAGCATATGTTAGATATGGTCCTTGTGATGAACTGTCTGATAGCTTTAATCTATAATGAGTACTGCATCTGAATTGTGTACTGCCTTCCCTTCTGTCTAATTTCTGTACTAATCTGCTAGTAGGAGATTTAGCTGATGAAGCCAACGACACCCCATGGTTCTCAATAAATGTATCTCTGTTCTTTATATGCTGACAGTAATATCCTCATGTCTAGAATTGCCAATGGCTTGAAAAGACTAAGGGGCCGATTCCGATCTCGGTCGGAGGCGCACCCAATACCATTCGGTCGGGAAAAAAGCCATGCGAATGCCTGTTTCCCGACCGATCCGTACATCATTCCGAACGAGTAAGTACGATGCGCACAACAGCATAGAATCCGGCCGAGTCGTACTCACCCAATCCAGGTCCTGTTCTCCGACCGAGGCGAATCCGGAAACGCCGAATCGAGTCGCACGGAAGGGAAAATGCAGGCCCGTCCGGCCGGACATGTACGATGCGCGTTCCGTACGCGCCGAACCCGTTGCTACGTCCGGCACGTCAAAGCTTCCGGGAGAGGCGCACATAAGCTCCGATTCGCGCCACAACACGATCCACGGCTACGAGGCGAACACGCCAGCGACGAGGACGACGCGAAGCAACGAGAAAGACGAACGAGACGAACCAACCATGAATCCCTTCGTTCCGATCCTACCAATATTCTACATTTACTACCGGAACAGGCACGGACGCGTACGGCGCAGAAGGTAAGTCAGACACCAAACACAAAAACATACAACACGTACACGACACACACACACACAGAGGGATGCAGAATTTACTTACACCAGCAACAGCAGCACCATAGGGGCGGGATGCCCATCACCAATGCCACATATGCACACAGGGGCCTGGATGCGCACCACCACTACCACCCCTACCCAGGGGGGATGGATGCCAACCACTACTACCACCCTTAGCCATGGGGGTGCCAGATGCCTACCACTACTACCACCCTTAGCCAGGGGGCTGGATGCCTACCACAACTACCACCCTTACCCAGGGGTGCCAGATGCCTACCACTACTACCACCCTTAGCCATGGGGGTGCCAGATGCCTACCACTACTACCACCCTTAGCCAGGGGGTGCCAGATGCCCACCACTACTACCACCCTTACCCAGGGGTGCCAGATGCCTACCACTACTACCACCCTTAGCCATGGGGGTGCCAGATGCCTACCACTACTACCACCCTTAGCCAGGGGGCTGGATGCCTACCACAACTACCACCCTTACCCAGGGGGGCTGGATGCCTACCACCACTACCACCCTTAGCCAGGGGGCTGGATGCCTACCACTCTACCACCCTTAGCCATGGGGGTGCCAGATGCCTACCACTACTACCACCCTTAGCCAGGGGGGTGCCAGATGCCTACCACTACTACCACCCTTAGCCAGGGGGGGTGCCAGATGCCTACCACTACTACCACCCTTAGCCAGGGGGTGCCAGATGCCCACCACCACTACCACCCTTACCCAGGGGGTGCCAGATGCCTACCACTACTAACACCCTTAGCCAGGGGGGCTGGATGCCTACCACCACTACCACCCTTATCCAGGGGGGCTGGATGCCTACCACTACTACCACCCTTAGCCATGGGGGTGCCTGATGCCTACCACTACTACCACCCTTAGCCAGGGGGTGCCAGATGCCTACCACTACTACCACCCTTAGCCAGGGGGGTGCCAGATGCCCACCACTACTACCACCCTTAGCCAGGGGTTGCCAGATGCCTACCACTACTACCACCCTTAGCCAGGGGGGTGCCAGATGCCCACCACTACTACCACCCTTACCCAGGGGGTGCCAGATGCCTACCACTACTACCACCCTTAGCCATGGGGGTGCCAGATGCCTACCACTACTACCACCCTTAGCCAGGGGGGCTGGATGCCTACCACAACTACCACCCTTACCCAGGGGGGGCTGGATGCCTACCACCACTACCACCCTTAGCCAGGGGGGCTGGATGCCTACCACTACTACCACCCTTAGCCATGGGGGTGCCAGATGCCTACCACTACTACCACCCTTAGCCAGGGGGTTCCAGATGCCTACCACTACTACCACCTCTACCCATGGGGGGCTGGATGCCTGTCACTACTACCACCTCTACCCATGGGGGGGCTGGATGCCTACCACCAACACCACCCCCACTCATAGGATGGACAATGCATGACACAACCAGCACGCCACAACCTAGGGAATGCAAGAAAAAGACATCCCCCAACACCATGACAAGCGTGTGTAGACTGTGTCAAATGTCTACAACACTGAACATGACTTTGAACATACAATGTGACCCCCTATCACATGTGCCACACATATATGTGTGTGGCCCCCACAATGCAAGCAGGCCATGACCATTGTGGCAATGGGGTCCAAACCCCCATCATCACAGTGACCAAAATGTAAGTGTGGGGTCCATAGCTGAAGCACATTTTGAACATTGTGGCAATGGGGTCCAAACCCCCATCATCACAGTGACCAAAATGTAAGTGTGGGGTCCATAGCTGAAGCACATTTTGAACATTGTGGCAATGGGGTCCAAACCCCCATCATCACAGTGACCAAAATGTAAGTGTGGGGTCCATAGCTGAAGCACATTTTGAACATTGTGGCAATGGGGTCTAAACCCCCATCATCACAGTGACCAAAAGGTAAGTGTGGGGCCCATAGCTGAAGCACATTTTGAACATTGTGGCAATGGGGTCCAAACCCCCATCATCACTGTGACCAAAATGCAAGTGTTGACAAAGAAAAAGCTGCAACTGCCAAACTGCATGGATGATTCCTGGTCACAGAACATAAAACACATCAGTGGTAAAGTAGTGCATGTGTCCCATTGCAACATAGATTGGGGGAGGCAAATACTGCAGTGCAAATAAGACATACCTTTGGCCATGTGCAGACAAACACCACCCATGGGGGCTGACACTGTCAACATTCATCAATGACACAATGACAGAAGTGACCATCAGAATACAGACCCACATATTTGCACCAATGGGCACACAAATGCAGATACCCTGTGGAGACTGTAGATGTGAGGTGAACAGATACCATACCATGGCAGCAATGGGACACACAAACCATGATCATTGTGCTGACCGATGACCTAGGAGTCCCAGGGACAGCAGGGGAAACCCACCAAACAACATACAGCCAATGGCACACCTAAGATATGACAATGCAGTGGTGCAGATGCACAAACACAAACAGGCAGACCCACACTGCACATCAAACACAACAGGTGAGGGGGGGGGTGCCAGGCAACCACACAACACATGAGGAGGCCTGAATACCAATTACACAGATGTGCATACAGTGCCACACAAAGGTAACTCATGGATCCAAATCCCCTATGTGGGCAATCAGGCATTGTCAGATGAGAGGGAGCACAAATCACACATGTCACACAAGCATGTAGGAACAGCAACTGACACAGCAAGACACAGACACACCACAGCACTACCCCCAGGGCCCCCACAATGTGGTGACCCTGGGCTGCATTACAATCCCACTGTGATGACAAAGCTAAATGTCGTACACACTGTGAACCACAGTCATGTGTCCTGAGCAACAAACTACCATCACACCTACACAAGCACAAATCAATCAGCACGGCCAGTAAGCCAAGGCCAACATGGAGGCAGGGGTGTAGCCGGGCAACAACTCTCATCTGCACACACTCAACACCACACACCTCGACCTCCAACAATGTGCAGCAGTGAAGCACACATGCACTGGTGACATTGCACATGCACCCATGACAATCCCAGGGTGGTGGGTGGGAACCAAGGTGCAGAAACACATCACACATGGCCACTCAACAAGACTCCTGAATGTCTGACACACTGCACACTACGCTGTACATGGACATGACGGCAATACCACACCAACCAATGGGATCCCAGCCACAGTCACACACCAATGAAGAAGCCAAGGTCACCCACAAAGAACACACATAGACAACTACCAACATTGCAGCCCGGACCCTGAGGAGTGCCAGCAGTCACACACACAACGTGTCACAATCACTGAAAGATAACACAAACTGGAAATCACATGACAGGTGTAAACAACAAGTGCCAAGGGGAATCCTGACTGTGACCCATCTGCGTCTGCACACAAACTCAGCCCTGACAGCAAACACACCTATGGGTGACACCCTGATGACCAGTAATGTGCCATGCACCCACACCACAGAGAACCCAGGGAGAAGACTTTGGGGGAACATAGGTCAACTCAGCAAGCATCACAAACAGGTACAACACTAGGGATCCCAGCATGCACAGCAAAACGGAAGTGAACACACAGACATGCTCATACAACACACACCTTGGGCGCAGGCAATGTCACAGGAGTACACACTGCCATGAGGGGACTCCACTCCTGTGTGAGGAAAGCTGTGCCATATGTTGCCTCAGTAGGGCCCCATCATGTCAGCTGAGCACTTGGTCACACAATCAACAATTAGCACCAAATGAAGGCTCCCGTCACATCAGCCTGGTCATGGGAGTGCCAACGAAATCATCAGCCAGATCCAACACACTTGTATAGCAATGTTGCACTGACAACACAGATGAGTCCTTCCCCATTGATGCCCAAACCTGCATGTCCAGTGGAGATGGCCACACGGTCAGGGAAGTAGACGAATTGAACAATGCAAGGCACAACAGATGTGCAGGGGTGGAAGCCACAGATGTGAAATTGCTAATGTAAGTAGGAAATCCCATTGCCAAATATTGAACACATGACACCCTCAGATGCTGCTAAGGATGACATGGATACACCACAGGATAGGACACATTCCCCCTGGACCACATGTGTTCCTGCACAGTAACACTTCATTATCATGAGACCAAATATCACCATCACTGCAGCAAGGGCATGGTTAGCATCATCAACAACATGTACATCAGAAGCAAAAGCACTAGAGAACAGAAAGTTGCTTTATTCAGCATATGTGTGTCCAAAAACTCAGAGAACAGTAATGCTCCAACAAAGGCCAATGGCCAGTCCATCAAGTAAGTCAATACAGGGTGACAGTGGCAGATGTCACCCTACGCATGCCTGCACTGCACAAAACCAGGGACAATCCACTAGGAGGGGCAACCGGGGGGCAGGCCAGGCACCGCAGGGACAGGATCAGGGCTCACCAGGAGGAGGCAGGGAAGGGGTGGTGGGTGCTGGAGAGCCACTGACAACTGCAGTGGAGGTGTCTGACATGGTGTGTGCTGGCACAACTGGGGGCATGACTCAGATGTTGTGGGTGCCGGCACGACTGCAGTGGACCCTGCAGATGGAGTGGACAGGTCCGCCACTGCAGTGCCCAAGTCAGACAGGGTGGTAGTGGACTCCACTGCAGTTCCTACCTCCAGGGGAGGAGAATGGGGAACAGGCAAGGTGGGCTGGACAGAGGGGGAGGACACCCTCACCACATCAGTGGCACAGACAAGCGCAGCGGGGTGTGGTGCCAGGAGAGCAAGTGGCAGGGGGAGAAGGCCTGATCCTCGTGGGGATGGTATATATGTGGGTGGGGGAACCTGGGGCAGGGTGTGGTGGGGGCACCTGTGGAGTGGGGGCCTGAGGGATGGAGGAAGGAGACCTGGTGCCTGAGCTGCAGGGCGGCGGCGGGGTCTTGCTCTTACGACTCCGGGGGACTTGCGGGTGGGGGCCTCAGTCTGTCTGCGCCTGGGGGAGGGTGTCCGGGGGCAAGGGGCACTCTGCTCTGTGTGGGTGGGCTTCCTCTTCCCCCTGGATGCTGGAGCAGCTGGATCGTAGGGGATGAGGCCGAGGTCACAGAGGAAGAGCCGCTGTGACTTTGGGGTTGCAGGTGAGGCAAGGGAGGGTGCTTTGGAGGGAGAGGCAACTGAGGACTGCGCAGTGCTTGTGGATGCGTGTGTGTGTTCCAGGACCCATCCCCTGTGAGTCTGGTTTCAGTCCCCTGACTGTGCGTGCGTGTGCGTTTTGTTTGTGGCGTGTGTGTCTGTGTGCTGGACGTGTGTGTGCTGGTGTGTGCCTGTGCCGGTGTGTGTGTGCTTGGGACGGGTAAGGTGCTGGGGAGTGTGGATGGAGCAGAGGCAGGAGGGGTGAGGGACTGTCTGAGGAGGGACACTGCTGCCGTCAGGGAGGAGTCCATGGACCTATTGCCCCTCTGTAGGTCAGACATGCCCGATGAGATGCCCTCCATGAACGACACCAGCTGAGTCAACAGAGTGGTGTGCGCATGGAGGACACTCAGCATTGCTGTCTGCCCTACATGGAGCTGGCGAAGGAGGTACACAGACTCCTCACTCAGGGCAGCAGGGGACACAGGGGCAGGGGGTGTGGTGCCTGGCCCGAAGGAGACATGCTCCCGAACATGGGAGCCTCCACGGACCTGGGGAATGGGAGCCAATGGGAGGGCGGTGGTGGTGCTGGTGGTGGCGGGGACAGCAACACTAGCTGGGGTGTGGTGGCTGATGACACCCGCCTCCATAAGGGAGTCATCCTCCGAGCCGCTGTGGTCCTCAGCTGAGGTGGATGCTGCTGAGGACTCCTCGGTGTGGCTCCCCTCGCCCTCCATGCCACTGGGTCCCTCCGACCACTCCTCGGCTGCTGACCCAGTCTGGCTCTCCGGCTCCTCCTGGTCCGTGGAGCTGTCCCCTTCCGTGGCCGTGGATGTATCTGCAATCAATGGGGAAACAGACAGACATCAGTCACCTGCACCAAACGCACACACCACTGTGAGCACAGCACATTACAGAGCAAGCCCTGGCATCATTAGTTGAACATTGCTAAAAGTGCCCTAACTGAACAGGAGAAGCCAATTGTCAGTCTGATGCCAACCATGGCACTCACATCCCACATGGCCTTGCACCCATCTGTCTGGTGTCTGTTGGATAGCAACACCCCAGTGTGGACACATGCACCACCTACACAGTAGTTGCACAGTGCAGAGGACACGGTGTAGCATGTGGACATGCACACATCACAACTCTTGCCACTGAGTCAGTACAGGTTTCCGGATGAAAGGGATGCCCAGAGTCAAATAGGAAATGCATGTGATGCATACCAGCGACAGACACCATGATGCACCCATGTCCTGATAGCCATCGCCACAATGGTGTGCATGTAGCACATGTCACTCCCCTGCAGGATCACCAATAAGTAGACACATGCCATGGCGGAGGCATGACTGCTAAGTCATACATCACTGTCTCAGTGATGTACGACTTGGCAGCCAGACAACAACACTCTGCACTGTGTCACAATAGTAGGTCATGGGGAATGCAAGTCCTGGAGCTGCACAAGTGCACATGTACATCCCCCACACAACACATCATCTTAACCCTCATCTGTCCAGGTCATACCGATTGGACATATGGGAGACCTGTGACACTACCCTCTGAACCTGAGCCCCTCACAATCTGCTGTGAATGGGAAACAGCTGCCTGAACTTCACATTCGCATACCCCAGTCTGCACGGGCAGCTGATCAAACACCTATGTGACACACAAGTATCGTCTCCTATGGTCACATCTCCAGTGGCATGCTGAGCCCCTACCGAGAAACACCCCAGCAGTCCTGGCAACAAATCCACAGCACACTGACACAGAGGCAGACACCTGAGGGGTCAAATCACTGCGCACAACATGTCAGCTGATACACGGGAGTGGGAGTACAGGTGTATTGGATGGGCTGGAGTAGGCATGACTGTCCTGCCCCACATGAATGAGGGATGAGCCCTGGACAGTGGATAGCTGGCTATGTATGTGTGACACACGTAATCTGCACACTCCTGGGGCCCAAACATTGTTCCCACCCGCTGCATGGGTGTGTGCCAGATACCCCAGGCACATGTGGTGGCTCAGCTCAGCAAGTGGACCGCATATCAAAGCAACACGCAGATTACATGTCCAAACACAGGCATTGTGTGAACAATGGACCCACCCATGATGCCCACAACAGAGTTAGGGAAACAGATGCTGTCCCCCACCTTGAGTGAAGCAAACTGCAAGGACACAGTCCCAAGTGACACAATTCCCTGAATGTAAGGGCCACACCTGGGTATCAGATGAGGAGTGGGCAGTGCACAATAGAGGGACATGGCTCCTGGACAACATGACTGCTGTACTGTGGCAGTTTAACCAAGCCAGAGGAGGGCACATAGCATGTAATACAGAGTTCACAGTGCAGTCTTTGACTCACCCCCTCCTTGCTGCTGTCTGGCCTTCAGCTGCCCATCCAGGTCTGGAAACACCACCGCCAGGATCTGGAGCATGTGGGGGTCAGGGTCCGTGTTCCGCCCCTCCTGCGAGGAGGCGACAGCTTCAGCTGGACCCGTGCAATCCTCCGGGTCCAGCCCCGAAGGTCCTGCCACCTCTTCTGGCAGTTGCGGATCCGGCGCTTGTAGACCCCCACGGACCGGACAGCCCGGACGATGTCCTTCCAGATCTCCTGCTTCCGATGGGCATTAACCTGTGAGGATGACAAAGTGAAAAGGCCATTACTACACATGCAACATATCCGTGCATGACACAGTTGTATATACATGTCTCAATCACAGGGGCACATGATGTACACAGGCAGTGCAACGCTGCCCATGGACAGTTTGCCAGAAGTCACTACATGGTATCATTGCATGGGAAGTAAAACCTTGTTCAAATGCACTGTCACTGCACCATACCTGTCCAGTGCATGTCACTACACACTATGGGGGGTGACAACTACTCAGTGAGCCTGCTAGCCAGTGGCGTGCAGACTTTCAGCCTTGCTAGTCAGACAAAATGCACATTCAGAAAGGCAGTGCACAGAACACTCACCTGCTCCCCTGGTGTCCCATACAGCTTGCTGTACTGTGGAAGTAGGCTGTCCAGCAGGGCCTGGTTCTCCTGAAGGCTGAAGGCTGGGGCTCTCTCCACAGTACGTGCCATTGCAGGGTCCAGAGGGGGCAGAGACAGCAGCAGTGCAGTAGCAGATGTCGTCCTGGAGCATGTAGTGCAGGCAAGTGAGCTCTCAGGGGAACAGCCAGCAATATATATGTGCTGCAGAGGCAGATACTGTCCCATGTGTCCAAAGTGATAGGTCCAAGTCGTTTGCATCTTCTGAATCTGGCCAATCCATGGAATAGCAGCACCAATACACGCCCACAGCATCCTTCCAATCTTCAACTCCATGACATACATGATTTTGCAACATTGTTGTGGGTGACCAACTGAATTTCCAGCAACCGACTCGTTCGAATTTCGAAAACGCGTCCGTTGCCAGGCTAGGCCATTGACAATGGGTGCGCACCGATCGGTCCATTGCGGTTCAACGCGTACAGGGGTACAACGCGTACCCGCACACATTGAATGCAATGGGCCGGCCGGGTGCACCGATCGGTCCATTGCGGTTCAACGCGTACAGGGGTACAACGCGTACCCGCACACATTGAATGCAATGGGCCGGCCGGGTGCACCGATCAGTCCATTGCGGTTCAACGCGTACAGGGGTACAACGCGTGCCCGCACACATTGAATGCAATGGGCCGGCCGGGTGCACCGATCGGTCCATTGCGGTTCAACGCGTACAGGGGTACAACGCGTACCCGCACACATTGAATGCAATGGGCCGGCCGGGTGCACCGATCGGTCCATTGCGGTTCAACGCGTACAGGGGTACAACGCGTACCCGCACACATTGAATGCAATGGGCCGGCCGGGTGCACCGATCGGTCCATTGCGGTTCAACGCGTACAGGGGTACAACGCGTACCCGCATACATTGAATGCAATGGGCCGGCCGGGTGCACCGATCGGTCCATTGCGGTTCAACGCGTACAGAGGTACAACGCGTACCCGCACACATTGAATGCAATGGGCCGGCCGGGAGCACCGATCGGTCCATTGCGGTTCAACGCATACGGGGTACAACGCGCACCCGCACACATTGAATGCAATGGGCCGGCCGGGTGCACCGATCGGTCCATTGCGGTTCAACGCGTACGGGGGTACAACGCGTACCCGCGCACATTGAATGCAATGGGCCGGCCGGGTGCACCGATCGGTCCATTGTGGTTCAACACGTACAGGGGTACAACGCGTACCCGTACACATTGAATGCAATGGGCCGGCCGGGTGCACCGATCGGTCCATTGCGGTTCAACGTGTACAGGGGTACAACGCGTACCGCGACACATTGAATGCAATGGGCCGGCCGGGTGCACCGATCGGTCCATTGCGGTTCAACGCGTACAGGGGTACAACGCGTACCCGCACACATTGAATGCAATGGGCCGGCCGGGTGCACCGATCGGTCCATTGCGGTTCAACGCGTACAGGGGTACAACGCGTACCCGCACACATTGAATGCAATGGGCCGGCCGGGTGTACCGATCGGTCCATTGCGGTTCAACGCGTACAGGGGTACAACGCGTACCCGCACACATTGAATGCAATGGGCCGGCCGGGTGCACCGATCGGTCCATTGCTGTTCAACGCATCCCTGTACAAGTGACTGGCATATGTCACCATGCCTGTCTCAGATGAACATATGCCAGCCACAAATAGCTCCCAGGGAGTGAGGGGCACACCTACAACACCACAGCCTGTCCAAACTGTATCATAAGGCATGTAAGGCTGCATTTCCTATTGTGTGTATGTTGGTGTACATGTTGTCCTGTGGGTGTCACCTGGGGGCAGCCACCCCCAGGCTGTGCACGTGTTCATGGGGACAGGATCCTGGGTGTTACGTGTACATGACCACTGTGATGTGCAACTGTTCATATCTGAGCATGTGCCATGGTCACATTTCACGGTGGTGTATGTGTATGTCATGTCACATACCCCGTGAGTCCCATGTGGGACGGTATGTTTGAGCCAGGGTGACCCAGTGGCACAATAGTGATGGTCCTCCACAGTCTGTGTGCATGTAGTGTTTACAATGTCTCTGATTTCATGTGCACAATGGGAGACAGTCTCCACATCCACGTTGTGTGTGCATGGACTTTGATGTTGTGCGTGTGTGTGTCACAGACGTCCATGTCTGTCCTGCAGAGGCAAGTGGAACCACTACCTGTGGGGGTCATGGTTGTTTTGCTGTGGTGTATACATGATACTCCATGTAATGCCAGTGTCCATGTGGCAATACAGGGTCCCTGGGAATGTACCTGTCGTTGAGCTGTGATGCCTGGGGCACATCTGTCCTCACATGTCACTGTGGGGGTGATTGTGACATGGCAGCAGGAGATGGGAACTGTGACACGGCCTCATGATATCCAATGGGCCAACCTGGGACTTATTGATGCCACTTGTTGAACCGTGATGACAGATGTTGGCCATGTATGTACCATACATGTCCTTACGGAACTGCACACTTCATGTAGTTGTGCCTCATAATGATGTATGATGTGATATTGAGTGTGTTCAATGCCGCATATGTGGGGTGACTGACAATCTTGCTTTCTTCTCCTCTGCACTGCAGTGCTCCTGCTGTCCATAGACCATTCCCAGACCTGGCAACGATGGTGGAACGGGACAGCATCTGACGGTACCGCTTCACCAGGCAGCTGATTGAGGATTTGGCAGTGCAGTTGGCCCCACATTTGCAGCCTGGCCGTCCGTATCCTACAGCGCTGACCCCCAAGGTGAAGGTGATGGCAGCCCTACACTTCTTTGCCACCGGTACCTTTCAACATACTGTGGCGACTGCTGGTGGGATGTCACAGACCATGTTCAGCCGTGTGCTCCGCGATGTTTTGGAGGCAATGTTGCTATACCTGAACCGGTACATCTATTTCCCTAGACTGCAACGACTCACTGACGTGAAGAGTGACTTCTATGCCCTGGGGAGGATGCCGCATGTCATTGGCTCCATTGATGGGACACATGTGGCTTTGGTACCACCACAGGCACATGAACAGGCCTACCGTAACCGCAAACACTACCACTCGGTCAATGCACTGGTGGTGTGTCTTGCAGATATAACCATCTCACACGTGTGTGCCCGTTTCCCTGGTTCAGCACACGATGCCTTTGTGATGAGGAGTAGTCGCATCCCCAGGATGATGGCACAGATGCAGAACCAGCGTGCCTGGCTTGTCGGTGTGTACTGACTTTGTGCCATTGTGTGTGATCTGATCTGTAGTATTCCGCCCACTTTTCCAAGTCAGCTAATGTGCACTTGTCTGTCCGTAGGTGACTCGGGATACCCCAACATGCCGTGGTTGCTGACACCCCTCAGGAACCCTGTGACACCAGCCCAGATGCGCTACAATGAGGCACATGGTCGGACCAGGAGAGTGATTGAGCGGACATTTGGTCTCCTGAAGAGCCGCTTCCGCTGCCTCGACAAGACAGGAGGGTCCCTCCCATATGCCCCAGCGAAGGTGTGCAAGATTATCATCGTCTGCTGCATGCTCCACAACCTGGCAGTGCGGAAGGAGTTGCCTCTCATCCAGGATGACAATGACCAACATCCGCCACCTGTGGAGGATCCTGGCCTGGACCACGATGCCAGTGATGATGATGATGACGGTGATGTCCGCACACAGCTCATCACCAACTTCTTTAGCTGAATGTGAGTATCCTGAGGTGTCATGTCAATGATGTGAGTTGGCATGATATGTGTAGGTGGTGCTCTGGTGCTGTTGTAGTGTGTCCATGGGCTACCTGACTGGATGTGTGTAGCGATGTGTGCTTACAGGTGGTCTGTACTCCCCAACAGTGTTGACATGCTAACTTGGTTCTGGGTGGGTATCTTGTAACATGTATTGTGCATGAGTTTTGCTGTTCTGTCCTGTTCTCCATTGCTTTTGACTGTGTGTCATTTCTGTCCTTCACAGGGTACTTTCAGATTCGTTTGGTCAACTGTGTCCACCGACGACGTCATTGTACTTCCAGGGTGGTAGCTGTTGTGTCCCTACAGGTGATGTGCGCCACACCCATGGACTTCCTTCCTTCTACAGTTGTTGACTGTGTGCCCGCTGCCAGGTGGGATTACCTTGCATCTGTAGTGGTTACGACATGTTGCAACTGTGTAATAAACCTGTGCTTCACTTTGTGATGTGCGTTGTCTGTGGTCACACATTTGACTGCCATTTGCTTACTGCACCTGTGGGCTACTTGACTACAACTGGGAATAGGTGTGGTGTCTGTGCATTGCACCGTCTTTCCTGGCAACATCAGTGTAGGCAATGAGTCAGATGGCCTAGGTGTGTATGTGTTGTGTAACCCTGGTGGTGTCTCCCTCATATGTGTCACGTTGCCATTACTCACATGCCTGTGTTGTACTTGCTGTTGCAGTTCGCATACACAGTGTAATTTTGCAGTTCATCATCCCCATGACAGCACCCACGTTGGAATCACAACAGAGGCAAGTATGGTGTATTAGTGTGTTTATTGTGATACATTTGTGTGAATAGTGCATAGGATGGTTAGTGCTGTACATTTATATTGCAATCAGAAGTTCCTAGATGAATTGAAAGTCCTGGTAGACAAAATCCCCAGTATCGGGGCCACAGTTGTCTGAGACATTGGTCCAACTTGTACTCCCCATGTCATGTGTGGGAGTTGTGTTGCCGTCAACAGGGTAAACAGTTTGCGGACAAAGGTGAACATCCAGAACAGGTTCAGGCTTCCTGGGGGTTGCACTTGGCCATCGGCCTCTCACTTGCCCCTCCTCGGACGACCCCTTCTTTGGGGGGGCCCCTCAAGTACAGGCTGCTGCGGTGCAGGGGACTCTCTGCCAGAGTCATCCTCCCTCCCTGTGGCAGTTGCAGTTGTTTCAGCACCAGATGTTGTTGGCACACAGGGAGGTATAGACTGGTTGCTGGTCATCTGGCGGAGGCATTGTAATATGTCCCTATGCACCGCCGTCATCTCTTGCAGTGTGTCCCACTTGGACTCCACGCGGGACATGTGTGAGTCCAAGCGGGCATGATGGGCAGCCTGCTGCTGTTTAATGTCCCTGAGGAGCCCCACTACCTGGCTGAGATCTCCGGTGCTGGACTGGTACGCATCGGCTATGCGTGCCAGTTGTGGGTCATCATGCACACCAGACACCTCTGCAAGCAGCGACCTCTGTCTCCCACCCCTCCCACCACCCCTGCCGACATGTGCAGTGCATGCAGTGGCACGCACAGATGACCCTGGTCCCCCTTGGGGCTTGGTGGTGGTGGTGGTGTCCATGGCCCCACGTTGTTCCAGGGTCCCTGTGCTGGTGGTGCTCCTTGTTCTGTCCATGTCGGCAGGGATGGTATTTGTGGTGACAGTCGTTGGAGGGGTGGGTGCAGGGGTGCAGCTGGTGGTCCTGCTGGTGCTGCAGCTGGTGGTCCTGCTGGTGCTGCATGTTGACTTGCACCGGAGGTGCCAGGTTGGTCTTCTTCATCCGAGGAGGGCAGAGGCTGTTCGACACCAGTGAGCTCCGTATCCTCTTGAGCCTGGGACTGGGACTCCTAAGCGTCTGCTGCTGTGTCCCCATCATCACCTGTTTTTGGGAGACACACACAATGTATGTTATGTTTCTGCAGGCATCAATGGTTGACACACCTGACAGTTGTGACTGTGCCTCTGGGTGCGGGCCTGTACATTGCATTGTCCTAAGTTGTCACAGTCAGGGGTTGATATTGGGGTAGCACATTGTCCTGCATTATTTGGGCATTTCTATGTATTTGTTGGGGTGTGAACATGGTCTGCATTGGTTGTATTTGGTTGACAGCCGGCCCTCCTTCCCACCCAGCCAGTCAGTTATCCCACCATGGACTGTGCTTGCATTGCAGGGAGTGAAAGTTGTCTTTCAAGATGTCAGTCAGTGGTGTCCTGCTGTTGGTTGTTGCACAGTTGCCAGCGGGGCCTTGTGCTCCCCACAGCAGTTGCCAGTGTCAGCCATCTTGTCAGTTGTTTTCCACTCCCTGTGATGTGAGCATGGTTCAGGGTGGTGTTGATGGGACAGTTGTGGGGGTGAGCTATGTCTGTGACTACGACTCCCATCATGCTATTGCCTCCACCCCACTTCCCAGCATTCCCATACTTACTTGCTTTTGTGGGGAGTTCAGTGTGTGTGGGTGTGAGAGCAATGGCAAGATGGCTGACAGTGGTGTCCTGCTGTTGGTTGGTGTGCAGTTCCCAGCATGCCCTTGTGCTCCCCACAACACAGCACCAGTGTCAGACATCTTTGATGGGCCTTTCCACTCTCTGTGGGATGTGCATGCGTGAGTGTGAGCTTGCTGGGCCATGTGGGTGGGGGATGTTGAGCTGTGACTACGACTCCCATCATGCTATTGCCTCCACCCCCTTCCCAGCATGCCCATGCTTCCTTCCTTTTGACTCTGCTTCCCTGTGGGGTGGGCTGCCTGTGCTGACAGGATGGCTGGGAGTGTTGTCCTGGCAGTTTTTTGGCTAAAAGTCCCAAGAGTGTCCCTGTGCTTCACACAACATAACCCAGGGTGGTGGTTCTTTGTGGGATCTTGAGTTAGGATGTGAGGCATTGCATTCTCCCAGGTGGGTTATGTGGAGTTTGTGTTGAGGGTGTGTGTGAGGGGAGGTGCTTGTGACTATGGTCAGTGCTGCAAGTCCTCCTTCCCACCCAGCCAGATATCCCACCATGGAACGTGCTTGCATTGCAGGGAGTGGAAGTTGTCTTTCAGGATGTCAGTCAGTGGTGTCCTGCTGTTGGTTGTTGCACAGTTGCCAGCAGGGCCTTGGGCTCCCCACTGCAGTAGCCAGTGTCACCCATCTTGTGAGTCCTTTTCCACTCCCTGTGATGTGAGCATGGTTGTGAGTGGTGTTGATGGGCCAGTTGTGAGGCTGAGCAATATCGGTGCCTACTACTCCCATCATGCTATTGCTTCCACCCCCCCTTCCCAGCATGCCCTTCCTTCCTTCCTTTTGACTCTGCTTCCCTGTGGGGTGGGCTGCCTGTGCTGACAGGATGGCTGGGAGTGTTGTCCTGGCAGTTGTTTGGCTAAAAGTCCCAAGAGTATCCCTGTGCTTCACACGACATAACCCAGGGTGGTGGTTCTTTGTGGGATCTTGAGTTAGGATGTGAGGCATTGCACTCTCCCAGGTGGGTTATGTGGAGTTTGTGTTGAGGGTGTGTGTGAGGGGAGGTGCTTGTGACTATGGTCAGTGCTGCAAGTCCTCCTTCCCACCCAGCCAGATATCCCACCATGGAACGTGCTTGCATTGCAGGGAGTGGAAGTTGTCTTTCAGGATGTCAGTCAGTGGTGTCCTGCTGTTGGTTGTTGCACAGTTGCCAGCAGGGCCTTGTGCTCCCCATAGTAGTAGCCAGTGTCAGCCATCTTGTGAGTCCTTTTCCACTCCCTGTGATGTGCGCATGGTTCATGGTGGTGTTGATGGGACAGTTGTGGGGGTGAGCAATATCTGTGACTACGACTCCCATGATGCTATTGGCTACACTGACTTGCCCAGCATACAGGGAATTCCTTTCTTTCAGTGGTCTTCACTGTGTGTTGGTGTTGTAGTGGTGGCTACATGTCTGGATGTGTTTGTTAGTTATATTTGTGCCACTGCCTAGCTGTAGTTGTAGTTGTGTTTGTACATGTGATGACACGGTTAAATGTAACTTTGAGATGGCATGTGTCGGGCGACATGGCACCCCTCGCCCACGTCGCCCGACAGCACAACCTCAACATCATCTCCTACGCCGACGACACCCAGCTGATCCTCTCCCTCACCAAAGACCCTCACACCGCCAAAGCCCACCTCCACGAAGGAATGAAGGCCGTCGCCGAATGTATGAGGACCAGCCGCCTGAAGCTGAACTCGGACAAGACGGAGGTCCTCATCCTTGGTTCCAACCCTTCAGCCTGGGACGACTCCTGGTGGCCAACATCACTGGGAACAGCCCTGCCACCCACCGACCACGTACGCAACCTAGGGGTCATCCTCGACCCCACCCTCTCCATGACTAAGCAGGTCAACGCCGTTTCCTCATCCTGCTTCAACATCCTCCGAATGCTCCGCAGGATCTTCAAGTGGATCCCCACCGAAACAAGAAAAACAGTCACCCAGGCCCTCGTCACCAGCAGGCTGGACTACGGAAACGCCCTCTATGCAGGAACGACGGCTAAGCTCCTGAGACGGCTGCAACGCATCCAGAACGCCTCTGCACGTCTTATCCTCGACATCCCCCGACGCAGCCACATCACACCCCACCTGAGAGACCTGCACTGGCTCCCTGTCAACAAGAGGATAACCTTCAAGCTCCTCACCCACGCACACAAAGCACTCCACAACTCCGGACCAGCCTACCTCAACAGACGACTCAGCTTCTACACCCCCACCCGCCAGCTCCGCTCGACCAGCCTCGCCCTCGCCACAGTCCCCCGCATCCGGAAAACGACCGCCGGCGGCAGATCCTTCTCCCACCTCGCCGCCAAGACCTGGAACACCCTCCCCACCAACCTCCGACAGACCCAAGACCTACTGGCCTTCAGAAGACTCCTCAAGACCTGGCTCTTCGATCAGTAGCAGCACCACCCCTCTCTTCCCCCAGCGCCTTGAGACCCTCGCGGGTATGTAGTGCGCTTTATAAGTGACATGATTGATTGATTGATTGATATCTGACTGACATACACATTTTGGGATGATTCTGTTCTGGTTGCTGTGTAATTGCTAAGAGTGCATGGTTTGACTCTCCCCTTGACAGTGATGTGTGTGTGTATTGTGGCAGAATATTGTGTACATTTGTTGTGTACTCACCAGGCTCTGGGATGTTTTCTAGTCCATAGACGCTCACTGGCGGAAGGATGGGTGTCTGTTGGACCAGTGCGCCAAACAGCTGTGGCTCTACCCTGAGGATCTCGTCTACCAGGACTTCCAATTCACAATCTAGGAACTTGTGATTCTTCTTTGGGGGCATGGTGATGGGTGGTGATGGTGAGTGATGTGTGTGTTGGTGTGCAGGTGAAGGTGTGTGAGTGTGTGTTTTGCTGGGTGTATGTGAGGTAGCTATTTGTTGGTGTGCTGATGGTGTGTGGCTTGTGTGAGGGATGAGCTGTGGGTGTGTGGTTGCTGTCTGTTGAGTGCTGGCAGGTGAATAGCATTTGCAAAGGATCATGGTTGGGATTTGTGTCCTTTATATGGGTGGAGTTGTGGGTGTGTCTTTGTTCTCTGTCCCCACCCCCCCAGTATTTATTGGCTTTGTAATTGCTTGTTTGGCCTTTTTTTGTGTATTTTTCCTTAGTACTTTCTGTGCATGTTGGAAACGTTCTTGTGACCGAGTCGGACCCTGCAGTTGTCTCGTACGGTCTTCTCCGTTTCGTTCACGCTGTGTTTGTGCTATTTTCTATGCTACGTACGCGTCGGTCGCTGTGTTTTGTGTTACTTCGGCTCGCTGTTTTGTATGCGTGTCGGTCGTACGGCTTGTCCTCTGTACGACTCGGTCGTGGTTTTCGCGCCTTGCATCGTACTTTGCGGTTTGGAGTTCACGGGTACGTTTCGGTTGGATTTGTTCCGGGTGCGTGTTGGTCGGTTCGATTCACGTGTTTTTCCGGCCGGATTGCTGTTTTCCGTTCGGCTTGGGTTCCGTACGTGTCGGTCGGATTTTGCACGCTTTGCATCGTACTTGGGAGTCGGGCGCCACAGGTACGTGTCGGTCGGAATTAATTCCGGCTCCGAGTCGGTCGGTGCTTTTTCCGGCCCGAATCGGAATCGACCCCTAAATGTCTCCTATGTAAATTATATGGAGGATCTGAATCTAACAAGTAAGTTTTCTGAGTCACATCTTTTAATGGTAGATCCTAAATAGCTAAATAGACCAGGTCAAGAGTGTTTGCAGTTAAAGGCCATGTTATTTCAAAAGTACCAAGTTTGATAACAAAATAAACCACCCCTCTCTATTACAAAATAGGAGGCTTCAGTATATTAAATCATTGGGGCTGTTTTTAATTTTTCAATCAAGATAGGGTTGAAGCCTTCTTAAATGAAGTAAGTCTATTTATTCAGCCATATGCACCTCAGTGGCAAAATACTGGGCAGGTTTATGGGGTTTTGTGGTCAAGATCCTACAATTGGAGGAAAATCAATTCTGTCACACGCTTTCGGATTACCGCAGTGCAAATACCATTCCATCTGTCACAAGGAGCTAGGTCTTACTTATTTGAGGATACTGTGCCTCTCTGTTATTATGGATAGCTATCTGGTTTGGGAACCAGATTATCAAAAGAGATCATAATGCACAGTATAAAACGTAATTGCATCAAATGATTTTCTTAGCTTTAATATACTAAAACAGTCAGCAATTAAATAGTATGCCCTGATCTGTTTGACTGTCCATCCGTAATCTGCAAAATTGGCAAATTGATTGTGAAGACATAATTATTCGCTTGTTAAATCTGTTAGGCGAGAAGAGGTTGAATTAATGATGTCCTCGTATGTGTAGATTTAGGGCGGGGACAAAGCATTGTTTATTTTCTTATCCTAAGGGATGGACACCTTTTAATATTGTACATTTCTGTGATGTTGTAATAGCTCACAACAAACTATGATGCACTTTATTTTCCTTTGTGACCTATTTAAAACCCCTAGAACCAGATGTCTTAAACCACTGTTGCGTGATCTGAATTTTAGCAATTGCCGTGCTGCCTTCTTAGTCTTTTAATGTTACCTTCTGGTATGGTAAACTATTCTATGAGAAAATACAATGTTGTTAAGATCGAATTAATGATTTTCTTAGTAAACTGTTTATCTTTCTAATCTTTTAACGTTGATCGACTATCATTTCATTATGTATTTTGTGATTGCTTGACATTAATTGCCGAACACAACTAATTTTGATTTTCTGAATCAATCAGAGCAGTTCCATGAGAGACATACAATTTTCAGCTGCTTGCCTTTACATGTCAACCAGCACTTTTTTCGGATAATTTTCAACTCAGACAGTGACAACACCAAGGGGAAGTACATACCTGCAAACAAAGTGCTTCCCTTTCTGAAAACAGGTCAGATCAGATAACAGCCGTGTTACACTGTCCCTGAAAATAGGTCCATGGCATAAAAGGCCTGAAGAGAGTAGATTTACAATTACATTTTCGAACAAGCATTCACTTTCAAAAAAGGCAAGTTGTTAAGGAGTATTCTTAACAACTTGCCTTTTTTGAAAGTGAATGCATTGCATTGCAACACAACACAAGTCCAGACTGAAAAGTCAAAAAGTGTCCCTATTGAACGAAAAATAATAGAGCGAAGATCGAAGTGGAAACCCATCCATGAAATATATATCTTCAAGTACGCACAGGGTGTGGGTAGGGGGGCCAGGACGTGAGGCATACGGCAAAAGGGGCATTTCGCATATTGAGGCAAAGAAATGTGAACAGGTTACAGTTCCAATGGATGCACAAGGCCCGGTCTCTAGAGAAAACAAAGGTCAAGTGGCTAATATACCTCATGTCCGTTAGATGGACCTCACAGGAAACCACTGAGGAGTCCCTGGAACTGTACTTTTCAGAGGAACCTCTCCTTTAACTCAGTCCACGAACAGAGTTTGAGTTCCAGACTATCGAAAGATCCAACACTTGTGTTGCTGAAGTGAAGCTCTAGGGTCCATTTCTGTAGCAAACGCTTTAGAATTACAAAGGACCTCCAGAAAAGGTATAAATATATTGGAATGTCACAAGTTATGCTGCATGATGGAAGATAAGGACTAGCATGAATAAGGAAATTTGTGCCGTTCAATAAACTTAGCACTCCTCAAATAGTGAGAGAGGGTTGTGCCTCTTTTAAAAAACTGTAGGGAAGGTGAAGCAGAGCCACGAGGGCCTCTTCTTTGGATCTCAAAATCTCTCATTGGATTTCCACGCAATGATGATAGATTCCACAGATGTATTATGCATACAGGGTATTTCGGTAAACTGGCAGGGAAAACTTCCTGATTCATTTTTATAATAACTGTTTACTGCTAGAATGCTCCTTGTGTTTTCACAGAGCTACAATTCTGCAGAAATAGATAACATAATAACACCCTTTTCAGTTAATTTCCCAATTGTGTTAGTGAGCAGCAAAAATAAAGGAAAGTATTAGTCTGACAGGATTTAACCAGACTTTACTAAATATCTTCCAAGAGTATCACTTGTGGGACACCATCATCTTGAGACTGAGTAACCACGTTGCTGTAGGGGAAAAGTACCACTCTCAGTCAAACATGCATTCATTTGCCCCACTCTTTAGGAAGGCAATTGCACTGACCTGACTTATCACAGTCAAATTTCTCTGTTGGATTCTACTGACAGGTTTTAGGGGAAATTAATCCACACAAGATAGATGGATTGGCTTGAAGAGAGTGCTGTTTTCCAACTGTTAATATGAAAGCAAATCCAGGAAGAACACAGAAGAGCAACAGTGTATCCTGGCCCCCCTATTGTTTATTTTACTTATTAATTACCCAAATTAAATTCTCTAGGAATCAGATCCCGATGTCCAAAGAACATTTTGGTTTCATAAACCTATGTTGTTGTTTGCTGATGATACAATCTCGTTGGTTAAAATGGGAATCACCCTACTCAGGTTAATAGATGCATTTACAGCTTTCAGTGAAAAATAAACAGCTTATGAGCAATATAGCTGCATATAAAGTCTTAATCATCTGTGTTAACAGTAGGGTAAAATAAATAGTATGACTTTATTGAGGAACTTATGGAATGGATGCAGGATGCTGTTTATTTGGGACAGTGCTAGCTACAACTGAATATTGGCTCCATATGTTGCAAGTTTCTTACAAACCCTGCAACATATTAAGAGAGTATCAAGCTTTGCAACATGTTAACAGAGTATAGTATGTTTCATTTATTAGAGAGTGGGCATCCAATTGAGGTGCCACTGAGACCGTACATGAATAAGATCATGATAAGATTAATGGAGGAGAACTCAGGCGTCTGAAAGCAGACAGGAATATAATATACTCCTTCTTCCTGATAGATACAAGCATTTGGCATGGATGCCCATTATCCCCTCTTCTCTTCACCCTGATCATCGAGCCATTAGCATAACGGATAAGGCAAAATGCTAAATATGGGAATTTCAAGGGCAATGTGGCAGTGAAGATAGCTTGGTATTATATGCAGATGATTTACTTTTGTACATAGAGAAACTCCAATGCTCAATCCATAGACTAATAAAAATTATTCAGACTTATGGAGATGGTTCTGGCCTACGGGTGAATTGGATGAAACCAATATACGTACCAACTACAGGCTGGTAATCAGAATGGCTGTCCCTTAAACTGCTACAGCAGGCTATGAACCATTTTAAGTACCGGAGCATGCACATTTCTAGAGACTCTAGGCTGACCTTGGACCTGAATATAACCCAAGCATTTTTTTAAATGATCACTATATATATATATATATATATATATATATATATATATATATATATATATTCTCGTTTTACTCCGTCTTGGGAATTCCTTTCTTGGAAAAAACGGGCACGGACCACAGCGTTGTGCAGCAGAAGTATTTTTTATTGTTGCTCCAGGACCTCTACAGCCATTACGCGTTTCTGCCCGCCTCGGGCCTTGATCACATGACACGCTCTGTCAGGTGAGCAGTTTTTTTATACCATTTTTTTCTTTCTTTTTTTACTTTATTTTCCTTTTACTCAACCAGTGTTTAAAGTGACAAGTGCAAATTAACAAGTAACGTAGAAACAGATGATAAGTTCAACTATTGGGGAAATGAATGGCAAAATAGTTGCATTCCTGTAACTATTGCGGTAAAATACCTTAATAACATTCCCAATAACAGTTGTAAAAAGTTGTATCAGATGATTACATTTCATCAATTGAACCTGTAGCTAAAAATTCCTTATAGTTGATAATGGGAGAGAACATGATTATAAAAGTGTCTAAAATCATGTATAAAAGAACATTTCGGTATAAATACCTGAATTCCTAAAAACTATCCCTAATTAATGTGCAAATTTCGCTACTACAGTACAATACTCCTGTGTTTTTATGTAAACGTTAAATGTTGTAAAGTGCAAGTGCTGTGCAAAATGCATTTTTCTATTATTAATATCCTAAATTAAAACCCTTTAAAATCCTACTAAAACAGTACTAACTCACCCTATGTGTAAAAACTTGTGCAAAATGCGGCAGTTGTGATGTTTTGATTAATATCAAAGAAGTGTATTCACAATTCTTGAACACCAATGGCAATTAATAAATGGCTTATTGGACTCATAGATTCAAAGGTATGCTTTACTCGCGGTTTAATCAAGTTAGAGACAAGTATACAATTCCTCTGTGATATTTAGACCTTTGGGGACTTTTGTATCGAGGTTGATGATATAGTTGGCCTCGAGTAGTCTGAGAGCTCTTTCTCTGTCCCCTCCGCTTTTATTGAGAGTGACAGCATCTATTAGAAAGTACCTCAAACCGCTAGGGTCAGATTTGTGTGCTTCACTGAAATGCCGGGCAACCGGATATGTCTGGTTTTGATTTTTTATCGCTCTTAAGTGCTGGAGTACCCTTTTGTGGGCTTGTAAAATCGTGCTACCACCGTAGCGAAGCCCACAAGGGCACTCCAGCATGTAAATGGCATAATCAGTTTTGCAATTTAGGGACTTGGTTATTACATTTTCCTTGTTGCTGAAAGGAGTTTTGTATGTAGTCTGATTGCAGCCATATTGGCATGCCTTACATACTCGACATCTGAAAAAACCCTTCCTTTGTGTTAGCCAAGAGCTCTTGTTCGGACCTGTAGGATCATTCTGGACCAAGATATCTTTCATGGACATCGCTCTGCTATAAGTGATAGCTGGTTTCCTATGGAGCAGATGCCCAATTATAGGATCACTAAGAACTAGAGGCCAATTCCTGGTTAATAGTCTCCTGATTTGTCTTTCTTGTTTGTTATATTGTATGATGAATCTAAAAGTGTCACCAACACTATGCCTCGTAGAATTCTTTGTTTCAGGAGAGAGGGCCGCACTATCTTTCCTCAAGAGGGACTCTCTGGACACGGCCATACTCTTGTGGATGGCTGCATCAATGCAGTGTTTAGTGTAACCCCTTAGTATGAAGCGCTGTTTGCTGTATATATATATTACCTACTGGCGGTCACCAATAGGTAGTTATAGTTAGGACCTTGTTTCTATTCAAAAAGCATTTTTTCTTTTCCCAATAACTTTGGCGCAGGTTGACGAATCTTTGCGAAATTTTCAAAACTAGTGGGGCGCTCCGGTCAGCTGCTGTCTTTAAAGTTTCGGGGTGATTCGTCAAGCGGGGGCCGAGAAAAAAGGGGGGTCCCAAAACGCGTTTTCCCCATGTAATTTTCCATAGGAAACTTTAGACAAAGCTACAGCCCGAACTGCTGAACGGAATTACACCAAATTTAGCAAAAAGGTAGGTCTTGGTTCAGAAAGATCCCTTTTTGTTAAATGGTGTAAATCCGTTCAGTAGTTCCTGAGAAATTAGAAAAAGAAAAAATATCGATATCTGTGGGTGCGGAGGGTTTGCAAACCCTTCCGAGCACGAGCTTCATTCTCATTGGCTGCCAACACTCCAAACCAGGAAGTGTTGGCAGCCATCTTGTGACTGAGTCACAAGAAAACAGTGAAAAAAAGATGAAAAACAAGAAAAGGGGGCAGGGTAGAAACACCCTGACCCCCTAGGCCTGCTCAGGGGTCCCACAAGGACCCCCAGGGCCAAAAAAAGCATTTTTTTAAATAATCATGGCAAAATTCGCGTAGGGGTCGCGAATCCCGCCGAAATTATTTCAACGGGTGGGCCATGTCCCGGGGGCATTGTGAAAAAATAGCGGGGCCCGCTGGGGCCCCCGCAGCCCCGGGGACTGCCACCTCCCCGGGGCTATGCAGATGTGTGGGGGCATGCGGCCCCCCGCAGACCCGGGGACCGCCCCCTCCCAGGGCTTATTTAAAAAATAATGCGTGGGGGGTTCCCTCCCCCCACGCTGCCCCGGGGACCACCACCTCCCCGGGGCTTCATTAAAAAAGGGCGGGGGGCCTCGCGGGCCCCCCCAAGGCCCAGGACCGCCACCTCCCCAGGGCTGTAATAAATAATTTGTGTGGGGGGGCTCGAGCCACCCCACACTGCCCCGGGGACCACCACCTCCCCGGGGCTTTAAATAGTTGGGAGGGGGGCTGCCCGGCCCCCCTCCTGGAGCCCTTGATGGCCCTTGGGACCGCCACCCCCCAGGGCTGGCTCCTGCAGTGTCCCAGGGTGCCCACCCCCGGGACACTGCTGTTTGCTATGGCAGGGCGGGAGCCGGGCAGCTCCCGCCCTGTCATAGCAAACTCTGCTTTGCTTCCTTGAAGCGAGAGCAGGGAAACCGGCTCTCGCTTCAATGAAGCAAAGCAGGATTGCTTTTCCACAAGGGGAGCTGCATGTCAGCAGCTCCCCTTGTGGAAAAGCAATGCCGGCTCCCGCAGGACGCGGGGAGCCGGCGGGACTGTGGGGGCATTGGGGCTCCCCCCACTGTCCCCAACGGAGCGGCCAGGCCCCGGGGGATGGGGTCCCCGGGGCCAGAAGTGGCCCAGGAGGGGGGACACGCGGGCCCCCCTCCCCAATAAAAAAAAAAAAAAAGGAAAGGCCGGCCCCGGGGGATGGGGTCCTCCGGGCCAATAGAGGCCTCAGGAGGGGGGCCACGCAGCCCCCCTCCTTAAAAAATAAAAAATAAAAATATATATCTGTGGCTATGCCCCGGGGAATGGGGTCCCCGGGGTCATAATTGGCCACAGGAGGGGGGGCCACGCGGCACCCTTCCCGTTTATATATATTTTTTAAATAGGGGACAGGCCCTGGGGGATGGGGTCCCCAGGGCCCAAAAATGGGAAAAGAAGGGGGGCCACACAGCAGCCCTTCTGAATTTTTTTTTTTTTTTAAAAGCCGGCATTGCGCCGGAGGCCCCGCCCCCTCCCTGCAGCACTCTGCAAACGCGCCCCATGGCGCGTTGTAAGTTGGGGAATTAATTCCCCTTGAATACTGAGGGTCCCTGGGGGCCAACTAGCCCACCAGGTACCTCCAGTATGCGCCAGGTAGCTGCATTGCAGAGAGGTGGTCCGAGGCCACGCCCCTTTTTACACCTCTCTGCAACGCAGCTCTGTGGTGCTTACTGGAGGTACCTGGTGGGCTAGTTGGCCCCCAGGGACCCTCAGGATTCAAGGGGACTTAATCCCCGAACTTACAACATGCCAGGGGGCGCGTTTGCACAGTGGTGCAGGGAGGGGGCGGGGCTGATATTACAAGTGTGCAAACACACCCCCTGGTGCTTTGTAAATTGGGGGATTAAGTCCCCTTGAATCCTGAGGGTCCCTGGGGGCCAACTAGCCCACCAGGTACCTCCAGTACGTGCCACAGAGCTGCGTTGCAGAGAGGTGGTCCGAGGCCACGCCCCTTTTTACACCTCTCTGCAACGCAGCTCTGTGGCGCTTACTGGAGGTACCTGGTGGGCTAGTTGGCCCCCAGTGACCCTCAGGATTCAAGGGGACTTAATAGGGATGTTATAGTTAGAAATTACCATTTATAAAACCTTAGAAATTCACTGAAAAAACCATAGGATTGAGGCACATTATAATTAAAAAAAAATCGTTTAAAAAACCATTGAAATTCACTGAAAAAACCATAGGTTTCAGGGACGTTATAGTTAGAAATTAGCATTTCAAAAACCTTTGAAATTCACTGAAAAAACCATAGGTTTCAGGTACGTTATAGTTAGAAATGAGCATTTAAAAAACCTTAGAAATTCACTGAAAAAACCATAGGTTTCAGGGACGTTATAGTTAGTTGGACATTTCACTCGTACAAAACCATAGAAATTCCGCTGTTATAGTTAGTTCAGCTAAGTATAACTCGCGCCCCGCAATGCACTGCTGATGACGTCACATATTACATCATTCATGACATTGTCAGTGACATCACTGATGACATCTCAAATGACATCACTGATGACATCATCCATGTGAAAATATGATGCACCTCCTCACACCCTAATATAACCTTTGATACGCCCACTGTAAAATACAGACTACCATTTTCGAAACCATCGACACACCAATACCAGTTACTACATACGCACTCACTGATTCCTAGGTCTACACACACATCCACTCATTCACCCATACAGTCACTCATACATGCAGTCACTCATCAATACAACACTATCATATGCACTCATACACCTATACAGACACTCACACACCACCACTCAACCAGAGTTACT
Source organism: Calotriton arnoldi (assembly GCA_963921515.1). Lineage (NCBI taxonomy): Eukaryota > Metazoa > Chordata > Amphibia > Caudata > Salamandridae > Calotriton > Calotriton arnoldi. The sequence continues at coordinate 95,997 of CAWUFW010006279.1, read as the reverse complement.
CACACACCTAGTCAGTCATGCAAAGAATCAATCACACTTCCATTTACTCACCTATACAGTTATACACACACCACATCACTTATTCAAACAGAAACAAACGCATACTTACTCTCTTATACAATCACTGATACAAGTACACACTCATCCATACAGCCACTCTCACAATCACTGACTCTCACGTATAGTCATTTATATACTCCAACTCTCACATACACTGCCTTTTACATATGTAGTTACTTGGACATGTACCACTGAGACATCCATTCACTCACCAACACACCCATATACACACTCACCCACCCATACAGCTGTTTCCACATGCACTCTTGAACCCATACACCCAGTGAATCAACCACTCAAACATCTATGCACAGAGTCACACACCTCCCACCCACCCACACACACACTCAGGCACCCATACAAATACTCAGGCAACCAATCGATAACCCATATAGACACTCATGTAGCTACTGACCAACCCATGCAGCAGCTTATACAACAACAGACAGACTGATACAGACATTCACACAGTTTAGTCACTAACCCATGCATTCAGTAAGACACATGTAATCACTCACTTAAACAGTCAGTCACGCACCTACTAAATCCTCCATCCAGACACTTATACACCCACTCATTCTTCAATACACCTTGGCATATATATATAATACATATTTAAACTATTTAAACTTTAAAGAAACACACAGTCACTGGATGATGTCATCAGTGATGTCATTTGAGATGTCATTTGAGACGCCATCAGTGATGTCATCAGTGATGTCACTGACCATGTCATGAATGATGTAATATATGACGTCATCAGCAGTGCATTGCGGGGGCGCGAGTTATAGTTAGCTGAACAAACTATAACGGCGGAATTTCTCTGGTTTTGTACGAGTGAAATGTCCAACTAACTATAACGTCCCTGAAACCTATGGTTTTTTCAGTGAATTTCTAAGGTTTTTTAAATGCTAATTTCTAACTATAACGTACTTGAAACCTATGGTTTTTTCAGTGAATATATATATATATATATATATATATATACACGTGTGTATTTCAAAGTTTCTGAGTCACAGTCAATGTTGAGGAAGTATTTATGGGCATGGACCCTCCCTAAGGTATCCTTCCTCAAATGTAAGGAGGTAGAGTGGAGGACTGGGAGCTGTGGATGTACACCTCTATTATTGGGTTTCTCAAGTAATTAATATCAAGGATTAGATATTAGTGAACAGAGCCTTTCAAGTGAAATGTATCTCCTTCAGAGGAATTATTATTAGTTACAACTTTCCTGCGAAGATTACCATCATAAATTACATACATTACATGGCATTAGACCCTCAATGGCAAAACCAGCTGTGAAACAGCAGTTGGCGGGCTACGTGACTGGCCTACTTGGTTTTAAAACCTGGGATCTTAGAGGGATATCTAAACCAGAAGACATGTGGATCTGTGGCCGCATGAAACCATTTAACTGGTGTGTGAGTATGCTATCCACAAGTCTCAGTTCTATAAATGCTTATAACTCCATCACACCCTCTGCATGTATAGAGACAGTCTGGATTCAATAGCAGAGTTTAACCCTCTGGAGCCAAAAATCACCATGGAAAAACTTGGAAAGAAAGGTATCTCACAAATATGAAGATTCTTAGGGCCTGATTACGAGTTTGGAGGTCGCCAGTGTTTGAAGTTGGAGGTGGGGGCAGGAGTTCACACCCCGGCAGCACTTGCAGCCACAGACGCCGCCAACGTTGCACCAGCCATTCTGCGCCCGGAGGCGCCTACATAATGGGCCTTGGGCTCCCGCTGTGTGGGACTGCTGTTTTGAAGAATGAGGTGGAGGCAGGACTTCACGCCCCGGCAGCACTTGCGGCCACAGACGCCGCCAACGTTGCACCAGCCATTCTGCACCTGGAGGCACCTACATAACGGGTCTTGGGCTCTCGCTGCGCGGGACGCCCATTTTGAAGTCGGAGGTGGGGGCAGGACTTCACTCCCGCAGCACTTGCAGCCACAGACGCCACCGACGTTGCACCAGCCATTCTGCGCCCGGAGGCGCCTACATAATGGGTCTTGGGCCCGGGAGCGTGCCCTGGCGAAGACCGGGCCAAGAGCGGGCCTGTCTGCGCCCGTCAGCGACTGGCAGAGGCTGGGACAGGTCCCTTGGTCTTCTGGCCTGAAACAAGTCTCAAGGTACTGCTTTTCCCTCATCTTATTTTTTCTTTAACCTGTCCTGTACACTGATGTTTATTTGCTGAATCCTGCAGGTGGTCTCTCATAGCTGAGCGAGCGTTCGGTTTTTCCTGGTCTGCTTAAGGAGCTCACATAATCTGTGGCCAGGGCACGTGCCTTAAATCTCATAACCATGGTCAAAAGAAAAATGACTGCCAGGGCATCAGGGGGTAATACTGCTGCTACTCTAGACTCCTTCCTAACTAGGGCAGCTAGTGTTATCTCAAAAGAGATAGCCCTGACTGAAAGGAGGCTTTCTCTGGACATTGGGAAAGTCGCACATGATGTAACACCAATGAAGAATCACAAAGCCGAAGGGGCAACCCTCGATTTAGTCCTATCGTCTGCTGCCACTCCATCTATTGTGGTCTCTAACGCCAAGGCTGCCCTAACAGTAGTGGAAAATAACTCAGCCCCAGATGGCCCCCAATTAAAAGGAAGAAGACTGGTTGTAAAAGAGCCCCTCGGACCACCCCACAGAAAAGGATGCCAATTGCAGCCAACATTGACTCTGAGCAATTCTTGGACATTCTTTTACCCAGGTTGGAATCCCTGTTTAGTACATTAATAGCACCCATCGGCAACAGCTGGAGGGCATAGAGGCAACCCTATCAACTTATTGGCAAAGATCCTGTGGCGGAGGAGACTCACTGTATTTTCTGGGCCCATTACCATGGAACTGACTAGCATAGGGGTATTACCTGTTGTGAATAGCTGCCCAACAGAGGCGATACAGGAGACACAAAACACCATGCCATCGGACCAGAGTGTGACTCAAGGGCCTGGGACCACCCGTGCTACTAATAATTTGATCTCTCCAATGTTCGTAGTACACACACAAGGGGTTCGATTGCCATTGGGGAGTTCAACTCACCCACCCACCACAAATAGCTCCATCCTGGCACAAGCTGGATACCAGGGATCCCTAGAGTTGCCCCCAGAATCAGCACCTTTAGCTGTAATTTTACTGGGAGTTCCACCAATCTCAAAGGCTCGAAAGAATCCACACTGGATCTTATGCATAAGGTCACTCACTGGTGTGATACCAATGTTGTTAATGGTCAATACTTGTCTCCTCATATAATTATGGCCAGAAGAGCGGGATGTGTTGGACATAGGGTAGGGAAAAATACTGAAGGGGACTGTGTCATAGTCAACGTGAGACACCCTGCTCAAGCGAAAGCGCTCATCGAGTGTCAGTTCAGGAGAAGCATCAAAACATCGATCAGGGTTGTCCCCCTTCAGTACTTCTAACCTTCGAGCTACTTCTTCCTAAACCAGCCTGGGCAGTCTTCTCCTAGATCAGCCAGACCTACCCAGGGAAGAAATGGTAGATTTGAATTCCCCTTAGCCAATAGATTCAAACCTTTGTCAAGCCCACAAGGGTTAGATGGAAATGACTGACTATTATCAGTTCAGGCCAAGACGCAGGGCATAAGGTCCATGGGCCTGGCTGGTATTATATCGACTTCACCTACAAAGTTAGCTTCTGTTTCACCTCCCAAGTCAGCACCTATCACCCCCGTTCCTCCTGTATGACGATACTGTCTTGGAATATTGCAGGCCTAAGGTCTAAAAGAGATGACGTGCCATGGAAGAGGTCCCTCGCATGTTGCCATTTAATTGCCTTACAGGAAACATGGGACACTACCGAGAGCTTTTTGCTGGGATTGCTTTACCTCGTTCGTTAAGTGTACAACCTCCTCAACTGTGGGTAAAGAAAATGGGGGTCTTCTCCTACTGGTTTCACTTGAACTAGCATGTAAAACTAGAATGGTAGATTGTCACTCATCTCATCTGTTAGCAGTGGAACTGTTGTTCAAGAATCACCCCCCCGCTAGTAGTTAATTTTTATAACTCTTTTATCAGAAGTTCTGAGACCGAACATTTAGTAGCGTTAGAGGGGTTTCTTGAACATTATGGAGAAAGGAAATACTCTTACTATGATGTTATAATTTTAGGAGACTTTAACAAACATCAATGTCATCTTAATTCCATCACTGCATTGGGCCACGCGGCTCTTCCACCTATGCCGACACATTTTGATCACACGAAATCAGGTACTTACATAGAAGAGCTCCTTTCAGCTAATAACCTGTGCTGTCTAGAGCAAATGGGTGAGAATACTCCTATTCCTACCTTTACAGGCAGGGGCTGCTTTAGTACCATTGATTTTATAATGCTCTCTGCACTGTCAGATCCCGCAGCCCACAAGCTGAGTGTTACCTGGAGCAGTCATAGCTATCACAACCCCCTTAAGCTCGAACTGGTTTACCCCTTTGCTCTGCATGGAGGGGAGGGCAGGAGTATTCAAAATTCTGCTATTATCACTAAAGACCAAACGCATAGGCTGAAGTGAGAGAAGGTGATACCGGAGACCTTCCTCGATAAATTGTATACTGAGTGTGCTGCAGAGATTTCACTATGTATATACACTAGCGTGCGGGACAGAGTTGTTTTAGACGCCTTCGATAAGCTAACCAAGCAGATAGCTAATAGTTTAACTATCACAAGCAGGTTTATTGGTGCCAAAGAAAAGAGGTGGTTTGATGGTAACTGCTCTAAGGCGCATAGAGATGTACTGTTGACACTAAAACAAGTTCAGAGAAACGTGGTGGAGGTCAGGTCCTGTAGGAGGGCCTATAAACTAGCAACCAAACAGAGAAAGAAGTCCATTAGGGAACAGGCTTGGGAGATAGCACTAAGTTCTGGGCTCTTTTCTCTGATACTGCCAATTCTAGTACACATGGCTCTATAGCCGCAAAGCGATGGGTTCAGCACTTTGAAAGAATGTATAGTGCCAGCGATCTGGAAGTGCCTGATGTACAATGGGAAAGAAATGGAGCCTCGTCAGGTCACCAAACAAGATGCACAGCCACATTCATAAATGAATCCAAAGTCTTGAACCAGTTTATCATTTTTAATCCTCTTTTCATCCAATTGTTTCATAGGCGTGATCCAAAGTTTCTCTATTACATTCTTTATTGGCACTTTTTCAGATACAGTAAGAACGAGTTTTTCTGCACTGGATTTATGTTGTAGTGATGCTGCTGATGGGTTCTCTTTGCAATATCTTCTGTTTTAGTTACCCCTGAGGAAGGGAATTATCCCAAAATGCATTGGGTAGAAATCTAAGACTCTGTGCCATGAGGAATGTTGAACTTTCTTGTGCTGCTATGGAAAGCCTGGACAGGCGCCAGTGAAAATAAAGGGATGAAGAATGTAATAGAGAAACTTTGGATCAAGCATATGAAACAATTGGATGAAAAGAGGATTAAAAATGATAAACTGGTTCAAGACTTTGGACTCATTTATGAATGTGGCTGTGCATCTTGTTTGGTGACCTGACGAGGCACCATTTCTTTTACATTTAAATAACGCGCACAGACGGAGCGTGTATCAAGGTGGCACGCCTCTAAAATTGCTTGAGTATTAATATGAACTAATAATTTTGAGTGCATTCTACCATTTCTGGTTTGATGTACAATGGGACCATGGCTCAGACAGCTCACCAATGCACTTTACCATAGATGAGGTACATAAAGCTATTTTGGTACAGCCGTGGGAAAACGCCGGGTCCAGATGGGGTGCCCTCGGACCTGTATAAGGCCGACCCTCTGGTATGGGCCAGGACCCTGGCTTGGGTTTTTAATGGGGCCTGCATGTGTGGTTCCCATCTCTTGGGTTTAGGCCATTATCATACCTATTTTTAAAAAGAGCTCAAGGGACGATCCCGCATGTTACCGACCAATTTCCCTCTTAGACTCTGCTGCTAAAATCATGGGGAAAGTGATTTTAGAGCGTTTAACTTCCTGGCTAGATAATCTTAATGTTATCCTTGTTCAACAGTATGGCTTCAGGCAAGGTAAAGGGACGCTTGACCAATGCATCAACCTGCATCTAGTGGTAGGGAAATATACGGTACCAAAGAAGGGCTCCCTGCATATGGCCTTCATGGACCTAACTTCTGCATTCGACCATGTAAACAGATCCAAATTGTGGTTGATCCTCCGGGACCTGGGCCTGGACGCAGACTTGGTAGCCTTTTTACACTCCGCCCATAATAATACTTCTGCAGCAGTGAGATTTAATGAGGATGGTGGTGTGTCGGACTCCTGGGAAGTCAGGAAAGGGGTCCGGCAGGGATGCATTTTGGCCCCCCTACTGTTCACACTTTACATTAATAACTAGCTAGGAGACCTTCTCTAATCCAGCAGCAAAGATATCCAGAGAGCTGGCTCAAAACTGATCCCTGCACTTTTGTATGCAGATGATGCGGTGCTGTTTGCCAAGACTGCTTTTGGCCTCTGAAAACTTTTAAATGTTTTTATTGATTTTATGGACTCCCATGATTTAGCCACTAACTTTACGAAATCCCACACTATGACGATTGGCACTCAGAAGGCTGCTAGGTGTAAGTTCTTTTGTAGGGGGACAGAATTAACAAAAGTGTCAACTTTACCCTACCTGGGGGTGCTGTTTGACGACTGAGGGACCTGGGTAGTGCAAAGAACATACAAAAAGAATGTTCTGGCAAGAGCAGCAGGGGTAAGCTTGGACTTTGCTAAAATATTGGGGTCAAAGCCCATACCCGCCCTACTAAAGGTGTACAGGGAAAAATGTGTCCCTATGGCCACGTATGGATGCGATGTTTGGGGATATAAAGATGTGAGGGATATACAGGGGCAGAAAATAAATGTATGCATTGGCTTCTCGCTGTTCCCCCCAGTACCCCAGCTTTCACTGTGCATGAGGAGTTTGGCATGGGCTATATCTCTGACCTTATAGCAGTTGCTCCACTACTGCGCTGGCTGAGAATCTGGTCTTGTCCAACCACCACTTTAAACCAACTTGTTATAGCGGATTGCACTGCACTCGAGGGGGCCCTATGTATCCCCTAGTTAAAGTACATCATGGAGCACACAGGGTGGCTAGGATGCCCTGACTTGTACACCAACCCCAGGCCTTTAGGCCCTGCGGCCATTGGGAATATCAAACATCTGTTCTTGGCTAAGCAGCAGGGGTTGAGGGAGGGGAAGGAATTAGCCAAGACCACAGTGAGGAAGTTTGTCTTACTGAGCCTGAGTCCATAGGTGCAGCCTTATCTATCACTAGTCACTAATGTGCACCATTGCTTCGTGTTAACCAGATTTAGATTGAACCTGGTACATTGGTTATTAGCCTTTCCTAAAGGCTACACGAAGCCTGGTCCCACAAAGCCATGTCCTTGTGATAATTTCTCTGAACAGGACACTTTACATTTGACTTTTTTCTCTGAATTTTATGACCCCCTGCGTAAAAAATGTATTCTCCCGCCCATCATACTTGGCCAATTTGCTCAAGTAAGGCCTGCATAATTATATCTACAAATGCTTTCTTCACCCATGGTCTGCTTTGGGGTTGGGAGTTTTTTTTACAGGGGCATTAAGACTAAGGAAGAGGCTTCCTATGGAATAGTTAGGCTGTTGTCGTTTAATGCTTTCTGAGATAATACATGTGCTATTCTTGTGCTTGACAGGGTGTGTCCTTGCCGTCCGCTTAACAAGCTAATGCCTTATTACTTTTGCACTTTATTTGTTGCACTTTATTCCTAGAGTGGCATTATGCTACTGTTTTTAATGATGAGTTTTTATTTGCTTGTGGTTTTAGCCTCCATTAAATTAATTTTGGGCCATTTTTGGCTTTTTTAAATGCACATGTGGAACTTTTCTATGTTACTGTATTTTTAAATGTTGTTTTATGTTTTGATTTTATGGCTTTTAGTGGCCGAATAAAGTCTTCTTGACTTGACTTGAGTTTGGAGGTCCAGGAGCAGAATGCCATGCCAGCACCCTGCTCCTGGACTGCCAAACTCGAATGCCGCCTGCCCGCCAGATTACAAGTATTTTTTGTTGTCTGGCGGGCGGACAGCGCGGTGGTGCCGTGGCAGTGCAGTTTAAAGGCTCATAGTGAGCCTTAAACTGCACCACCACGGGGCAGCCAGTGCACGCTCCTGCATGTGAAGGAATGCACCATGTCATGCATTCCTTCCCATGCAGGAACTGGGAGTGCAAAAATACAGGAGGGCACAACATGTGCCCCCTGCATGAACCCCTGTGCACAGGGGCCAGGCCCCCTTTCTTTCCTCACCGCCAGGTGTTACATGGAGGAGGAACCTCTATGAGACTGCTGGCGGTGAGGAAAGTTGTAATATGCTTGGCAGTGCCGCTGGGCACCACCAAGCATATTGCGGTCCTCAGACCTCTGCACCACCACCAGGGATCGCGGATCCCCGGTGGTTGCAGCAGTCTTCTGGAGGTCCGACCGCCATAGTTGTAATACGGCGGTCGGACCCCTATTGCGGCAGTCACCAACCACCACCGCACCTCCACAGCGAGTTTGGCGGTGCTATCGACCAAACTCGTAATTAGGCCCTTAGTTGGCAACACACCTGACCTACTTGGGAACCTGAGATCTAGATGAGCACACAGGACTTAGGGCTTGATTCAGATCTTGGTGGGGCTACCGTCGTCCTGCCGCGGCCCCAGTACTCTGTCGAGCTGACTGTGGTCCGCCCGCCATATTTAGATGTTGCGGAAATAGACAGTTGCCTACCACAGCGGTGGTCCTCTGGTGGCTAACAGTACTCAGTCGCCGTCAGGCTGGCCAGTTTGCGCCGAGCAGATTTGGATGTTCCCATTGAGCTGGTGGTGTCCTGATGGCGGAGTCCTGAAGGAGTGAGGCCATGGTGGTGTGAAGACAGGTAAGTACTGCTTATCGTTATTTCACTACACATATATGTTGTGAATAAGTCAATATGTATATGTAGGTGATGTATAATTCCATTCATTTCACACCAACAACATACACACACTATTGTATGTACAACCACAGTCACCATAAGAACATCACCCACAACCACCACCGAATTTTTTTTAATGTGTCACTACCGGTGTGCACATTTTACCACAATAAGTCGCAAGATGAACCCTTATGCATGACAAATAAAAGAATTGCATGTAAGTGTAATTTAAAAATACACAAGGCGAAAGCTAAGGTTAACGCATGATTCATAGTGAGACAAGTGACACAGAAGCCTACCTTAGATTCTGGCGACAACAGGGTTGCTGAGCGTCGTGGTTCAGTAGCAGCAGCACAGGAAGGACATGGACAATGGGGTTCAAGACAGAAACGGAAGTGGGAACCCAAAAAAAGGTGAGTTTTCACCTCTTTTTCTTCATTTCTGCCAACCCGTGTTTGGCGGTTTCCCCACCACAGTTGCCTCGACGGAAAGACACATCATAATCGGCTCGGCGGTATTCTTAATGGGACTCCCTCCGACAACCACTTCTGCCGATAATACTGGTCGATGCAGGAGAAAAATTCTGGCGGAGATAGGGGGACTCCAACAGTCTTGCCTCCAAAGATGCAGCAGATGGACTGCAAAGCTGGCGAACAACAATTCCGTTGGAAAAGCAAAAACGGGACCAGACGTGCCAAGATCTAAATCAGGCCTTTAGTCACATTAGTATACAAGGATGGAATAGAAGCAAAAATGGCCTCAAAATGTCTTGTGAGCTCTATGCAACTGATGTTAATAATACAATTTAAGGGAATGCAAGCTGTCCATGCTGCAGCTTCCATAAGGGTATCTTCTTCCATATAATATTGGACTGCATTGAGATAATAAGCTACTGGAAGCAGACTCAGTCTGCACTGGGGGACTTAGTGGTACACCCAATCAATCCAGATCCAAAGAAAAACAATCCTTGGAATAATGGGAGACTGGGAGGGACCCCTTGGATCGAGAATAGTCATGGCCATCGAAATGATATGTAGGTGAGGTATAGCCCATCAATGGAACAGTTATAGAGCTTCTCTGCACAGTAAATGGATTTGGAATATATTGCACAAAAACATAGTAACTTGTATATCGAAGATGTGCATGTATTCAAAATAACCAGAGAATTTCCAAAATGTGTTGGTTGCAGTAAAATATGATAGTTTGCTCTTCATTAAAGCCATTCTTAAACAGTTGCCACTGTCCTATTGTCATAAATGTTGAATGCTCACCTAAAACCTTCCTCCAGCCACTGTGGAATCCCAGGGAAGAAAATATTTTTTTGCAATTGATGCAAGCCCTTCAGTAACTTCTGTTATGCTCAGTGTTGCGAGGTTCAGGGTTGAGAAATTGCAAAGCCTTGCCTACAGATGCTTTAGTTATCTGTTGTTGAAGACCTATCATAACTATAATGGGTTTTAGGTCAGCCTATTGCTTATCGTTGTTTGGCTTTCTTGTCTTTCTTGTCAAAATCATTTGCCTGCTTCCTATTTAATAAATTTCCTTCCCCTTCTTGAGTTTGTCTCTCCCCTAGAGCTTAGCTTCTTTACCATCCTTTTGACTGGACAACTTGTATCCTTCCACTGATTACATTCCGGGAACAACTTTTTATTGCTTAAAGCACTCCATAGGACTGGATATTTTTTTTCTCTCTTCCTTGCTTCCCCTCTCAAATCTCCCAAACTCTCCATGTTGCTCTGCCACTCCGCACACAAGCTTGTTAGTCGCTTGTCCTGCCCTGCCCTTTCCAGCATTTTCTTAATTTGGATTTTCTAAAATATTTCCAAATCCCCCACCACCAACTTCTTGTTGCTTCCCCACCTGCTCCTGCCACACTATGCAGGCAGTGACATAATCTTTTTAATTAATTAGATCTACATTTTGTACCATGCTGCCTGGGCTTTAAGCCCAGAGTGGGCTATGTTATCTGGGCTATCAATTTTGAGGTACAGCAAACTATCCTTTGCATATTGGTGGAAGGCCATTACCACCCTGTCCCCCACAGAGTTAACCTCCTGCATCTACTTAATGGCTTCCATAAAATCTTTCTCTATGACTGGTAGGTGCTTGACATTCACGTCCTCTGTTGCAATGTGTGGGTGATTAATTTGTTCCATTAGCTCTTGCATAGTGAGTCTTTTTTTTTTTTTTACATAGAACGTGATAATAGTCCTCAGAGTGTCATTATTTAAAGACTTTGTGTCTGGGGTGGAACTGTCAATTCTTTCCAGATATTTGATTTGTACACTCTTTACTAGCTTAGCAACCAGCAGTCTTCTGGATGTATCTTCCGCCTCATGATTCGCAAAGATATAGTCTTTTGCAGTCTAGTTTTCTATGGTCCACTAGGGATAATATGGATTTTGACTGATCATAGTTCTAAAGGTAATTTATTTCATAAGTTTTGCACTGTTTTTGTATCCATCGCTTCATGGATTGTGTCGGAGATAAAAACAATTGTCTGTCTGACATTAAAAGGACAGAGGTGGTGGTTCAATATAAAATCGATGTGGTTCATGTATTCAATATTTTTTACACTCTGTAGCTGAAAGGAGTTATGGGAACAACAAGCATTACCAGCTCGCCATCCTCACTAGAACATTGGTGCCTGCAAGATAACATGGTTTGTGAGCGTTATACATTCAGATTAAAGGATACAATTTTTCTCAGATCCCAGCTTCCAGGGCTTTGACAGTTATCATTTCACTGGAATTTTACAAAATTATCAGTTTAGTTCTTCTTTAGGTGTAATAGACGTGTGAAGAAAGGAAAACAGGGATAATGGAATCGAAGATGGACAGCTGACCAGTACGAGGGCAGGGGTAAAAAAGATTTAATTTGCTTGATAACGTCATCAGTGATGTCATCCATAATGCCATTTGAGATGTCACTAGTGATGCCATAAATGATGTAATTTAACATGTCATGGGTGATGTAGTATGTGAGGTCACAAGCAATGCATGGTGGGAGTGCAACTTTTAGTTATATAAGGGGTGAATTTCAGTATATATATTTTTCTACCAAAATGCTCCTTTTAAAAAATTAGGGTTAAGTGACAGTGAAGTGAATGAGAAGATGGATAGGCTGAGTAAACAGATGTGGAAGGGAGATGCTGTATTTATGCGGTTGCCTCTCTCTAACTATTTGTAGCACCCTTTAAAAATACAATATGCTTCTAATTACTAAAAATACACACCTCCCCTCACATTTTGAACCCTGTGGTGTCATGCCTGCGTTAACATCTCATTGCTCATTTACTTCAGCATGCTCTTTAGGAAAGGCTTTAAAGTAAACAGCTCTGTTATGGCTTTATGACTTTGCAGAATGTTGATGTGAAATGTTTTTCTTTGTTTTCCTTATGCGAGGTTCCTAGGAGGACAGTTTATTGCGCTGGCCTCCAAGGAGCAGCACATGAACCCTGTTGTGATTAAACCTCTTGAAGATAATTGCAATTTATCCTCGTTATTAAAACAAGCTCCTATTGCAACAAAATGATGTTAAGGTGTGCCTCTCTTTTGTCTTGAATACAAAATGTTAGCACTCTAGTTGCTCATTAGAACTTTATGGTAAAGGTTCAGTTGATCACTAGGAAGTTAACTGACAGGCTGCTGCAGGTGTTGGAAGCACGTTTCGGTCTAAATGTGAGAAGGTTTTACTGAAATGTAAGATATATGTGAATGCATAGAAAATGTGTCCTCATTGTAGCTTTCTAGAGCAATAGCCATAATTTCAATGAGAAAAGACCCCTCCCCCGCAATTTGTTAATTTCTAAAGGAAATGTTTGGGTTTTACAGATTTGATCCCATGTAGATAGCTTCAGGTGTGCCACACTTTTGTAATGAATACAGAATGTTAGCATTCTAGTTATTCATTAGAACACAATGGGAAGCTACAGTAGAACACTGGAGAGTTAACTGACACACTTCTGCTGGTGTTGAAAGTGCATATTTCAGTGTTCCTATCAGAATATTTTACTGACATGGATGAGAAAGATATTTTAGAATTCATAGAAAATGTGTCCTCATTTTAGCTTTCCAGAGCACTAACCATAATTTCTATCACAAACTCAAGACCCTCATTTATAAAGGAAATGCTTTACGTTTTTCAGCTTTGATTCCATCAAGACGGGTTCTGGTGTGCCACAGCTGTGTCATAAATACAGAATGTTAGCAGTGTTCATTAGAACGCTGTGAGAAGGTGCAGTAGAACACTTGAGAATCAACTGAGAGGCTGCTGCTTTTGTTGGAGGTGCATTTTTTCTCAGAATATCAGACTTTGCGGCTGATGTAGAGTTTGTCGGAGGGTGCACTCGGTCACTGTCGAACTCATTTACTGACGACCGGACCTTAAGTATGCAAGCGCGGAAATCTCATAATAATTTATAACCAACTCCACTTTAAGACTTACTAAGTGAAACTCCAATTTCCACGCATATTTCTTCTCTTGGTCGACAAATCTTTGCTACCGTGTTAGAATGGAGCACAACCTGAATACATTGCTAAATAATCATCAACTTATAGCATTCTGTCAATGATGCAAGGTTTGATGAAGTTTTAAAAGCTTTATTTCTCATTAAAGAGATTAGTTTGTATTTTTGTTCTTTTATTCAGGTTAGTCAGATAAGTCTGTTTACAGAAATATTTTAAAAATTGTTATTAGAGACTACATACAAATTAACAGCGTGTTCCCTTAAGGCCGTGGTTCCCAAACTGTGCGCCGCGGCGCCCTGGTGCGCCGTTATCAGTAGCCAGGGGCGCCGCGCACGATGTGGGAAAAGTGCGTCTGGCCGTGTGTAGGCAGTAAATATTATGCGTCTGTTTGAGGGCCTGAATGCAGGATGAACTAATTCCAGCTTAGCGCAAGATGCGCAACATACGGGGGAGTTACAAATGCCCCCTGCATAATGCGGGTACAATGGTTTGGCCCAAGAGCGTACATGCATACGTACGTGTTTTTCGCAGACGTAGCCTCCGCGCCATTACTGCATGCTCAGCTCGCCCGCCCTGTTCTGCCGTGCCTCGTTGGACCCTCTTTAGAAGTTACGAAAAGGTATGTGCGGTCAAGAAAGAGAAAAACAAAGTTGATTATTTTGTGGGTTAATGCTGACCTTTCACTCGCCAGACTTCCTCAGCTGAAACCTCCGAGAGTTGTTTTGTCAGACATAGGGACATTTTGGGTCCACCCCGCGGTCTTGCAGTAAGCTTAGTTCCCGTCTGTTAAACCAACTGGGCTAACTCAAAAGAAAACTATTGTTTATTTTAGTGGAAAAAAGATCAGGACTGCGAGCGTTATGTCCCAATGATAGAATCACGTACATACCCGCTCCTCGGGCGCAGATTTCCCAGATTGATCTTTGTCAAATGTATTGCTTCTTCTGTGCCCCGCGTTCACTATACACTGCCTCCAGTCGAGGTCTATATCAAATTAAAATAAACTAAACAGTTTATTTTAATTTGATATAGACCTCGACTGGAGGCAGTGTATAGTGAACGCGGGGCACAGAAGAGGCAATAAGTACATTTGAAAAAGATCAAGTAAAACACTGCCTCCAGTCCACCCGTTTCGCACCAACGCTTCACAATTGTATATCCTCCGCCCGCCGTTTCGTGTCCCCTCGCCTACTCCCTGCGCCTTGCTGATGCACCATGACTATTGACGCCTTTACGATGGGGAGTGATTTAGGTGTATTTGTCTGTTTGTAAATGGCGGATTATTTCAATATTTTTTTTTGGGTGGTGATCACCATATTTAGGGTTGGACACGTGGTATGGATGCAGCGCGTCGCCGCTTCCACTGACTAGTGTAGTCTTAAGACAAGCAGCTTTTCTGCGCATTTATGATCGAATTAGATTTACTGCAATTTATTCATCACTGTCCCCTGGCATCTGCTGTTCATCTCGGGCCCAGCCAGGAAACAAGTGAAAGCTCGCGGCCTGTGGGGCCACTGTCAGGTAAGACCAGGCCCAGGGCGGTCACAAGAGCAGCTGGGGTGCGAGGCATCTGATTGAGGCCCAGACGGTTCCCATTAGAGCAGGACCAGGGCTGATTTGCACATGACTGCGGTGCACGGTGGGCAAAAAACGATGGACTGCAACCTCGAGGGATCGCAAGTGGTGAGACCATTTCAAGCCACTGAAGGGTCGAGCCGGATGCCTGGCTCCAGCTCAGCTCAAGGTCCTCTTGGGGCCTCGAGCCCGAAGCGAGCCGAGCTTTCATGTGGCTTCTGCCTCCTGCTGCCCTACTTCTCTCATCACCTTCTCTCCCCTGCCCTCCTGCAGCAGAAGCGCCTGCCATTACACGGAGAGGACACAGTGAAGACCAACAGAGCCCGTCTGCACACAGCCCCTTCCCTCGGGGGTAAATAAATAATACAAATGCACAAAGATTTCACAGGGAGCTCTGCCACAGCGCTTCACTCCTAGAGATGGGAAGAGGTGTCCTGCTGTTGGGCCTCCCACTCGTGACATTGTAGCTGCCTTGGCTGAAGTGTTCTCCTGCTCCTAAACTGGGCTCTATGAAGCTGGTGACATCATTATGAGAAACCAGCCTTCCCTTAACTTTGTCATTTTTTCCACCAAGGCTACTTTTGCCAACTTGATTTAATATGTAATTGCGCAGACTCTATTCATTCCTGTTCCCCGTTTCTATTATCACTGCTTCTGTTCACGCTGCCTTTAATCAGAATTGTTATTTTTTAGGACTATGTGTGGAACTCATACACAAAACATTATCACAAAACATTAAGCGTAGAAGTCCTAAATGTGGAAATTACGCTTAACTGAATTATGCATATATTTTGTAAACATTGAAATGGAAGAATGCTGGCCGGGCCCTTAAAACCGTCATTCCTCTCTCCTGCAAGATGATTACAGGGCCTGCAGGCTACGTCTGTGAAAGTGTTAATTCCTCTACACTAGCCTTCCTCTGTCCGACCAAAGAGACCAGGTTTTAACGTCCGGGCACCGCCGCCATCGTACACTGCTAACATGCTGCGCGTCCACAGGTTTGAGCTCTATATAAACGGTGTTTAAGCCAGGACTTGTCAGGCCATCCATATCGCTTGTACAAGTCTGTTTGTGGCCACGGAACATTTTCATTTATTGCTGGTCTGCGTTATTTTCGAATTCCCTCTATTTTTACCCCTCTCACTCAACCACCTTCAATTGTTATTGCCCCCCATGACATGTTCTCTTTCCTCTTAACATTCTCTTGTCTTCCTCGCTCCTTTCCTCGTTCCTTTTGCCTCTTGCTCGCGCGCATCACCCTCATCTCTTCCACATCCCATACTTTTTCCCTGGCCTATATCCATAACCCGGAAAAGAAGCGAGCACTAGATTTTCCCTACCTACACAGACGTTATGTATCTCAACGAACCGTCACCCCATGGACAAACCTGCCTTCTGCAGACTCTCAAAAACCCATGTCATACCCCAAGCCTCCGCTTTCCTTTTCTCTGGGCTAAATTAAATTTAAAATCCACAAGAGAATGTAATTGCATTTTTAATAAGGACATTTCGTCACCACAAACGTCACTGTTCCCTGCAGCAGTCAGTGACTTAGAATAGCCTTAAAGTACGCAGGTAAATGTGCTTTTTCCATATGACGAATCTGGTGATGGTTTTCTACATTTCATAATATTACCAAGTGCAGTAGGTAACAACCTGTATCCTGATTTCTAAATCATTTTGAATGAGACACTAATTTCTATCCACTGATGGGGGGACCAAAATCAATCAGGTGTCACAAACATGCTTATGAATCGCCTCGCTGCTATTAGTGAAGTCGACACATCTCATCTGAGCAGAAGGATTATGTATAATTCTGTTTTATTTGAAGGGCCTTTATGTGGACAAAAGTCATATTGGGGGTAATGTTGAGTTTTTATTGAAGGAGGGGTTGTTTCCAGCGAGAGTTTTACCGTTCTTTCATTTGTCTCGCCATTGTAAGCAGTTGTGCAAGTCATCTACTGCGATGTGATGCTATTTGGGTACTACTTGATGTGCTTACAACACCTCTGAGAATGACTAATGGTGCTGGTAGTTTGTGAATAGCGAGTTTTTATAAACAACTGTTATATTTTTATTTTGTTACAAATATGATTATAATACCTTCATTCTTCATTGCATCCCAATTAATTTACGGAAGACAACAGGAAGTACTCCCGAGGTCGGGCTTACCTCACCCCCCACCCGCCCACCGGTAAAAAAAATGGTGGGGAGCCACGGCCAACTGTCAATTAGGTCAAGGGAGCCACGGGTCAAAAAAGTTTGGGAACCACTGCCTTAAGGAATTTGTCCCTATCTTAATCTAAAGGACCTAACCTATCCTAACAAGAACTCAAAGAGTTCCTTTGGAAAAAAGCAAGTAAATTTAGTGAAAAAAAACTAATAGCTATGAAGGGTCCAACTCCCCATAAAGAGTAGTTCCGGAAACTCAGCTGAGCTCCCTAACAACTGCAAAAATAGGTAAAAGAAATAATCACAGCAGTAGCTATGATTAACATATAGAAAGGAAGTCTCCTCACAAAGGGCAAGAAAAACAAGAAAAATCACTGTTAGCAGTAGCTCACAGCAATCTTGGGCAAGAGTAACACAGTAAAGTGCTAAAGGGCATGGCAGGGAAGATGTGCATAGAATGCGTTGACTCTCTAGCTAGGAACACGTACTATATAGAAAAGCACAAAACATGTTGCACACTTGAAATGCTGACTCATCCCTGGTCAATGGGAAAGGATCTTCCGATGGTCTGTCATCTTCCTCAATTCCCACAATACACGTACATGTTTTTGGAAACAAAATGGCCTGACGGAGTAAAGGCCGCCAGAGGTTTGGCCATTCGATCACCCGATTTAGGGTGGGTGGTCGAACAGAAAGTTTTTACTTTCCCTTACCGCAATGAAAAACGTGGTGGCAAGGGACAGTACAAATGTATAAATGACCGCCACACCATGGTAGAAAATTGCTATGGTGAGTGGGTCATTTAGTTTAATTTTTTTCAACAAAAAAATCCCTTGTTGGGATTTTATTTTTGAAAAAACAAAATCATGTTAAAAGTTTGACAGACAGTACCATCATTTTGACAGTACCGTCCATCAAATTTGTGACAGCAGTTCCTGCCAATGTTTAAAGCTGTCTGCAGGGCTTGTGGTTAACTCTAAATTTGGCAGGCGAAGGACCCTCTATATGGCGCGAGTAAAGTACTCTGACATACCAACTGACTTACTTCCGCCCACCAAACTCTAAATCAGCCCCTTTATTCTCACATGGCTGAAGAAGATAGTGTGAACTTATAGAAAATGTGCTTTCATTTTAGCTTCTGGAGGACCTTCCATTACATCTATGAGAAAACCATGAGAAAAAGCAGTTTTCTCTCAAACATGGTTGATCAAAATTTAGCAGCGGATCACATTTTCACAGGGTAAAATCATCTTGGAACACATCACAATTCCAAAAATTAGAATGGTACCACCAAAAAGGATTTATATTTTTACTACAATTTGTGATCACCCTTTACATGTGTTCTTTGTTGTGATCCTCAAAAACAGGATTTCATTATATGCATTTCAATGGGAACCATACCCTAAGTTCTGTAATGGATGTCACAACATGTTGTCTATGTTGTGGGGAGGCAATCAAGGGTAGTCCCTTTGTGACCTCCGGACAGCCCCTTGGAGTCAGGGAGTGCTCACCCTGCCCCATTATATTTTTTTCAGGTCCCAGGGACACACCCCTGAGTCCCGTAATGGCTGTCACAGTATATTATTCAGCTTAAGTCAAGCCAATCAGGATTGACTAGTTCCCTTTAAACTGGCCAATCACAGCATATATGGACATAACAGTCTAGATATACTTAACTTTGTAACCCCTTCATGCAAAACCTGAGTCCCTCTTCAAGTGCTAATGCCTCAAAAACAGCGGAACAGATTTACACTAAATCACAAAAAGCACGCTCTCTGAATAAAGTTCTAACTTTTTGCCAAATTTTATGTAATTCCGTTCAGCCATTTTTTCTGTAGGTGCAACCGAAATTTCCTATGGGAAATAACATGAGAAATCAAGGTTTTGGCACTCACCCCCCAACCCTCTTTCTTGACCCACACTTGATGGATTAATGAGAACAGTGCTAGTACTAAAATGTAGAGAAAAGATCATGGTCTTAGGGAGTTTGAAAGCTCTGCAGCAGCTCATGAAAACTAAGCAAGTGAAATGTTTTTCTAAATGGGTTGAAAGGATAAGAAGCATGGTTTTAAAATATTAAATTTTTCTCTTCAGCAGCTCATTAAAGATCCTTACTGTGCATCCAGATCTCCTGATTATGTCATAGGTGTTGGTTATGTCGTAGCTGTATGATCCCTACATATGTAAATGGGTGGTTTTATAGTAGTATCATGGTTTTATTATGAGACTGAGTATATGTAGGCAAGACATTTGGAGTATTCATATCAATTTAATAATAGTGTGCTTAACTAGAAGTGAGTAACACAGAGGTGTCTTCTATAAGGCCACTGGTGATGCCATTTAGGATGTCCTCAGTGATGTTATTTGCGAGATCCACAGTGATGTCATCAATGGTGCCATTTGAGATGTCGTGTTTGGTCATGATCACCGCAGGACAGGGGCAACTGTACTGCTAGTTTATAAGTGAATTTTAGCCATTTTTGCAAAAATATGTGTATCTGTTGTTTATGTGTTATGACCAAACATTCAAGCAGAAATTCTACATCCAGAGGAAATGCACTCAATTCTAAAAAGTATAATTATCAATAACTTAAATCATTGTCTGGTGTGTCGTCTTGGAGTGTTCTCTGTCCTCAGGATGCAAATTGATCAGTCACTTTATTATTTAATTTAGTGCACTTGTACATTATTATTTTGTGTTTGGTAGCGCTATTTTTACCTTGGTAGTTTATTTATGTTTTTTATGTTTGTTACAATCAACTGTGGTTGTCACACGTGGTGATTTATGAGCACTTTGTTCAGTTAATAATGGTCACTGATTGAGATACACGGCGTTTAAGAGCGCCAAATAGGTGATATGTTAGGCTTTCACCTGAAGTGCATTACCTCACCTATATTATTTCTTTTTCTTTTAGTTTGCCTCTGACGAAAGGTCACAATAACCCAAAATGCATTAGGCAATGAAAATCCTTGCAAAAGCCTTGATTTTGAATGGATGTAATTTCATTTTCTGTGTCTTCTGGAAATGAGAATCACTATAGCAATGATGAAATTGCAAAATTGTTCATTAAGCATTAAAAGCCTGATAGTTTAATGATTGGATGAACTGCAGTTTAATTTTGATCAAAATAGATTTCAACTTTTTTGGGCAATTGCGGCACAGGGTGTCCTGGGACTGGTGAGCAGACGTACACCAACAAACATCACCATACTATGGTGATGGAAACTGTGGTTTTTCAGTGATTTTTTTAAAGATGATACACTGCATTCAAATGTTTTGCATGCCATCCCACCATTTGTAGGCCACAGGTCCTGGCATGTGGCAGGGAACCAACTTTCAATGCTCATACCCTTCTTCCAGCAGCAGGTAGCTTTCATTCCTGGCAGAGAATGGAGCTAAGGTTAGTGCAGCAGGCCATAACTGGTGAGCTTCAGTGTTTTAAAAAGCACAATACATATGTAAATATTTAATTCATCATTGTAACAACCAGGTTGGCAACTATCTGCATTTTTGTATGGTAGTGCCAGGAAAAAAATGCACTAATCATTATCCTACCAATGCAGGCTAATTATATCAGGAAAGGTCATCTCTTCTCCAAGTCAAAGGTCATTAATATAATTATGTTCCCCAAATTTCTCAACGGAGAATCTGTAAGATAAACACATATCTAGAATAATGCTCAAATCTTCACTAAAAACTGAAGCTTCTAGATGTATTCACCAGACAGAAATAAGTCAAATAGCATTATATGATATCCCTCCTACTAATCAAAAATCTCATATAAATACCATGAAGTCAACAGAACAAATTCATAAATGCATGTTCAATTCTTCATTGATATTCCATGATTAAGGATATTTAGTTTAAAGTTTAATATCACTAATTTAGAAGAAATTTAGATAATTTGCTTAGTAGTTATGCAAGTAGTTTTAAACCTAAGGCCACATGCATACCACCTCTCTCCAATCATGCACTTCACGCATTTTAAGAGACTGCAATCAACTATCTATAAACTTTATATATTAAACAGGGTATAATTGAGCATATCATTAGGTCAAAGTTTTCATTTAAAAGTGATTTCTGTTTTCTTAGGAGTGTGGCACCAATCAGCAAATCTGCATGAATTTTTTAAATAAAATATTTATCTACTCTAGATTTTGCACAGCAAAGTTTTGTGGAGATCCATCAAGCAGGAACCAAAAAATGTCATTTGCCATTGTAATTCCAATAGGATTCTTTGCTTCACAATACAGAAAAGCGGGTCAATTGAATTACACTAAACTTGGCATGAGAGTACAACTCTACTCAGGGAAATATCTTTTCAGATGGGTCGGAAGAAGTCCATTCAGTAGTCTGAGAAATGAGCTTTTAAAAATGTTTTCAGCCAAGGACCTCAAGAAGTTAAATTATAGAGATAACTTGACAGTTGGAGATGTGCATTTTTGATTTTCTTATAACGTAAGGGCTGTTTGACAAATTTGCACAAAATCTGGCAGTTGCTTAGCATGTTTAGCATACTCTTGGTTTTGTTAACTTTGGACTGATTTCTAAAAAGGGGGCACAGTTTAAAAGGGGGTTATAAAGTAATCTTTGCTAATAACTGTGACATCATTTGATGAATCCACATGAAAGTTGGCTGTTAGCATGTCTAGTCTTCTTTGGGTGTGTCACGTTTTGTGCAGCTTCATCAAGGGGGGGAGGGCCAAAGTTAAGAAGGGGGATAAAACATTTTCATGTGCTAATACATTTGATGCTGTGTAATGTATCTGCATGACATTAGGCTAAATCATACTGATTCATTAAATCAGCACCAAAGTAATTAGCAAGTAAACCCTTTTTGACCCCATTAGTGGTTAGGTTAGAGATTCCTCTGAAAATTTATTTTTTATTTTCTTAACCCTGACATTATTTGACAAGTATGCACAAAACATTACAATAAGAAAGCTCATCAACTTCGGGTTTGGCATGGCAGGTTTTGTACAGATCCATCAAGCGAGGGCCAAATGAAAGGGGGTGAAAAGAATTTACATTTCCTATTTGAACTCCATAGGATTCTTTGTTCTTCCATACAGAAAAAGGCAGCAGAAAGGAATGACACCAAACTTGGCATGAAAGTAGAACTTTACTTACTTACTCAAGGATGTGCCTTTGCTTGATTAGTGTTTATCTGGTTATTATTATTATATTTAAAAATTATTTCAGTCTGGGTACGAAGAGGTTAAACTATAGAAATATCTGCACTTTTGGCAAACCCAAAAAGAAAAAATATTAAAATCTGATTGGTCAAGCATGCCTGTTCTCCTGACACCCATTTCAGGTAAGTGAATTTAAAGCTGGGTTCAGAGATACGAAGCTCCTAATGGAAAAATCTGTTGTGGCCACTAATACAGACCTAGGGGACCACAAAATAAATCGAAAAGAGCTAAAGAGAGGTAGAAATAGCATCTCCTATCCACCTTACTCAGGTTAAGGAGGTTCCAAATGGACCTCCCCAAAAAACAAAAATTTTAAAAAAGGTGTATTTTTAGCAGGGATGGTGGACCTCGCAGCAGAATTTGTGGGACCCAAAGCATCCGTGAAACCTAACCACAGGTCAATGAACCTGCAGGAAAAGATTCTGGGCTCTTGCTAGGTCTCTCAGAGTCATTTAAACAATAAATAGGTACACAAATAAATGAATAAAAAAGAGGGGCCAAAGGCCATGTGTAGCGGGGGTTGGCTGCTAGCGGAAGTTGGACGCAGCATCAACACCCACTACATGTCTCTGGCCATAGGCCAGGCCCTTCAGTCACACCTCCCATACACAACCAAAGGTTGTTTGTAGCAGGAGTTGGCCACCCACCCAAATTCTGCTGCCCACAGCCCACACTCTGAGGAGGAAACCACTTGGGAGAACAAACAGTGAAAGGGGAATTGGTAAAAACACACTACACTGCATAGCATCCTCTCTTTGACCGAGTATGGATTTGTCTCATGTGTGTGAGTCCTGATGAAACTAAACAAACAACAATTACTATATAGTTTCCTGAACTAAACTATCTAAAATATTCTGTATGATATACCTTTTTCAGTTGGGTAACACTCTGCATCTATGCGTGCTTGTGAATACAAATGGTACGCATGCAACATATAATATGAAATGTTTAGTCAAACATCCACCTCTTCTGTAGTGAAATGATATATGCATAAAGACACTAATCCTTCAATTACCTTGAATATTATGGAATGCAGTTTACAATTTGTTCAATAACTCAACTCATGTTTGTGGTTCAAAAACTTAAGGAATGGGAGACAGAGACTCCGCAGATGGAATATAAATCTAGCTCAAAAGAATCGTGCATGAAACAATATCGCCTTTGAAGAAATGTCCAAGTTTATACAAGCGCTGATG
This sequence comes from Calotriton arnoldi, assembly GCA_963921515.1. NCBI lineage: Eukaryota > Metazoa > Chordata > Amphibia > Caudata > Salamandridae > Calotriton > Calotriton arnoldi. The sequence continues at coordinate 72,376 of CAWUFW010006279.1, read as the reverse complement.
GCAGCTCTCCTACAACAATCAGTTCCACTGAAGAATTTCTGTTGATACTGTCGCACCTTTCTGATGACAAATGCTCTGAGAACACCCTCCAACCTCGACCAGCCCTAGAAACCCAGTCTTTAACAGTCTTGGTCTGCCAGAGGTATGGGATATCCCTTCCAAAGCCACAATGCCGCCGACACTATAAAAAGCACCTAAGCAGATGGTGCCTCCCATCGGGAGTCCTTGAGAAGGAAAAAGCCTACAGGCAAAAAACCTCCTAATGGCAGATGGAACCAGAAAAAGGACCCAGGGCAGAGAGAAACACAGGGAAATCCAAGAACTGCAGGAGCACTAAACAGGATTCAAAGGACCAGGAGTGAGGAACACACCCACAGGCAGAAGAAGTGTTGCAAAGCAGGGAGCAAAAGGAAAAATGGTCTTTTATACTGGTAAAACAGGAATTGCATCACAGGAAGGTACAGCTGCCATGATGGATTGGAAAGAACACTAAAGGTTGAAGAGCTGCCATCTTGGATTGGGGTCATGTAAATACTCAGGAGGATTCTGGGAAGAAGAAGAACTTGGACCAATATGGAGATCCTGACCCCGTTCCCCCAACCAACTTCCCCAAGGAAAGGAATGGAGTCGCGGGAGATGGTACCAGAAGGCCATCCACCATGAGGTAGGTGTGCAGGAGGAGTGACGCGGTAGCCCGCCGGCCTCTCCCCCTCTGCTTGGAAGCCACCCGTGCCGCCCGTTCGGGACGAGAGCAGAGAGAGCTGCTGAGCAGGATGCTGCCAGAACAGATAAGACAAAAAGAGTTTGTCGAGATGATCATAGCACTATTCAGTCTTCAAAATGAATGAGACATGAGCATGCAGAAAACAACCATTGGGAAGCAAGGTCCTTCAGGGTGTCTTTAAATACTAAAATTTAAAGATAGCTGCCACATTCTAGTTCACATTTATTTTCATTTTGGATATGATTTTCAATATGTAGCCACCATCTTAGTTTACAAAATATATACCAGATACTCACCATTTCGGATTCCATCTTAGAATTATAGAGCATTGCTCAAATATGCATTCAATATTAAATACATGAATAATCAAGCTATACATGGTTACACACATACATAATCAGACATATACAAAGTTAAAGTTAGGTGACTTCAAATATTTAAAAATTAATTAATGTTCCACATAAAAACCCTGGAAGTAAAAGTCTGAAAACGAATGTGTAATGTAATGAATCTCATTGTGACTCCTAATGCTGTCTCGTCCTTTGATCTCTGAAAGTGGTGGCACTTTCAATAAGCAAAGGAGCGAAACAAGCCAGCTGGACTGACTAAAGTGGAGAACAATTTGAAAAAATAGGGTTAAATAGCGAATTGTACAACACATTTTTCAAATACATTCGGTAAAAAGTGCAGGCCATTTCAATGCCTAACTCTGTCCTCCTCAATCCCATATTTCTGAACCCTCGCTCTTGTGCTCCTCATGGTCATCCATGGGAACTTCTTGCCTGCTAAATGTCTTCAGCACCATTGGCCTTACCCACTCTTGGTCTCATTACCTCAAAAGAAGGCTATGTATCCTCTTTGTGTCGTTCAATCCCCTGTGCTTAAAGGGCCCCTCTCAGTTCATACCCTACATCCTCTTATCTCATACTCACCTAATTCCACTTAACCCTTTGTACTTCAGAGTTATCTCATGCTCTTCATGTATCAGACTCCCCTCAGCTCCTTCACCAATGTCATATGCCTCTTAACACCTTCTAGTCTCCAGCCTCGTCAACCTTTGAGTTTCTCCAGTGCTCTCACTTCTTTTTAGCTGCTGTTATACCTTGGAGCACCTTATCCTCCCCGTCACTGCCCAAATCTGCAAGTTCTTCACTGGGCCCCTAGAGTGGAAGACAGCTTCTATGATATCCCAGCTCCATTGCTCAGCCTTTTCAGGACCAGTCTCTGTACTCGACAACCGTCACACTCTCTCTCACTTACTCTCAAAAACTCTCTTTTGCTCTTAATCTCACTCGCTTTTACAGCATCTCACTCACTCTCTCACTCATTCTTTCACTCTCTTAACCTCACTCAATCTTCCAGTCTCTCACTTTCTCACTCTCTTCATTCACTATCACTAACTGAATATATATATATTTTCTTCAAGAGGCAGTTAAGAACTTGTCATCATATATGAGGGACACAGGGGATTTTTTACGCAAAAGTTATGACATTAATTGGGAGGATGATTACATTTTAATGACTTTAGATGTAACATCACTGTACACAAGCATCTCCCATGAGGATGGTATGAGAGCAGTGAAGCATTTTTAAGTTCCGGGCCCCTTACCCTTTACTGGTATATGGAAATGATTTTAGAAATGATTAATTGGTGCCTTAATAATAACATTTTTCTATTTGGCTCAGATCTTTTCCGCCAATTGAGAGGGACTGCGATGGGCACCTGCTTCACCCCCAGCTATGTGAAATTGCATATGGGCTGGTGGGAGGAGTGCTACCGACTACATGTTCAGAAGAACTGCTAGAGAATATTGTGCTGTGGTCACGATTCATTAAAGACTTGTTCATTATTTGGCGGGGACCATTGAGTTCAGCTGATGAATTTGTGAAGAAAATTAACAACAATGCACTTTATTTGCACTTTACCTCACACATTAGTCAGGAATCAGTTGAATTTTTGGATCTTACTGTTTATATTGAACAAGGGAGACTACATACGAAAGTTTTTAGAAAGAGCACAGCAAGAAATACAATTTTACATGCTCGGAGTTTTCACCCTAACAATCTGAAATACAGCATCCCCTGTGCTGAGAATTTGCGTATGCGAAGAAATTGCAGTGAACGGACACAATTAGAGAATGCACAATGAGATTTAGAACAAAGATTCTCAACACAGGGCTACAATATGAAGGTGCTAAGGGAAGCCAGAATTAAAGCAAACTGGAAGGAGAGGGACAAGCTGCTTTTTACAGATAATGTGTGGGGTAACACCGAACAAGAACTACGATTTACCACTAGATTTAATACCCAACATTGTGAAGTGAGGAGAATATTTCAGAGAAACTGGCAACTGCTTTGCAGTGACCCAGTCATTGGCCAGAGATGAGTAAGAAACTCTTAATAACTTTTCGAAGGGCGAAGTCGATGAGGGATGACCTTGTAGTAAGCAGTCCAGAGATGAGAGTGGGGGGAACTTGGCTAACAGGCATAGGGGGTTTCACTAAATGCCACAGGTGCAAGGCTTGTAAACATGGAGTTAATATAAAGCAATTGCCCATACCATCAACAGACCAGACGTGGACAATCCAGCAATAACTGCATTTCAATGCACTGCTGATAACATCACATATTACATCACTCATGACATGGTCAATGACATCATTGATGACATCATCCAGTGACTGAGTGTTTCTAAAAAGTTTAAATATGTTTTATATATGTATATATATATATATGCCAAGGTGTATTGAAGCATGAGTGGGTGTATGAGTGTCTGAATGGATGATTTAGTAGGTGCATGACTGACTTATAAGTGAGTGATTAAACATGTCTTACTAATACATGGGTGACTGACTAATCTGTGTGAATGTCTGTATCAGTCTGTCAGTTGGTGTGTAAGTGGCTGCTTGGGTTGGTGAGTAGCTACATGAGTGTCTATATGGGTTATTGATTGGTTGTCTGATTACCTGAATGGATGCCCGAGTGTCTATTTGGGTGGGTGGGGTGTGTGTGACTCCCTGCATGGATTTGTGAGTGGGTGATTCACTGGGTGTATGGGTTCAAGAGTGCATCTGTGAGGGGCTGTATGGGTGGGTGAGCGTGTGTGTGGCTGTGTTGGTGAGTGAATGGATGTCTCAGTGGTACATGTGTGAGTAACTACATATGTGAAAGGCAGTATATGTGAGTGTTGGAGTATATAAATGACTATATGTGAGAGTGAATGATTGTGAGAGTGGCTGTATGGATGAGTGTGTGCTTGTGTCAGTGATTGTATAAGAGAGTAAGTATGTGTTAGTATCTGTATGAATAAGTGAGGTGGTGTGCGTATAACTGTATAGGTGAGGAAATGGGAGTGTGATTGATTCTTTGCATGACTGACTAGCTGTGTGAGTAACTCTATGGGTGAGTGGCGGTGCGTGAGTGTCTGTATGGGTGTATGAGTGCATATGATAGTGGCTGTATTGATGAGTGACTGCATGTATGAGTGACTGTATGGGTGAGCAAGTGGATGTGTGTGTAGACCTAGAAATCAGTGAGTGGGTATGTAGTAACTGGTATTGGTGTGTCTATGGTTTCGAGAATGGCAGTCTGTGTTTTAGAGTGGGTGTATCAAAGGTTATATTAGGGTGTGAGGAAGTGCATCAGATTATCACGTGGATATGTCATCAGTGATGTCACTGACCATGTCATCAGTGATGTAAAATGTGATGTCATCAGCAGTGCATTTCGGGGCGTGAGTTATAGTTAGCTCAACTAACTATAACTGCCGAATTTCTATGGTTTTGTATGAGGGAAATGTCCAACTAACTATAACGTCCCTGAAACCTGTGGTTTTTTCAGTGAATTTCAAAGGTTTTTTAAATGCTAATTTCTAACTATAACGTCCCTGAAACCTATGGTTTTTTCAGTGAATTTCAAAGGTTTTTTAAGTGCTAATTTCTAACTATAACGTCCCTGAAACCTATGTTTTTTTCAGTGAATTTCAAAGGTTTTTTAAATGCTAATTCCTAACTGTAATGTCCAAAAACCACTTTCTCTAAATTTTTAAGCTTTTATAAAAATAATGTGATGTTTTATCCTTTTTAAAATATGCATTTACATTTTTTTTTATTTTTAAAGTGAGATTCGCGTACCGATCGTGTACCAGTCATGGTGGGTGCGCGAATCCAAGAATTTTGCCCGCATATTGGTTAAGTCGTGCACTATACGCGTACGGTATGCGAAGGGTGCGCGGTTCTCATTTTTCTTTTTTTAATAATTTTAAATACATGATATATACTACAAATGTATTAAATCAATCGTATATGGTTTATTCTATGAGTTATACAAGTAATATTTACTTAAATAATATGGATGTTAAACGTCTTATAATAAAGTTACGGGAGCTGCGACGGTCCCACGCAACGTCACGTACGTATTTCCGAGGGTCACGTCAGGTGCGCGAATCCATCGCAAGTTATTTTGTTTTAAAAGTATACATATATAACTTTATTATGTATATTATACCAAAAGATTATTATACACAATTGTAAATATCGTATATTTGTACCTGGTATAAAGATATATTATTGTTAAATATATTTTTCGGGAATCATGTCGAGTGTGCGAATCCCATGTGACTTAAAAAAAAAAGCATTTCATTGGTTAATAAGCTTTTTATTCTAGAACTTGCAGGACCCCACCCAAATTTTTCATTCTTCCAACAACATCTACAGAGACGCAGCTCTTGTATTTTCTGCTCTTCTTTTTTGCATTTCTTTGGTGGTTTTTTTACATTAAAAAAAAATGGCTGCTTCAAATCCAGCTCAACAGCTTCCTGCAGAAGAAGAAGAAGACTTGGAAGAACCAGTGAAGCAGAGGTACGAGAGCATCATATGGGCCTTTTTTTCAATACCTGCTGGTGAAAAGGTCAACGCACGTAAGGTGACGTGCACTATCTGCGACAAGGTCCTCTCACGTGGATCAGAAAAAAAATATTCTTGTAGCACATCTTCGATGCTTAAACACCTGCAGACAATGCATCCACGGCGTCTTGCACGAGAACAACATCGTCGTGACCTTCAAAAACAGGTATCACAAGACGACCAAGTTGCAGGGCCTAGCACCTCATCAGGTTCTTCTATTACTCAAAGAACCCATATCGTACCTGAGTTCGCTGGACTTAACCAGCGTTGCATTAAATGCAAAAAAGTTCTTTACTATGGAGAGCAATCGGTGGATGCTATCGTGGTTGCTGCAAAAACCACCATTGTTAATTATTTTTTTTTGTTTGTTTTTGCATTGACTTCTTAATTACAAAATGTTTCAAAAGATTTCTCTGTTCGTTCTGTTGATTTTTTCATAAAAAAAAATACAAAAAAGAGTTAAAAAAACACAAAAAAATTATAAAAGAAAAAAAATGGTTCTTGTTAGAACCGCCTATTTGGTTAAAAATAGACATATTTCTATGTGTTGTATGAATTGCAGCAAGTATAATATATGGAGAAGTGCATGGGTAGTGCATGTGTGATTGCATGAGTGCATGTGTAGTGCCTGAGTGATTGGAGAAGTGCATGTGTACTGCCTGGGTGATTGCATGAGTGCAGGGAAAGTGCCTGAGTGTATGTATGAGTGCATGGATAGTGCCTAAGTGATTGCATGAGTGCATGGATAGTGCTTGGGTGATTACAAGAGTGCAATGGTAGTGCCTGAGTGCATGGATGAGTGCATGGGTAGTGCCTGGGTGATTGCATGAGTGCATGGGTCATGTCTGGGTGATTGGATGAGTGCATGGGTACTGCCTGAGTGATTGAAGGAGTGCATGGGTAATGCCTGGGTGATTGCATGAGTGCAGGGGTAATGTCTGGGTGATTGGAGGAGTGCATGGGTACTGCCTGAGTGCATGGATGAGTGCATGGGTAGTGCCTGGGTGATTGGAGGAGTGCATGGATAGTGTCTGGGTGATTGGAGGATTGCAAGGGTAGTGCCTGGATGATTGGAAGACTGCCTGGGTAGTGCTTCGGTGATTGCATGAGTGCAGCAGAAGTGCCTGAGTGCATCTACGAGTGCATGGGTAGTGCCTGAGTGATTGCATGAGTGCATGGGTAGTGCCTGGGTGATTGGAGGAGTGCATGGGTAGTGGCTGGGTTATTGCATGAGTGCATAGGTAGTGCCTGGGTGATTGCATGAGTGCAGGGGTAGTGCCTGGGTGATTGGAGGAGTGCATAGGTAGTGCCTGGGTGATTTTATAAGTGCATGGGTACTGGCTGGGAGATTGGAAGAGTGCATGGATAGTGCCTCGGTGATTGGAGGAGTGCAAGGGTAGTGCCTGGGTGATTGAAGGAGTGCATGGGTAATGCCTCGGTGATTGTATGAGTACAGGGGTAATGCCTGGGTGATTGCATGAGTGCAGGGGTAATGTCTGGGTGATTGGAGGAGTGCATAGGTACTGCCTGGGTAAATGGAGGAGTGCATGGGTAGTGCCTGGGTGATTGGAGGAGTGCATAGGTAGTGCCTGGGTGATTTTATAAGTACATGGGTAGTGGCTGGGTGAATAGAGGAGTGCATGGATAGTGCCTGGGTGATTGGAGGAGTGCAAGGGTAGTGCCTGGGTTATTGCATGAGTGCATAGGTAGTGCCTGGGTGATTGGAGGAGTGCATGAGTAGTACCTGGGTGATTGGATGAGTGCACGGGTAGTGCCTGGATGATTGGGAGACTGCATGGGTAGTGCTTGCGTGACTGCATGAGTGCAGCAGAAGTGCCTGAGTGCATGTAGGAGTGCATGGGTAGTGCCTGAGTGATTGCATGTGTGCATGTAGAGTGCCTGGGTGATTGGAGGAGTGCATGGGTAGTGCCTGGGTTATTGCATGAGTGCATAGGGAGTGCCTGGGTGATTGCATGATTGCAGGGGTAGTGCCTGGGTGATTGGAGGAGTGCATAGGTAGTGCCTGGGTGATTTTATAAGTGCGTGGGTAGTGCCTGGGTGATTGGAGGAGTGCATGGGTGATTGCATGAGTGCAGGGGTAATGTCTAGGTGATTGGATGAGTGCATGGGTACTGCCTGAGTGATTGGAGGAGTGCAATGGTAATGCCTGGGTGATTGCATGAGTGCAGGGGTAATGTCTGGGCGAATTGAGGAGTGCATGGGTACTGCCTGAGTGATTGGAGGAAGGTATGGGTAGTGCTTGGGTGATTGCATTAGTGCAGGGGTAGTGGCTGAGTGCATGTATGACTGCATGGGTAGTGCCTGAGTGATTGCATCAGTGCATGGGTACTGCCTGGGTATTTTGAGGAGTGCATGGGTAGTACCTGGGTGATTGTATGAGTGCACAGGTAGCGCCTGGGTGATTGGGGGAGTGCATACATAGTGCCTGGGTGATTGCATGAGTACAGTGGTAGTGCCTGAGTGATTGAAGGAGTGTATGGGTAATGCCAGGGTGATTGCATGAGTGCAGGGGTAGTGCCTGGGTGATTGCATGAGTGCAGGGGTAGTGCCTGGGTGATTGGAGGAGTGCATAGGTAGTGCCTGGGTGAGTTTATAACTGCATGGATAGTGGCTGGGTGATTGCATGAGTGCAGGGGTGCTGTCTGGGTTATTGAAGGAGTGCATGCGTAGAGCATGAGTGATTGCATAAGTGCAAGGTTAGTGCCTGGCTGATTAAAAGAGTGCATACATAGTGCCTCATTGCACGGATGACTGCATGGGTAGTGGCTGGGTGATTGGAGACTTACAGCTGAGACATGTGATGGGTTGCTGCTTTACATTTGACTAGGCCCAACATCCTGAGTAGTCGCACAATAGTGAAATTGCAGCACAAAAGTGAGAATTATGACACGGTGTACACTTTTGTACTACAGCTTCACCATTCTGTAACTACTCAGGGTGTTGGACCTACCCAAATATAAAGCATCAAACCTACACATGAGTCTGTTATAAATCTCACCATATTCCTGAAAGCATGTATGCATGTCTCTGTACCTTTTACTAGTACTACCATATATAAAAGAAACATACAAATAGAGATATATCAGTGTTTTATACGTCTAGCATCTTCAAATGAATAACACATATGAAAATACATATGCAAGTAGAGACATACACCAATCACAAGACCATGCAGACCTTAAAACTTGAGACTGCACTTCACATTTCAAACAGACATCTACATTTATACGTTGTACTTTAAATGTACCATTTCACTTACTCATACAAACTAGCCTAATCCCTAATCCGTTTCCTAACATGTCTTAAACCTCACTTTTGTGCTGCAGCTTTACCATTCTACACCATTCTACAACTACTTAGAGTGTTACACCTAGCCAAATATAAAGCAGAAACCCTTCACATGTCTCAACTGTAATGCTCACCATATTCCTGAAAGCATGCATGCTTATGGCTGTACCTTTTGCTAACAGCATCATACATACAAGAAATATACAAATAGATGCATACATGTGTTTTATACATCTAGCATATTCAGATACATAACACACATCAGAATATATCTCCTAGTAGAGACTTTCTTCAATCACAACACTATGCACACCTGAAAAATTCACAGAACACACTTTCCATTTCAAGCAAACCCAAATTATGTGGCATATTTCAACTGTACCTCTCTAGAGACTTATAAAAAGTAGCCTAATCACTAATACCTTATGTAAACATGTTTTAAACCACACTTTTGTGCTACAACTTCACCATTCTATTACTACTCACAGTCTTGAGCCTAGCCACATACAAAGCAACAACACCTCTTTGTTATACATCATGCATCTTCAAATGTATAAGACATATGAGAATACATATACAAGTAGAGACATACTTCATTCCCAAGTCCATGCACACCTTAAAACTTGACAGAGTGCACATCGAATTTGAAAGCAACACCTAAAATTATGCGGTATACTTCAATTGTACATTTCCACACACTAATACAAACTACCATAATCGCTAATCCATCTTCCAATATACACATATTACTATACATAATCTATTTCAAACAACATTTAAGTATAATAAAACAAACTACAATACACATCTCTACATTTAATAATATAATTTAAACATCACAGTTCTTGAATAATTTTTAAAGTTTGAAAATAAAGTTAATACATAATACGCCTCACAAATATATAACTCACCTTCCAAATAGTTTTGTAGAATTTGAAATATCAGAAACTCATAAAAGATTTTCTTATACACACAATCAATGTAATGCACCACTCTCAACCAGGTAAAACCAGTAATGGCAAACTTTCCCTCTCTTTCTCCACAGAAATAAATTTAAGTAACAAATCGCATTGCTTCCTACATTATTTCAGATTGTAAAACACATATCTATTGGTTAGACATATTAACCCTTACCAACTGACTTCTAAAAGTGTCCAAACTGGTTCTGGAATTTTCTGGAGTCGCGACTCCACCGTGTACCATTGCGATGGAGCCGCAAATCCATACAGGAGTTCAAAAACGTATTACTAATAAAACTAGCATTCTTTTTTAAGAACGCACCACTTCTAAACATAGTACTGATTTGGGAAATCTTACTTTAATAACATATCACCTATATATAAATTACAATTCCATATTTTAAAACCACAGTTAAGATTCAACCCTTCCCCCATTCTGCTTAATCCCAGTTTCCATAGTAACAGTTTCTGCAACATTCAACTGAACTGGCAGGTCACAAGTTCACCATTTTCAAGTTCAGCACACAAGGTTACAAATGCAAACAGCAGGTGTGGTTGACTTTTGCAAAATATTACCTCATCCTATCTACTGTACCTTTCAAACATTTTTAATAACCAATAAGAAACATGTTTTTAAAGAAAGTAACATGCACCCTATTTTTGAGTGTACAATGTTCATAAACAGCCAATCAATTATCTGCTTTTTAAAAAAACAGCATCTTGTCCACCATTTTAGATACCTCTCATTCTAACAACTGACTACCTCAGCTACAGACATCTTTTCATTACTTCCAGACATCCCTTCAAGATGCTTACAGTATGGATTGTTGGGCACAGCCATGTTTTCTGGTGCAAAAGGTATGCTGAACGCAGAGGTATTGACCAAGACCTAGCTTTGCGAAATGTGGATATTAAATGGATTGCACAGAGAGGATTAAAGTGGCACCAATTCATGCAAAAGCATGAATTCAATGTACTACAACACAATACACTTTTCAAGTTTAACTATTATTTTTTAATTTTATATATTTTTACTAACTCTATCAATTTTAATCTTATCATTAACTTCAATCACACTACCTCTATAAAACAACTTCACAAATGAAACACTACCTTCTAAATTATATACTACTAAATTATTTATTTGAGGTGGATCAGCGAATCCAACGCGATGTTACACAGGGGGCCACGCTGAGAGCCGCGTTGGGGTCATGACTCTAAAATAGAAAGAAAAAAAAAACGCCCGACTTCCATTATTCGGTATTCGCCCCGGGGACCCCATCCCCCGGGGCATTACCTCTTTTAAAAAAAAATAATAATAATAATATTACGGAAGGAGGGCCGCGTGGCCCCCCTTCCCTTGGCCACTTTTGGCCCCGGAGACCCCATACCCCGGGGCATGGCCATCTATTTTTTAATTATTTATTTATTTAATTTAAAAGGAGGGGTACCACACGGCCCCCCTCATGAGGCCAGTTTTGGCCCTGGGGACCCCATCTCCCGGGGCTTTGCCTCTGTTTTTTTTTTATTAATACGGGAGGGGGCGGCGTGGCCCACCTTCCCTGGGCCACTATTGGCCCCGGGGACCCCATCCCCGGGGCCTGGCCTCATGTTGGGGACCGCGGGGGAGCCCCAATGCCCCACGGTCCCTGCCGGCCCCCCGCCTCCTGCGGGAGCCGGCATCACTTTTGGACAAGGGGAGCTGCTGACATGCAGCTCCCCTTGTCCAAAAGCAATTTGCTTCGCTTCATGGAAGCGAGAGCAGGTTTTCTGCTCTCGCTTCCATGAAGCGAAGCACAAGTTTGCAATGACAGCCCGCCCTGTCATTGCAAACTGCAATGTACCAGGGGTGGGCACCCCGGGACATTGCTGGAGCCGGCCCGGGGGGTAGCTGTCCCCAGGGCCACCTAGGGCTCCAGGAGGGGGGCCACGCTGCCCCCCTTCCAACGTAAACATAGCCCCGGGGAGGTGGTGGTCCCCGGGGACGATGGTCCGCAACGGACCCCCAGCTTCTTTTAATTAGTGCCCCGGGAGGTGGCGGTCCCCGGGGCTGCGGGGGCCTCCACAGGTTCCCCGCATAAATATTCACAAATGCACCCGGGACCTGGCCCACCCGGGGGCTCATTAAAACGAAACACGGGAGGCCGTACTTCGTTTTTTGTTTTTTTTCTCAGCGGGATTCGCGCACCCAGCGTGACTTCCGCTGAAATTTTTTTTTAAATGCTTTTTTAGGGACCCCCTGACCAGGCAGAGGGGGGTCAGGGTCTTTCTACCCTGCCCCCTTTCCTTCATTTTTAACCTTTTTTTACCTTTTTCTTGTGACTCGGTTCAACCGAGTCACAAAATGGCTGTCAACACATTTTGGCTTGGAGTGTTGGCAGCCAATCAGAATGAAGCTCGTGCTCGGGAGGGTTCGCGAATCCTCCTCGGCCACCAGATATCGTTTTTTTTTATTTTTGAATTTCTCAGGAACAACTGAACGGATTTACACCATTTAAATCCAAGCATTTGCAATGCAATAGGTCTCGCATTAGCGAAAGTTTGAACTATTGGCATTGCAAAAGATCATTTTTTTTTTTTTTTTAAATTGTCAAAAATTATCCCAGCAGTAGCATAAGTAATAGTTGAAAATCCAGAAAGCAAGGAAAGAGTGCAGTACCACAGGCTGTTACTAGGTTTCCATGTGGAGTTGTAAATGGCCACATAAGGTACTGCACCTTTAATGAAATTATAAAGAGAAAGATTACAGCTGAGCATACGTTTTTATTGAAAGTGAGATTTTGTTAGCTTGAGTGTTAAAAATCCACCATTATTGTTTATTTTGCATTTTACTTTTAATAAAAAGTAATGGAAACGTATGACGTAGCAGCAATTTTTAAAAAATAATTGCATTAAGTGTGAGCCAGGAAAACGTGGATTCTGCTTTGTGCCTGCTTCAGCTACTACAAACACACAAACAACACAGTAATTAACTAAATAGTGCTCAGTAACTGTTGTGGTAATTCATTGTGAGTAACTCATTGAGCAGAACAAGTTGAAACACTATCATACTAAAAAACAAAGAGTTTCTAGTGACTGTATATGCTTTTGTTAGGTGTGTGGGGAATTGGGTCAGTGAGGATACATTAATTAATGTATCATGGTAAGGTACCTCCCTTTTACAAAAGCTGCATCCTTCTCTTAACCACACCAGACAAGATCACATCTCTTCTGGTTCGTGGTAAACAACATACGTTCAAACAAGCATGCTCTTCTGAGAACAGGAATTTATAACAGTTGCTTGAGCTGTGTCTGTAGACATATGTTAATGCCAATCCTTCACTGTGTCTTTCTGGATCTACTTTCTGATGCATGCAATCTTAAGCCCCATTGGCCACTCCTGCAGCAACCCCACTGCCAACTCCTGCAACAGCAGTGTGTGCTAACACCATTCACATGGCGCATGGGGCAAGGTCTCAAGAAGTTACAGTCTACTTTCAGTTAAGTATTATATTTGGCTATCACACAGACCTTCTTTTACGTGCCTAATGACAACTTGAGCTGCGAGATTTCAAATCATTCCATGGATTTAACTCCTACTGATTAGGCTCCTCAATAGCATTACCATTCACTCACACTTTATCTGGCACATTCCTGCAGTAAGAAGTTCTTCTCAAATTAGGCCCAGGCACAAAATATGAACAGAAGCCCTTCGCACGTCCAGCTTTCCCAATCGCTCCTCCAGTTCATTAAAGAGCTGAAGATATTTCTTTACCGAGCACATGATAGACATGCATAATTAGTATCTCATATATGACTATATGCTAATTCTTGAAAACAAACAGTATTGGCTATCAACTGGACCTTTGCCATGAAAGTGTCTTTCTGCCAGCCCTAATTACTTAGCCAATAGCAGTGTGTATGCTCCGGCTTTTTATTTGCTGTCACAATTGAAAAACAGACCTACAAGTGCCATCCTGTTTAATGTTGGTGGCAGAAAAAAACAGAACCAGTTCATAATACATGCACGTGTAGAAGAGGGAGAATATGAATAAGAAACAACATGTGTATGCCTTTTACGGAAATGAAGGTGCGAGGAGGAACTTTGTGGACAGGTGGAGAATATGTGCAGAAGAGCCTGGAAGGACTTATGTAAAGAAGGGTGGGAAAAGCGAGGCAAACATGCAAATGATCTAATGTACTGATGGGACGAATTATAGGGAATTATTCCTAAATTATACCTTGTCCTGTTGCTCTCGCAGCATCTGCTCCTTCAGTCCCTCCAGCTCCCTGGGGAGCCTGTTCCGCAACGACAGCAGCTCTTGATGCAGTTCCTGCAGCCCATCCCTTTGTGCCAGCTACAGCCTGGCAAGAGTCCTGAGTGCTCCTGCAAGCAGGGCCAGGAGAGGCCATATGAATACATGGAGCCGTGAGAAAGAGGGAGCAGCAGACCGAGATGCGGGGATCCGTGTAGAATTAACTTCCTCACTACTGCACGTGGAGGGTGTCGCATGGCCACCTTTTCCCTTTCTCTGCCCTGCTGACAAGATGGGTACAACTACTTGCACCCGAGTTAAGCTGTCTTTTAAAAAATACACCACCTGGTCTTAACACCTTAAGCAATGAAGTATATAACTTGCTGCCCATGGATGGGTGTCAATTTAAGCAATAAAGCAAAGTGGGAGGATAAAAAAGCGAAAACACGGTTGTTTAAACAAGAAGCATATATAAAAATGTGAAAGTGCCTTGCAACTCCCTCATGTAACATAATACATAATCTTCATCCTAGAAAAGAATTCCCATTCAGCGATGCAATAGAGAAAATAGCTCTAAATGCCCTGTTAGAAATTAAAATGCTAGAGAGGTGTATTTCAAATTAAAGGGAAAAAAGCAAACTTCGTGGCAATGTCAAACCACATAATCTCCTGCCCCTGCTTCCCTAATTAACCAGTTGAAGCCAATAAAACAAGGAACTAAATCTGTATTCTTTTTTTTTTAGGTACGGTCAGCAATGGGGTTCTAACGACCCAGTTTTGGCGTTATATAAGTAGCAAACTGAAAGACTGCTTTTGCCACTGTAATCCCGACGGAGTGGCAGGAGTAAATTAAATACTATGTTCGGTTTGGTTGTTTAAAACAAAGGAAACTGGGAGAGAAGGACTAGGGGAAGGGCGAGGATCGGCTGAAAACACAAGCTGCAAGTGCTTGTGTTTTCAGCCGATCCTTGTTAATTTGCAAGCACTTAACCGCTGAAAACACAAGCACTACTTAAATAAACACATACCTATCCCCAGCGAGAGAGAAAGTGGCGAAAACGGGCAGTTGCAGGAGTACTGAGTGCATCCGGAGGAGACGCAGCACCATGTGTCCTGCAGAGGCAGTAAGGGAGGGGAGGGTTTGGCCAATATGGGGAAAAAAATAAAAGGCAAACACCATGAAGCAGACATGCCGCGCTAAGCTAAGAAAACAAAGCTAGGCAGCGGGAATCAGAAGTAGTACCTGCATTAAAGCAACAGAAGTGGACGGCAAGACAATCAGTGACAGGCCAAAAGGAAAAATTAAAAAACAGAAGAGTTAAAAGATCTTTTAACATGCCTGGGACAGTGATTCCTAAATCACAAATTTCTTTTCTCTTTCAGTCGTGCGCCTAAAACTGTATTTGAGGTCTGTGGAGACCGGTAATTACCGGCGCCAAGCGCTAGTAGAGTGTGACAAGCAGGGAGAGCAGGCTGTGAACAGAAAAACACATTCAGCACTCGTCCAAATAACAAAACATAAAAAAATGTACATTGCAGCTATCATACCCAGCATGTTGCTTTTCCTTACCCGACTTTCTTTGGCTGCTGTTTGCGTGCATCACTGTCTGTGTCACTCTGTCCAGATGGAATTCTTTTTCGTGCTTTTCTGTGACTTCACGGCGAGGTCATCTGTGCCAGTGTGATTAATTACAACATTTCCTCTGGCTCCGGCGGTACGGGAGAAGTTCATGCATTGTTAATGGTACGTGATTTCGCTCAGGTGACAAAGTGGGGGAAGCAGGGGGTGCAGAGGGGGCTGGGCTCTAAGTCTCTTACAGCATGTGATAACATGAACACATAGGACCCGAAAGAAATAACAAGTGAACCGCCTTGATCAAATAAAATCCTCTCTATAGCAGAGAGTAGAGAGAATTGGCAGTAGGAAAATAGTTCTTCCAAACAATACATATGCCGTGATAGCGGACGGAAACTGTACTCAGCCGGTGCTCATCAGCCTTCTACGGAAGTGAGATATCGGCTGCAGGAACCATTCAGGAGGCAGGAAAGACGATCGACACTGGAGTTGGCGTATGGTATGTAGGAGGTGGGAAAAACATGGTTTTAGTGATAACAATAGGTCTTGCAAAGAGCGCCTGCGCGCTGATGCTCGACTTAAAAAGGTCGCTTTCTGAACCAAGAGCTACCTTTTTGCCAAATTTGGTGTAATTCTGTTCAGCAGTTCAGGCTGTAGCTTTGTCTAAAGTTTCCTATGGAAATTAACATGGAGAAAATGCGTTTTGGGACCCCCTTTTCCTCGGCCCCCGCTCGACGAATCACCCCGAAACTTTAAAGGCAGAAGCTGACCTGAGTGAACCATTAGTTTTAAAAATTTTGCGAAGATTCGTCAAACGGTGCCAAAGATATTGGCAAAAGAAAAAACGCTTTTTGAATAGAAACAAGGTCCTAACTATAACTACCTACTGGCGACCGCCAGTAGGTAATATATATATATATATATATATATATATATATATATATATATATATATATATATATATATATATATATATATATATGTAAACAGACACAAACACATATATATGTGTGTTTTAAAATGTTTATGTAATTATTGATCTAATATTTTAAATAGTATTAAAAACTTACTTTAAAAATACACTTTTACACTTTCATTAAAATTTAAACATCATTCAACTCAATTCAACACATAGATCTAACTAAATTTACTACATTTTAAATACAAATGTTATTGAGGGTGGAAATATTTGAATTAATGTTTAAATTATTTATACATTATATCAACCTAAATTATTGGGCTAATCATTTAATACACATTTAATTTGAATAATTATCAATGGCTTCCTAATCTAAAATGGCCGACACCATTTTGGTTTACTGAGTCCGAGGCCTATTTAAGGGTGGAATTTTCAAACACTCATTGCATTACAACTCTTCAAGTGTTTAGCATTGTGTTTCCTCGCTCCTGGTCCTCGCTTGCCCTGTAGCTGCTTGGCTCCTTCCACTGCATGTCCAGCCTTTCCATTGTCTCCTGTTGCTATGATAGTCATCTGCTAAGCCTCAACCTTACCAGTTTTCAACCGTTTTCTGGTACCTAGAGAATGTCTCCTGGGATCCTCACCATCATATTGGAGGTTTTTTACCATCAGGTTTTTTTCCTTCTTGGGGCTCCTTCTGGAGGGCACTTTCCTGCTTATCGTTTCCTAGTGTCGGTGGCAACGTGGCTACTGCAAGGGGTCACCCATACCTCTGCCAGACTAAGACTACCAATACCTGGACAACCTGACACAGATACAACTTGGATGGTACCGACACACACCGTAGTCATGACAATGTGTGCACAATAGTAACTCTACACTTATAAATCCTGTTGTAAGAGGCTCCACCACCTGATTTGAAAGGGTGAAGACATGTAAGTCTAAACCTAAGTGTAACTCTGCACTCAGAAATGGTGAATAGAAAAAAAGTGTAGACTTCTACCTCTACACCTTTGTGAAATGGGCCCTAACTGTTCTATTGTATTTGCATGCACAAACTCCTTGCATTCCTTTCATACAGACTCATTCTTTCAGGGGGATTGGTGGGCTTTGCACTAACTTACTGTCTGACCAACAGAACCCTCACCTGTCATATAGTACAGCTTCCCACCAAGACTGTATGTAATAATCGAAGATCGTAGGCAGGAAGTCCCATAGCCAATAATGTAGAAAACAAGAGGAAGATTTACTGTAAAGGATAAGCCTAGGTTACAGGTAGATTATATGGTAAATATAGAGCGCCACCAGTAGCAGCCTCCTGCTGCTCAGCCCACTCTCTCCAACTGATCACTCAAAGCATTCATCCCACTCTGGGCAGCAGGGAACTGGTTATCAAGGGGAGGATGCATGGCAACAAGTCAAGATACCACACATCTCCCTTCCAAATGAAAACATTGAAAAAACAAAACAGGAACGACCAAAATACACATCATACATAACAGGAGTACAAGTAAACATCCAATCTAAAAATTAATCAACTAAAAGGACCAAGGAAGGAAATAAGGAATGGTTATGTGGTAAAGCGGGCTAACCCATACACACCCCCTTCTGCACGCACAAAAGGCCCATGCAGGCACAAAACAATATGCCCCATTACAAGCTACATTAAGCAAATGTTGAGGCACAACTAACACGCCCAACCACAAGTAACCTTTAGTAATTGTTTAGGCACAACTCTAATGGCCCAACACAAGCAATTTTAAGCAACCTCAAGCAACTTTAGGTGCAACTCATACAACCTATACCAAGCAACTGTAAGTAACTGTTTAGGCTCAACTTACATGGCCCAACACAAGCAAATTTTAAGTAAAGATTTAGGCACAACTCATACGGACTATTACAAGTAACTGTATGTAACTCTTTAAGCTCAACTCTCATGGCCCAGCACAAGCAACTTTAAGTAAATGTTTAGGTGCAACTTACATGCCCCAAAACAATGCAATCTTTAAGTAAAAGTTAAAGGGCATCACACATGCCCTGTCATAATGCAATAAATGGGTGTACCACGCACACCCCATACAGCATAAGACACATGCAGCATGGGTGATACTGTACTCCTTACTGCACACAACAGTCAATTCAGCATGGTAAAACAGCAATTCAACTTGTCCTCTATTTTGGTAGCAAATTAAGAATGGCCTAGAAGAAATACACTTAGGCTGCAAATTCAGCATGGCACTAAAACACATACGCAAACAGCAAATTAAGAATAAAATCCACAAATTCTAAGACAACTACTGATACCCAACATACGCTTACAGCCAAACAAGACTAGCATAGAACATCATCCTATCGTCGTCGCCAGTGTAATAATCGAAGATAGGCACTAGTAGGCAGGAAGTCACATAGCTAGTAATGTAGAAAACAAGAGGAATATTTATTGTAAAGAATAAGCCTAGGTTACAAGTAGATTAGATGATAAATGCATAGCCCCACCAGGAGCTGCCTCCTGCTGCTCAGCCCACTCTCTCCAACTGATCACCTAGAGCATACATCACACTCAGAGCAGCAGGGAACTGGTTACCAAGTAGGATGCATGGCAACAAGTCAAGATACCATACTGTACTTCTTTCTTTTTAAACATATTTTACTGTATTTTACAAATATAAATATGAGTCATGAGTGATGCTATGGTCTGTTACACACATTGATGCACATTATTCATTGTTATATTCAGTACAGTCACTGTACACTGTATCATGATGACCAAAAGGGAGTGACATTGTTTGAGGCAAATGAATGGGCGGAGAAGTTACCAATTAGTCACCTGTTATCAAAAGGCAGACAGGAGATCATTATTAACCTAAGTGTGCTACAGTGTCACATGGGTTAGTATGTAGTTTTCTGCCAATTAAATATTAGCCCTAGTGCATCTATATCACTTGGCTTCATCATTTCTTACAAGGTCACGTTCTGTATAGCTTATAGGTACATCTCAAGGCCCAATTTCTCATTCAGACTCATTTGTAATTGATATTATTCATTTATTCATCTTCACTGTTTCAGCAATTTGCCCTTCAATTAAAAACACAATTCATTTTAAATAATTGTTTAAAATCACATGACAAGAACAATTCAGATATCAAGACAAAACTTACAATATTCATACCATAATTAATCGACCCTGAGTTTATAGTGATAATCCTATAAAAAAGGGTGTGAGACCGGGCTGCGTCCTAGCCCCCTTGCTTTTCTGTTTATTTTTAAAAGATATGGTAGCGCACTTAATGGAAACCCCCCTTAACATCCCCAAAATAGCTGGCTGCAAGATCCCAATTCTTCTGTTTGCTGATGACACAGTTCTGTTGATTAGAACTGAAAATGCAAAGCATAAACTACTGAATTAATGGATTATTGAAATAAGGAGGCCTTAAATATTAATCGTAAACAACAAAGGTCATGCCACTGAAGCCGTCTCCAAGTTTGAAGAACAAATTAATGTTATATGGAGATAAAATTGAGTGAGTAACTCATTAAGATTTTCTGGGTATATGTTTTATCAAGCAGCGCCACTGGAAGGAACAAGTGTCCAAGGCTAGCACCATCTTGTTACAAACATTAAAGACCGTGCTTACATTTAGACAAAAGCCGGGTTCTCAGTGTACTAATACCATACTCCAAATTTGTAAACAGAAAGCAGTAGCTGCGGGGGGGCGTGGCTTGCCGAGCCGCGAAATGGCCGCTGAATAGGCGAGCTCCGCCGGCCAGAACAATTATCCTACATTTATCCGCATAAATGGTGAGCACACACGGAGAGAAACGAAGAATCTGGAAGCGTTAGGTGTGCAGCACCCAGCGATCCCCACGACAGCAGTGTCTGAGCTCCGGTGGCGCTGTGGCGCGAGTCGACGAGCCGAGGCCAGGAGAGACCAGCGGTGGGTGCGTGCGTGAGGCAGCCGGCGGCTGAAATAGAGACCGCGGCACCGAGGCCGCGCTACCCTGGGAAGGTGTCTGGGGCGCGACCTATGGACTCGGTGAGGGGACATCCGTTGGAGGTAGAATGCCAGAGGCTTGAAGCAGCGGGGGCACGGCGAGCCGGTATAGAATAACCTGCACTGTGCTTCGTGGAGGGACCTTGTAAGTGCTGGCCCCGAGAGGATTGGGGAACTCAAACGGCGGCACCCCTGAGAGGCTACATCCGGGGACGTGTGGCACCGAGCTGGTCGATGAAGTGGGGGGCGCGGACTGCGAGGTAGGATTGAAGAATCCTGAAATATACCGCGTAGCCAAGGAGTGAGCCCTGGACTCCCCCAAATTTCAAGGCAAGGAACTAGACGCTGCGGCCGTGTGCAGAGAACAGATCACTGGGGTAGCTCAAAGCTGTGGGAGATTGCGCTTGTGTTTCGGTCTGCTGCTCCCCCTGACTGAACTGAGTGAACGAGATGCCGCGCATTCACTAGAGGGTCTACAGCGGGACCCCCCTGGCAAAAAGACAACGCTCAACGGCGTGAACCTGGTGAAAGTGAGACACTCTAAGGAGAGAGGGCCCACCAGTGCAGTTTTTGGTGGCAAAAGGAGGTCCCGCTGGTTGCGCACTCAGCGCCGAGGCCAAGCCGAATACTGCTACACTAGCCAGTCAGGTTACTGGGAAGAGCACAAGTATAGACATACGCCGATTCCTATACAAGAGATAGGTGAGTGCATAGAGCGGCCTCTCCCCCTCAAGTCATGACATGGGCAAGCAGGACGCCAAACAGCCGAAGATATCCTTCGACCAACGGAGGAACACAAGGAATACGGAACAGGATTTGGAAGCGGGAGCGGGAGCAGAGCGTCAATCAGAACAACAGACGGAAGATCAGGGGGAAGACTTGCGCACCCTCAAGCTCGAAATGAGGTCCAGCCTCCGGAATATCGACACCAAGCTGGATACACTGACCTCTCAGCTGGATGCTGTAAAGACACAGGTGGGGACACACGAAACTAGACTAGACATGCTAGAAAACCGGGCCTCCGACTTTCACGACTTCCAAGTGGAGACAAAGGAGCAACTCCTCCAAATGGACAAGGTGCTCGGGATCATCAGAGCGAAGAACGAGGATTTGGAGGCACGGTCCCGCCGAAATAATGTACGAATCACTGGGGTACCGGGGACAACAGCCATTGTAAAGCTGGAAACGTACGTTGCGGACATGCTTCATGAACTATTCGATCCCCATCTTTCTTCGGTGTTCACGGTGGAGCGGGTGCACCATGCGTGGGGCCCCAAGTCACCGGTGGGTGCCACCCCCGACCGATATTGCAAAAATTCTGAACTATCAAGATAGAGACACAGTGCTGAGGCTGGCCCGCGGCAAGGGCACGGTTACCTACGGGGGTAATGCTATCTCCTTCTATCCTGATTTTACCCCTGCGGTGCAGGCTGCGCGGCGGGAGTTTCTTCAGGCTAAACGGCTACTCCTACAAGCCCAGATTCCGTATGCTCTCCTCTACCCAGCAAAGCTTAAGGTCAGCTATGATAGGACTGCCCATTTTGTTACGGACGCAAAGTCTGCACTCAAGTTTGCCAAGCATGTTGGCGGAAAGGCAGCCAGACAACATCCTACAGAGTCAGCCACGGAACGTACGGGCCTTAGAGACAACGACTGAATGTTTCACGGTCCTGTGGCCCTCCTGATTCCGGTTCTGAAGTATTCCGTGACATTGGTTTGATCAAGTTCTTTGGGTATTGTGAGAGGGTGAGGGGGATTATCTGAGCTAAAGTTATAATGCTGCGAGTACTTGATATGCAGGAAACCGGTCCTAAGGGGATTGGGATTAATCATGCATGCCCGTATAGCTACCACTAGTTTGCAGTACCTGACAGATAATATATTTGTAATACTAGAGGGGGATCTACTCCCTACAAGCGAGCTTAAGAAGGTTGGGTGTTTGGCTTCAAAAATTGCGAAAATTCAGATGAGGCTCACCGATTTTGTTTGTTCTCGGCCACCCTGAGAAATCAGGGGTGGGTGCCGGCACTACTACGCCTCCATGGGAGAGCTCCCGCTAGTTCTTGGACATGTTTCATTGTTTGGGAAGGGTTCTCTACAACCTGATTGGGGGGTTGGAGTGGGTGGTGGGTGGGGGGAGGGGATTGTTTTATTGTTTGCCAGAAATATGCCTTTAATTATGCATGCGACTAGTTGTGTACACTTGTATGGGTTCCTGTGCTTCACTCCACCTACCTCGTTACACATCGGGGGTATGCACTCCCTATGACCGCTTTAAATTTTCTCACCTGGAATATCCGAGGGCTCAATGACGGTCGAAAGGCTAGATTAATCCACTCCTATTTAACTAGGCATCACATTGATGTTTGCATGCTGCAGGAGACACATCTGAGTACTCACTCCTCCCCTAGACTGAAATATGGCAGGTGGGGATCGGTATATTCATCAGTCTACTCAAACTACTCTAAAGGGGTGGCGGTACTGATACGTAAGGGGTTGGACTGGAAAGAGGATGCGGTGCACTTGGATCCCGAAGGCAGATATGCTATAATACAGGGATATCTGGGTGGTAATCAGGTGGTGTTTGTTGCAATATATGGCCCTAATTCTGACTCCCCTGAATTTTTCCAAAGTGTGTGGACTAGGGTAAAAGCTACAAATTGCGACACCATTATTTGGGGAGGTGACTTTAATGCCATCCTTGATGACGAGATGGACAGGAAAGGGGCATCTAGGACACTCCACCCATTAGCTAGCGGAGCACTGAATGCCATATTAGCAGATGGAGAATTGGTGGATATTTGGAGGCACCTTCACCCAGGGGTTAAGGAAGGCACATGCATTACGGAATATCATAAAGCGTGGTCCCGGCTCGACTATTGGATAGTGTCCAGAGATGTGGTCACATGGACGAGGAAAGCACAGCATCTCCCTAGGTCTTTGTCAGATCACGCGCCTTGTCTTCTGAGGTTAGAATTGCCTAATTCCATTCAGCGGATGTACACATGGCGGCTGCCGCAGGAAGCACTCATGGACGAGGCCTTCAAAGAGGAAATTAGAGGGGACATAACGGATTACTTCACCCTCAATACGGGCTCGGTATCTGCAATGGCTACTCTATGGGAAGCCTTCAAAACTGTAGTTAGGGGGAATTGCATAGCCAGGCAGGCGGGGGTGCTAAAGGCCATCCGTGGATCCCTAGAGACACTCGAAAAACAAATTAAGGGGCTGGAGGCTCAGTTTTATGCAAATGGGAAACCCACTACTCTGGCGTTAATAAAAGAAAAACTGCTGGAATTCGAGGAGGAGGCATGTAGGAAAGTCAAGTTTCTAGGGAAACACGCCCAGGCTAGGAGATATGGGGAGGGGGACAGGCCCGGGAGAACGCTGGCGGCAATGCTCCGCCCCCCACGCCATACTGCCTTCGTCACTGAACTTACAACTGCAGATGGGTCAAAAATTAGAGGACAGAAGGATATACTGGAGCAATTTTCTGGGTTCTACCACGGGTTATATGCCACTACACAACAGTCTGCCCCCGAGGGATTGTTGCCATTCCTAGACTCATTGGAGCTGCTGTGGCTTAGCAAGGGACACAGAGACTACCTAGACTCTCCCTTTACAGTAGAGGACGTGGCCCAGGTCATAAAAAGCTTACCGCTAAACAAAGCCCCTGGTTCGGATGGTCTGACCACCGCCTTCTATAAAACATATGTCGAGGAACTAGCGCCTAAACTATTCGAGCTCTATGTGGAGGCTCTTGAATCTGGTGTTCTCCCACCATCCATGCGCGAGGCGATCATAGTTACCCTTTTAAAACCGGGTAAGCCAGAGGATGAACTGGACTCATATCGACCGCTCTCTCTAATAAATGTGGATGTCAAGATCCTGGCGAAACTGATCGCCAATAGGTTGCAGCCCTTGCTCCCACTGGTGGCTCGTCCGGACCAGTCGGGCTTTATCCCGGGAAGGTCAACGTCACAGAACCTGAGAACTTTATTTTCAGTGTTACACTACCCGCACCCTGATGTACAGGCGGCCGTCATTTTTTTAGATGCCACAAAGGCATTCGATACACTGGAATGGCATTATCTCTTCATAGTTTTAGGCCGTATGGGGTTTAGTCCACTCTTCATAAACTTGGTGAAATTACTTTACACGCGGCCGATGGCACGAGTGAGGGTGAATGGCCTCCTCTCGGAACCCTTTGAAATCTCACGAGGGATGCCCTCTGTCTCCGTTGCTCTTTGCGATTGCGATGGAGCCCCTGGCAGCTCGCATCCGGCAACATCACACCGCTAAGGGGATTGGCTTTAGTGCGCGTAGTCTGCTAATTTCACTATATGCCGATGACGTCACGCTTTATATCTCTGACCCAGCGCAGAACTTAGATCCGATATTGAGGGAATTTATTAAGTTTGGGGGCCTCTCAGGTGTATCTATAAACTGGGCAAAGTCTGTCATCTTCCCGTTGACGGACACCACTGTCCGGGCCCATTCTGAATTCCCACTAAAATGGACAATAGAACCTGTGAAATATCTAGGCATCTGGATAAGTAGAGATATGCAGGAGCTGTGGAGGTTGAATTATGGGTGTGCCATGGCCTGGCTTGAAGGAAAGATCACGGCGTGGGCGGGACTCCCGCTTTCATTGGCTGGTAGGATAGCGTTGATCAAAATGGTGGTACTGCCGAAATTCTTGTACTTGTTCGTTAACGTGCCAATAGTGCTCACATGCCACTTTTTTAACACATTGCGCTCCCTCTTGATCTCTTTGATTTGGGCGGGTAAGCAGGCCAGGGTTTCCTGGGAGCTGCTGACGCTTCCTTTACGACAGGGGGGATTGGGGGCACCGGACATGCAGCTATACGCTTGGAGTGCACAAGCTCAATTTTTACACTACTGGGTGCACCCAACTCCATTTCAGCCGCATGTGGCCGTAGAGGCGGACGCAGCCAAACCATTGCCCTTGCGAGTCGCTCTGTTTGGGGCATACAAATGCCCTAGGGAGGGTATAGACACAGTGGAAAATCTGCGATGGGCTTGGCACAAATTGCGAGGGAGAGCGGGCGCGCCCACTCTATATGCCCCGTCCATGTCCCTGGCTAGCAACCCACTGCTATTCCCCACAGGGGATGGAATAGGACCAGACCTGGCACGGAAAATGCAATTGGTTACATTTGAAGATCTCTATCCGGGGTGTTCGTTTAGACCACCGCCGGTGGCGGAGGAAGGTCGCCCAGTGGCTTTTTCTGAAATATTTGCATATCATAAACTTAAGGTAGCATGCCGAGCGTTGCACGACACATTTCCGAACGCACCACCCACGCTGAGCGCTCTTGAAAACGTACTTGTGGTAGCCTCCCCCCGCAAGCTCATCACCAGGATTTACAACCATATGCAGACGTCGGCCCCAATATTGAAGCCCCGAGCACTACAGGCGTGGAATGATGAGCTCCAACACCCGCTAAGAGAAGATCAATGGCTGTATTGCTGCAGCCAACTAACGGCGCTGTCCCCTAATTACAAACTCCGCCTCATTCACTTTAAGTTCCTGCATAGATTTTACAGAATGCCCACAAGTTTACATCATATAGGTCTAAAAGAGGATGACGGCTGCTGGCGATGTGGCATTGCGCCTGCAGGGTTCCTATATGTTGCATGGGACTGCCCCCGGCTGGGGACCTATTGGACCAGTGTGTTTAATATAATAACACAAATAACTGGAGTGGGTGGGGATCCTAACCCTCTGCAGGGATTGCTTGGATATGTTAGAGACACACCGGTGAAATATAGGAAATTACATGCAATGCTATTACTCTATGCTAAACGTCGAGTGGCCATCCACTGGGGAAGCAGAGGAGTTCCGTCTATAAAGGACTGGTTAAGGGATGTGACATTTGGCCACTCGCAATTGACCACATTCTGGGAGTTGATGCCCTCTGCATCGCGACCTAGAGATATATGGGAACCATTTGTGGCATGGGCCAGGGAGAACCAAGGACAGACAGCGGATATAATGCAATAGGCGTAACTGGGATGGGAAAGCAGTGAGGAGATGCTGGATAACACCACAACGATTGATGCCTGTGCGGGGAAGTAGAGTGTAATACCCTGGGGAGGGACTGGGACCCGGACTATGAGATGACCTGCTGGGACCCTATGTGTAGACCTCCAATTACACTTCTGATATGTATAATATTGTTGCCGTAGTGGGGGAAATGGGGGAGGGGGGAGGCTGTATGGAACCTAATTGTGAGTTTTATACTGGTATCATGACATGTACATGATGTAATGTATATGGACTATTAGGCAATTTATCTGGCTCTGTTGTAAGTTGTGTTTTGTTTGTTACAAAATGCTAATAAAGATACAAAAAAAAAAAATAGAAAGCAGTAGCTGCTGTAGTCTATGTGTCAGAGCTATGGGGGTATGGCAGCTATCATGCGCTACAAGTAGCAGAAAATAATTTAGTAAGGGCCTTGTTAAGGAAGGTACACCCCTATAGGATGGGGGCAGTAATTGATTGGCATATGTAAGAAAGTTATTAACTGAGCTATAACTGGGTCTTTTTGGTCTGACTCAAGTAAAGTAGGCCCTTATACACTGGAAACCGCGTTACTGGGTGCTAAAGTGGAATGAAATCTATAGCGGAATGGATGAAAATTAATTTTCTCCAACTGAACGCTACTAAGTCTGAGATAATGCTATTTGGTGATGCCACTGTGAAATGGTCGCCTAGTTGGTGGCCAGAGGAACTGGGTCCCACCCCATGCCCTAAACAAGTGGTGAAAAACCTTGGAGTCCGACTGGACCAAAAACTCACCCTGGGAGACCATGTCTCTTCTACTATTGGAGCCTGCTTCCATAGGCTTAGCATGCTCAGAAGAGTTTTCCCTTTCCTACCACTGTCTTCGAGGAAAACCTTGATTCAGGCACTGATCTTAAGCCGCTTAGACTACTGTAACGCACTGTTGATCTCAGCTAACGAAAGGGCCATAAATAGATTACAGGTTGTCCAAAACACCGCGGCTCGACTGGTAACCAATGCCCCCCCAAGAACAGCCTCCCTCCCTTTGCTGCAGAAACTACATTGGCTGCCCATACGGAAAAGGATTCATTTCAAAATATGTTGTATGGCTTATAAAGCCATAAACAGATTAGGCCCTAGTTATCTCAATGACAAATTTGTTAACTATGTGCCTCTCAGACCCCTCCGCTCAGGAGACAAAGCCCTGATTTCAGTCCCGTGCTTTAGAAAGTCTCGACAAGGTGGTAAGGCCTTCTACCATCTTGCCCCACGCCTCTGGAACGAACTCCCCATACGCCTGCGACAATGTACAGACTACCTGGCCTTCAGGAAATTGCTGAAAACATCGCTCTTCTAATCAGGTCTCCTCAGTTCGCTTATGCGGCCCCAGCGCTGAGATACCCTTATGGGGTGATTCGCGCGCTCTATAAGTGAAATAAATAAATAAATAAATAAATAAAAGTGGGAGTGCAGGCTTCCCAAAATAAGATCATGTAGCATAAAGGCAGCTTACTATGATCATAAGATGGAACTGGGGTTCAAGTGTTATTTCGACCATGTTAAACTTGAACACAAGCGTACTCTATACTTTAAGTTTAGAATGGGGATTTTCCTTACCATAGAAAATGTATTAAGATGTGCAATTAGGAATGTGAATTATGTGACTGTGTGTTTGGGGGAAAAGAGAACACTACGCATCTTTTAACAAGTTTGTACGAGCTCGCAGAAATTGGCTTTTGCCCTTATTTAGATCTTATGGGATATGCTCTTCTAGGAGTGCTTAAGCTCTTTGTCATAGGACAGATGAAGAAGTATTTTTGGATTGTGTAGTTTCTTATTTTTGGGCACTGTGGGCACTAGTCAGGAATATGAGGTAGTTAGAAATAAGCACTATAGCACAGGGGCTATAAAACAATATAGTTGACAGAGGTCATATCTACCTGTATAATAGTTGCTATATTTTATTGAAACCTTCTGGAAATGATTATGCATTTTGAATTGGTATGAGCAATAGCACTTTCCTGTGCTGCTTGCACATTGGATTAGTATCTGACAGCAATCCCTGTTTAATTGTATGCTGTGCAAGAACCGTATTGTTAGGTATATTAGATGGGAATAATTGTGTTATATTTTATCTATTTTAATGATAATATGATGAGAGAAAATGGTTGTTTTCTTTTTATTTTGCAAAACTGCTAGACTTCAATGTGAACTGCCCTGGGCACAACGGAAATATATGTACCTTGCTACTTTGCACATCTACCGAATTTCTTGAGCATTTGTAATTGATAATAGGTTTTCACATTTTTTTTCCAGGAGTTTTATATAGCGCGAACATTAAGAGGCATATGGAGCTAGGGGGACAAGTTGTCAGATTTTTGTGTAAAGTAATAAAGTGCCCAGAGCTAAGCATTTATCTTTTTTGTTTACCTATCTTGTATCTTGAATAAGAATGCTTGCTTAGCACACGTCGACACTATAACATTTGCTCACCAGATTTTTCCCATGTCGCTGTATTACCTGAATCACAATGTTGGTCTCAGGGTCCACGACACCCTTGTCCCAAGTCAACTATGTAGTGTGGGTAATTAGCCATAAGACAGGAGTTGGCCAAGGTGAATCCCCCAGCCTAGCATCACCAACTTAAAAGTGCGAGGAGTGCCCGAATTATATAGATCTCCACATAAAATGGAGTGTCCAATAGTGGTACATGTAGTCCAGTCAACGTCCAAGAACCTTTGATGGCAGAGTAGATCAGATGAGTAAGCGATTGCTGATTTATCTTGATTCAGGTAATGATTCCAACAATAGTTGGCAGCTGTGAAAAGTTTAGTAAGTTTGTGCCTATTGTTAACCTTCTCACGTTATGGGGAGTTGAAGTTTGCTTTGTACCGCCCATTATCTATTGCCGTTCTACATCAGTGTCATGAGTAGTGAATCTAGGTTTTTAATAGTGTACGGGGCAGAATGTCATGTAAGCTGACAAAGAAATACAGCAGTCGGAGTATTATCACTATTTTGGATACCAACACTCTCTATTACTGATAGAGGTAAATCATTCCAGAAACATTTTGAGATTCTTATCCCCACGGTGCCTTTCTAATGTTACCAGCTATCTAGTTCGGATCCAACCTATATATCTGGTTTCCTGAATATTTAAATGTATGCTGCGCCCAGGAGAATGGAGTGGGATCAACAGTCATCAGGTTATCCTTATCTGTCTTTCTCAGTGTGGACAAGCAGGATTTCTCTCAGCTAACTCTGAGGCCTGGAATGCAGTCAAACCTCCTACAAACTCAGCACATCACTCAATTGAGTAATATAGCAATTTGCCATTAGTGTGCAAGGAGATGATATGTTTAATGCCAAGATTCCTATTCAATTACCAAACTCCATAATGCTGGATTTATATGTCAGTAGTTCCGTAGCTAGTGCAAACATGATCAGGGAAAGGGGGCAGTCTTGTGTGGTTCCTCTCCCAACCCGTCACCCTAGAGAGTATGTGTGTCTGCTCTTGGCTCTGGCCACAGGTAATGAATACAGTAAGTCTAACCATTGTAATATTTATGGGACAAATTCTATCTTTTTTTAAGACTGCAAATAGATAAAGCAACTCTAGGGAATTAAGTACTTTTTCGCTTTCTAGTGCCACTACAGGCGAAAGTGTGTCACCTCTTAGGATCATCAAAATAACGTGGACGAGTTGTCAAAGTTCCCGTCAGGAGGTGATTAGTAAGGGTGCTCGAGATGAGACAGGCCAGAAAGAAGAAGAAAGGACTCTGTCATAGGATCTTGCATAATAAAACATCACAGAACAGAAGCTATTTAATCAAACTTGACCTGGGTTGCAATAGGTAGAGGACGGTCTGTGGAGGCTGTGGCTGAGAAAGAAGCACCAGCATCATGACTTGTCTCACACAACCAATCATGGATGCCCGCTTAGGCTACAGTATAGGGATAGTGTCAATTTATTGTTAGACAGGATTAAATAATCCATCTACACACAGAAAAACAATCTTGCTGATATTTAAGGCCTTCTCATGCACAGCCATTGCTTCAATTATTTTTCTCCTATCTTTCCCTTTGATTGCATAATGAGCAGCTTCTTAGTGGCCTTTATTTCTTTTGTAAAAACAAGTTCTAGTGAGGCAAATCATTTTATATGTATTTCAGTCACCAATTTGTCATTATTGCTTGGGTGCATAAATAAAGCCAAAGCTGGAATTTATATGTATTGAAAGAACCTTCTAAAAAGAAATTATATCACCCCACTTGATATTTCTCCTATTAGTAGAGACCATACCAAAGTCTATGGACAGATTTAGGGAACCAGACTGGTGGTTAATCAGGTCACCCCTAAGTACAAGAGTCAAATGTTTGTGGTCACTCTCAGGCCTAGCCTCAACCAACATATCTACCATGCATTGCCAGACCCAAAGATCCAACATGATATAGTCTAAGTTACTCATATGTAGGCCTCTCGTAAAAGTGGGCTGACCCATACTTTTTTAAGGTGAACGACTATTGCAAACTTGAATAGCATGTGAGAGGGTCAAAGCAGCTGCTTTAAGAGCTGTGGAGGTCACGCTCTTCCTAACAGGAGCTACCAGAACAGAATATCCCAATAACCACCCTCGCCTTTTGCAAGATCTATCATCGAACCAAAAAGTTTGAATGCTGTGCATAACAATTCTTGCTATAAGAATTGAGGATACTATCTAAAAGGTTAATAGTCATAGATACTTTGCTTTTATGTGTTCCTCTATAATAAATGTTTAACAATAAACTGATCTCCCAAGGTTATATGTCTTTACAATGTATCCTGCATGCCTTTACCACAAATGTTATACCACAATTTGACATTTAAAATGTGTCGCATCACATCATGGACCTTTAGCATGCATTTTTGTGGCGTGTATGTGTGTGTGTATATATATTTTAAAAAAACGGGCACTCCAGGTAGCGTGTTGCAATTAAGCACTCCAGGTAGCGTGTTGCAATTAAAACTTTTATTCAGCGGATTCAAGTACACTGTATATAGATTGTTTTAATTAATTTTTTGCGGGGAACCCCCCAGCCGCCTTTTTTAAAAACACATATATAGGTATATATATTACCCAATGGCAGTCTCAAGTAGGTCGTTATAGTTAGGACCATGTGTCCATAGGAAAAGCATTTTTTGACTTGCCTATCACTTAGCACCGTTTGACGAATCTTCATGAAATTTTCCCAAAAAAGTGTCAAGTTGGGTCTTGTTGGGCATGGAAAGCTTCAGGGTGATCCGTCAAGCGGGGGGGCCGAGAAAAGGGGAGGGGGTCAAAAAAAAGTGTATTTCCCATGTTAATTCCCATAGAGTCTTTAGACACGCCTGCAGCCCAAACCGCTGGACGGAACTACACCACATTTGGCAAAAAGGGAGATTTTGTTCGGGAGATCACATTTTTTGTTATTTGGTGTAAATCTGTTCAGTAGTTCTGGAAACATTAAGGGAAAACCAAATTTGTATATCTAGGCGCAGCCTAGGCACAGATCTCATAGTGGGATCTTATTGGCTGCCAACATTTCAACCGGGAAGTGTTGACAGCCACCTTGTGGCCAATATGCATGATAGCACCTAACTGAAATGCATCGTATTGAATGGCAGGTTTTGAAGGTCACAAAAAGGAGAATGTATAAAGGGTGATAACAGGTTTTATTTACAATATAAATCTTTCGTTGATGGTACCATACTAGCTTTCGGAAGTGTGGTGTGTTCTAAGGTGATTTTACCCTGTGAGACAGCCTTCTGCTGGGATTTCATGAATCATGTTTGAGAGATCACTGTTTTCTCGTGTTTTTCCCATAGAGGTTATGGAAGGTGTGCCAGAAGCTAAAATGAGAGCATATTTTCTGTAAATTTACACTCTCTTTCTCAGCCATATGAAAATGAAGTCTGACATTCTCAGTAAATCATGTACTTCCAACAGGTGCCTGTCTGTTGATTCTCTTGTGTTCTACTGCAGCCTTCCAAAGTGTTCTAAA
This sequence comes from Calotriton arnoldi, assembly GCA_963921515.1. Taxonomy (NCBI): domain Eukaryota; kingdom Metazoa; phylum Chordata; class Amphibia; order Caudata; family Salamandridae; genus Calotriton; species Calotriton arnoldi. The sequence goes on along the minus strand of CAWUFW010006279.1, from coordinate 39,706 downwards.
GAACTATTAGATTGCTAACAGTTTTAATTATGACAAATGTATGGCACACCTGAAGCCATGTTGATTACATAAAACTGGTAAAACTTAAAACATTTAAGTTAGAAAGAACAAAATGAGGGTGTTCAGTTTGTCAACGAAATTATGGTTAGTGCTGTAGAAAGAAATATTAAGACACATTTAAGTGAGTTCTCAAATATCTTCCTCTTCTATTTCATTAAAACATTCTGACATGCAGACTCAAACATGTGCTTTCAACACCAGCATCACACTGCCAGTTAACTCCCTGGTGATCAGCAGCTTTACTACAGTGTTTTAATGAGCAACTAGAGCGATAACATTCGGAATTTATGCCCAATGTGTAGCACATCTGAACGCCAGATTGATGGAATCGAAGTGGAAAACTGAAAGCATTTTCTCCTGAGGATACTGCTGTAAATGAGGAGATTAGGGAGCTTCATCACAAATAAATCTCCCAAGATGGCCAAAAGGGAAAAAGAGCCCAAATATAGCACAAATATCACTCAAATGTAGCCCAATTATAGCCCAATGACAGAAATGTGGAAAACACTTAAATTGTTTTTTTTTTGCTGTTTTATATAGCGCAGACTTGACCGAAGGTACTGGAGTGCTTCACATGAGCATCAGTTACATTACAAAAGGACACATTCATTTTGGTTTTAGTCATGGGGAGAGTAAGTGATTTGCCCAGAATCATAGGATGTCGAACTGATGGGATGTGCACTGGAAGCACAACACACCATGGAGAGCAACAGTGAGTCTATAATGGCATACACACAAACAATGGAGGGAAGGTGGGAGGGGGTCAGAGGCAGCAAGCTGTCCACACAGGGCAGGTGGGAGGGGCAGTGGCAGCACAGAAGACCATGCATGGCAAGCGGGAGGGTTAGTGGCAGCACAACAGCCATGGTGGGCAAGAGGGAGGGGATGCACAAAGGACCATGGAGGAAAGAAGGGAGGGGGAGGGGCTGGACACAGATAAAAGAGGGCAGGGGGAGGGGCTTAACACATATCCAACAGATCACACAGGGCAGACAGGAGGAGCAGTTGCAGCACAACAGAGCATAGAGGGCAGAAGGGAGTGGCAGCAAAATGGACCATGGAGGATAGGAAGGAGGGGATAGGGGCATGGAACTTGGACAGACAGGGTGGAGGTGACAGGGACAGGTGGCAGCCATCTGACAATGCTAGGCAGGTGGGAGGGGCAGTGGCAGCTCAATAGAACACTCAAAGTAGATAGGAGGGGCAGTGGTAGGTACATGGAATATGATGGGCAAAAAGGATGGAGCAGGAGCATGCACACAGACATCGGTAGGCAGGGTTAAGGAGAGTAGGGGCAGCAAGCTAAGCATAGAGGCTAAGCAGGAGGGCAATGATGGGGAATAGAATTGGGCAACGGAGGATAGGAGGAGTTGGCAGGGACATCAAGCTAAATGGAGGGCAGAGGCAGCACATCGGACCATGCAGGGCAGGAGGGAGGGGGCTGATGCATGGGCTCGGACAACAGAGGGTAGGGAGGAGGTGGATGGGGCAGCAAGTTAACTGTTTAGGGAAGGCGGGAAGGGCAGTGGCAAAACAACATCCACACAGGGCTGCAATGAGGGAGCAGGGTTATGGACTTGGACAACGGATGGCAAGGAGGAGGGGGGCTAAAGCAGCAAGCTTGGGTGGGGTCAGCACAATGCAAGGCCAGGTCCTGTGTTCAACGCCTCACCCCACTGTGCATTGCAATGGCCATCTTACTTAACATTAAAAAAACCTTAAAGGTTACAGGGACGTTATAGTTGGGAAATAAAATTTCAAAAAAAACATAGAAATTCACTGAAAAAAACAAAGGTTACAGGGATGGTATAGTTAGGCTCAGATTTCACACATACAAATCCAGTGAAATTCAGCAGTTATAGTTACCTGAGCTACCTATACCTTATGCCCCCGCAATGCACTGCTTATGACCTACATATTATATCACATAAGAAATGGCCAGTGACATCACTCATTACATCACTGATGACATCTCAAATGACATCACTGAAAACATCATCCAGTAATTGTGTTTTCTAAAAGTTTATGCATGTTAAACATATATACTAAGGTACTACAAAAGTTAAATTACTATACTTTGTGTACTACTAATCAGTGATACTATTTCTAACATATATTATGTGTGTGTCTGTGTGTATCTGTGTGTGAGTGGATGTCTGAGTGGCTTTATAGGTGTGTGAGTGGGTGCATTAGTGGCTGTATGGGTGAATACATGGGTGTGTGAGTACCTGTAGGGGTAAAAAAGTGGGTGTGTGTGAGTAACTGCATGGGTTTGGGAGTGGCTGTCTGACTGGCTGCATTGGGAAGTGAGTGGGTGTGTGTCAGGACACGGATATAGGTTAACACTAACCTGGTCAGCCGCGTACAGCGGGAGCGATGGAAGATGCTATACTTCCTCTTCCCCTTATATGGAACCACCTGCGAGTACTATGAACACTCAGCAGATTACACCACAACAGGGGAAGGGGAAAAAAGGGACAAACGAAACAATAAAGCTGCAGCAGTGAAAACACTCAAGGAGCGCTGGTGTGGAGTTCTGTAGACCTCACTCCTATGGTAGCCCCGTGTTTCCTGTATAAGAGACACAACACATCACACATAAGTACCCACACAGGTCCAGTCACTATCAATGTTACAAATGTGTTGTACTACACTTACATTTAAGGCTGCTGCACGTATTCCACAAGAAAAAGAAGCACAAAAGGTAAAAATAAAGAAAAGAAATCAAGCAGTGTTTACATCACTATTCCTCAGTGACATAATACCCTCGGTACTACAAAGACAGTACGTATTCAGCATTCAGATAATACCCAGTACTTATCTGCAACCAGGTAGTCCACTGGTAAATGGTGTCTGTGTCTTTAAGTATCCAAGTAAAATTCTTCGTATCCCAAAAATATAGATTTCAGAATCAAGCCCACAAATAATATAGCAACAAAATCCGAACTCCGAGCCTCTCAACAGCTCTGATTTCACCTAGAGTACTCCTCCGGTTTCAGTACTCCAAAAAGCGCATTCACACGCTTACTGTAATGAAAGGTCGCGTTACAAGCGCGAAGGGTTAAGAGATCAAAAAGCGCTTCCAGGCGCTTTCGGGGAACATGAGGCTCTTTCTTCAAAGCCTCTAAGAAGCGCTTCTGAGCGCGTAATATGGCAATTGTCGCGCTCCAAGCGCAAAGGTGCTTTTGAGGTTTAAAGCGCGTCCGCGCGCTTTCTAAAATGAAAGGTCGCGCCTCATCGCGAAGGTAGTGCAAGTTTAAGCGCGGCAGTGCTTTCTCAGGACTGGCGTCCCTGGTCTTCTCTAGGACCCCGTAGAAGCGAATGACGGTCCTCCCACGAGGACTGGGAGAATGGCGTCTCTGCCCCTTCGTCTCCAAGGGTCACAGAGCAGCAGGAAAGTGCAGACAAGCAGTTCAACGATCCGGATACAGGAAACTCCGACTTCAGGTGACAAGCACCTGATAGCAGTTCGGGAGGAGCTTATGTAGAGCAGGAAGGATAGGAAGAGATAGGACTACTGCCTCCCTCAGCATTCTGGGAGATGTAGTTCACCACATTCACTCCCCATTCACGCCTTTGTGTGACTACTGCGCCCAAGGTTAAACGTGACAGTGTGTGAGTGGCTCTATGGATGAGTGAGGGGATGTATGGGAGAGTGAGCAGAGGTGTGAGTGGCTCTATGGATGAGTGAAAGGCTGTGTGAGTGTCTGCATTGGTGAGTGAGTGGGTGTATGAGTGGCTGTATGGGTGAGTGACTGGCTGTGTGAGTGGCTGTATGGGTCTGTTAGTTGATATGTGAGTGGTTATATAGGTGACTAAGTGGCTGTGTGAGTGGCTATATGGGTGAGTGTGTGTAAATGGCTGTATGGGTGACTGAGTGGCTGTTTGCGTGAGTGCTTGGTTAATTGTTTGGTTGTGTGAATGGCTGTATTTGAGAGTGAGTGTATATGTGAGTGGCTGTATGGGTGAGTGAGTACTTGTGTGAGTGCTTGTATGGGTGTTTGAGTGGGTGTGTGAGTGGCTGCATGGATGGGTGTGTGGGTATGTGAGTATGTGCCTGAATGAATATATCAGTGAGTGACTGGGTGTGTAAGTGGCTGTATGAGTGGGTGTTTGGTTGAGTTGGTGTGTGAGTGGCTGTATTGGAGAGTGAGTGTCTGTGTGAATGGCTGTATGGATGAGCAAGCGGATGTGTGAGTGCTTGTATGGATGTGTGAATGGGTATGTAACTGGTTGTGTGGGTATGTGAGTGTGTGTGAGCAGTTTTATGGGTGAGTGAGTGGCTGTGTTGAGAGGCTGTACGGGTGAGTGCATGGATGTGAGTGGCTGTTAGGTAATAGGTGGGTGTGTGAGTAGTTGTATGGGTGAGTTTGTGACTGTGAGTGGCTGTATGGGTAAGTGACTGATTGTATGAGTAGCTGTATGGGTGAGTGAGTGGTTGTATGAGTGCCTGTATGAGTAAGTGGGTTTATGAGTGGCTCTATGGATGAATGAGTAGTTGTATAAGTACTCGTATGGGTCTGTGAATGGGTATGTGAGTGGTTGTGTGGGTATATGAGTGGGTGTATGGAAAGTTGTGTAGGGGTGTGAATGGGTGTGTGATTTATTCTGTGGATGATGTCATCAGTAATGTCATCAGTGAAGTAATTTGTCATCAGTGATCTCACTGACAATGTCATGAGTGGGGGCATATGTTATAATTAGCTCAGTTAACTATGACTGCTGAATTTCACTGGTTTTATATGAGTGAAATCTGACCCTAACTATAACGTCCCTGTAACGTTTTTTCCAGTGAAAATATATATATATATATATATATGTATCAATTTTCCAGCTTTGCAGTACTTTTTTTTCCCAGGAACTCGCAAAAAGAGAAACGGACTCCAATTTCTTCGTGCCAGTTTATTTTAAGTGCATGAATGTTGCCATGACGCGTTTCGGGCTCTGAAGCCCTTGATCACATGACATGTCAGTGCATAAATCGCTTATTTAAAGTGACAGTGCAATAGACGACAGTGAAAACAGACTTTCGTTCTGTTTTCTCATTCACCTTTTTCTTTTTTCTTTTTACTTTTTAGCAGCAAAGTACATACAAATTTCATTTATAAATAGCGTAACAATAATTTGTGTATGCTATCTAACAGTGAAAAAAATATACATATCCACAATAATATCTGTATAAATACACAATAAAATATTGGATAAAATATTGCTTTGAGCCTATAAATACAATTGAGATAAAAGGATCTAGTTGGTCTTTGGTAAAACATAACTATGAAATATAAATGTTGATATAAATATAAATGTAAATATAAACATTGTGTACACCTTGTACACATTATGCAGCTAAGGCATCTCCCTTGTTGTTTTACTGCAATATCCACATTTAGCTCGTTTTTGGGACCAATACTTCTCAACTACTAACAATAATATATTATCTCTTATGTCTAGCTGCTATACTTAAACATCCAAAACAGTCGTCTAAAATATTTACATACGAACAGTGTTAAAAAATACTAAATATAAAGTGCCAAAGTGCTAACTAAAATAACACCATTTGTAGTGAACATGTAGTAGTGTTTTGCTTAATAAAAACATTAAAAAGATTTTTTGATTTTTCTCTTCTTTCTTTTACGGGAAATGATAGAGGTTGCGCGTGATTTAATAAACAGGTAGCTTGCTAAAATTAATTAATTAGGATTAATCCTACAAGCTGTTCTATATTAACAGTTAACTTTCAATTGTTAAACTGTAAGAAAAATTGTTTATACACTTTTTATTTCATTTTACAATGGTACCAAGTGTTATTGCAGACCGAGTTTCTCAACCTGAGCTTTTAGAGCCACGTATACAAGTCCTCAGTAGTATTTAAACCATTAGGACTCTTACTATCAAACTCTAAAATATAGTGAGTTTCTAATTTCCTCAGGTTAGCCTCTCTATTGCCACCCCTTCTTAATGGTGGTATGGAATCCACAACAAAATATTTTAGATCTTCTATTTGATTGTTATGGACTTCCCTGAAGTGGCGAGCAACTGGGTAACTTGGGTCAAAGTTGGTGATGGCTCTCATGTGTTGGAGGACTCTCTTGTGGACTGGCAGTTTAGTACTGCCAATGTACTTAAGTCCACAGGCGCACTCCAACACATAGATGGCATATTCAGTTTTACAAGTCAAGGACTTGGAAATGTTGGTGGGAGTGGTCCTAAAAGGGGTACAGTATGAATTTTTGTTGACGCCCAACTTGCAAGCTTTGCAAGTCAAACATTTTCTGAACCCCTTTTGTCCTGAAAGCCAATTCTTACTTGAAACAATCTCTGGGCTGCTTTTCACTAAATAATCACTTGTTGAAGTTGCCCTTCTATACGTAACGGTAGGATTTTTGGGGATTAAATCTCCCATTGTAGAATCGTTGCGTATTATATGCCAATTTTTCCTTATAATTCGGCATATGTCCTCTCTCTGTCTACTGTACGTCAGAATGAGTCTGGGATTGCTAGTTTCAGAAGTGGACTTAGGATCAGGTTTTATGGTGGTTTTAGATAAAAGGTCTTCCCTACATAGTTGGTTTGTTTTTCTAATAGCTGCAACTATGGTTAAGGCTGAGTATCCTCTGGCTAGGAAACGTATATATATATTACCAACTGGCAGTTGCCAGTAGGTAGTTATAGTTAGGACCTTGTTTCTATTCAAAAAGCGTTTTTTCTTTTGCCAATATCTTTGGTGCCGTTTGACGAATCTTCGTGAAATTTTCAAAACTAATAGTTCACTCAGGTCAGCTCCTGTCTTGGAAGTTTCGGGGTGATTCGTCAAGCGGGGGCTGAGAAAAAAGGGGGGTCCCAAAACGCGTTTTCTCCATGTTAATTTCCATAGGAAACTTTAGTCAAAGCTACAGCCCGAACTGCTGAATGGAATTACACCAAATTTGGCATAAGGATAGCTCTTGGTTCAGAAAGCATGCTTTATTTAAAATGGTGTAAATCCATTCAGTAGTTCCTGGGAAATTCAAAAAAGAAAAATATTGATATCTGGTGGCCAAGGACGATTCGCGAACCCTCCCGATCACGAGCTTCATTCTGATTGGCTGCCAACACTCCAAACCAAAAAGTGATGGCAGCCATCTTGTGAAAACAGTAAACAAAAAGATAAAAATCAAGGAAAGGGGTCAGGGAAGAAACACCCTGACCCCCTAGGCCTGCTCAGGGGGTCTCACAAGGACCACCAGGGCCAAAAAAAGCATTAAAAAAAAATAATTTGCAGAATTCGCGCTGGGTGTGCAAATTCCACCGAAAATTTTAAAAAAACGAAGTGCGGGCTCCCGCGCTTCATTTTCTATAAGCCCCCGGGTGGGCCAGGTCCTGGGGGCAATACCTAATTATGTCGCGGGGGCCCGTGGGGCCCTTGCAGCCCCAGGGACCACCACCTCCCCAGGGCTTAGTTTATCATATGTGGTGCGGCACGCTGCCCCTCCGCAGCCCTGGTGACCACCACCTCCCGGGGCATTAAGTTATTTTAGGGTGGGGGGCCTTGTGGGCCCCCCGAAACCCTGGGGACCGCCACCTCCCTGGGGCTATAATTTATTTAGATCGGGGGCCTCGCGGCCCCCCAAGCCCCGGGGACCCCACCTCCCGGGGGCTACTTTGAAAAACAAAGTGTGGGGGGCTCGACCCCCCACACTGCCACGGGGACCACCACCTACTCGGGGCACTCTTGATTAAAATGCGGGGGTCTGTTGTGGACCCCAGGCCCCGGGGACCACCACCTACCCGGGGCTTTAAACAGTTGGGAGGGGCGCCACGCGGCTCCCCTCCTGGAGCCCTTGATAGCCCTCGGGACCACCACCCCCCAGGGCCGGCTCCTGCAATGTCCCGGAGTGCCCACCCCAGGGACATTGCCATTTGTTATGGCAGGGCGGGAGGACGGCTCCCGCCCTGCCATAGCAAACACTGCTTTGCTTCTTGGAAGCGAGAGCAGGAAACCTGATCTCGCTTCCAAGAAGCAAAGCAGATTGCTTTTGGACAAGGGGAGCTGCATGTCAGCAGCTCCCCTTGTTCAAAAGCAATGCTGGCTCCCGCAGAAGGCAGGGAGCCAGCTGGGATTGCAGGGGCATTGGGGCTCCCCGCGGTCCCCAACGTGAGGCCAGGCCCCGGGGATGGGGTCCTTGGGGCCAAAAATGGCCTGGGTGGGGGGCCGCTTGGCACCCCTCCCTTTATTTAAAAAAAAAGCAATGGCCAAGCCCCGGGGGATGGGGTCTCTTGGGCAGAAAATGGCCCGGGAGAGGGGGCGGCACGGTCCGCCTCCCTTTTAAAATAAATAAATAAAGGAATGGCCAAGCCCTGGGGAATAGGGTCCCCAGGGCCAAAAATGGCCCGGGAGGGGGGCCACGCTCCCCCCTCCCTTTTTTAATATATATTTTTTTTAAACAAAAGAAGGCCGGGCCCCGGGGGATGGGGTCCCCGGGGCCCAAATTGGCCTCAGGAGGGGGGCCACACGGGCCCCTTCAAAATAAAAAAAAAGGGCTAGGTATGCCCCGGGGGATGGGGTCCCTGGAGTCAAAAGTGACCCAGGGAAGGGGAGCCATGCGGCAACCCTCCCATAAAATAAAAAAAGTAAAAAAAAAAAGAAACCGGCAACTCACGGAAGCCCCGCCCCCTCCCTGCACAACTCTGCAAACGTGCCTCCTGGCGCGATCTGGGTTGGGGTATAAAGTCCTCGTTGCTACTGAGGGTCCCTGGGGGCCAACTAGGACACCAGGGACCTCCAGTAAGCCCCACACGGTGGGATTGCTGAGAGGTGGTATGAGGCCACGCCCCTTTTTACACCACTCTGCAAACGCACCTCTTGGCGCACTGCTGGTGGGGTGATGAGGTCCCCTTGTGTCCTGAGGACCTCAGGACTAAAGTGGACTTCATCCCCCAAGCAGTAGTGCGCCAGGACGTGCGTTTGCAGAGTGGTGTAAAAAGGCGGCGTGGCCTCTGACCACTCTCAGTAATCCAGCTGTGTGGGGCTTTTTAGAGGTAACAAGAGGGCTAGTTGGCCCCCAGGGACCCTCAGGAGGCAAGAGGACTTCATCCCCCAACCAAGAGTGCACCAGGACGCGCATTTGCACAGTGGTGGAGAAAGGGGGTGTGGCCTGTGTCTACCTCTCAGCAATCCCACTGAGTGGGGCTTACTGGAGGTAACAGGTAGGCTAGTTGACCCCTAAGGACCCCCAGCAGCGAAGGGGACTTCACTCCCCATCCAAGAGCGTGCCAGGGAGCGTGTTTGCAGAGTGGTATGCAAAGGGGGCATGGCCTGCTTTGAGAACTTACCAATGCTGCTGTGCGGGACTTATTGGAGGTAATAGGAGGGGTAGTTGGCTGCCAAGGATGTCCTTGGGGGGCAACTACCCCTCCTGTTATATCCAGTAAGTCTCACGCAGTGGGATTGCTAAGAGGTCTCCGGAGGCCACGCCCCCCCTTTCTCCACCACTCTGCAAACGCTCGTCCTGGCACACTACGGGTTGGGGGATGAAGTCCACTTTACTCATGAGAGACTTTGGGGGCCAAGTAGCCCTCCTGATACCTCCTGTAAGTCCTACGCAGAGGAAATCTTAAGCACTGGTCCAAGGCCCAGCCCCCTTTCTCCACCACTCTGCAAATGCGACTACTAGTTAAAGAAGCAGTTGCAATGTAATAGGTCTTGCATTTGCAAGAGTTAGAGCTATTGGCGTTGTAAATGTATACGTTTTCTACTAATGTTTTTTGGAGTGGAGTGGATGTATGTTGTGTGTAGTGAAATTATGTGGTATGTTGTGCAGTGAAATTATGTGGATAGAAAGTATGTGGTATTTAGTGTATAGGAATTATGTAGAGTGGGATTATGTGTTATGGAGAGTAATTATGTGGTATGGTAGTCTGTGTTGTGGAGTGGTAAGCTCAGGTTTAGTCTTCCTCATTTCCATAGAAGCAAAACTATAAACTCAATGAGACAAAAAAAAAGAAGGAACCACTGAGGAGCACTTCTGGACCTAGTCAGAGGTATGAGCAGGGCCACTGGAATTATGCGACTGTTTGGCTGCACCGACTTTCGCACTATTATACATTTTCCGCATTTGCCACATAATCCATCATCTGCTGCATAATCTGCAGATTTAAACAAAAAAAGGCTTGTTTCTAACTCAAACGGCTCAAACGTTACCAAAAATGCAGCTACAAGTGTTATAGCGTGGTGGAAGGCCCTTTGCAAACCTAGAATGGTCACCGCTTATTTATTGCTAAATGTGGGTGTTAAATTGGTACTAATGGTGTGCAAGCCACTCTTGCTTCTTTCTGCGCCTCTCTTGCCTCTTTCTGCATTTCTGTTGCTTCTTTCTGCACTTCTCTTGCTTCTTTCTGCACCTTTCTACCCATGTCCTACCTATGTAGGCATAGTTAGAAATTAGCATTTAAAAAACCTTAGAAATTCACTGAAAAAAACATAGGTTTCAAGGACGTTATAGTTAGAAATTAGCATTTAAAAAACCTTTGAAATTCACTGAAAAAAACCATAGGTTTCAGGTACGTTATAGTTAGAAATTGGCATTTAAAAAACCTTTGAAATTCACTGAAAAAACCATAGGTTTCAGGGACGTTATAGTTAGAAATTAGCATTTAAAAACCTTTGAAATTCACTGAAAAAACCATAGGTTTCAGGGACGTTATAGTTAGAAATTAGCATTTAAAAACCTTTGAAATTCACTGAAAAAACCACAGGTTTCAGGGACGTTATAGTTAGTTGGACATTTCACTCGTACAAAACCAGAGAAATTTAGACGTTATAGTTAGTTCAGCTAACTATAACTCATGCCCCCGCAATGCACTGCTGATGACATCACATATAACATCACTCATGACATGGTCAGTGACATCACTGATGACATCTCAGCCCCAGGGACCGCCACCTCCCCAGGGCTTAGTTTATCAAATGTGGTGGGGCACGCTGCCCCTCTGCAGCCCCAGGGACCGCCACCTCCCCGGGGCTTTTTAAAAAAAATGCATGGGAGGGCTCCTGCCCCCCCCCATGCTGCCCTGGGGACTCCCACCTCCCGGGGCATTAAGTTATTTTAGGGTGGGGGGGCCTTGCGGGCCCCCCGAAGCCCTGGGGACCGCCACCTCCACGGGGCTATAATTTATTTAGATCGGGGGCCTCGCGGGCCCCCCCAAAGCCCCGGGGACCCGACCTCCCGGGGGCTACTTTGAAAAACAAAGTATGGGGGGCTCAACCCCCCACACTGCCACATGGACCACCACCTACTCGGGGCACTCTTGATTAAAATGGGGGGGTCCGTTGCGGACCCCCGGCCCCGGGTACCACCACCTACCCAGGGCTTTAAACAGTTGGGAGGGGGGCCATGCGGCTCCCCTCCTGGAGCCCTTGATAGCCCTGGGGACTGCCACCCCCCAGGGCCAGCTCCTGCAATGTCCCGGGGTGCCCACCCCAGGGACATTGCCATTTGTTGTGGCAGGGCGGGAGCACCCTGCCATAGCAAACACTGCTTTGCTTCTTGGAAGCGAGAGCAGGAAACCTGATCTCGCTTCCAAGAAGCAAAGCAGATTGCTTTTGGACAAGGGGAGCTGCATGTCAGCAGCTCCCCTTGTCCAAAAGCAATGCCGGCTCCCGCAGAAGGCAGGGAGCCAGCTGGGACTGCAGGGGCATTGGGGCTCCCCCCGCGGTCCCCAATGTGAGGCCAGGCCCCGGGGGATGGGGTCCCCGGAGCCAAAAACTGGCCTGGGTGGGGGGCCGCTTGGCACCCCTCCCTTTATTTAAAAAAAAAAAGCAATGGCCAAGCCCCGGGGGATGGGGTCTCCGGGGCAGAAAATGGCCCGGGAGAGGGGGCGGCGCGGCCTGCCTCCCTTTTAAAAAAATAAAATAAAGCAATGGCCAAGCCCCGGGGAATAGGGTTTCCAGGGCCAAAAATGGCCCGGGAAGGGGGCCACACTCCCCCCTCCCTTTTTTTATATATTTTTTTTAAACAAAAGAAGGCCGGGCCCCGGGGGATGGGGTCCCCGGGGCCCAAATTGGCCTCAGGAGGAGGGCCACACGGGCCCCTTCAAAATAAAAAAAAAGGGCTGGGTATGCACCGGGGGATGGGGTCCCTGGAGCCAAAAGTGACCCAGGGAAGGGGAGCCATGCTGCAACCCTCCCATACAATAAAAAAAGTTTAAAAAAAAGAAACCGGCAACTCACGGAGGCCCCGCCCCCTCCCTGCACAACTCTGCAAACGTGCCTCCTGGCACGCTCTGGGTTGGGGTATAAAGTCCTCATCGCTACTGAGGGTCCCTGGGGGCCAACTAGGACACCAGGGACCTCCAGTAAGCCCCACCTGGTGGGATTGCTGAGGGGTGGTATGAGGCCACGCCCCTTTTTACACCACTCTGCAAACGCACCTCTTGGCACACTGCTGGTGGGGTGATGAGGTCCCCTTGTGTCCTGAGGGCCTCAGGACTAAAGTGGACTTCATCCCCCAAGCAGTAGTGCACCAGGACGTGCGTTTGCAGAGTGGTGTAAAAAGGCGGCGTGGCCTCTGACCACTCTCAGTAATCCAGCTGTGTGGGGCTTTTTAGAGGTAACAAGAGGGCTAGTTGGCCCCCAGGGACCCTCAGGAGGCAAGAGGACTTCATCCCCCAATGAAGAGTGCGCCAGGACGCGCATTTGCACAGTGGTGGAGAAAGGGGGTGTGGCCTGTGTCTACCTCTCAGCAATCCCACTGAGTGGGGCTTACTGGAGGTAACAGGTAGGCTAGTTGACCCCTAAGGACCCCCAGCAGCGAAGGGGACTTCACTCCCCATCCAAGAGCGTGCCAGGGAGCGCGTTTGCAGAGTGGTATGCAAAGGGGGCGTGGCCTGCTTTGAGAACTTACCAATGCTGCTGTGCGGGACTTATTGGAGGTAATAGGAGGGGTAGTTGGCTGCCAAGGATGTCCTTGGGGGGCAACTACCCCTCCTGTTATATCCAGTAAGTCTCACACAGAGGGATTGCTAAGAGGTCTCTGGAGGCCACGCCCCCCCTTTCTCCACCACTCTGCAAACGCTCGTCCTGGCACACTACGGGTTGGGGGATGAAGTCCACTTTACTCATGAGAGACTTTGGGGGCCAAGTAGCCCTCCTGATACCTCCTGTAAGTCCTACGCAGAGGAAATCTTAAGCACTGGTCCAAGGCCCAGCCCCCTTTCTCCACCACTCTGCAAATGCGACTACTAGTTAAAGAAGCAATTGCAATGTAATAGGTCTCACATTTGCAAGAGTTAGAGCTATTGGCGTTGTAAATGTAAAAGTTTTCTACTAATGTTTTTTGGAGTGGATGTATGTTGTGTGTAGTGAAATTATGTGGTATGTTGTGCAGTGAAATTATGTGGATAGAAGTATGTGGTATTTAGTGTATAGGAATTATGTAGAGTGGGATTATGTGTTATGGAGAGTAATTATGTGTTATGGTAGTCTGTGTTGTGGAGTGGTAAGCTCAGGTTTAGTCTTCCTCATTTCCATAGAAGCAAAACTATAAACTCAATGAGACAAAAAAAAAGAAGGAACCACTGAGGAGCACTTCTGGACCTAGTCAGAGGTATGAGCAGGGCCACTGCAATTATGCGACTGTTTGGCTGCACTGACTTTCGCACTATTATACATTTTCCGCATTTGCCACATAATCCATCATCTGCTGCATAATCTGCAGATTTAAACAAAAAAAGCCTTTTTTCTAACTCAAACGGCTCAAACGTTACCAAAAATGCAGCTACAAGCGTTATAGCGTGGTGGAAGGCCCTTTGCAAACCTAGAATGGTCACCGCTTATTTATTGCTAAATGTGGGTGTTAAATTGGTACTAATGGTGTGCAAGCCACTATTGCTTCTTTCTGCGCCTCTCTTGCCTCTTTCTGCATTTCTGTTGTTTCTCTTGCTTCTTTCTGCGCCTTTCTACCTCTTTCTGCCCATGTCCTACCTATGTAGGCATAGTTAGAAATTAGCATTTAAAAAACCTTAGAAATTCACTAAAAAAAACATAGGTTTCAAGGACGTTATAGTTAGAAATTAGCATTTAAAAAACCTTTGAAATTCACTGAAAAAAAACATAGGTTTCAGGGACGTTAAAGTTAGAAATTAGCATTTAAAAAACCTTTGAAATTCACTGAAAAAACCATAGGTTTCAGGGACGTTATAGTTAGAAATTAGCATTTAAAAAACCTTTGAAATTCACTGAAAAAACCGTAGGTTTCAGGGACGTTATAGTTAGAAGTTAGCATTTAAAAAACCTTTGAAATTCACTGAAAAAACCATAGGTTTCAGGGACGTTATAATAAGAAATTAGCATTTAAAAAACCTTTGAAATTCACTGAAAAAACCATAGGTTTCAGGGACGTTATAGTTAGAAATTAGCATTTAAAAAACCTTTGAAATTCACTGAAAAAACCACAGGTGTCCTTGGGGGCAACTACCCCTCCTGTTATATCCAGTAAGTCTCACGCAGTGGGATTGCTAAGAGGTCTCCGGCGGCCACACCCCCCCTTTCTCCACCACTCTGCAAACGCTCGTCCTGGCACACTACGGGTTGGGGGATGAAGTCCACTTTACTCATGAGAGACTTTGGGGGCCAAGAAGCCCTGCTGATACCTCCTGTAAGTCCTACGCAGAGGAAATCTTAAGCACTGGTCCAAGGCCCAGCCCCCTTTCTCTACCACTCTGCAAATGCGACTACTAGTTAAAGAAGCAGTTGCAATGTAATAGGTCTCGCATTTGGAAGAGTTAGAGCTATTGGCGTTGTAAATGTAAAAGTTTTCTACTAATGTTTTTGGGAGTGGAGTGGATGTATGTTGTGTGTAGTGAAATTATGTGGTATTTTGTGCAGTGAAATTATGTGGATAGAAAGTATGTGGTATTTAGTGTATAGGAATTATGTAGAGTGGGATTATGTGTTATGGAGAGTAATTATGTGGTATGGTAGTCTGTGTTGTGGAATGGTAAGCTCAGGTTTAGTCTTCCTCATTTCCATAGAAGCAAAACTATAAACTCAATGAGACAAAAAAAAGAAGGAACCACTGAGGAGCACTTCTGGACCTAGTCAGAGGTATGAGCAGGGCCACTGGAATTATGCGACTGTTTGGCTGCACCGACTTTCGAACTATTATACATTTTCCGCATTTGCCACATAATCCATCATCTCCTGCATAATCTGCAGATTTAAACAAAAAAAAGCCTTGTTTCTAGCTCAAACGGCTCAAACGTTACCAAAAATGCAGCTACAAGTGTTATAGCGTGGTGGAAGGCCCTTTGCAAACCTAGAATGGTCACAGCGTATTTATTGCTAAATGTGGGTGTTAAATTGGTACTAATGGTGTGCAAGCCACTCTTGCTTCTTTCTGCGCCTCTCTTGCCTCTTTCTGCATTTCTGTTGCTTCTTTCTGCACTTCTCTTGCTTCTTTCTGCGCCTTTCTTCCTCTTTCTGCACATGTCCTACCTATGTAGGCATAGTTAGAAATTAGCATTTAAAAAAACTTTGAAATTCACTGAAAAAATCATAGGTTTCAGGGACGTTATAGTTAGAAATTAGCATTTAAAAAAACCTTTGAAATTCACTGAAAAAACCATAGGTTTCAAGGACGTTATAGTTAGAAATTAGCATTTAAAAAACCTTTGAAATTCACTGAAAAAACCATAGGTTTCAGGGACGTTATAGTTAGAAATTAGCATTTAAAAAACCTTTGAAATTCACTGAAAAAACCACAGGTTTCAGGGACGTTATAGTTCGTTGGACATTTCACTCGTACAAAACCAGAGAAATTCGGCCGTTATAGTTAGTTCAGCTAACTATAACTTGTGCCCCCGTAATGCACTGCTGATGACATCACATATAACATCACTCATGACATGGTCAGTGACATCACATGTGGGACGTATGTCACTATAACAAGGTACCTGAGAGATTGTCCGATATATCAGTTACTTTCAACAGCTAATTGGATGAGTGAATCTGCAGCTGTGACCTCTAACAATAGTTTAAGGGGAAAGCTTAAAGATAAGTCATCCTTGGTTGTTAATCCATCAATAACAAGTGATGCTTGAATTGATTTAACATTACAAATCAAAGTGCGGTTCCTAGCAGTTAGGGCACAACAACAGAGGACGGTTGGTAGTATTAGCAAGGTTAAGAATCTGCTTGGAAACATAGTTACAGATCCCGGGGAAATTAGAGAGGCTTTTAGGGGTTTTATGCCAATTTGTATAAAGACTCCTCGAATCTGGGCCCCAAGCTTTTAGATAATTGCTTGGTAGACCAGTCTGGCTTGGTCACAGATGAGGAGAGACTAATGCTTGGGGGAGTAATTTCATTAGAGGAGTTACAGGCTGCCTTGTTTGCTTTACCATCGGGGAAGGCGGTAGGAGCAGACCATATACCACTAGAATTCTATAAAGTATTCTTCTCAGAAATTCAGCAGGAGCTGCTGAGTCTTGTAAATGGTGTTAAAACCTGGATTTCGCCTCCCAGGACATGGGGTATCGCTAACATAATCATATTCTTAAAGAAAGGCAAAGACCCAGTTGCCATGGGTTCGTATAGACCAATCACGTTGCTTAATAGCGATGTGAAGGTATATTCTAAAATCTTTGCCACTCGATTAGCTGGGGTCATACACCAGCTGGTATTTGAGCAGCAGCATGGGTTTATTCCGAGTAGGGGGACAACTGACCACATTCAGAGGGTTATAGCTTTATTTGATGCAACGGAAGTTTTGGAAAAACCAATGGGGGTGGTCTTACTTGATGCAGAAAAGGCCTTCGATCGTGTGTCATGGGCCTTTTTGTGGAAAGTACTGGAAGACAATGGCCTGGGAAAAGACTTTATTGGTGCAATCCGGGCAATGTATAACAAGCCTATAGCCTATTTGCAAATAATGGGACAAGAGTCTGAACCCTTTCTAATAGAGAGGGGAACAAGACAGGGATGCCCTATGTCTCCTTTGTTGTTTGCCCTATTTATTGATCCTTTGCTCAGGAGACTAGAGTCTTCACCGGATATTGTTCCTGTTAGCTTACACGGCTGGGATACAAAAACATTGGCTTACGCCGATGACATCGCCATCATTACTAGTGACCCAGATAGGGCATTGCAGGCAGTGGAGGAGATGGCAGAAGAGTTCGGTATAAGGTCGGGGTTTTTGTTAAACAAGGCTAAAACACAAGTTTTGATTAACAGCCATACGTTGGCTTCTGATAGTAGGATCACAAGCGAAGCTACTTATTTAGGTATATGTATTACCCCTAAGGGGGGGCGTATAATTGATTTAAATGTGATCCCTATTTTGGAGAAAGCCAAACAGGATTTTGAACGGTGGGACAATTTGAGACTATCTATAATGGGAAGATGCAACTTAGTTAAGATGGTTTTTCTTCCTAAACTGCTATATGTGTTTCGAGCTGTTCCATTGGAATTCAACAATGAGTAGTTTAAGAAAATTGATAGATTAGTAGCAAGCTTTGTATGGGCATATGGGAAAACCAGAAGAGCCAATGTCTTTATGTGTTTACCCAGAGAGAGGGGTGGATGGGCACTCCCGAACTTCAGACTATACTAACTTGCTGCTGCTATGCAATGCTATAAGGTATTGTTTAGCACTCAGGCAATGGAGCACGGCGCTGGTAATCATGTACCATCCATCTATGAGTTATTAATTGGTAATGCTGCTCATGGATGTTTAATGACGTTTTTGAGCCTAGCTATTTTAAGCGAACCCGCTTTAAGACTCTGTATGCTGCATATAGGAACTGGGCGATGGTTCGGAAGAAGATTGGGGTAGGCAGGTACAGTAGATATACTCCCTGATCCAGAATGAACAACTGCCCTGTATATTTCATGATAGCTGTTTTAATAGATGGGGCAATCACGGGATTGGCAGGCTTGGAGACCTCCTTGCTGGGAATTTGCTGGCACCCTTTGATGTGATTTGCAGGAAATTTAATATCGGGCCACGAGATTTTTTAAATACCTGCAGATCAGGGATTTTTTCAAAAAAGATTGGGGGAATAGCTGGCTTCGATCAAATACCTTTGTTGGAAATGATGGTAAAGAAGACCGCCCCTTCCATTTCTCAGATATATGGCTGTTTGATGGAACTGGTCCCTGATGATTTGGAGAAACAGTGTGGGAAATGGCAGGAAAGATTTGAGCTTGCCGACTCCGGCTTTTGGAATCACTGCAGTTAGGGGGCACAATGGTGTTTGCTTCGAATCTGCAGTCACAACATTATAAGACGTTGTTTGATCTTTATGTAACTCCAGCAAAGATTGCGAAATGGGGCGGCGTGGCGGGGACAAGGTGCCCTAGATGTCAGGCGCTGGAGGCGGATCTGGTTCATATATTTTATTCCTGCTCCTGTTTAAGACTGCTAGAATTGGAAATCGTGGGCTTTTTGGGGGAGGTATTGAAAAGCAAAATCACTCCGTCTCCGCAACTAATGTTATTTGGTGTGGACAAGACAGTCTCGGGACCTGGGTTGGAAATGCTTTTTATTGCAATGATTGTTTTTAGATTGTGTATATCCTCATCATGGCTAGATAGCTTACCTCCGACCTTTCAGCAATGGAAGGGGCGCTTTTTATATGTATATCATTTTGAAATGGCTCTGTATACTCGCAAGGGCATTCAGGCTAAAAAGAAGGGGAGGAAGATATGGGGAGCCTTAATGACATGGTTGGATGCGTTCCAATAAGTACTTGCTGTTAAACCTCAGAGTCTGACTATCACCTGGACTGTATGATGAATTAGTACTGCTTTTCGTATCTTTGTACATTAATTATATTTATTAACATGTTAAATTCATAAGCTGCTATTTATGTATTTATGTACACTTGCTGTGATTGTATTTGTATTGTTTTCTGAGGAAAAAAAAAAAAAAATCAAAGTGCAACAAAGGGCACACCTAGAGAGGAAGTAGATGGAACATCCAACCTGGTGCTGTAGTTCCTTTAACCTAGCCTCACGATAGTGGGAAGGAGGAGGAAGAGCCGGCGTAGATTGGTTCATATGTTCGACATATCTGCTAGGAGTAAAAAAGGTGAGAAGGACTGTGCCTATACTGTGAGACATTACTTGCATAACTGCCCACAGTTACAAGAAATCTTGAAAGTTCACCTAAAGCGAGTGAATTTACGGTAAAACAGTTTGAAATAAAACACACTTGTTTCCAAGAGCTTTTCCCCATGCTTTCTATGCCTCCACTGGGCTGGCCAAAAGAGGCGTAGCTATCTATTTTGGTAGAGGTGTGCCTTAGGAATTTGGTCTAATCCGGAGAGACCCATTGGGTAGATGGATTTGGGTTGAGGTAAAATTAAATGGGTCTATACTAAACTTTGTAAATTACTATGGTCCAGTACTAGACGATCCCCTATCATTAGTGAAAATCAGTGAATTACTCAGGGGAATACCAAGGCAGATTATTTTGGGAGGGGATTTTAATTTTATTCAAGATTTGAGGAAAGACACTTCAAATAAAAATAAGAAACAATTAAAACCAAAGACCAAAAAAGTCCTAGAAACTATAAAACTGGAGTTTCATTTGCTAGACCCCTGGCGTCAAAGTAATCAGCTAGCGAGTAATTATACATGTTACTCTCGCCAATTTAAATCGGCCTCTCGTATTGATTATTTCCTTATTTCGCGAGCACTGAATTATATGGATACTGAAATAGGGGCTAATGCATTCTCGGACCACTCCTTTGTAAAACTTGAGCTAGTAATAGAGGAGGGCAGGAGGACAAGATCTAGGTGGCAGATGGATCGTCTCCTCCTACAAGATGCCCAGTGGATAACGGAGACAAGAGAATGGATTGTGGAGTATTTTAAGATCAATGAAGGAACGGCAGAATTATTTTCTGTTTGGGGGGGTTCAAGGCAACATTACGGGGGCAGATGATTGCTTTTTCTGCTGCCCATTCCAAAAAACGACGGGCTAAAATTTCGACACTTCAGCAGGCAGTGGATAGGGCATTGAGGATGCGGAATACCCATATACTGGGGGAGGGGGAAGGTGGGGGTCGGATTGAAAAAGCAAAACAGGCAACAAGGGAATTCTTTTTATTAGAGGAGATAAATAGCTCTAGGACCTATCAACAGCGGGTATACGAGGACAGTCAAATGGTGGGGAAACTGCTAGCTGGGGCCACTAAAAACAAACAGGAAGCAGCCCTTATTTCTGAGATCATAGTTCCCAAGACCAGTGATGTAAAAACGGATAAGGATTGCATAGCTCAAAATTTTATGGAGCATTATCAACAGCTCTATACCACTCAGTATGAGGCTGGACTGGACTTAATCCAGGAATATTTTGAGAAGACAAATCTCCCCTGCTTGTCTGAGGTTCGTAGGCACAAATTCAACTAGACATAACAAAAGAGGAAATTGTAATCGTTCTGAAATCTATTCCCGGCGCAAAAGCGTGTGGTAACGATGGGCTCCCTGTAGAATTTTACAAGACCTTCTCAAAGGAACTGATCCCCTTCTTGACGAAGTTATTTAATAATATTAAGAAGGGGGGCTGTGTCCCCTCTAGTTTTAAAGAATATGTGATTATGAGCTTTGTTAAAAAGGGTAAAAACCACAAAGACGTCAATTCTTATAGGCCGATTAGTCTCCTAAATGCCGATTATAAAATTCTTATGAAAGTCTGGGCCCAACGTTTCATTCCACTCATGCAGGAACTGATACATAAAGATCAGTCAGGTTTTGTAGCCGGAAGGTCAATGTCCTCGAATACCGGATTTTTAATTCAAGCGCTTGACTTTTTTAAGAATAATACAACCCCCTCACTTATTATGATGGTAGATGCAGAAAAGGTGTTTGACCTGGTGAATTGGGATGCTCTGTTTTATGGTCTGGGCAAATTTGGGGTTCCTGCCCAAGTGATAGATATGTTTAAGAACATCTATCAGGGTGCCAAGGCCCAGGTGGTCATCAACGCAAATCAAATAGGGACAGTAAGCATTAATCGTGGGACCAGACAAGGGTGCCCGATGTCCCCCTTGTTGTTTACCTTTTTTATTGAACCCCTGGCCTTGAGCATTCGTGACAATGTGGAAATTAGAGCCCCAATACCAGGTATGACGAAATTAAAACTCTTCGCTGATGATATTATTCTATATTTAAGTCCTGAGAGATTGAATTTGGACCGGGTGTTACTAGAATTTAGGCAGTTTGAAATGATTGGGGGATATAAAATAAATCAAAACAAGACCGAGATTTTAACTTTATATACGGACATGGAATTTCTCCCCACCAACCTTAAATCCCAGGCGTTAAGTACAGAACCAATTCGATATCTGGGAGTATTTGTCTCTAATCAATATGAACAACTATTTAGTTTAAAGTATCTAGCGATGCAGAACAAAATCAAAATATTGCTCGATAAATGGTCAATTTTACCATTAACGTTAATAGGCCGTGTAGCCCTAATAAAAATGTCCATTCTTCCTGTATTAGTATTTCTTTTTATTAACGTACCTTTGAAAATTAATGTTAAATTTTTTAAAGAGCTGGAATCAATGTTTAGAGAATTTGTCTGGAATAAAAAAGCCTCCAGGGTTAAGCAGACAATACTTCAGTTAGAAATTAAGCAGGGTGGACTAGCACTGCCTAAAATACAAACTTATTATGAAGCAGCGATTTTAGATCTTACAGCGCGCTTGCTGGAACCAAAGGGATTAATAGACAATTTTTTCTTTGCCAAATGGTTCAGGAATCAGGTTTGCAGATACCAACATTCTTAAAAATAGCTAAACTACCGAAAATAACTAGATGTAAGACGCTACAGGACTTTGTTTCTAGATTGAAATCTTTTTTTAAACAAGCCGGCTCCTCCGGATTCCACTATTTAAAGCTGATCGAATGCAAAAGTTTGGGTCTCCAAATTCATTCTAGTCGTTTGAAAAACTGGAAAGATTGCGGGCTAGAGGAGCTGGGACATTTTTTTATGAATAACAAAATAATTACCTGTCAAGAGGTGCAAAGTAGATGTGGCGATCATAATAAGCTTGATTTTTTTGAGTATATACAGATTACAAATTTTATAAAAACATATAAGCTTACATCAAGTGGCACCCCAACAAGCCAGGTAAGCGCCCTTTACCGAG
Organism: Calotriton arnoldi; assembly: GCA_963921515.1. NCBI lineage: Eukaryota > Metazoa > Chordata > Amphibia > Caudata > Salamandridae > Calotriton > Calotriton arnoldi. The sequence continues at coordinate 17,509 of CAWUFW010006279.1, read as the reverse complement.
CCAAATTAAGGGGGGTAGGCAACTGGTATGCGCAGCTGATGAAACTCAATGTGTCCCCAGTGGTCGAGAAATTTTAGAAGGAGAAGCACGTGAAACTAATTGTACGTTGTCTAGTCAGGAGTGGCAGTTAATATCCCAGTTGGGCAGTAAGGCATTAAGAGCTGCCAACTTTAAAAGGATGGCCTTCCTGTCTCGTTGGCTGGCATACTACAGTCCTCAATCCCTCAGTAAAAGATACCCGGAAGTAGAAAATAAATGTTTCCGATGCCAATTAGAGGGGGGAGGAGACTGTCTCCATACTTTTTTCACGTGTACAAAATTAGAGCTTTTCTGGGTGAAAATCTTCTCGGCAATAAGCCAGGCAATTCAAAAGAGGGTAGACCCTGAGGGTGTGGTAGCCCTCTTTGGCATTTCTAGAGTAAGGGGAGACTTGATAAAATCAGAGGAGACTTTTATTGCGATCAGTTCTTTGGTTGCCCGCTCCTTAATTCTCCAGAACTGGAGGTCGGAGGATGTCCCCTCCCACTTGAAGTGGTTAAATAAAATGAAACGAACAATGGTATTTGAAGAAGCATATGCTATGAGGGTAGGCGCCACAAGAAAATTTGAGGCTGTTTGGAAGTATTTTAAGAATTTAGAAACTATGGCGTAAATAAATTTTTTATAGATTTTGCACTATAACACTTTGACGGTTCAGCACGTAGCACTTTTAGTGTGCTGTAACAGCACACTTAAAAAGCACTATAGCACTTTGGCACTTTTTTAAATAGAGTAGGGGTATCGTTCCTGAGTACGGTAGCACTAAGCACTTTAGCATTTTTAATAGCAAAACTTATATAGTTGGAAGTAGTTTAAGATGCGGACATTTAACTGTTGAAACAGGTTGATTTTTAACATGTTTTGATACTTTGATCCCTGTTGGTTTATAGCTAATTTAAGGTTGGCTAAGTGAATGTAAAATGATTAGTGTAATATCTTGATGATAATTGTTTGTAAAATGTCCATTTTTGCTTTGCTCAATAATTTTTTTTTTTTTTTTAAAGTGTAGATTACAACTACCAGATGTCCAAGACCCAAAATGGTGTTGACTGACAGGAGTGCCTCCAGAGGCTTTATGGATCAGAAGTTCTGCCAGCATCACCAGATCAAGACATAAGCAAAGACCATAACCGAGACCTCAAAAGGCATTAATGGTTAATCTTTGATTTAAGAGAATATGTGCTGGGAAACAAACCCCTTGTAGAAAGGAGGCATGCGGAATCACTAACATTTTATGTAATTGAACTCCCATGTTTTCACTAGTGTTATGAACATCATGGCTTTGCACCAACACTCTGAAAATAAACTGGAAAGAAGAAAGTACCTCTATGTCTTCAGTGTATTGTTTTCAACACTACTGTTGAATAACCAGATTACAACATACTCAAATACTAACTTGTGTTGCTCCCAAAGGGGTGCAGGAAGAGGACTAGTTTCCCAAAGTCTACACAGAATTTCAAAATATGTTTAATGAAAAAAAGGAGCAAAAGAATTTTAGTCTCATGGACCTATGATTAGCCTGTTTCCTCAAGTAAAGATCCCGCACGGCAGGTTATATTGGTTGACTACAAAGAAAGATGCTGTTTTTAGTTCAAAATATTTTATTGAAATTTTCAAATGAATGGACAATACAAACAAGAACACCGAAATGATACATAGTGTAATTGGATCAGAAAGTACATAAATTCGGTGAACAGTGTACCAGTAAAAGTTAAACACTAAGGGCCTGTTTATGACTTCACCGGTCCCGTGGTGAAGTTGCAGTGGTGGTTGGGGACCGCCACACCAGTGGTCCAACCACCATATTACAAGTATGGTGGTCGGACTATTTTGGACCGCCGCAACGGCCAGGGAACCGTGTTCCCTGGCAGAGGTGCTGCGGTCTAGGGCAGCAATATGCTTGGCAGTGCCACTGCAGCACCGCAAAGCATATTCTGAGTTTCCCCACCGCCAGCCTTTTCATGGCAGTGAGCCCACCATGAAAAAACTGGTGATGGGGGAAACTAAGAGGGCCTACAGGTCCCCCTGTTACCTCTGTACACTGGGATGCACATGTGCCCCCCCCGTGGTAATACCAAAGCACCGCCCACTAGGTCAAGAGAAAATTCCTAATCTGGTGGGTGGCCGGCGGTTGACATTGGCGGTGTCCCGCTCCTGCACCGCCCTGCACTGCCAAAGTCGTAATCAGTCCGTAAATGACTTAGGGGCCGATTCCGATTCGGGCCGGAAATCTCTCCGACCGAGCCGGACCCGGAGAGATTTCCGACCGAATCGGACTCTGGCAGTCCGACCGAACGAGTACGATGCGCACGCATGCCATCGGACTCGAGTCGGTCGGACTCCCATTGAAGTCAATGGGAGCCGGTCGTACAACGCGTACGCGGGCTCCCATTGACTCAATGGGTGCGAGGCGGACAAGGGCGCCCCCTACAGCAGGTACGCGTCGATGCGCATCGCGGCGTACATGCACAGGTAGGGGGGACCCATGGGTCCCCCCTGTGTGCGACTCGCGCGCCTACGCGTAAAGTCCGGCTCCGACAGCTTTTTCGAGCCGGACGGCGCGAGTCGATCGGACTGCTCGCGGCGCGCATCGTACTTACCCGGCCGGGAAACGTCTCCATAGCGCGGTGCGAGTCGTGTCCATGCGAGTCGGTCGGAGCGTGTTGAAGCCGCGTTCGAGTCGGTCAGAGATTTCGCGGGTGCCTGCATCGTACTCGCTCGGCCGGACCCGCGTACGATTCGGTCGGGAAACAGGGCTCCGAATCGGATCCGGTAAATCCGAATCCGATTCGGAGCCCTACCGGCCGAGATCGGAATCGGCCCCTTAATATAAAGAAAACAAGCAAGAGCCACCAAACATATAATAATCATAGCAACTATAATGAAATAAGCAATAGATTATGGGAATTAAACATTATAAATGTACAGCAATATATTCATCAATTGATTTCCAAAACAATTGAAAAGAGAAAGTATTATTAACAACACTCTTAAGAAATAGCTGGGTCCCTCTACAGATACAAATAATACAGGGCCACCAGATGAGTACAGATACTAAAAATGCATCCTCCCAGTTTACTGTCATTGTTTTTAAGGAAGAGGATAACAAAAAACAAATAGTTTACTATGTATATCAGATAATGTAGTAGATAGGGAAAATTATTTAGTAATTAGCATATCAGAAGAAAGATTATCAGAGATGTGGAGTATTTCCATTATAATGTCCCATATGTCTTTCCAAAGTTGTGAAATAATAATGCAATCAAATAAAACATGTTTTAAAGAACCATCCATTGTCTTACAATCCTAACACAATGGAGAGTCTAATAGTTTTCCTTTAAATAATTTAGAAGGGGTCCACAGAGAATTAAACAAAATAAAGGAATTCGTGGGAAGCCAACCTGAAATATTTGCTACCTATATTTTTCTCCAAGTATCCAGAGAAAACGTTCTGGAGAGTTTATTATTCCCAAAATTAGTAAGAAAAAGGGAGATTGACTTCATTTTTGTTATGCAATTGTTTATAAAATTTTGAAACGCCAAGAGAAGAAGCATTTTTAAAAGCATTGCTGCAAAGTTCAGAATCAGAGATTTAGATAGTAGGCAGCCTGTTTGGAAAGCAATTAAGAACAGTGTTACCTAAAATTTCATATTTATAAATGTCCTCTTAAGGTAATGAGAACGTATGTTGTAATTCTGAAAAGGGTAAAAGAACAATGTTATTACAAATTTCACTGAGATGGATAATACCAGCACTAATCCAAGATTGCCAGAATTTGATGGTGTGGTTGAATTTTATCAGGGGATTATGCCATAAAGACAATTTTGTAGTATGAGAAATAGGAGACTAAAATAAAGAGTCAACATCTTGCAAAATTAATTTAGTGGATTTGAGAATGGTAGAGGATTTTACTAAAATATTATAATTAGATATAGATAAACAAGCAAGTAGAGGAATGGGTGAGATTAGTCCTTGTTCAATATGGAGTCATTTGGGTGAGTCAGTTGCGTCAACCTCTCAGTACCATAAAAAATCTTGTTTTAAAATAAAAGCTTTATGATATTTCTGAAAGTCCAGTAAGCCAAGGCCACCATGGAGTTTTGCCATTTTAAGTTTAGTATAAATTAAACGGGGCTGTTTGTGGTTCCAAATAAATTGAGATACAATGTTTGTCTAGTTGTTTATAAAATGTGAGAGGTACTTGTATGGGAAGCATAGATAAAATATTAAATATTTGAGAAGCAATGACCATTTTAAAGGACTCCATGAAAAATGTAAGGCAGCCCATTTACAACGTTTTTCTGTGATTTTCAAAAGTAAATATTCACATTTCAAAGTAAAGGAGTGTTTAATAGGTTGGAAAATTGAATGCCTGAATATTTTAATTTCTCTTGTTGCCATATAAGTGCTATTTAGCATATCATTCATTCATTTTAATTTTAATTGACGTCAGCCAGAAAATCTTTGCCTGGGTATTGTTGGTTCGTCTTCAGACCTGGATGGACAAATTTAAAATATTGAGCCCATTTCAAGCTGACTTTAGGAAAAACACGTCAACCATAGACCAAATATTTAGGCTTTAACTCTTGTACTGGAAAACGGTGACGTTAGAGGGTGGCAGCCTCTATCTGATCTTCGTGGACCTAAAATCCACTTTTGATCTGGTACCAAGAGATAAACTGTGGGCTGTCTTAAGTGACCTGGGGGTACCGTCTTATCTTTGCTATATGTTCAGGCGTTTTCACAAAGGCAATTACGCCCAAATCTGGTTCGACTAACATGGTGAACTTACCACTCCCATAGCTGTAGATAGAGGGGTAAGACAGGGTTGTGTGTTAGCACCCACCCTTTTTTGCCTATTCATAAATGCACTTGTAGACACACTGAATGCGGGGAAGGATAATGATGCACCCAAAATAGCGAACAGCAAAGTACAAGCCATGATGTTTGCCAACAACACTCTCTTGCTCTCAAAGTCACTGATGGGCATTCAGAGGATCCTCGACAACTTCAAGGCCTTCTGCAATAGTAGGGGGCTTGAGATTAACTGCCAAAAGACCAAATATATGGTCTTTAATCCAATCAGCTCAACTCGTCCTAATCCCAGCATGCACGGTATTCCATTGTTGTATATGAGTACCTTGGGGTCACATTAATGGAAAAAATGGACTGGGGGGCTCAAATCGATAAAACAAGTCTGAAGCTAGCGCAGAACACAGGAGGGTTGATCAAGCTATTTAGGAACTCTTTTCATAAACCTATTGGGCGACTCTTGGAAATCTACAAAGTGCAGACAAGGGGTGCTGCAATGTATGGGGCTGAACTCTGGGGGCATAGTTCTCTGAGAAATATCATCAAGGCCGAGAACACTTTTACCAGGCAGCTATTTGGTCTACCCCTCACTTCTCCCCTTACACTGCTTAGTTTGGACTTGGGTGTTAGGCCAATTGCTGAGGAAAACGCCTTTTGGCGTCGCATATGGGTAACCCCGGAACTGGCTGTGTACAGGGACGAGTTAAAGGAGACCCTGGGCCTGCAGAGCGCTGGGAAACTACTGTGGCTAGCATATGTCAGGAACTCATTTCTGGAGTTGGGCAGAGCTCTTCTATGGCACAATACTGAGGAAGCCTGTGCCACAATCTCTAGAAAGGAACTGGTTTGGAGTTACAAGGAGGGCAAACTCGCCAGTTTGCAGGGGTGCCCAGCAACAGGATCATTAACAGTTGCGTTTTTCTGAATAAAAGACCAGTACATCCTAGAGACTGCCCTGGACGAGCTACAACCCGCGCCAGCGAGAAAACTGTATATTCAATTTAGGCACGGGGCTCTCCCGCTGCACGTTTTCTCTAACAAATGGGCATGAACATTCTCTCTAGGTTGTCCGGCCTGTAACAATGCAGAGGAGTCAGAGCTGCATGTATTCTTTTTCTGCCCTGGGTACAGAAAATCTAGACGCCGTTGGCTGGCCCAAATATGTAGACATTTGGGGACCAAGCACTGTGTAGAGGCATTTAGGTTGTTGAAATACAATACTCTATCCCCAATTGTATTTGTGGTGTTACGCTTCCTACTCTCCATGTGGTTTGTGCGCAAGTCGCTTCTGAAAACTAATGTACAGGACTAAGCTGACAAAATCTTTTTCTCTGTTTTTAATTGGGCTTGTGCCATTTTTTAATGCAATTTGTATTTGTGATTTTACAGAGTGCTTTTTTAGTGTTTTACTAACTTGAAATGTATCAGCTTTATCTCTCTATATTAACTGTACATTTTATTAATATGGCACCTTGTTCGTGTTGTTATGTATTGTTCTTATTTATTGGGGTGTGGGCTAAGAGGCTGCAATAGTAATATAGGACCCTGGGGCCTTGAGTCTAGGCACTGGAGGTTGCGTGTATGTATTGCTAATTTATTGCACTTTTATGGTCTAATGACCGCAATAAAGTATTTGGTATGAATTTAGCATATCAGGCGTGCAGAGAGCATTTAAAGGTAACAAATCTGTTTTATTTGTGTTTAATGTATTCCCTGAAAACATTTTGGAGTTATTTGTAAGATTGAGATTATTAGGGATGGAGGATAATAGATTACTAATAAAAAGTAAACCATCATCAGCATATATAGAGGTGTTGATGGCAAAAAGGTTTTAATAGTAATACCTTGAATTTCACAAGAATTCCTGATGGCAGAAAGTAAAGGTTCAAAAGTCAATAAGAAAAGTGATGGTTTAGTGCCCCTTAAAAGTTGAAAGGAATTGGACAGATGTCCACTGATAAACATTCTAGCAGAGGGGTGCGAATAAGGGCCAATATCATTCATATAAAAGAATCTCCAAAGTTAAAGGCAGAAATAGTATGAAATAAATAGCGGCAATGGACTTTATCAAAAGGTTTCTCAGCATCAAGTGCTAGAAGGCCATCGATGGAAGATAAAGATGGAATAGCTTCAATTACATGAAACAAATTTCTAACGTTATTGAAAGAATATCTATTTTTCATAAAATCTGTTTGATCTGTTTGAATAGATGATAAAATATTGGATAATCTTGCAGCAAGTATTTTTGCGTAAAAATTATAGTCCTGGTTAATTAGTGATGTAGGGCGATAGTTAACTTTAGAAAGATTTTTATCTGACTTTGAGAGTACAATAATCAGTGCTTCTGTAAAAGAACCTGACATTACACAAGCAGAGCTAGACCTAGTAAATAATTGAAGCAAATGATGGGTGAGCAGACGATAAAATGCTTTGTAAAATTCTGATGGGATGCTATCAGGTCCTGATGATTTAAGTGGTTTCAATGACTGAATGGCTTTGTTAATTTCGTCATAGGTCTAATTTAGATTCTCCCATTTCCTATCAGACTGGGAAATTAGTGGGAGATTACAAGCTTCTAAAAACTCATCAATAATATGGTTGTCAACAGATGTAGGTTTGCTGTACAAAGAAGAGTAAAACGCCAGAAACTCATTGACAATATCAGCAGTAGATAATGCAATTTCCCCCCATTTCCATGAATCACATGAATTTGATTTTTATCTTTTTTAACATGAAGATAATTTGCTAATACTTTTCCTGCTCTATTAACATCGAAGTAGTATTTAGCTTTGTTATTCAAAATCTGTAGCCCAGCTCTTTTGCTAAAAAGAGTGTTGTATTCATAACTAAGTTTTTGTAATTGAAGACAGTAAGTGATATTGTTAGAAGTGATAAAAACCTTTCAAATTTAGCTATTTGTTTCTCTAAATCATTAACTTTTGTCGTAAATGATTTATTTTCATGTGCCATTATGGAAATAGTCACTCCCCTAGTCTATGCTTTAAACTCATCCCAACGAATAATATTAGATGTGACATCATCAGAATTGAGGGAGAAGTAATCTTCAATAGCTGACAACATTTAAACCTTATCGATTTACTTGAGAGCAATATCAACTTTCATAAGCCATCTTGAGCGCAAGGTTTGTATTGTATTCAATTGCAAATAAAATTAGGTCAGTGCATGGTCTGATATATCAATGTTACCAATACCGTAGTCAGTAACTGAGTGGACTAAGTTTCTTGAGGATAATAAATAATTAATGCATGAATATGAATTATGCGGACTAGAGAAAAAAGTAAAATCCTTATGTGTTAGAAAGGGTAAGCGCCAGATGTCAATAAGTTTGGTATTCTTAAATAATGTTTTCAGCATACGAAAAGCTTCAGGAGGTCGAAATTGAGTAGTAGAGACTCTATCCAGTAGGGGTTTGCATATTATATTAAAGTAACCTCCAACAATAAGTGTTGGAATAAAAATTATGCTTTAGTATTGCTTTACGTAAGTTAGCATTCGCGGCGCCATTCTTGTGTACCGGTGCCATTTTGTATCATGATTGAAACCAATCTTTTGCCATTTCCGTGAAACGGCCTTCTTTAGGTTATGTTTCTTCGGAGCTGAGTTTTGCTACACTAATGAATGCACTGTTCTTATTAGCGCATACCTTTCCTCTAGACGTAAGCCCTCTCCCACTTGTCTAGTGGCGGGCACAGGCAGGATGGCCCTGACTGATAGATAATGTGTGCCCAGTTTCAGAACCGAAACTTACTCCTTTGTAATTTACTGTCCAGCTGCATCTCTCTGGAAAATTCCATGGTGGGCGTGTTTTCATTGATTCTGAAATGTACATAATGTATCCTTATGCTTGCTGAAGTCAGACTCTCTCTGCAGCACTCTTAGCGACTGGGCAGACAGGGCTCAGCTCTGAGCGAACTTTGAATAAACTGTTATTGGTTTGTATTCTCTACTGTCTGACTGACTCTTCATTTCGTAGAATGCAGAGAGGTGGTCGTGAGTGACCCGAGTGACCCGAATCGGGCCACTTCCTTCAGTTGGCGCCCGAACAGGGACTCCTTCGGGTGAGTGGCCCTTCCCCTTCTGCGGACGGGGGGGAGGAGGTCGAGGCTATCGTTGGGTCGGACGGACAGATCAGGGATCCCTGTATGAGGAGCATCGATTGCTCGCAGCTGCCCCTTCTGTGTGGCCGGTCGGTGCCTTGCCCAGTGGCCATCCCGACTGGAGTCCTGAACGGCAAAACCCTTGGATCTGACCGTTTGGTCTGAAGAGTCAGCAGTGGAGAATAGATTAGTTTTGACCTGCATATATCAGGTGAGTTTGTTTTGGTTCTTTGTGGATATGGTACAATTTTGGTTTGTATTTCGTGTGGTCTAAAGACCATCTTTGGGACAAAAGCAATTGCAATTGTTTTGCCAGGCATAGAATAGTGAGTCAGTTCTCTTTTGAAAATGCCTAGTTTCAGTAAGATGTTTGCTTTGTACTGTCGTTGTTGCTCTACTGATGCTCGATTGGAAGAAAGTCAGCCGGCGCCTCCAGAAGGCACTCCGAATTTTGATATGTACGTGAAGCATGGTCTTGGCCCTATTATGTTGAGTACATTATGGCACAAATATACGAGGGACAATGGCGAATTGCAATGGCCGTTGACAGGCACTTTCGATGAACAGAAGATTGAGTATTTACAAGAACAGTTGTTTAGGAAAAGTAGTAGGCAATCTATGTTTGAGTCCCTCAGAACGTGGCAAAAAGCAGCTAAGCAGAAGCGAATGAAAGCTGAGAAGGAGGCCCGGAAAGGGAGAATGCAGACGTTGACTCAGAAGGCTGTAGCATATGACAGGGAAAAGCAGGAGAAGGGTATTGAATGTGAAGATAGAAGGTTTCGATTACATATTAGCAAATCATATGTGGCTCAGGAGGAAGACGATACCTTTGTGGAAGAATTGTTGGATGCCCGACCCCCTCCTCCATATGCCCCGCAGAGAATATATCCTACTGTTCCAGTGCCCTCACATCCGCCCGTCACAGTTGCTTCTACTGACTCTGTCCCTGTGCCCACTGTTGTCACATCCATGGCTGTGGCTTTGGCTCCTCCTCCTCCTCTTTCTTCTGTTTCTTCGCCGTCTGTGGCAACTGTGACTGTTAGTACTCCTGCTGCACCTGTTGTTTTAGCATCCCGTTCGCCAACTCTTTCCCCTGCGACACAACCACCAGCGACGATAGTGCCTGTTACTACTGTTGCCTCTCCCACTGTGGTTTTTCATCCTCCGACATTAGTAAGTATTGGGACACCGGTGCGTGGATTTGAAGATAGAGATTGGACAAAGTTTAGGGAACGCATGGGACAGTTAGTGAGTTCTGATGTGGGAGATGAAGAGAAACAGGTAATAGCCAATCAGGCTGTGCAATGGGCCCGTAATCCTTTTTATAGTGTGGAGGATGTCTGGGTGACTATGAGAGATTTTGAGCCTTTTATACAGCAGCATGCCCTTAAACACGTCAGCTACTTTGATTGGTCTTTGGCAGCAGTACTTTGGAGCAGAGGCGCCCCAGATTTTATATGATATTAGAGACCGGTTGTATATTACTGAATTGGGGCCAGAACAAGTCTTTGCTAATGTTACGACAATCATAGCTTACAGGGGGAGACTGCATGAGAAAAGCCCCAAGTCGGTATCCCAGTTTCCGATGAGAGAGGTTCATCCTATATATCACACAGAGATACCAGAATTAACAGATGGGCGAGGTATTGTGACTCGAGCGGCTGTAGCAGCCCTGTTTCAAGAGCAATGGGTTTATACTCCATGGAAAAGGAGTGAGGTTTTATCCCTTAAAACTCATTTGCCTGATCCTAGAAAGAATCCTACCGCTTATTATAAAGAGTTGACTGAAGCTGCTTCTTCGACGGTAATGACTATTGCTGACATTGAAATGTTCTTTGGTCTACTTGTTCCGGTTGATATTTGGAGGCAAGTCCATACTCAAGATCATGTTCCAGAGCTGGGTGGTACTTGGGATCAAATTAAGGCATGGGACCAGGAAAGAAAGCCAGGTGATAAGCCTCGGGCAGAGATACTTGCTTTGCCTGGCCGCATCATTACATACATGCATTCTCTTATTCCCCCGAGAAAAGTGGACTGGGATAAATTTTCAGCTTGTAAACAGAAGAAATATGAGAGTGTGTCTGATTTTTTCACTCGATTTGAAGGTACATTTTTAGATTATAGTGGACAGGATTTGTCTTTAGAGGGAGGAGTTCGGTTGTTTGTCAATAGATTTGTTTCTAACTTGCTTCCTGAGATTGCGACTCGATTGCAAGCTTCTGAGAGTACCTGGTCCACCTCCTCTCGCTGTTATTTTGAATATGGCACAATACTATGAGCATATGGATAATGAGGAAAAGGAGAGGACAGAAAAGAGAGGTGACAGGTAGGGGCAGAGTGAGGGACCAGTTCCGATACCTGTAGACCAGCGTGGTCCTTATGTTACAGCAGAATTGCAAGGTTCAACTAAGGGGTTTTTGGTGGACACAGGTGCGACAAAAAGTTCTGTTTCTCGAAATATGGTCCCTGGGGCGGCTCTGTCTAGCCATAATAATGTGTTGGTTGGTTTCTCTGGTGTACCGGTTGTAAGCCCCATTTCGAAACATCTTGCATTGACTATTGGTCCTTTCACTGTTGATTCACCATTCTTGCTAACATCTAATTGTGGTGAAAATTTGATGGTTTTGGATTTGTTGAAAAAATTGCATGCCACCATTTATTGTTCTCTGGCAGGTGTCTATATGACAATGGGTCCAGGTGTAGCACGTGCTAAGCAGTGTTTGTCCAAAGATGCGCCCCTTCCTGTTGAGTTTAAAGATGTGCCACCCACTCTGTGGGCAAAAGGCGACACAGATGTGGGATTGTTGCAGATATCGCCGGTTTCGATACATGTTAAGGATGGTGCTATTCTGCCCCGTATCCCTCAGTATAAAAATACCGCAGGCAGGAGAGCGAGCTTTATTGCAAATTATACAGAATCTGATTAGGAAGGGAGTGGTTGAGGAGACAACTGCTAATATTTGCAATAGCCCTATTCTTCCGATTCTTAAAAGGGCGCCCTCAGGTTCTTCTGATGATCATGAAGATGTTTATCGTTTTGTGATTGATTTGCGCAAAGTTAATAAAATAGTGGTCCCTCAGTTTCCAGTGGTTCCTGACATTACTAATCTTTTGACAATGATTCCTTCTACTGCTAACTTTTTCTCTGTCATTGACTTGAAAAACGCATTCTTCAGTATTCCTATACACCCAGATATCAGGTATTTGTTTGGTTTTACCCTAGCTGGTAGGAGCTTTAGATTCTGTCGAGTTCCTCAGGGCTATACAGAAAGTCAGAGTATTTATAGTCAAGCATTAAAGAGACAATTATATTCTCTTTCGCTTCCTGCAGATAATGTACTAGTGCAGTATGTTGATGACCTGCTCATCGCTTCTGACACAGAACAAGGTTGCAAAGACAGTACGGTTAAATTGTTGTTGCATTTGGCCCAACAAGGCCATAAGGTGTCTCTTTCTAAATTTCAATATTGTCGATAGGAGGTCACCTATCTCGGTCACCTACTGTCAAAGGAGGGTAGGAGATTGACCCCTGAGCGCATTAGTACTATTGTTAAAATGCCCGTTCCACAAACTCAGAAGGATGTGCGCGCTTTCATAGGTATCACTTCCTACTGTCAGCAGTGGATACCTAGCTATTCACTACTAATTAAACCCCTGCTTGCTCTAACATTAAAAGACGTGCATGAGCCCCTGCCTTGGACGCCTGAATGTCAGCAGTCTTTTGAGCAATTGAAAACTGCGCTTTGTTCGGCTCCAGTACTTGGCACCCCAGACTATACTAAACTGTTTGTGTTGTACGTCCATGAGATGGCCAGTTGCGCGCTTTCTGTTTTAACACAAAGATTTGGAGATAAGCAACGGCAGTGTGCTTATTTCTCTGCTGTCCTTGACCCTGTCGCACGAGCCCTCCCGAGCTGTCTAAAAGCGGTTGCGGCTGTGGTCGTCTCGATAAGACAATAGGCTGGACTCGTACTTGATACTGACCTCACAGTCATGGTACCCCATGCTGTGGATACACTTTTGAATAAGACCAAGACACAGCACCTCACCAGTGCACGTCTGACAGGTTATGAATTGACGTTGTTTGCAAAACACATTACGATTAAAAGGTGTGCCACTCTGAACCCAGCCACATTACTGCCCCTCCCTTCTGAGAATGATTAGGTTGATAGACATGACTGTATCTTCCGGATGGAAGAAGAGATGAAAGGACGGGTAGACCTGACTGATGTTCCCTTATCTGACCCACAAGGGGAACTATATGTCGATGGCTCTTGTTTTAAATTACCAGATGGCACTACAACTGCTGCGTATGCTGTTACTACGCTGCGTACAGTAGTTAAGACGTCACGAGTCCCCTATCAGTCGGCCCAAGCTGCCGAGCTTGTTGCCCTAATCCGAGCTTGTGAATTAACTGAGGAACTGGTATTCAATATTTATACTGACAGCCAATATGCCTTCGGAGTTGCGCTTAATTTTGGGCGACTCTGGGCGGAGAGAGGGTTTCTTACTTCCCATGGCACCAAAATCCAGCACGGGCACCTCATATTGCGGCTTCTGTCTGTTTTGACTCTCCCTAAGAAGTTGGCTATAGTGAAGTGTAGAGCCCACAAGAAACTCCCCGATGATGTAGGCAGGGGAAATGCTTTTGCAGATCAGACAGCTAAGGAAATGGCCTGGACCGAAAAGAATGTTTGTAGTAGGTCCTGCTAGGTGGGTGCCTGAGGTTACTATGTTCGAAGGCACATTTGAGAATGTGAAGGAGATTCAAAGCGAGGCCACAACAGAAGAGTTTGCAGTATGGCAGGAAAGTACAGCACAATTGAATGATGAGGGATGTTGGATTGACAAGTCAGGGAAACAGAGATGGATGTTGCCAGATGCATACGTTCTCCCTGTAGTTACAATGGCCCACGGCCCAACCCACATTAGTGCTAAGGGTATTTTCAAATTGTTAGATCCTGTATGGCAGAGTGATAACATTTCGAAGACTACTACACATTTAGTGAAGTACTGCATAATCCACAATCCAGGAAAAGGTACTCCTACCCCACCGGCAACTTTGCACTGAATCAGGGTCCCGTTTTACCATATAAAAATCCCCCATGCAGACTCCTGCTCTGCTCAGGCAGCATGACACTCCCATATAGGCCCCACCAGTCAGGCCCTGACAGATGTCCAATGTTGACCATTTTCCCTCAGCCTTTTAGTACCTGTCACAGTGGTCCCCACCTCCTTAGATGCACACACATAGGCCCAAGCCCACCTCCTTAAATGCACACACATGTAGGCCCAGAGGCCATTGCCTCTGGTAATCATTTTCAAAACATTAAGTCTCGTAGGCCTCTCTGCCCTCACAACAGGGACCTGTGCCATCCACCGCGACACCAGCCCCCCTTGGAAATTTTCCACAGCTGCAAGAATAGCTCAGATAACACGTAGGCAAGGTTCGGCTGGTACATCTTGGTCTTTCACAAGCAATGTTTGCAAAATTGTTAGTTAAGAAACTTTCCAAGCTTGCTCAAACGAAACCAGACGACGGCTGTCTGGCTGCCTGGCATAGAAATAATGTATATAATATTAATTTCAGAGCATCTTACGATGGAAGTTATCTTTTTTTAATGTTTGCGGTCAAGAGCACTGACCACCTGCAAAAAGCCCCTAGTTTCACCATGATACCACTTCTCTGTTCTCTCACAACTTTCCGAAGTTACAGTAAGCGTGCAGTCAAGAACCCATGTCAGACGTGGGTAGGATTTCTGCATTGACCCATATAAAAGGTTTACACCCAGGTCCAGGCCCTGAACTCCTACTATAGTGCTCAGCACTTGAGTTCCCAGTCGACTAATCTCCTCTCTAGGGCCTAGAAGCCTATTCTGAGGTGGTAATGCTCTTCTTTGATTGCCAGCCTTTTGGCTTTGTCAGCCCCTCTAATTTAGCTCATCCACACCCAAGTCATTGCATTTATCCTAGCTTAAATTGTGTAGCCTTGGATGGTTCTTGCTCTCTTATCTAAGATGTGCCCTCTAGGCACTTGCCTATTCATCATCTTTAAATTCAGGGTTGCCCTTTAGGCAGCTGTGCATTGAATGATATATGCATAGATATTTTTGCTTCATTTGAACAGCTGATCTATAACATTATTGATGCTTCTTTTTTCATCCTGCTCATGTGTTGATGGGCAACAGTTAACTGAACAGTTCTCTGTGTTTCTGAATTGCTTAATAAAGTGCCACTGTATTTCACACTGTTGTTCCTTCCTTTCAAGTGAACGAGCAGAGTGCGGGTCAGGCTCTCAGGAGCTGGTAAGCAGAAGGGTGTGGCCACCCATATTTACCCTCAATCAGCTGGCGACCACGAACATGAAGGACTCGTTGGCGGATCCTCTGCAGTGAGGATATGGGACACACACCGGGATCACGCCTGTGGCTGCCCCCAGACCCCCTCTCCTCACGACCACCTGGGTAAGTCAGGGATAGTTTTGTTTTTTCGTCCTTGACTTTACCTCAGGGTGTGGCGTGTGTGGAGGGGTAGGTCTGGCTGCCTCAGCCCTACAGGGTCTCCCTTGTGTCTGCTCCTTTGTCCCTCTGTGGTCTGCTGTCTTGCCACGACGTCCTCTGTGGCTGGTCACATCTTGCCGAGGTTATTCTGTGCTTTCCGCTCTGCTCTCATCGACCCCTTCGTGGCTTCCTCCTGCTTGCGTTCTCTTGGCATTTCTCAGTATTGCTTTGTAGTGCTTTCTGCCGTCATGTATATTCTGAGTATGTTTTGATCGAGTTATAAGTTGACGTTCTTAATTAGGAGAAATGGTGATGCATACATAGGTTAAGGTTTGAGTCCTGGACACATGGCTATCTAAAATCGTATAGAGGTTGGAAGTCCTTGGCACCGCTTAACGGTGTCTAAAGCCCCTCACAGGTTTGAGTCCTGCGCCAGCACGTGGCTGGCCAAATTCTGACACAGGTTGGGAATCCTTGATACTGTCCATGCTGTCTAAATTCTGACACAGGGCTTTTGCGTCCTTGGCACTGTGCACAGGTGGCACACGTGTCTAAAATACTAAATTGTTTTTGCTCACTCCAGCTTTGGGTCGTCCGGCATTGTGCTACTTAAGGTGTGGTCTTCGTCTTCTCACTAGTTTTCGGTCCACCGTACGTGTTATCTGCGCCATATTATATTACAGTGGTTACATTTTGTAGTGTTTTTTTAACATATTGTATTACAGTGGTTACATTTTATAGTGCTTTTCACATCTTGCTTTGTCGGTTGCTCTCTACGCCAGCTGCTCCCTTATTCTGTTTCCTATTAAGTTGTTCCTTTCCTGTGTTTTCTATTTTCGTCCGTGGCTCACCCACGCACCCCCTTTTTTCTCTACTCTTCACCTCCTCCCCTGCAGCTCCCCATGTCGTCTCTCATGTGTATTTCTTGATAGGGTGCCCTTTTAAATGCGCCTTTACTTTTTCAGATTTCTTTCCGGTACTTTCACACCTTCCTTTTTCTCCCTGCTTGCCGTCTCCTTCTCCTTTTCTTACGATTCAATTCTGCATGGCTTGGGTGTCTTCTTATTCTTATCTCTCCAGTTCATATTTGTCTCTGTCAGGCGCACCTCTCGAATTTTATCTGCGCCATTCCGAAATGAGGAACTGGCTCTCTCCGAGCCTCTCTGCCCTTCACACATTACCCCCGCCTCCTTCTGCTCAGCGCGCTCGCAGAATGGGGAAGTGCACCTCTCCCCTTCGCAGCAGCTCCCCCTCGCCCCTCCTTTCTCTGTCCTCACAGACTGCTCTTGACCAAATATATCATTGTGATCCCTATTATTTTTGAAAATGCATTTCGTTTATTTAATACTTGTTTATTTGTTGCCTATTGTTTCTGTTTTTTGTGCTTCAGTTCCTTAAGCATTTGTCTGCCCTGCAGCCCCACCACGGTTGCCTCCCGGCCCCGCCCCTTCTGATGCTGCCCTGCCAACTCTACAGTCACTAGACGAGTGACAGGGCTGCCAGTTATTATTGTTGTCTGAGTTGCCCCCCACTCTTTTCCTCCCCATTAGCGGCAACTCCGCCAGGTAGCTGTTGTCTGGGTTGCTTCAATCCTGACGCCTTTAGCTTCAGCAGCCCCGCCAGGTAGCTCCGTGCTCACACTCACCTTGCGCCCTCATTGCGCCTTTTTTTTCTGTCTCTCACACTTTTTGCCTACCATTTGTCCAGGCCAATTGGTAGCCAAAGGGGGGGTGGAGCCATATCTCCGTTCCTCCTGTCAGCTCCCTTAAACTCCCTCCCTTGATCCCCCGCATATTCGTAGCCTTCTTCTTCATTCAGTGCGTGGCACAGCCACTGCAGTCTACCACGTCACCCTCGATCGCATTATTCCCCTCACACCACATTAGAGTGGCATCCTCTCTGTTGCCTGGGACATCCTAGGGGTCACCTTCACACCCACGACGGAACTACGCCTCTCCCTTTTATCTCTCACAGACTTACCTCCCTCAGCCACCACCCCCAGACACCAATCGCCCTGATCTGCTTTGGCCTGATCATCT